>CM070873.1:19421756-20021756 GCA_036365515.1 Torymus aiolomorphi | reverse complement strand
TCAGCGCAAATTGTAACTATATTATCATTTACTTTTGTTTCCTCTTTACTTAATACTGAAATTTGAACTTCTTCAACCTTTATCTCACGTTTCTTCTTCTTTTTTACTCTTCTTTCTGAGGAACTTTCAATGCTGTAGGTGCTACTTGTTGCCTCTATTCCCTTTTTATTTTTGCTCCCACTTTTCTTTTTTGGTGTTTTTTTAACATAAGCTCTATATTTTTCACCGTTATCGTCTTCTTCGCTCTTATCAGAGTGCTTTCTTTTTTTTTTATCTTTTCTTAGAATCATCTTTCTGTCTGTAAAATATGAATTTTGGTAACCTCAAATAAACCGAAAATCCATTCATATAAAAAAAGAAATATTTAATTATTTCAATTACCTTAGCTGACATTAGCCTTTTGTATTGTATTTTTTTAAACAATCTGATTGTAAACAATTGTTATATTAAATAAAAGGCACTAGTGGACTAGTGCAATGTTATGTTAGTTCTACCAACGAATATAGACGCATATAGAAGCGTACGGCTTAAGAAACTTTTGGACGAAGTCACTGCCGTTGCCGTCACTGGATTGTTATGAACTGCGTTCACGCGAACGAGTATCGTTGCATTTAGGGTCACTCTACAATGATTCCAGAACATTACGACAAATAAATAATAGGATAATTTAAATAAATGCCAAAGATTAATCTATATATTAATTAGTTAATTAACTAAGTTATAAACAAGTAATTAACGATAACCCGAATAGAAATTGACAATAAACAAGTGATAATGAAATTATTAACTTAACAAATAGTAATTGCTCCCGTATAATTCAACTATCAATAGCAAGGTCAACGCGTTAACGAACAAATTGAGATTAGCAAAAAAAACTAAATAAACGGCAGTAATCTGCAATGAACCTAATAACTACTTCGATAATAAATAATAATTACGAGACGGACTGTAATAATAATGATAGCTAGGGAAAAGCTCGCTCAGGTAGGATAAAGCTCTGTTTGTAGGAGGACAGCCAGCACCACAACAATCAACGGTCAATCAGTTCCTGGAATCCATTAGCCAACGGCTCAGCAGCGCATAAACAATTCGGAGAAGGGCCATTAGCAAAGGGCCTCTGGAATACATGATGGTTGAACACGACAAGGAACGAGCCATGAGTCATCAACAGTCAACAACTCTTGGAATACGTTGGGCAACGTTGCATCAGCTCATGGGGCTACGAGCGTAACGGCTAGCAGAGGAGCAGCCAATCAGAGACAAGTAACCCCTCTCCACCATCAACCGTCATTCGCCGCTCAGCGCTCTCGACCCTACTTTCGGGTCTGACGCCCCTCCGCCGCCACTCTCTCCACTCCCTCTACCTCAGAGTAGGGGAGGCCTCTGGGGCAACCTGGTGCCCTACAGCCTCTACATCGTACTATTTTCCCTACCAACCGAGAGCTACTACATCAGAGCGTAGCAGTCTACGGGGGAACCAATCAAGAGGCAGATACATCCGCTGCAAGCCAGGAAGGGATTTTCGGCCAGAATCTGAGCATCCACTAAGGTTCCCCCACCACTAAGCTCGCCATGATTGAGAGAAGAGAGGGAAGCTCTCGGCCCTTCTAGGCACCTACAGGCCTCGGAATAGACCTCAAGAAGATTCAACGTTTCGCCACCAGAGAGCCTGGCTCCTCCCATTAACGGACAAAGGTCCGCGTCCAGGATATAAAAGGAGCTGCGCCACCGACGTCCAGTCAGTCTTTGAAGACCTGGGTCATACTAACTAGCTTAGTATTCTGCTGCACTTGTGCATGTTGCGCCCAGAAGCTCTATAATCGGTCATACCAACTAGCTTGGTATTCTGCTGCACTAGGGCTTGCCCTGTGTATGTTGCGCCGTTGAGCTGTAGTCTGAAGTGGCAAAGTACTCTGGCTTTGTTACTGTATTGCGTCATTACGCGTAATCTGGCTTCGCCAGACTAAGTTTATATCGAGTCGCGCTTATAAAGACAGCTCGCTTATTGTTAAAGTATCAAAAGTATTAATTAACTTAATAAAGTCAAGGTTTAAGTTATTCATCGAGTTTGAAGTTTTATTTCAAGTTCCCGCAACTCTATGCGCTTTAGCGCTTAATTGAGCAACGAATTCCACGTTCCAACTGGTCAACTTGGCGACCATTGCAGAAACGCCCTTCTGCTTGAAGACCCCGACTCGGGTCGTAACAATTTTTGGTGACAGCGGTGGGATTGCTCAAAGAGTTGTGAGGAGGCCAAGACATTTCCGGAGAAGCTCGAGATTTGTGTTCCTTCCAAGGTTTTAAGCCGTGGTTTCCCTTGGAACCTGGGCGAATGCCGGAACACCCGATTGGGCAACTGAGTCCACGGCAGAGACAAAGAAGAAATCCTCAGCCAATCGACGGCTACAGAGCTCCACGGAACTCAAGAGAAGGTAGTCCTGATTCAGGCTACGGAAGTGGCATCGACGAAGAAGTCCTAAGGCCTATCAACAGACGCAAATCAATTACACCAGGACGTCGGTATCAACTACGTTCAGGGCGTCACCTGCGATCTCTCCACTGCCTGTCCACGCCCCTGCACTGCAGGCATTGTCAAGGTTAACATCAGCCACTAATCATCAGCGGGTCCCCAGCACCTACCACGAGTCATCAGCGCACAAGAATCCTCAACCCCTGCCCGAACTACCAGGGTCATCTGCGAGACAACGAAAAGGAAGAACCCGAGCTAAGTAACCTGAGCGAGCGTGCCAGCGATTATTGCAAAATGTCGGTTAATAGCGAGCAAGCGTCCGGTTCGTGGTCGATTTCGGATAACATGGAAATACTCGATCTAAGAGTGAATAACCGCGCCGAGTCTACCGTACTACCAAAGGGGCAACCGCTTAATCCTGCCCCAAATTTCCGAAATTTTCGAGACGAATTGATCGTGCGTGATAATTTTGATGATAATTCAGTTAATTCAGCCAATCACAAATCCGTCGCGTCAGACTCGGTGGCGAGTTATAAGAAAACAAACGAGATAGTGCGAATACTTCCCGAATTTAATGGGAAAAATATTTCCGTGAACCGTTTTATTAAAGAATGTAGAGAAGCCGAAAATTTTATAAATCCTAACGACAGGAACTTTTTTATGAAATTAGTAAAATCACGGGTTATCGGAGAGGCAAGTGACTATTTGCAATTTAAATCGTTTGATAATCTAGATCAGCTTCTGTTAGAATTGAAACGAGTTTTTCAACCCAGCCAAAATTTGCCCCAGGTTCAAACAGACTTGGCACGCGTTAAACAAAATTTGAACGAAAAAGTATCAGAGTACGGATTACGAGTAACTAAAATCCTGCAGAAAGCGCGTGAATTAATTGATGAAAGCTTTAACCCTCTCGTAGCACGCGGAATGATTGAAGGAACAACTAATACGGCAATAGAATGTTTTACCCTGGGGTTAAATTCAGAAATAGCTACGCGCATGATCGGGAAGACATCAAACACCCTCGAGCAAGCCATAAGTACTGCGATAAATTGCGAAAAGTATGTTCAGCAACGTAAAGAATTGCATTACGATAAAATAGACGATAGCCGGAAAAGAGTATATTGTCATATTACTGAACCCCAAGATAAGGAGGCACTGGAAAAAGACGCCCCGTATGCTATCAATGTAATGAACCCGGCCATATTGCGCGAGATTGCACAAAAGGAAGTCGTTCGAGTCTATATTGTAATTACTGTAGGATAAAAGGGCATACTTACGAGACATGCAGGAAGCGATTAGGGATCAATAATTCCGTAAATTTCACCTCGAACCAACCCGCGCGACAATTCTCCTCTAATAGCAACGGGCAACCTTTAAACTCCCACGTGGTTCAGCATACGGGCGCCATGATGAACCGCCGAAACACAACGACCTTCGCGCCCCGACCCGCGCCATCCTCGTTTCCACCACCTCTAATGAGTCGAACTCCCCGGTGGTAGTATTCAAAAGTAAGGACTTAACCAAACCCTTACCGCGGTTCCTTATCGACACCGGGTCAGAATTAAATATTATCAAGGAATCGTTATTAAAACCCTACGTTACTATTCAGTCAAATGTTCTTTATCGCCTGGCTGGAATAAATGACGGTTTAATAGATACCTTGGGTTGTGCAAATATAAATCTGGGGGATATTAAATGTCGACTCAACATTGTACCGGATAGTTTCCCAATAAACACGGACGGAATTCTTGGCATAGAATTTCTGAGAGAACAAGAAGCTACCCTATCTTTTAAGAGTGGATTAATCTCTTTCGGAAACCCACGCGAAACCACGACCTTTATGAACCATGATTCCTTTTACTTACCCGCTAGGACAAAAACTCTCGTCCAAATTAGGATTCAAAACCCTACGCGTCCCGCTGGTTATATTCCTAGAATAAATGCCGGACCCGGACTCTTTATAGGCGAGTGTCTAGTCAAAAACAAAGGTGGTAGGGCACACCTGTTCGCGATAAATACTACTGCGGAAGATATTCATGTTATAATTCCACCCCTGACCTTAGAATTATATGATAGTACTATCAAGCCCGTACGGTCCGTCAAGATTATAACTAATTCTGAGACCGAATGTCAATATAGGGTAGATAGAATAATGGATCTATTAGATATAGCGGATCTTGAGCCAAAAGAACGGGAAAGTGTAGAAAAACTAGTTAGCCAATTCCCTTGTCAGTTCCATCTACCAGGCGACATTTTGAGTAAAACATCAATGATTAATCATAAAATTCCGACCACTGACGATATTCCAATAAACGTAAACAATATCGGTATCCACCCCAATTACGTGATGTAGTTAACAAACACGTTCAAGAGCTAATCAATAACGATATAGTAGAGGAATCGGAATCGCCATATAATTCACCATTGTGGATAGTGCCTAAAAAACCAGACTCCCAAGGAAATAAGCGTTGGCGGCTTGTTATAGACTTCCGGGCGTTAAATGAAAAAACAATCGCGTCAGCATATCCACTCCCTAATATCACCGAGATCCTGGATCAATTAGGCCGCAGTAAATATTTTTCCACCCTCGATCTAGCGTCCGGTTTCCATCAGGTGCCCATCGATCCTGTGGATGCCCCAAAAACCGC
The DNA here is from genome assembly GCA_036365515.1 of Torymus aiolomorphi. Lineage (NCBI taxonomy): Eukaryota > Metazoa > Arthropoda > Insecta > Hymenoptera > Torymidae > Torymus > Torymus aiolomorphi. The sequence goes on along the minus strand of CM070873.1, from coordinate 20,016,638 downwards.
GTTTTCCACCCCATTTAATCATCTCCAATATAAAAGAATGCCCATGGGATTAAAAGGCGCCCCCTCAACATTTCAATTCCTTATGGATAAAGTTCTTAGCGGTTTGCAAGGAATCGAGCTTTTTGTATATATGGATGATATCGTTGTATACGCCGAATCATTGGAAGAACACGCGCGGAAACTACGAAAACTTTTCGGTAGATTAAAAACTTCAGGCCTAACCTTGCAGCCCGATAAATGTCTATTTTTGAAAAAGAAGTCGCGTATCTAGGGCACATTATCTCAGAAAAGGGAGTTAAACCCGATCCTCGGAAAATCGAAGCTGTCTCGGAATTCCCGCGACCCAAAACCGCGAAAAATATTAAACAATTCTTAGGTTTGGCCGGGTACTATAGGAAGTTCATTCCCAATTTTGCAAAGATTGCCAAACCACTTTTTTCCCTTTTGAAGAAGGGGCAGCCTTTTATTTGGGAGAACCCCAGGAAGAGTCATTTATCGCCTTTAAACGAATACTTTGTTCAGAGCCCCTCCTGCAATATCCTGATTTTTCTAAACCATTTGTGGTTACCACTGACGCGTCCGATTACGCATTAGGCGGCGTTTTGAGCCAAGGTCAAATCGGGAAAGACCTCCCTATCGCGTATACCTCTAGGGCCTTAAACGATGCTGAAATGCGTTACACTACTACCGAAAAGGAATTATTAGCGATAGTTCACGCGGTTAAACAATTTAAACCATACTTATATGGTAGGAAATTCGTACTAGTGACCGATCATCGATCCCTTCTATGGCTTCATAAATTAAGAGACCCCATTACGCGTTTAGCCCGTTGGAAGATTTTATTGAGAGAATATGAGTATGAAATTATACATAAGCCCGGTAAAATTAACATGAACGCGGACGCACTGTCTAGAAATCCTATCCCTACTTCTTCCCTGACCACAAATCTTCAAGACCTCAGTGCGGCGGAACTGTCAGTTGAAATTAACGTAGAAAAGCTATTTATAATCAATAAATCTGAATCTAGTCCCAAAACAGCTGAGCGCCATGACAGTTCTCACACCTTCATTAGCATGGACAATGGACTAACTGACATACATAGGTTTAGCTCTGCCTCTTCATTAGGAGAGAGCAGCGGTTGTGGGAAACATGACCGAGGTAGCTTTAGAGAAGTGCCGGTTGGGGGGTCGTGGCTGATGCCCTCGAAGAAGAGGAGAGTAGAGTTAGGGAAAGTCCAGTTGTGGGAAACATGACTGATGCCCTCGCAAGAGGAGTTCGGAAAGGTCCGGTCGTGGGAAACATGACCGATGCCCTCATGCGTGTCGGGGGGGCCGGGGACCAACAGGTTAGTTCCTATCAAGAAATCCCGACGGGCCGGAGTACTCCCGAACGTATTGAGGAGAGTAGGACCCAGGGCCAACAGGTTAGTTCCTATCAAGAAACCCTGGCAAGTGAAACTTTTCCGGCTACGACCGCTACAACTGAAGTTCTCGTGTGTGTCGGGGGGCTCAAGGACCATGCGGCCTTAGAGCGTAGTACTTCCGCGCACGAGAAGGTTAGGGCCGGGGACCAACAGGTTAGTTCCTATCAAGAAATCCCGTCTGGCAAAAATAGGGCTAACGATAATCCACCAACAATGGTTCAAGGGGTAATTGCTCTCCAAGAACCCACAACTGACAGTAATCCAACCCTACTTGAATCCTATGATGAGAATGCGTCCGACGATTCTTATGATGACGATATGCCCCAGATAGTATGCACCAAGGTGTGTAGCCCAGAGCCCTGTATGAGAAAAGAAAATCCTGTGTGGAATGAGACAGAATCCTGTGTGGAAAGAGAAAATCCTGTGTGGAATGAGACAGAATCCTGTGTGGAAAAAGGAAGTCCTGTGTGGACAGAACCCTCCCATATAGATAAAGTAGAGTCCATCCATGTCATATCATCTGTTGAATATTCGCGAGATCACCTTTTAATGAGACATGATAACATTGCACACTTTTTATCCGTAGATTGCAACCCAAGCTCCCCATTTGCCAACAGCTAGTAGCATCACGAATGATAGATCTTGGAAAACTCAAGAATGAACCAATAGGGGTCGGTGCGGTCACTCAAACAACCTTATCTAACGGTAAAATAATCTATTCGTTATTCATTAAAGAAAAATCTGACGAGATCGCGAAGATGACAGTGATAATAAATTGTTTAAATTCTCTCCGAACAGCCATGATAGAAGATAAAATAAAATCCGTAAGCATTTCTAAAACGGGAGATGGTTTAGAACAGATTCACTGGCTACCGGTAGAATTCGCGCTACGTTCTCAATGGAAAGACGGAATTCCTAAGCTTACTATTTGCACAGGTGAAGTAACTATCCCGCCCCCCGATGATAGATTAGGAATAATTAATGAGGCCCATGATTCCACAATAGGAGGACATAAAGGGGTTGCAAAAACCTACCATCGCGTTCGGGAAAGATTTTTCTGGCCAGGGATAAGGGAAGACGTTTCTGAGTACGTACGAACTTGCGAAAATTGCCAAAGAAAGAAATTAGTCCGCGTTAAAACCAAGAAACCTATGAAAATTACTACCACCCCTAGTAGAGCTTTCGAGGTTTTAGAAATGGATATAGTAGGCCCTCTACCCGTAACTGTAGCCGGGAATAAGTATATACTAACCCTCCAGTGTAACCTAACGAAATATTCCGATGCCCTTCCAATCCCTGACATGACCGCAGAAATGGTTGCCACCGCGTTAGTTCACGATTTCATTACTAGGTTTGGTTGCCCCGAAGCTATTAAAACCGACCAAGGCAGCAATTTTCAGAGCAGTCTAATGCAAAGGGTAGCTAAAATATTTAAAATCAAACAATTGCGATCTACCTCCTTCCACCCCCAAACAATGGGCTCTTTAGAGAGAAGCCATCATTCACTAGTGGAATATTTAAAAATGTACACGGATAAAACCAACTGGGATACTTGGATAAAAATGGCTATGTTTTCTTACAACACATCCATTCATTCAGCGCACGGTTTTACCCCCACGAATTAATCTTCCGACAAAAAGCGCGGTTGCATTCAGAGTTCGAGACGAAAAATGTCGAAAAAACATATGAAACGTATTTAGACGAGTTAATATTTAAACTTAATACTACCCAAAGAACAGCGAATGCGCGTTTATTGGAAGCAAAAGAGCGATCAAAGAGATATTATGATCAAAAATTAAATGCGAAAGATTTCAAGGTCGGAGAAGACGTATACTTATTGAAAGAACCGCAAGTAGGGAAATTTGATGAGCAATATGCGGGCCGCTATAAAATAATTGAGCTAATAGGCGATAGGAACGCGAGAATAGACTTAGGAAACAATAAAGATAAATTAGTCCATGTGGACAAATTAAAACACGCGTGTTTACGACCTAGCTAAATTTATTCATTGTTTACTTCTTTATACGATACTTAATATGTTACCCTTTTGCGATATTTATATTTTTATATTCTACGTGCGACCTAATTGTAATTTCATATATCCTATTTGTAATTAAATTAATAAATGATAAAATGATAAGGGTTATAGGAGAGATGGCCAGGGCTCGCCTTAAAGTAAAAAAAAACTGAATGTTTTGTTCCTTTTTGCCCTGGAGATGGGAAACCGGAAGTCCTCCTGATACATTGTATCAGGATGGGTCCCGGCGAGCCATAGGAAGCATCTCACAGAAGGGAGCGATGGCAGGGGCTCCCTTCACCCTTAAAAATTTAATTATTTAAGATAAAAGCCGCGTAAAAATTTAAAATATATTAATCTTTCACCTTTAAAACAAATTTATTGATTCTTCACCCTTAAAAAAAAAAAAAAAAAATTAAATTAATTTGCGTAATACCCGTCACCCTTAACAATAAAAATTATTAATCCCTTCACCCTTAAAAGGAAAAACCGCGTTTCATAATTCACCCTTAAAAATAAAATTTATTAATTTAAATTAATCTATTTAAATTTCACATTTCAAAATTTAAAACCAATAAATTCCCCCTTTTCTACTCCCTAAATTCGGTAAATCTAATAAACTTCCCCTTTTTTATTTACCAAACTCTTTTTGTTAAAATTAACCTTTTAAACTTTAAATTATAACCTTTAATTACAAATCCCCCCCCCTTTTCAGATCCTTAATTGTGCAAAGGAAAAAAACCTTAAAATGGTATATGAACCGCGGCCCGTAAACTTCAACTCTTAAAACCTTAAAATAAAATTTTACCCTTAACAACCAAATTTTGGGCTTATGCAAAATTTTGATTTGTAAAAGCCCGAACCATCGGTTCGTGTTTTAAAAGAAGGGGGGGACTGTTATGAACTGCGTTCACGCGAACGAGTATCGTTGCATTTAGGGTCACTCTACAATGATTCCAGAACATTACGACAAATAAATAATAGGATAATTTAAATAAATGCCAAAGATTAATCTATATATTAATTAGTTAATTAACTAAGTTATAAACAAGTAATTAACGATAACCCGAATAGAAATTGACAATAAACAAGTGATAATGAAATTATTAACTTAACAAATAGTAATTGCTCCCGTATAATTCAACTATCAATAGCAAGGTCAACGCGTTAACGAACAAATTGAGATTAGCAAAAAAACTAAATAACAGGCAGTCATCTGCAATGAACCTAATAACTACTTCGATAATAAATAATAATTACGAGACGGACTGTAATAATAATGATAGCTAGGGAAAAGCTCGCTCAGGTAGGATAAAGCTCTGTTTGTAGGAGGACAGCCAGCACCACAACAATCAACGGTCAATCAGTTCCTGGAATCCATTAGCCAACGGCTCAGCAGCGCATAAACAATTCGGAGAAGGGCCATTAGCAAAGGGCCTCTGGAATACATGATGGTTGAACACGACAAGGAACGAGCCATGAGTCATCAACAGTCAACAACTCTTGGAATACGTTGGGCAACGTTGCATCAGCTCATGGGGCTACGAGCGTAACGGCTAGCAGAGGAGCAGCCAATCAGAGACAAGTAACCCCTCTCCACCATCAACCGTCATTCGCCGCTCAGCGCTCTCGACCCTACTTTCGGGTCTGACGCCCCTCCGCCGCCACTCTCTCCACTCCCTCTACCTCAGAGTAGGGGAGGCCTCTGGGGCAACCTGGTGCCCTACAGCCTCTACATCGTACTATTTTCCCTACCAACCGAGAGCTACTACATCAGAGCGTAGCAGTCTACGGGGGAACCAATCAAGAGGCAGATACATCCGCTGCAAGCCAGGAAGGGATTTTCGGCCAGAATCTGAGCATCCACTAAGGTTCCCCCACCACTAAGCTCGCCATGATTGAGAGAAGAGAGGGAAGCTCTCGGCCCTTCTAGGCACCTACAGGCCTCGGAATAGACCTCAAGAAGATTCAACGTTTCGCCACCAGAGAGCCTGGCTCCTCCCATTAACGGACAAAGGTCCGCGTCCAGGATATAAAAGGAGCTGCGCCACCGACGTCCAGTCAGTCTTTGAAGACCTGGGTCATACTAACTAGCTTAGTATTCTGCTGCACTTGTGCATGTTGCGCCCAGAAGCTCTATAATCGGTCATACCAACTAGCTTGGTATTCTGCTGCACTAGGGCTTGCCCTGTGTATGTTGCGCCGTTGAGCTGTAGTCTGAAGTGGCAAAGTACTCTGGCTTTGTTACTGTATTGCGTCATTACGCGTAATCTGGCTTCGCCAGACTAAGTTTATATCGAGTCGCGCTTATAAAGACAGCTCGCTTATTGTTAAAGTATCAAAAGTATTAATTAACTTAATAAAGTCAAGGTTTAAGTTATTCATCGAGTTTGAAGTTTTATTTCAAGTTCCCGCAACTCTATGCGCTTTAGCGCTTAATTGAGCAACGAATTCCACGTTCCAACTGGTCAACTTGGCGACCATTGCAGAAACGCCCTTCTGCTTGAAGACCCCGACTCGGGTCGTAACAGGATAACAAGCCGATTAGTTCTGTTATCCATCCGCGAGATGGTGCTGACTGCGGCCCAATATATATAGATATATAAGCCTGTATAAGAAGAGTATATATAGATATACACGTGTATATAAAATACCAGACTAATAAAATAATTGTTAATGAATTAAAATAAAATGTTATTTTACAAATTATTATTGTTTTGATTTATTTAAAAGATTTTACTGCATTTAAAATAATATAAACTATTCTATGAAACTGGGTAATGTAATGTTTTTGTTTCGGCAATCGCGCGGGAAGCGTGTAATAAGGCGGGAGTGTCTTTCTGACAGCGGAGGCAGGAGTGTTGCAGTTCCGACGGCGTCTTTCAGTTCAAGGGTCTTGACTTTCTTTTAAAGTATTTTTATATTAGTTTTTTGAGAAATTTGAGTCATGGCACCATCTCGAGCACGCTGTGCGTATGAAGGATGCACAAACACGAAGGCGAAAAACCCTACACTGATTTGTCATCGCTTTCCAAAGGATGAAGAACGGTTAGATTGTTTTGATTAACTTTTTCTTTATAATGAATAGTTTTATATTAAATAAATTGAAATTGTTATTATCAAACATTGATTGATAATCTTTAGAGTTATTTTGGGCGAGACCTGGCAAACAATTATTGAAATTATTATTATAGGTTATATTTCTGAGCTAATAATAAATTAATTAAATAATAAATTAACTTTAAAATAATTTTAATTATTTAGCTACTAAATTTATTTTCTTTTTATTTTTTGTAATAATGAAACCATTTAAATTTGACAAATTTTTGTTGTAAGTGTGTGTGTATAGGGTGACTATACCAGTATTGGAACAGTCACCAGTTAACAAACATTTTCTTTTTATATATGAATTGTATATTTAACATGACGATAATTTTCGAATCCTTGAAAATTTTTATTTCATTTTATATATGATGTAATTAATAGATGTGCAAATTTTATCAAGATCGTGTTACTTTTTGACATATTTGATATTTAAAAGTTGTTGTTTTTGTTGTACAGTAACAATGGAGGGAAATTGGTTTAACGTTTTTAAATTTTATGATTTTTGTAATTTTATGAGACAATCGAGATGAAAATTTTAATTTGCAATTTTTCAATAATGTTTTTTACGTATATCTACATAACATTCCTTTACATACACGCTCATATAAACGACATATGAAAATAATTTTTTTTTTCTTAACTATTGTCGCTATGACTTCTGGACCATCATATGGCGCGTTTTTTATACGAAATCTGAACGCTGATTTGCTGTTTAATGGATTTATCGTTCGACGTTAAATTGGTGCTATTATTTAAAATATGGGCATTAAAAATTAATAAGAGAGATAAGTAGATTAATTTTGTGGAATCCACGAGTTACTGAATTGTCAGCAGTTTTTTTTTCACAAATCTGTACTTTCAATCTGCTTCTTAAGACTTTATTACGCTGAATTAGTGCCAGACATCGTTGTGTATTTTAATTTTTGCTTCCTCTTAGAGGAAGCTTTGTAATACTAAAATTTTAAGTTTCTTTAAATTGCTCTAGAAATATGACTAAAGGTGTTCGTTGTCGAATTCTTTGGGCAAAATAATTGGTCCATAAATTTCAGATATTTGAGGTAAAAATTAAAAAAAATTTTTTTTAAATCGTAATTTTTCGAGAATGGTTCGATGAATCAGCTCCAGATTTCTAGACAATTTTGTATGTGATATAGATATTATGTATGTGAATTGTTAATATTTGAGGTATGGATGGGACAGGGCTTCTTTCAATAAGCACACACACACACACGTGAACAGTAACATGCAGTGAACTTTATTACTTGACTCTGTGTACAGCTCTCTCTCTTACAACCGCTACACGCGGAGGACGGCGGACGAGTGAGCTCCCGCTTCGGCCGCTCGCTCTCGCTAGCTTGCGCCTCGCTATACGCGAGATGGCGCTACGTATTCATTCTCCCTCATACGTCGACATAAATGTACCTTATATTCTAACACGCCTCCTTACATTTATGTTTCTCGCAATTACAATAGTCTTGAAATTAAATTCAATAAACTTCTCAAATTTTCAAATCTTACTCGTCCAAGAGCCTTTGTCAAAATATCTACTAAATTTTTTTGTGAACTTACTTTTACAATGTCTTATTAATTTTAAATTTTTCTATTGATATACTTTTCATAAAATTCAAGTTTTCTCTTCTTTTACAACAAATCAAAATGTCGTCTACAAATATAATTAAGTAAATAATCTCATTTCTTACTCTAAGCGTATACAAACAATTATCATGTTCACTTCTTTCAAATCCTAATAATCTTAAATAACTATCGAGACACTCATACTAATCTCTTGGACTCTCGCGTAAACCATACAATGCTTTATTTAACATACACATTTTCAGCTTTCTTAGTATAAATCCACTTTAAATCTAATACCTTTTCATTCTTTGGTTTCTCAACTAATTCCTAAGTTTTTATTTTTCTTTAAACTATTCATCCTTTTATTCCTATCATCTACCCAAAAACTAGACGCATCACATTTAATAGCCTTATCAAAATTTTCAAAACTATCTGCACTGCAATAACTTACATAAATACAACCGTGATATACATAATTATCATCAAATCTACTAGGCTTTTTAATCGTTCTTTGTGACCTTCTTAAATCAGGTACTTCTTTAACTTCATTTTCAACATTTTCTAAATTTTCATTAAACCCTTGATTACAGTTTTCATTTTCATTTTCATTTATAGCTTGTGTTTCCGAATTAGTTTTACTTCCCCTACTTGACTCGAGAGTCGAAGTAGGCGGAAGGATTAAGTCATTATTGTTTCCATTTCCTTCATCAATATCATCAAATCCAATGCATTTTATATCTTCTTCTATAACATCAACGTGTCTAGCAACAATGACTCTATTTCCTATCAAAACTCTGTAACCTACTACATCATAACCTATCAGAATTCCTAAATCAGCTTTTTTATCCCATTTCGAATTTCTTTTACTCTCAGGTACTCTAACAAATACTTTACTCCCGTATAATTTCAAATACTTTGCATCTGGTTTTTCATTGAAAAATATCTCATAAGGAGATTTATTCCTTTCTAACGTGTTTGCTATTGTCCTGTTCTTTAAGTATGCTGCAGCGCATACTACTTCTGGCCAGTACCTTTTCTCTAACTTTGACTCAGCTAATAAACACCTAGCACTATCCATAATTGTCCTATTGTACCTCTCAGCGGTACCATTTAACTCGTGTACATAAGGTGGACATGGTTCTACCTCGATTCCCTTATTTCTAAATAACCTATACATATCTCTATTCAAATATTCAGTGCCATTATCACATCTTAGTTTCTTAATTTTCTTTCCTGTCTTATTCTCAACTAAATTTATGTATTCAATAAATTTGTCATATACTTCATTCTTTGTCTTAATCGGATAAATTTTACCTACTTTACTAAAGTCATCAACAAACGTTAAAAAATATTTTTCCCCTTTATAACCTTCAGAGTGTGGCCCATTTAAATCTGTATGTACTATCTCTAAAATATCTTTCGCTCTTTTCCTGTTATTTTCAAAGGGAATGTTATGCATTTTATTCATAATACATGTAGCACACTTAAAATAATCAGACTCTACTTCATTTGGCAAACCTTCCAATACATGATTTTTACACATAGTATTCAAATAATTAAAGTTGACGTGTCCTAAAGTTCTATGCCAACTTCTCTTTTAAAGAAATTTTTCCATTATCTTTTCTTATTAAATTTGATTCTATATTCTTTTCTAAATAACTTGTCATTTTATAAATTCTATCTTTTTTCCAAGCTATAGCAATCAATTTATTATTTCTATTATATATTTTCGAACTATCTCCGATAGATACTACTTTATGATTATCCGTCACTTTAGCAAAACTTATTAAATTTCTATCCATATCTTTCACGTAAAATACATTTTTTAATTCAATTTCTGTCTCTTCGTTAAGTGTTTTGAATTTACTAATTACATGACCAACTTTTGTCGCTTTCAAAATTCTTCCGTCACCTACTTTAACATTTATAGGCTCTTTCAATATAATCGCGTCACTAAAATAACTTTCGTTATTAATCACGTGGTCTGTACACCCGCTATCTAAAATCCACTCTACTTTGTTCTCATTTACATTACCATTTCCTATATTCGCAGACCTTATTTCTATTGACGTGTTGAACGCTGTCTTATTCTCCGCGCTCTGATGACCTCCACTGTTGTCATCATTGCCTCGCGCGCCTCGGCCGCGCTGTCGGTAACCGCTCCTTCCACGCCGGTTTGAACTCGTTCCTCGCTGCTGTGTGTAGCCTCTGCCGTTGCCCCCTCCTCTGTGTGGCGCACGGCTTCCTCTGCCGCCTCCTTGCTGCGGCGTTCCTTGATTCCACGAAATGTTTTTATTCGGGCAATCGTACTGTATATGCCCTGTATTTCCACATACATAACATGTCCTTTTGTCCTGGTGTTTGTTCTTTTCAAACGTAAACGCGTTTGATTTTGAATTTTCACTTTCACCATGTCTTTTCTTAAATTCAAATTCCAGTTTCGATTTCACAAATTCCACTGTTTTGTCCTTTTCAGCTAATGCGTCCACAATATCGACCATGTGTGACATACTTTCTGGTAGCGTTAATAAGAAGTAATTCAATTTATCTTCTTTTGTCACGTTTTCTCCTGCATTTTTTAATTCATTCACCAATTTCTCAAAATTATTATAAAAGTCTGTCGGGTTCTCACTTTCTTCCATTTTCAAATCAAGCAGTCTTCTTTTACATAATAATTTCACAGCACTACTTTTAACTAAGTAATTTTCATCCAACTTAGCAACCATTTTCTTTGCAGTTTCTTCTGAAATAATCAATTCCAATTGCGTATTCGTCATACTGTTCACTATATAATTTTTTGCTTTTATCTCTTTTTTCTTCCACTCGATTTCTGTTATTTCTGCCGGTCTTTCATTATGCTCGATAACTTCACTGCACTCTTTAAATTCCAAGAATAATTTCAATTTGTACTTCCATTTATCATAATGTGTCCCATCAAATACTTGTAACGTGAATCCTTTATTCTCCGATGCCATGTCGCTTTCAACAGGAATTTCCTTTTTAACTTCCTTAATTTCTGTATCAAAAAACTCTTCTTCACTTTCAGTTTCACTTGACTTTTCACTTTTTACTTCCCGAGGCTCTGTCTTTACGCTCATGCGTTTTTCTTTGTTCTTGCGCTTACCACGCGCTCAACTCAAAAACACTTTTTCACTTTTAGATTATCCCTACATGACTCGAGAGTGCATGTAGAGGATAATAAAACAACAACCACGGCGCTCCGCTACCATGTTAATATTTGAGGTATGGATGGGACAGGGCTTCTTTCAATAAGCACACACACACACACGTGAACAGTAACATGCAGTGAACTTTATTACTTGACTCTGTGTACAGCTCTCTCTCTTACAACCGCTACACGCGGAGGACGGCGGACGAGTGAGCTCCCGCTTCGGCCGCTTGCTCTCGCTAGCTTGCGCCTCGCTATACGCGAGATGGCGCTACGTATTCATTCTCCCTCATACGTCGACATAAATGTACCTTATATTCTAACATGAATTTTCATCAAGATCGTACAATTACTTTTTGATATTCAAAATTTTCCTATTTTACAAAGTCATTTTCTTTGTCGCCTGATAACAAGAGAAAACTTGTTTTAATTTCTTTAAAATTTGGCGGAGATGTAGAGTGTATATTATTTATTATATGTGTTTTTAGAGTAAAAGAATTCGTTTATGAATTTCAGAGATATTCGAGGTTAAAACTGATTTAGCCCTCTTTTCAAATCGTAATTTTTCGGGTATATCTATACTAGAAAATGGAAATGACACGTGCTATGCGAGCGCGTTTTTCACTTACTTTTGTTTTTTATTGAGGTTAATTTACAGCGCGCTTTGCCGATACATGAAATTAGCTAAATATGCTGGCGAATTAGAAGCCGAGAAATACGTTTAACAATACTTTTGACTGCACTTCGATATTAATCGCGTTTTCTCTTTTTTTACATTTTATTTGCACGATCAGTTCGTGTTCTATTGTGTTAAATTTTCAAATTTGCCTTTAAAAATTAATTAAATGAATCAATAAATTAATTTTGAGGAAGCCACGTGCCAATGAATTGGCAGCGGTTTTTAATTTATAAAACATCCGCTCGCCTACGCACCAAACTCATGTAGGTGGAAAAAGCGTGCCTGTTTGTTAAGGCCCCCGTTACATAAGCACGTGCACGCGTATGCATGCGTAAGATATTTAGTAATTGTCGATGCAGCCAACGTGATAAGGGAGTATCTACACTGCGGGGTGCATCATGGAGCGCATCGTGGTGCGCGTTCAAACTGCGCGTTCCAAGCTGAATTTACTTTTAAAAATATAACTGATTATAAAGATTGAGTACTTACTTATGGTATGAGGGAGTTACGATGACAAAATAACCCAAACGAATATTTAAATTATTTTAGAACCCAAGTAGGTGGAGGATATGAGGTCCACGCATATAAGGGAATCATGTAGACATGAAAAATTAAGCCAAACGATTATTTAAATAATTTTTAAACCCAATAGCCGGGGTATGCGAGGTGCACGCATATTAGGGAATAACGTAGACGTGCAACAATAAGCAAGACAATTATTTAAACCGTTTTTAAACCTAAGAAGGCGGGGGATATGAGTTCCACGCGTATACGGGACCGCGTCAGACGTACATATAAGGCAAAATAATTATTTAAATAGTTCTTAACCCCAAGTAGGCGGGGGATGCGAGTTCCATGCGTATACGGGAGCGTGTTAGACGGGCATACAAGGCAAAATAATTATTTAAATAGTTCTTAACCCCAAGTAGGCGGGGGATGCGAGTTCCACGCGCATAATGGAATAAGATATACATGGCAAAATAATTATTTAAATCATTCTTAACCCCAAGTAGGCGGGGGATGCGAGTTCCACGCGTATACTGGAATAAGGCAAACGTGTATACATGGCAAAATAATTATTTAAATCATTTTTAACCCCAAGTAGGCGAAGAGGCGAGTTTCACGCGTACACGGAGGCACGCCAGGCGTGTATACATGGCAAAATAATTATGTAAACAATTCTTAACCCCAAGTAGGAGCGGGATGCGAATTCCACGCATATACGGGAGCGCGTCAGACGTGCATACATGGCAAAGTAATTTTTTAAATAGTTCTTAACCCCAAATAGGCGAGGGATGCGAGTTCCACGCGTATACTGGAATAAGGCAGACATGTATATATGGCAAAATAATTATGTAAACAATTCTTAATCCCAAGTAGGAGCGGGATGCGAATTCCACGTGTATACGGGAGCGCGTCAGACGTGCATACATGGCAAAGTAATTTTTTAAATAGTTCTTAACCCCAAATAGGCGAGAGATACGAGTTCCACGCTTATACTGTAATAAGGCAGACGTGTATTATAGCAAAATAATTATTTAAATAATCCTCAAGCCCTAGTAGGTGGGTGATGCTCCCGTATACGCGTGGAACTTGCATCCCTCGCCTACTTGGGATTAAGAATTATTTAAATAATTGTTTTGCCTCGTATGCACGTCTGACTCGATTCCGTATACGCATTGGAACTTGCATCTTCCGCCTACTTGGGGTTAAGAACTATTTAAATAATTATTTTACCATGTATGCACGTCTGACGCGCTCCCGTACACGCGTTGAACTCGCATCCCCCGCCTACTTGGTGTTAAGAATTATTTAAATAATTTGTTTGCCTTGTATTATTGAAATAATTTTTTTGCCTTGTATTACACGTCTACGTAACACCCGTCTCTAGCTTAAATTCACTCGTCATTTGAACGCGCGCGCTACGGTGTGCAGCGCGAGTGTCCAATCCGCGACAGTCTCTACTGTGCAGACTCGAAGCTGCCGTCCGACTTCGACTCTCTGATTTGGTATTGATGAAGCCCTAGAGCAATTGAATTTTTCAAATTCGGATGATAATTTTGATCACTCGAGAACCACTCGTCAATTATCACCCTCGCTAGAAAAGGTCAACTTTCCTCCCTAGTTGCACCATGTACTATTTTTAAATTAATTTTAGCAGATGAATTTGTTGTTTTTGACTGACAGTTATTTTTTTTAATATTATGTTCAAAATCTATTTTTCGGATTTTTATTTGCTCGGGCATTTTTTTATTTTCCGATGGATTCGGCTCGGTATAGGACTACCCGTTACTTATAATAAAACGAGTATCTGGGCCAAAATTCGTATGATCTATGAAAAATTTTCTGAGAAAATCCATAAACTTGATTACATACGAACGTACATATATACATACATACATGATAGAAAATTCACAAATGAACTAATTCTTGGCGAAAAATAGTTTTTATACAGTAAATTGCTAGTTTTTGGGGGGTTACAATCTTTACGATTCGGTGACAAGAATAATGCCAACGTTGATAAAGGCCGATTGAAAAACGTCGCACAGTACCAACCACCTCCTGTATACCGATGTCGCCCTTCGAACAAGACGGTATGAGAGCCGCATTTGAATATCACTCTGGAGAAAATATAAGGCTCTCTTGAGAAGCGGTCGTGTTTACAAATTGTTACCTTTTATCTTATCTTCTTCATTTTTTTTTTTTTTTTATAAATGTGAAGATCTCTTTAAAATTATAATAAAAATTGCTTGTTTCATATCGGGAAAATTACAAAAACTGACCGGGAAAAAGAGGGAAAAACACGGGAATTTTTTCTTAAGTCAGGAGTAAATACCCTGAAATTGTATAAAATCGTTGCGAATCATAGAAAACTGTATTAAAATGCTAGAAACTTTATAAAAGTGAGTCACATATCTACAAACAATTGCTTATAACCTTGCAAGTTTTGAAAATTTTCGAATTTTTTATATTGCTACGTCCCCTGAAATTGAACAAAGAATAAAATGAGACCTTGCAAATTAAAATTGGATGAAAAATGAAAAAGAATTATGGGTTTTGTTGATTTCTTTTTCAATTCTCGATATCTTCTTGAATAATATTTAAATTTCTTTGAAAATTTTTTGTTTGTTTCTTCAAGAATTATTGTTTCATTCTATATTGTTTCTCAAATTATAATATGTGAAGTAATCATTGTAAAAATTTTTATATTTATATACATATATATCGCTCCGGAACCACCTTAAGCATTTATGTATTTATTTGTACATATGAATTAACCTATCTTTTCATTTTAGTAAAAGTGGTCTTTTTTATATCTATATTTTTGAGAATTATTAGGCAATTAATTTTATAAGGTGATGGCTTTGATATAGCTCTTTTTAAAGATTATATATTCCGATAGTTTTGTTAGAGGATCCTTTTCCTCTCTTATTAACTCGGAGAGGCTCAGGGTTCCGGCTCACGGGTTTTGCTGAAACAAAGCAAGCATTTTTTTTTCAGTATTTCCTTAAATGCAGTTAAAAATGTTCATAACTTCAGTTTATCAAAGCGTGAGGGTCTAACTCCGGTTCGTTTCATATTTTAACATCTAAAAACAGATCTCAAAGTTTGAGAAAAATCCATGATCCGGATCTGAGATACACTCCTTGTAAGACTTAAATTTTCCCTCTATCAATCATATATTTCGTTTACATAGACAACTAGACTGGATTATTCACTCAGGCAATGACAATCTTCTTAAATTGGATGACAAACAACTGGAAGCCAAGCGACTTTGCAATGACCATTTTACTGCTGACGATTTTGTGGTCGGTTCTGGTATGACAAAATTGAAAAATATAGCTATACCTATTCAAAAGGCTTCAGATACTGATTCGAATGATTCCGGTGACGTTGAAGAACATGATGGCTCTGGAATTGATCTTCCTCCTACCTCTGAAGACAGATCAGTTATTCATTTAGAAACACCCTTTATAAGAGAAAGAAGTAACAACATGCCACAAAACTTTGTGGGAATTGATTTAGAAACATCTTCTTTAATAGAAACTAGTCATAACATTCCTCAACACTTCGATGCAGCAGACCCATCTTGTTCAGGAATGCAAAGCAAGTCGAACTTTGATTGTGACTCTACCGGAAAATCATTAAATGCAAATGTTCAAACTAAAAAGTATGAAACTTTAGTTCAAAAATTGCAACATGAAATAGCGAGTTTAAAAGAGCAGTTAAACAAAAAAGATAAACAATGTAAACAAACACAGTATGTGACTAAAACAATGAGTGTACGAAGAGATGTGTATAAACAAAAGGCTATTAAACTTTCTAAAGATATTCGTAATAAAGATAAAAAAATTAAAAATCTTGAACGTAAAATTGAAAAATCTAAGGAAGCAGTTTCTTTTTATGACGAGTATTTAAAGCTTAATGGCCGAATCCATCTCAAATCAGACAGCCCGCGTATGCCTATTTCACCTATCATGTTGAAATAAAAATATTTATGTTCTACTCGAAAAAATATTTTACACGTGTTTTTTTATTTTTTTGTTTCATCAAAATTTCATGCGTTCAGCGATACCGAAAAATTCCGAGAAAATTCTTTCATTGAGAAAAAAAATTTTCAATGTGATTTTCAGACTGCTATTGTTTCAGCAGTTTTTCAAGCTTTTAAACGTGTAACACATAATTTCACTCAGTTTTGAGCCCTCTTTAACGGCCTTAATGTCATTTTCAAAAAAAAAATAAAAAATCCACGAGCTATGCACTTTTTACTGAAAAATTCATTTTTTAGAGAAGTGCCTTTTTCTCGAAAACCCCATGTTTTTTTTGCACAATTTTTGTTGTCGTGATAGAGGACGGTAATGCCTAGCTAGACGTATTTGTGAGATTCGGTACTTTTTTCCTGGGATAGCGATCACTAATGAGATAACACACAAACAAATTTTTCACGCTTAACGCTTATATATAGTCAATGATATTAGAGTCAATGTAAAGGTATTTATCTTTGTGCGTATGTAATATACATATACGTGCGCCTACTTATAGAAGTATATGTACTAGTACATTTGTCCGCTAGATGGATATGGTTTGACTTAACATTTACAAAGAAAAGTTCGGTTTCTGCTATATATCACACATCTCGTCTTATTTAAAACCATCATCTTTTGGAAAATTATTACATATTTACACCTTATCAACTCAACTACGATGTCTCAATATTACTCAACAGAGAGAATCAAATGTGCAGACTTTTTAGACAAACACAAACAAATTATTTACAAATCTAGTTCCGTACGTTTAAAACAACTTGAGAATCTTGCTCATCCATTGAAGCACCTCTATCCTCATTTACCTTTGACAGCTTCTACATATCTGTGTCAACATTGTTACAATCGTGCTTTAGACTTGGTGAGTAGTACTGACAATGAATTTATAACGGATAATGAAGTTACCGATAACGTAGTTGATAGAGATGAAGATTTTTTACCAAGTACTCCAGAACGCATTGAAGAATTTAATAATGAAATAAGTACATCTTTCTTAGGTTCTGTATCGCCTCTTAAAAGAAAAAATCTTATACATGAAAAATCAATTGAAAATTACGTAACAAAGAAGAAAAAAAAATACTTTCAACATTGTCTAATACCCTTGATGTGAAGTTGAACAATGTTTATGACGTTTCTATAACAGCAAATGAATCAACTGTATGCCATTGTACAGAATGGATACAAAATCTTGGTCTAGCCTTGCAAAAGTGTTCTACGGTATCAGAAAAAATAAAAATTCTGACTTTGCTACCTTCATCCTTTACAAAACATGAAATTTTATCTTTATTTCCAGAAATAACAATGTATATGATCAACAAATCGAGAAATCTTGTTAAAGAAAAAGGAATTTATTCAGAACCAGATGCATATTCAGGCCATCCGATTGATGAAAACATGGAAAAAATTGTTATGGAATATTATTTAAATGATGATTTTAATTGTTCAAGACAAAGTCCTAATAAATGTGACGTTGTTACAATTAAAGTTAACAATAAAAAAGAGAAAAAAGTTAAGCGTTTTCTTACTCGAAGTTTAAAAGAGACGTATAAAGTATTTAAAAATGATTATCCAGAATTGAGAATTGGAAAATCGAAATTTTATAGTTTGCGACCAAAGTATGTCTTACTTAGCCCCATCAAAGAAGTTTGTCTCTGTATCTATTGCGCAAATTATGATTTATTTCTTACGAGCTTAATTAATTTTAGAGGGAGTAACGTCACAGAGTTGGATGAAAGTCGGTCACAAATAATAAATGCAACAATGTGTTCTGAGCCATCTGATTTATGTTATTTACAAGAATGTAAACTATGTCCAGGGATTAAGGGAATTACGTTTCATGTTTTAAAACTGCAAGATGTAGAAGGCACAGAAGAAATTACATATGCTTTGTGGGATAATGGAAACCTGATTAAAAAGACACTATCAATTTCTGCTTTTAAAGATGAACTTTCGGTTTGGACCATGAGGGTTAGTACTCACATGTATGTAAAAAATATACAACGCAAAGCTATAAAAACAGAAAGAGAAAGTGCTAAAAAAGACTCACATCATTTAGTTCTTCAAATAGACTTCGCTGAAAACTGGGCTGTGATTCATAATAAAGCTGTTCAAGGAAATCATTGGGTTAATGATCAAATTTCTATTTTCACAGCAGTCTCTTATCAAGGGGATTCGACACAAAGTTTCGCAGTTATAAGTGATGACCGAAAACATGATTCAGCGTATGCTTTGCTAGCAGTACAAAAAATTATAAAATTCTTGAAAGAAAATTGTTGTGATTCAATTAAAAAATTACCATCGTATCAGACGGCGCTGCGAGTCACTTTAAAAATCGCTTTCAATTAGATGAACTAAAACGAGCACCGTGTGATATAAAATGGTTGTTCTCTGCTACTGGGCACGGCAAAGGAGCTGTAGATGGTGTGGGTGGACTTATAAAGCATTATGCTACTTCGCATAATCTTCGAGAGCCCCTTGAAGAAGCTATTCAAAACGCAAATGATTTTGCAATACATGTTCAAAAATATACTGATGCTATTAAAATAATACATTTACAAGATGCTGAAATAGAACAATTCAGAAAAGAAAAAAATATTGATTGGCTTACAACTCCAAAGTATCCTGGAATTCAAAAACTCATATATGGGTTAAAAAAACATGTGACGATAAAATACATTGTTTGACAGCAAAGACCGCTGATCGTCCGCTTACTGAATTAAGAACAATGAAGCAGAAAAACAAAGGTAGTAAAATAGGTATACAAATGAAAAAAAGGTATAAAAATAAAAAATCAAAAAGACGCAAATAACAAATAAATACATAGTTATGTGTACCTGTATATTACATACACACAAAGACAAATACCTTTACATTGACTCTAATATCATTGACTATATATAAGCATTAGGCGTGAAAAATTTGTTTGTGTGTTATCTCATTAGTGATCGCTATCCCAGGGAAAAAGTACCGAATCTCACAAATACGTCTAGCTAGACATTACCGTCCTCTATCACGACAACAAAAATTGTGCAAAAAAAACATGGGGTTTTCGAGAAAAAGGCACTTCCCTAAAAAATGAATTTTTCAGTAAAAAGTGCATAGCTCGTGGATTTTTTATTTTTTTTGAAAATGACATTAAGGCCGTTAAAGAGGGCTCAAAACTGAGTGAAATTGTGTGTTACACGTTTAAAAGCTCGAAAAACTGCTGAAACAATAGCAGTTTGAAAATCACATTGAAAATTTTTTTTCTCAATGAAAGAATTTTCTCGGAATTTTTCGGCATCGCTGAACGCATGAAATTTTGATGAAACAGAAAAATAAAAAAACACGTGTAAAATATTTTTTCGAGTAGAACATAAATATTTTTATTTCAACATGATAGGTGAAATAGGCATACGCGGGCTGTCTGATTTGAGATGGATTCGGCCTAATGCAAATGTATTAAACTTTTTTAAAATGCAAATGAATCATGTCAAACTCAGAAAGTGGTCTAATGATGAAAAAGAATTTGCTGTGATTTTATTTTATAAATCTCCAAAAGCTTATTGTTATTTGCGTGACCAAAAGAAGTTTGCCTTGCCATGTATTAGTTTGATAAGACGATGGATTAATGAACTTGATTTGGAGCCTGGAAATAACATTAAGTTATTTGAATTGTTAAAAATAAAATCAAGTACAATGACAGTAAAAGAGCGCGAGTGCGTATTAATGTGGGATGAAATGAGCATAAAAACGTGGTTAGATTACAACCCAAAAAAAGATTTGATTGAAGGTTACACTGATATGGGAAAGCATGGTCGCAATGCAAATCGTAGTAATCAAGTTTTAGTTTTTATGTTACGAGGTAGGCAAAATGATTGGAGACAGCCTATTTGCTACTATGTTCCCCATAACAGTGTAAATGGAAAGTTATTGCACAAAATCATTTTAGATGTAATAGATTACGTTGAAGGTACTGGTTTTCTATTAAAATCAATGGTATGCGATCAAGGATCGCCAAATCAATCGGCTACAAAAGAATTGGGAATAACCAAAAATAAACCATTTCTTGAACGAAACAATCGTAAAATTTTCTTCAATTTTGATGCTCCCCATTTACTTAAATGCCTTCGTAACACTTTTCGCAAACGTCAATTTGAAATTAATGAGAAACCCGTGTCATGGGATGCGATTCGGGAATTACGAAATCGTGAAAAAGATCTTCCAACTAAATCTGCCCCTAAACTAACAGACAGACATCTAGATCCTAATGCTTTTCAGTTAATGAACGTTAGTCTTGCGGCTCAAATTTTTAGTAACAGTGTTTCTTCAGCTTTATTAGCAGGCGCGGTCGCATCAGAAAAACCTTTCATTCATCCCGATTGCATTGCAACAGCAAATTTGATTAAAAAAGTAAACGACCTTTCTGATTGTTTAAATAGTAGAAGTTCTCGAGATGTTAATCCTTTGCGTCGTCCTTTGTCAAACTTACATCCTCAAGTAGTACAGTATTTGAAAGATTCTTTGAATTGGATCGAAACCTGGAAATGCGTTGATAGAAACGGTAATCCGCCATGCTTTGACGGTTTTTATTTGACGATTAACAGTATACTTTTGCAATGGGAAGATATGGCATCAAACGAGGGAGTATATTTGTTAACGACGCGTTTAAATCAAGATCCGTTAGAAAATTTATTTTCTGTTTTAAGAAGTCGTTCTGGTCACAATCAAAATCCAACTGCTATGCAAGTGAGGCATAATTTACAGTATAGTATTACTGCAAATTTAACGTCTTCATCGAAATTAACAAACTGCGAACCTAACGAAACAGTAGCGTTACTAGCAATTTGTACGAAAACTACTAAGCTTGATTTACAAGAATCGTTAGAAAATATGACCAACCTGTGCCCGCGTTTACTGAAGACATTGACGATAATACCGATCGTATTACTTGTAATTTTCTTGCAAATGACAACAGTATCATCGAAGTAAATGCAAGTAATGAAAATGATGAATTAATTAACGATGATATTGAAGACGTTTGCAGTGAAATTTCATTCGATGGAGTAAATGAATCTGTTCATTTCGATGAAAATGAAGATACTTTTGTTGAAGAGATGTCTGATTCAGACACAGTTGTAGGTGATGTTGATGATAATGAATTTCAAGAAGTATCTAATTCATTAAATGAAGGGAGTGAGAATTTGAATAATATAGATAGGACCTTGTCATCCGAAACTTATGATAAAATGAATAGTGTTTTGACAAATTCTCACAATCGCCAAGATTCATGTACTCCTTTACGGGGAGCAATAAAGTATGTTGCTGGATATATAGCTATGAAATGTATTTAAAAATTTAATTGTTCTGATTGTAAAGCTTCTTTCACTAGAGTTAATTGTAACATGGAAAGTAACGATGATCTATTACTTTTTTTTAAAGCGTATATAAAGTATTTAATGTCACCAATGAACTTGGAAATCTTTGCGTCCCTTCTGATGCTTTTTATAGAATCATTATAACAGCTATTGAAACTTTTGATACACTATTTTCTGAAGTAAGTTACAAGACAGAAGTTAGTAAAGTTTTAATTGATAAAATCACAGCTGAAATTCTTAAATATCATGCACAGTTTTGGATTACTGACGAACCTTGTAAATCGCATCGTGAGGCTGTAATTGTTTTTTTTTGTTAGAGTTCATATTTTTAATAAGGTGAAATGGATAAATTATGATTTGCGAGATGCTAAAAGTTCAAGAAAAAGACATTTTGCTGGTAACAAGCCTAATGCTAAGTTGCAGAAATTGAGTCATAAGTAAAAAAAGAACATATTAGATTTTATTAACGTCTATATTACTTAATGAGAAACTAAATTAGAATATGTATTTTTTAACACAAAGGAAATAATTTTTTTTTTCATGATGAAATTTCAACAAGTTGTTACGCTTATTGTATTGTCTTAAGCTAATATGAATATATGTTTATTTCCTTACAGACAATTATTTTTGTGATTCAATAAAAGGTGACATTTAATGGCCATTTATTAATATAAAGCATGATTTTTAATTATAATATTTATGATTATCTTCAAATAAGTAAAATACTAGTTATTAATTTTCAATTTCATTTTTCTTCATAGAAATTTTTCACTTTTTTCAATGCTGTGTGATAATTTATTTATAAATCATAGGTCTTCATGTAAAAAAAGTTTGTTTAGTTGTATTTAATTGTATAAACATTTTTATTGCTAATTTGATAATAGTAATTTCCATTTCGTAGTTACAATATTAATTCATTTTGTAAAATTATTGAAGTAAAATTATTAAAAATATAATGTCACTTTTTATACACTACGATTTTTTTTTTTATATTGCATGTATATACTATATTAAATTGTAAGACAGCATTTATACTAAATTATTCTATAGTTCTTAGGGTATCAGCGCTGTCATGCCATATCAATTATCGTCTTTTTGTTTATAATCCATATTTACGTTCATAAATGATTCAGATTATAATACTTTCGGATAATCAGAAAGTACTTGAATTCAGTATTGATTCACGTAATAGATATAAACTTGAAATTAATAACAATTACTTGTAGTAACGTGCATAAAGCAATATAATTTATAATTTTGTTTTATCTTTTGTAATAAATTGTGGTGAATAGTTTCGCATGGTAACTAATTTGCATTTCTTTTTGTAGATTATTGAAATGAAAAAATATCTGATTACAGGCAAAAGATTTTAATTTTTAGTGCATGTTACGAATATTTAAAAATATTCATCACCCTTTCTTCCTTAACCTAATAATCCTGTGTTTCCTATCCTATCCTGATGGAAAATATCTGCCACCTTCCCGCTCGGTTTCCATCGAATAATATCGAGTTTGCATATTATTTCTATTGTTTTTAAATAATTAATGAAATTAAATTACTAAAATAATGTGTAAAACATATGTTAAAATTATTTATGCAAACGCGTATTAACTGAGAGCAGAACATATTAATGAACATTCCATGAATTTAAGTAGAATTAACAATCATTTTGGTAACGCAGGGTCGATTTTTGTGTTTTTCAATTTTAAAAATCGATACTACCTTTTTTTTATGCCTGATCCATTACTTTGAGATTGCTGCAGCATATTTTTATCCACAGGGGAGGTATTTTATCAGAATGGTGAAATCTTATATAGATATTTTATTAAATATAATGTGGCCATTTCCTTCAAGGAAGATCTTAAATATAAAGTCGTTTAAAATATTTTCCAAATCTGATACTGTCAATTACAAACGGGAGCTATTCAGAACACGAAAAAAATTCTTTTAAAAAATAAATAATAGAAAAATTCTCGTCTATAAAAATTAAAAACAAATTGCATAAACTTACAGACTTTCAACTAGAGGAAAAACATTCCGAAAAATGTAAAAGATGTATTCCCATAAAATTTTTAGATCATGTGTCGACGTAGGGCTTAATTCCCTTAATCACCGCATTTTCTATAGTTTAATCATTAGGTGGAAATGGTATTGGAAATACCGATATCACATATCATATTAAAATAATTTAATGAGAATATTATGGACTTCTTGCCACGTTTTTTTAAATTTTTATATACTAAACTTTAAACATTTCATACCACTGTAACCTCAAAATCATAACTTTAACATAATTATTCGGCTCTCGTGGTATGAAATACGGTTCGAAACTGGTGCGTAATATGATTTTTAGCTCGTGTGACTTTTCTCACTCGCATCGCTCGTGCGAAGAACGCGTTACATCCCCGATGGAAATAGAAAATGTATATAAATGTAAAAAAATGTATACAAACTTATATAATAAGTGTTTATAAAAGTTGTAATTAGAACATTTTTACGTTTATATACGTTTATATACATTTATATAAGTTTTTTTTACAAAAATTTTCACTTATTTACATTTATATATTTTTTCTTACATTTTGAATAGTTGTATTGAAAATTTGTATTTTTGTAAATATACATATATTTAGTTTTTTTACAGATATATACATTTATATACATTTATATTTTTTTTTTTAATTTTCGCTATATAAGACTTTTTTTTCTTAATTTTATGGAAGTGTATATAAATGTATATAAATGTAAAACAATATGTATAAATTTCAAAAATTTCTTTAAAATCACCCATCTGACAATTTAGTTGTCTGATATAATACCCCCGCGTCTTTCTTCTTAAACCTTTATTGATACATTGATTATGATGAATAAATTACTCGAAAATTAAAAACTGTCAGAAAACATAATATCATGTGCACCCAAGGGTTGGTGGGCTTTTTTATATCGCGAGTTTGCAGAGACTCGTGCTAACTTGCCTTCGACTTGTACTTATAAATACTCGGTCTGCTAAATCCAACATTAAGTACACCCTTGATACACAATGTATTATTTTACAGTGAATATGAAAATTAATATAATGGTTGCATACAGTCGAAAAGTGATATGTCAAGTGATATATCAAGTTAAATAACTGTACATATATGACTACATAACTAATTATTACTATTTATTTTCTTGTATAACAATTTATATCTTTTTTTATTTCTTTCAATTATTATTTTTTTAATCAAATAATTGTAAGAATTTATTAACTTTTAATAATATTTAATATAATTTATTTTTAAATTAAATTTTATTTAATCATTATTAAATTGTTATTTATAAAAAAATTTTATAACATGTAAAATTGTAAATCATCATGCAGTCATGCTTTACGGCGCTTGCGCCCGGATCATCGTGAACGGCGCGGGCCGGCGGGCCGCGGACGGCGCGCGCCCGAGCCGCCGAGCCGCGATTCGCAGAAGTGAGAAGAGAAGCATACAAAGTCAATGCTAGCGCCATCACTCGGTCAAGGCGGAACTAATTTTTTTTCGTCCTCGCCCCCCATCTGACGTACGCTTCTATATGCGTCTATATTCGTTGGTTCTACCAGCGAATATAGACGTGTTACGAGCTGTTATGAACTGCGTTCACGCGAACGAGTATCGTTGTATTTAGGGTCACCCTACAATGATTCTGAAATATTCCCACAAATAAATGATAAGATAATTTAAATAAATACCAAAGATTAATCTATACATTATTTAGTTAATTAACCAAGTTATAAACAAGTAATTAACTGTAATGTCGAGATTACAAAGTCGCGAAAACGATAAAGTTCTTGCGATAAATGTTCCTGTTTCGGTCTACGCCTACACGTAATAACCACGGGAATAGGAACTCACGAAAGTAGTCGAGCAGTCCTTAAATAACAGTTGAGAGTCGCGTAATTTCGAACTAACAAGCGGCAAGCAGCAGTAACTCATGCATCAAGAAGAAAGGAAAATACCAATATCAGGTAGTACTTACTCTGGAGATGCTGTGATGTACTCAGTCTATCTAGTAGCTCTGCGTTGTCTTCTTCACCCAAAGTGTAGCGGGAGATTCAAATGGCAGGAAGATTTACAGCGAAATAAAGTATGTCGAGTATAATATAATAATAATATTTTATTATAAGTTTTAAGTGATTACACTGGTTATATGCTGATTGTAGTCGAGATATAATAACAACAATTATTCGCGAGACTACAATCAGAGAAGCTTATAATAATGATTACAAGTGATTTTGCACAAACAATATTTGAGAGTCGAAATACAAAATGATTAAAAGCTCGAAGTTTCTAAGACAATAATTGAAATTAATTCTAAGTCGACAAATCAACGGTCAAGGGCTTCGCCTTACAAAGAAAGAAATGGATAGCTTCTGCCCCGAGTAGAGGCGCATGTTCGCTTTTATACTCTCTTTCTTAATTAGATTGATAGAAAAGGTGGAATTCTCTCGAATAATCAAAAGAGTTCAACAGGATGCATGTTGGAGGGGATTTCTAGGAATTAGAGGCTCGTGGTGGGTTGCTATGGAGTGGATGTACAGTCAGTTTAGTCATACGTCAGTCGCAAGTGAAAGTTGTCCTGCTAGTATTGTTACCCTCCGTGTTCTTACGAGCGATTGGTAACTTACCGACCGTCGTAGTATTATCTTAAGGAAAAAAGATAGTACGAGAGAATGCCCAGTAGGCAAACTTATGGAGGTGGGAACGTTCAGTCGCGCACGACGTGACATAACGATAACTTGAATAGAAATTGATGATAAACAAGTGATACTGAATTTGTTAACTAATTAACTTTAACAAATAATAATTGCGCCCGTATAGCAATGCGTTAACAAACAAATTGGGATTTAGCAATAAATAACGATAGTAATCTGCGGTTAAATTAATAACTATTCTGATAATAAATAATAATTACGAGACGAACTGTAATAATAATAATAGCTAGGGAAAAGCTCGCTCAGTTAGGGAAAGCTCCATTTATAGGAGGACAGCCAGCACGACGACAATCAACGGTCAATTAGTTCCCGAAATCCATTACCCCAGTGGAAATTATAAAATGTATCAAAATGTACCAAAATGTATCAAAATATATTAAAAGGTATCAAAAGGTATCAAAAGGTATCAAAAGGTATTAAAGTGTATCAAATTGTATGTACCCACATAGCACGTTACGTTTTGGAAACGTTTTTGAAACGTTTCTTTAGGAACCTAGAAACGTTTCCCTAAAAATTTAGAAACGTAACAGAAACGTTTCAGAAACGTAGAAATGTCCTAAATCTGAAAAAATTTTGATAAAAATCGTAAACGTGTTTAAATCGACTCAGAAACGTTTGTGAACCATATACAAAACATTAAGATTGTAAAGTATTCGGTTTCCGACCCGCCGATAGATGGCGTAGTTCAGTCCATAAAAGAAAAGACATTTCCAGGATATATAAGGAACGTCTACTCTAGCAAAGCGTACTGAATACTGTTTGAAGTAATATCAGTGTTAATAACTGACAATTGTGTAAATTATTTTAATTTCGTTGTAGAAACATTTCTCAAACGTTTCGTGCTATGTTTTAGAAACGTTTCAGAAACTTTTTTGAAACTTTTCTGAAACGTTTCCAATTAGTTTTGGAAACATTTTTAGACGAATCTGGAACGTGAATAATTGTCCAGTAAGTTTTTTGTCGAATCGATTATGTACGTTTCAGAGACGTTTCCAAAACTTTGTACAAACGTTTGAGTTCTGTTTCAGAAACGTTTCTGAGACGATTTAAACACGTTTAAGATTTTTATCAAAATTTTTTCAGATCTAGGACATTTCTACGTTTCTGAAACGTTTCTATTACGTTTCTATATTTTTAGGGAAACGTTTCTAGGTTCCTAAAGAAACGTTTCAAAAACGTTTCCAAAACGTAACGTGCTATGTGGGTAGGGGTTGCATTTCGTAACTTTTGTAGAACACTTTGATATCTTTTGATACCTTCCTGTATGGAAAAAAAAATGTATGAAACCGTATAAAACCGTACAAAACTGTATAAAAACGTATAAAACCGGATCTAAACATTGGTTTTTGGACAAATTTATACGTTTTAATACGTTTTGATACGTTTTAATACGGTTTCATCGGTTTTTAACATTTTAATACAGTTTTCTACGATTTGCAACGATTTTATACAATTTCATATGGTTTTTTACGTTTTATAGAATTTATAAATCGTAAAAAATGGAAAAACGTAATTATATTTTTATAAACATAAAAACATAATTTATTTATTTATTTTTCTATTTTTTTTTTTATTTTGTATGAAAATGTATTAAACTGTATAAAAATGTATAAAACCGTATAAAAATGTAATAAATTAAAAAAAATCTACGGAAATATACAGAAATATACATTTTTATACGGTTTCCTATGTTTTATTACATTAAGCTTTTACAAACTTGACATGGAAGAATTTCTGAAGTGTAAGAAAATGTCTGAAAATGTATTAAACTGTATAAAAATGTATAAAAATGTATAAAACCGTATAAAATATGTCCAAAAAGCAATAGAAAGGTTCATTGTTATACGTTTTTATACGTTTTCCTACGGTTTCATACATTTATTATTTCCATGCGGATTTTAATACATTTTGATACATTTATATACAAAATCATTTTTTGATAAAAGAAAAAATTTATTGATGAAAGAAACATTTAGACACGCTCTGATACACTTATATACATTTTAATACATTTTCATACCTTTTGATACCTTTTAATACATTTTGATAAATTTTGATACATTTTGACATTTTTATGTACATTTTGATACCTTTTAATACTTTTTGATACCTTTTCATACATTTATGAAAGAAATATTTTTTTACATTAATTTTTTTTTACATTCTCATACATTTTTGTACATTTAGAAATCCTTTGACATATTTATGTACATTATGATACGTTTTAAATATATAGTTGAAATAATATTTTAAATATATAGGAAATAAATAGAAAGGTATCAAAATGTTTCAAAAGGTATTAATGAATATTTGTTTGTACAAATGTATAAAAATGTATCAAAATGTATCAAAATGTACCAAAATGTACACAAATATATCAAAAGGTATCAAAGTGTATGAAAAGGTTTTAAGATGTACCAAAAGGTGTTAATGTGTTTAATAGAATGATAATAAATAAATTAATATTACATTTTTTAATTTTTTTGAAAAGGTATCAAAATGTATCGAAAGGTATCAAAAAATATTAAAGTGTGCTACAAAAATTACGAAATGCAACCTCTATATACACTTAGGTACACTCTGATACCTTTTTATACATTTTGATACCTTTTCATACATTTAAAATTTCCACTGAGGTAGCGAGCGCAACGACAATCAACGGTCAACCAGTTCCCGAAATTCATTAGCCAACGGCCGGCAGAGCACAAACAATTCTGAGAAGTGCTTAGCCGACGAGAAGGAATGCAAGGGCGAAAACAAGTCTGACAAGGAAGGGTATCGAACCCAAACTCACCGATTTCAAAAATTTCGTTATATGTTGTAGATCATGAAAAAATATGAGACACGTGTTTTTTCTTATCTGCGGAAAAACATATTTAGGGGGTGAAAACCACCCCTAAAGATAACCCCCAAAAACGGGTTTTTAAATATATCTCGGCTTCTACTGCGTATTTCAGAATAAAACAAAATAGAAATTACTTCTTATAAAAAAACAAAGATAACTGAAGCAATTTTGACCCTAAGGGTTGCAACCCTTATTTTTTATTTTCAATATACATGATCAAAAAATTAGCTTTTTGAAAATAAAAAATAAGGGTTGCAACCCTTAGGATCAAAATTGCTTCAGTTATCTTTGTTCTTTTATAAGAAGTAATTTCTATTTGGTTTTACTCTGAAATACGCAGTAGAAGCCGAGATATATTTAAAAAACCGTTTTTGGGGGTTATCTTTAGGGGTGGTTTTCACCCCCTAAATATGTTTTTCCGCAGATAAGAAAAAACACGTGTCTCATATTTTTTCATGATCTACAATATATATCGAAATTTTTGAAATCGGTGAGTTCGGGTTCGATACCCTTCCTTGTGAGAACTGTTTACAGCAAGATGTCAAAACAAGTCCAGAAACTTCTACGTCACGGAGCGCAACGGTCGGCATCGGAACGACCAATCACGAACCAGCGGCGCCCCACGCCACTGGAGGGGGCCGGCCCGTCACTCGCTACTCAGAGCTCTCGATCCTGTTTTCTGGGATGAGATCCCTCCACCGCCGCTCTCTCTTCTTCGGAGTGGGGAAGGCTCCGAAGCAACCTGGCGCCCTAAGCCTCTACACCGTACTGACTCCCACCACCAACCCAAGGCATCAGAGGGGAACCAATCAAGAGACGGATACAACCACTGCAGGCCGAGAGGGGATTTCAAGTCAGGATCTCAGCCTCCACTGGGGTTCCCCCACCACATGGCTCTCTCGCGCTAAAAGAAGAGAGGGAAGCTCTCGGCCCTTCTAGGCACCTACAGGCCTCGGAACAGACTCCAAGAAGATTCAGCTTTTCGCCACCAGAGGAACTGGCTCATCCCATAACCTCTCGTCAACGGTTTAAGGTCCGCGTCCAGGATATAAAGGAAGAGCCCCGAGCCGCCAGAGTCAGTCACTACCGAGCACATGAGACGCTTCGTAGCTCGAGATCTGGGTCGTTACCAACTCGCTTGGTACTCTGCTGCACTTGTGCATGTTGCGCCCAGAAGCTCTAGCAGTCGGTCGCCAACTAGTCTGGTCTTTGCTACCGTGTACGTTGGGATCGAGGCCAACTAATCTAGTGCTTGTCACTGTGTACGTTGCGCCGTCGAGCTTGTAGTCGAAAGTTACCAAGTACTCTTAAAGCTTCGTAACAGTTATTGCATCAGTGCACGTAATCCTATTTATTAACAGTTACTGCATCAGTGCACGTAATCCTATTTATTAACAGTTATTGCATCAGTGCGCGTAATCTAGCTCCATCTTATTGTCAGTTTAAGTTATTTTAAGTCACGCGTCGTCGATTAATTGTTCGAACCGATACAAACAGATTGTTAAGATAAAGTTAATAAACAAACAAGTTAAAGTTAATTCTTCTTGTGTTCGAGTTTTATTTCTAACTTCCCGCGACTCCTTGCGCTTTAGCGCTTTATTGAACAAGAATTCCATGTTCCAGTTGGTCGACCCGGCGACGATTATAGAAGCGCCCTTCTACTCCTAGACCCCGACCACGGTCGTATAGACAAGTCCTGGAAACTCCGGTGGTGGGGGTAGGCCTCGAAAAGTGTCCCACTTAAGCTTCTCGAATCCGCCACGGGTAAGGCGCGGCGATCGAGTACAGTTGTGACTTATAGTCAACTGGGTAACCCTAACCAAAGCTGCGAACACACGATAAATGTTTCTGCTTGCTTGACTGTGTTTAATTTTTTTTTGTTAAAAAAATGTCTAATTGGTGTACAGTACCAAATTGTGAAACAAATAAAGTAAAAAATAGTAAGAAGATATCTACTTTTAAAGTACCAGTCGATGCAAACGAACGTGAGGAATGGAGATTAATTATCGGAATCCCTGTTTTACGTTCATCACATCGAATATGCGAAAAGCATTTTGACGAAAGTGTTATTGTTAAAGAATGGATTAAATATGACAAGGATAACAAAATTATTGCACGGGTAAAAAATTATAATTGTATTTGTATTTAATGTTTTGAATATTTTTATAAGAGCTTTGTAACCTTAGTATAATGAAAAATAATTATTTAATTTAACAGGTTCCTTTAAAATATGTAAAAACTGCAGTTAATAAATTAGTTGATATGAAGTCACAAGGGGGACTAATTCACGGAAATCATCATTTTTTCAATTTGATAATGTTTACTGAGCAATGTTTTGCTAAGCATGCGAGTAGCATAAACGTTTTTGATTTAACAGTCGACGAAGTTCTTGAGAATTACAATTTTACGTTTCCTTGTAAAAAACATGGGTCTGACATTTTAGCATATGCAATTTTTTATTATGTTCGCCTTAGAATGCGTCAATTTGCATATCAAGAAGCGCAAAAAGTAAAAAAAGAATCAGTAGTTAAAAGAAAGATGTCAAAATTAGTTAATAATTAAAATTATATCCATCAGCCAGCTACCGTAAATAATAAACAATTTATTTATAAATAAAATTGTCTAAATTTTATCGACAATCTATAATAGTATATATATATTTCCATCTTATCCTAAAATGAAATTAAATGGTATTATGTTGAACTCCTCTCTATAATAAATGGTATATTTCAAAACTTTTTTCCACGAGGGCTTCCCCCGATCGCGCATGCGCGTGCAACCATATGATCGTACTGTACCAGGGATGGGGCAGAAATTATTTCAACATGGCCGGCGCTGGCACCGTAGGCGTGAAGGCTGCCGCTCGCGACTCCGCGGCACCGCGACGGCGCACTTCAGACTATCGATGCCAGTTCGAAAAATAGCGGCTCGGACGATTTCGTGCGTCTGCACCACAAATGATTCGTAATTGCGTAGAAAATATCCAGAAAGTAGAATCCATCAGATTCTATGTATAATAATAATAATAACTAATACTATATCAAATATACTATGCGTGTGTTATTAATAACTGATATTATTATTATAGTATTGAGTATGTAAAGAAATTACAAGTAAAACCTTTTCTTATCTATTTTATTGCGTAACTTAATAATGTAAACAATTTCAAATCTAAAATTAATTTGCATAATATCGAATAAACTGACTAACTTTTTTTATCAACAAAGATTTTTCTTATATGGACACTGAAACTATCAACAACGGTTTTCCCTATATGTGCACTGAAGAAAATTTGCTAAAGCGATAGATAACTAGAATTTTGTAAGAGTAACTACGTTATATTAACAAATTATATTTTTTATTAATATTTCAGTATTTTAAAATATATTCTTATAGAATAAATAAGTATTAATAACGTAAAAACCATAATGGTAAATAAGTTGACAGAGTTAATTTGCATAAAATTAAATAGTTTCTTTACTGAATATAATAATATTATAATTTTGTTTTATTTTAATAAGAAATTTCAAATTTGCTAGATATTTATGGCAAATCTTGATGAGTTTTCTAAGTAATGCGTTAATCTTAATGCAATTTTTGAATGTGTCCAACCTTGAAATTCATTTGTATTTACTATAAATATTGGTAGTGACAAAATAGTACTATTTTTCTTTAGTAAATTTAGCCAGTAACTAAAGTTAACTATGTGATTTCTTTCTCTAGAATATAGCTAAAAAATAATTTATATGGAACTGTATTACATCATAGGAAAATACTAATTACCACGGTAACTACATTACCCTTTATTGCATTTACGTAACTATAAAAAATAGTAAACTTTGCTTCTATTTTCTCTATTCTCTAAAGTTGAATTAGTGAAAATTGCTTCTCCCACAAAATTAGTCGAAAAAACTATCAATTTATTAGTGCATACAATCTATTTAATTAGTACTTAAAAAAACTACTAATGAAATAGTGAATATGCATAACTATATTAGTAGTTTTTTCCAATAATTTCTTGAGTGGAGAAATTGTCACTAATAATTAGTAGTTATTCACTGGAAGAGAAAAGCACATAGATAGGTGTAAAAAAGCAAGTTGATCATTGAATGAACCCCAAAACTCAAAAAGCCGGGGGAGCAAGGTTCACGTACAAAAGAAAGGTACGTAGGCAGACGATAAAAAGCAAGTTCGATGTTAAATAAACTCCGAAACACCGAAATAGCCGGGGGAAGCAAATTTCGTGTAGAAAAGGAAGGCACGCATATGGGCGCAAAATGCGAGATAATTATTGAAGAAATCCCCAAAACCAACTAGTCGGGGGATGAAAGTTATTCAAAGAAGGTGGAGGCACGCAGACGGGAAAGAAGAAGCGAGTTCGTTATTAAATAAACTCCAAAATCCGAGTAGCCAGGGGAAGCGAATTTCACGTAGAAGAAAAAGGCACGAAAACTGGCGGAAACAAGCAAGTGGATCATTGAATGAACCCGAAAACTCAAATAGCCGAGACAAGCGAGTTTCACATAGAAGAGGAAGGCAAGTAGATGGGCGAAAAGGGTTTGAGTTTATAATTTAATAGATTTAAAAACCCAAATAGCCGCGTGAAGCAAGATTCACTTAGAAGAGGAAGGCGCGCTGCCGGGCAGGTGGATGGGCGAAAGAGTGCGAATTCATTATTAAATAAAATCCAAAACCCAAAAAGCCCGGGGAGTATGTTTCACGTACAAAAGAAAGGCACGTAGGCAGACGGTAAAAAGCAAGTTCATTATTAAATAATTTATTAAATTTATTAAATAATTATTAAATAATTAAACTCCAAAATCCAAATAGCCGGGGTCGAGGTTCACATAGAAGAGGAAGGCAGTCAGATGGGTGAAAGAGTGTGAGTTTGAAATTAGAAAGATTTAAAAATCCCAACAGTCGGAAGAAGCAAGTTTCACGTAGAAGAGGAAGGCACGCAGACGGGCAGGAGGAAGCGAGTTTGTTATTAAATAAA
Organism: Torymus aiolomorphi; assembly: GCA_036365515.1. Classification (NCBI taxonomy): domain Eukaryota; kingdom Metazoa; phylum Arthropoda; class Insecta; order Hymenoptera; family Torymidae; genus Torymus; species Torymus aiolomorphi. The sequence goes on along the minus strand of CM070873.1, from coordinate 19,982,184 downwards.
CTCCAAAATTCGAGTAGCCAGGGGAAGCGAGTTTCACGTAGAAGAGAAAGCCACATAAACAGGCGAACACAAGCAATTGAATCATTGAGTGAACCCCAAAACTCAAATAGCCGGAACAAGCGAGTTTCACATAGAAGAGGAAGGCAGGCAGATGGCCGGAAGGGTGTGAGTTTGAAATTAGAAAGATTTAAAAACTCGAACAGTCGGAAGAAGCAAGTTTCACGTAGAATAGAAAGGCACGCAGACGGGTAGGAGGAGGCAATATTATTATTAAATAAACATCAAAATCTAAATAGCCTAGGGAAGCGAGATTAACGTAGTACAGAATTGCACGTAGATAGGCGTAAAAAATTTAATAATGAACTCGCTCCCTCTCGCCCGTCTTCGTGCCTTATTCTTCTATATGAAACTTGCTTCATCAGTCTGTTGGGGTTTTTAAATCTTTCTAATTTCAAACTCGCACTCTTTCGCCCATCTGACTGCCTTCCTCTCTATGTGAACCTCGACTCCGGCTATTTGGATTTTGGAGTTTATTTAACAATGAACTCGCGCCTTACACTTCTAAGTGAATCTTGCTTCCCCGGCTATTTTGGTTTTTTAATCTATTAAATTAAAAACTCAATCCCCTCTCTCCCATCTGCCTGCCTTCCTCTTCTATGTGAAACTCGCTTCCCCTGGCTACTGAGATTTTGGAGTTTATTTAATAATGTACTCGCTTCCTCCTGCCGGCTGTGTGCATTTCTCTTCTATGTGAAACTTGCTTCTTCCGACTGTTCGGATTTTTAAATTTTCTAATTTCAAACTCGCACCCTTTTGCCCATCTGACTGCCTCCCTCTTCCGGACTACTTGGATTTAGGAGTTTATGTAATAACGAACTCGCTTCCTCCTGCCCGTCTGTGGGCCTTCCTCTTCTACGTGAAACTTGCTTCTTCCGACTGTTAGGGTTTTTAAATCTTTCTAATTTCAAACTCACACTCTTTCGCCCATCTGACTGCCTTCCTCTTCTATGTGGATCTCGCCCCCGGCTATTTGGATTTTGGAGTTTATTTAACAATGAACTTGCTTTTTACCGCCTGCCTACGTGTCTTTCTTTTGTACGTGAAACTTACTCCCCGGGTTTTTTGGGTTTTGGAGTTTATTTAATAATGAACTCGCACTCTTTCGCCCGTCCACCTGCCCCGCAGCGCGCCTTCCTCTTCTAAGTGAATCTTGCTTCACGCGGCTATTTGGGTTTTTAAATCTATTAAATTATAAACTCAAACCCTTTTCGCCCATCTGCGTGCCTTCCTTTTCTACATGAAATTTACTTCCCCCGGCTATTTCGGTGTTTCGGTGTTTATTTAAAACTGAACTTGCTTTTTATCGTCTGCCTACGTAGGGTAAAAGTGGGTATTACCGCGGTTTTTCTGCACGGACGTCTTATAGTACACGAATTAAAAGCTTTGCCTCGATGATTTAAGTTGAATTCTTTTTTTAACTCTTCTTTAGTTACCAGAAATGCAATAATGACTCTTATCATATGATAAAAAACATATAGTTAATTAATAAATGCAATCTAAAAAATAGATCCGAGGCTGATATTACTGTGGGTATGATTGAATTACCGCGGGGGTTTTACCGTGTGTATGATGGATTACCGCGGGGGTATTACTGCGGAATTTTACCTTGAGCTTGTTATATTATTTATAATTTTACAACCGAAAAAATGAACATATCTGTATATTTTTACATCATATTTCATTTAGAATATAGCAGTTGGCAAATGTTTTCATATATATTGTAGACTTCTTGATTTCACTGTTTTGAGGTTACGTTGGACCAATGCCGCAGTAATACCAGCAATCGTATTTGTATACAAATGACGGTATTACCGCGGATGGCCAGACAATAATGTAGTATATTCATACAAATCATGCTTTATTCTCTTTTTAAGGCGATTTCTTATATTAATTAATATTTTGTATGATCGAATAAATATTAAATGCCGAATTATACTATGAAAAATGAAATTGCAGAGCGTTTTTCGTCGATCCGCGGTAATTGCAGCATCCGCGGTAATACCCACATTTACCCTACCTTTCTTTTGTACGTGAACCTTGCTCCCCCGGCTTTTGTAGTTTTGGGGTTCATTCAATGATCCACTTGCGTGTTTCCACCTGTTTTCGTACCTTTCTCTTCTACGTGAAACTCGCTTCCCCTGGCTAGTCGGATTTTGATGTTTATTTAATAATAATGCTGCTTCCTCCTACCCGGCGGCGCGCCTTTCTCTTCTACGTGAAACTTGATTCTTCCGACTATTCGGGTTTTTAAATGTTTCTAATTTCAAACTCACACCCTTTCGCCCATCTGCCTGCAGCCTGCCTTCCTCTTCTATGTGAAACTCGCTTGTCCCGGTTATTTGAGTTTTGGGGTTCAGTCAATGATTCAATTGCTTGTGTTCGCCTGTTTACGCGCCTTTCTCTTCTACGTGAAACTCGCTTCCCCTGGGTACTCGGATTTTGGAGTTTATTTAATAACGAACTCGCTTCCTCCTGCCCGTCTGTGTGCCTTCCTCTTCTACGTGAAACTTGCTTCTTCCGACTGTTGGGGTTTTTAAATCTTTCTAATTTCAAACTCACACTCTTTCACCCATCTGACTGCCTTCCTATGCGGACCTCGCCCCCAACTATTTGGATTTTGGAGTTTATTTAACAATGAACTTGCTTTTTACCGCCTGCCTACGTGCCTTTCTTTTGTACGTGAAACATACTCCCCGGGCTTTTTGGGTTTTGGATTTTATTTAATAATGAACTTGCACTCTTTCGCCCATCCACCTGCCCTGCAGCGCGCCTTTCTCTTCTAAATGACTCTTGCTTCACGCGGCTATTTGGGTTTTTAAATCTATTAAATTATAAACTCAAACCCTTTTCGCCCATCTGCTTGCCTTCCTCTTCTATGTGAAACTCGCTTGTCCCAGCTATTTGAGTTTTCGGTTTCATTCAATGATCCACTTGCTTATTTCCGCCTGTTTCCGTGCCTTTCTCTTCTATGTGAAATTCGCTTCCCCTGGCTACTTGGATTTTGGAGTTTATTTAATAACGAACTCGCTTTTTCTTACCCGTCTGCGTGCCTCCACCTTCTTTGAATAACTTTCATCCCCCGACTAGTTGGTTTTTCGGATTTCTTCAATAATTATCTCGCATTTTGCGCCCATATGCGTGCCTTCCTTTTCTACATGAAATTTGCTTCCCCCGGCTATTTCGGTGTTTCGGAGTTTATTCAACACTGACCTTGCTTTTTATCGTCTGCCTACGTACCTTTCTTTTGTACGCGAACCTTGCTCCCCTGGCTTTTTGAGTTTTGGGGTTCATTCAATGATCAACTTGCTTTTTTACGCCTATCTATGTGCGTTTCTCTTCCAGTGAATAACTACTAATTATTAGTGACAATTTCTCCACTCAAGAAATTATTGGCAAAAACTACTAATATAGTTATGCATATTCACTATTTCATTAGTAGTTTTTTTAAGTACTAATTAAATAGATTGTATGCACTAATAAATTGATAGTTTTTTTGACTAATTTTGTGGGAGAAGCAATTTTCACTAATTCAACTTTAGAGAATAGAGAAAATAGAAGCAAAGTTTACTATTTTTTATAGTTACGTAAATGCAATAAAGGGTAATATAGTTACCGTGGTAATTAGTATTTTCCTATAATGTAATACAGTTCCATATAAATTATTTTTTAGCTATATTCCAGAGAAAGAAATCACATAGTTAACTTTAGTTACTGGCCAAATTTACTAAAGAAAAATAGTACTATTTTGTCACTACCAATATTTATAGTAAATACAAATGAATTTCAAGGTTGGACACAAAAATTGCATTAAGATTAACGCATTACTTAGAAAACTCATCAAGATTTGCCATAAATATCTAGCAAATTCGAAATTTCTTATTAAAATAAAACAAAATTATAATATTATTATATTCAGTAAAGAAACTATTTAATTTTATGCAAATTAACTATGTCAATTTATTTATTCTATAAGAATATATTTTAAAATACTGAAATATTAATAAAAACCGCTGCCAATTCGTTGGCACGTAGCTTCCTCAAACTTAATTTACCGATTCCTTTAATTAATTTTTAATTCCAATATTTAAAATTTAATACTTCAGAAAGACAGAAATAACAAAACTCCAACATAATTTATTCAAATTTTTATAGATTATACATTTCCACAAAATTTCACATACATAAAATATATATCACAATTGCCTATAAATTTGCAACCGGTATTTAGAGCTAAATGTCTAGAAAAATTTTAACCTCAAATATCTCTGAAATTTATGAACCAATCACTTTGCCAAAAGAACTCATCCGGGAACGATCAATAATATACCTCTACAATGAATTTTGAAGCGAATAAGACAATTTTACTCTTGTAATAGTTGAACATATAAAACTCATTTTTTTCATTTTTCAATTTTTACGTTTTTGTTAATAACAAAAGAACCGTGATAGCTAGAGAATTAATTTTTGTTTAGAAAATATAGGTAATTTAATTCTCTTTCGAATACCACCCACCCCATTTAGATACATAGAGCCGTTCTCGAGAATTTACGATTTAAAAAAAATTGAAAAAAATTTTAACCTCAAATATCTTCGAAATTTATGGATCAATCCTTTTGCCCAAAGAACTCACTCGATTGGTATACAAAATCTACCCCTATAAAGAATTTCAAAGTGATTAAGCCAATTTTACTATAGTTATTGAACGACAAAAAAATCACTTTTTTTATAAATTTTTTTTTTCTCAAAAAATAATGAATAAAAAAACCTAAAAATTTAGTAAGTTATAGTACTTAATATCCTTTATAACCAAAAAAATATTCATGTTAATATCTTTTTTTAATTTCGAAATATAACCTATTTACAAAAAATTACGTTTTCATCAATAACTTATGACGAAATATAGCTACCGACATTTTTTTTTTTTTTAAATTGTAGATAATTTTATCCTACATACAGAGAATTCATGATATATAAACAATATTTGTTCTAAATATTAAAAAAATCGAAAAAAAAAATTTTGAAAATTAAAAAATGGCTGTAAAAAAAAATTAAATTTTACAAAAATAGAATATTGACCCCAATTGTGGAAGCAAAATCTAAAAAAATGATCGCTCTCCCGTTAAAATCGGTCGAGTAGATCATGAGATATCAGCGTATAGTATACGGACATACACACACACACACACACACACACACACACACACACACACACACACACACATCCATACGGACATTTTCTAAAAATAGTGTATTTCGATTCCAAATTTGCTAAATAACATTTCTAAGACATTATCTCATAAACTTTTTTTTTACTATTACAAATCTTCCTCTATGAGGAAGCAAAATATAATTTTTTAATATAACGTAGTTACTCTTACAAAGTTCTAGTTATCTATCGCTTTAGCAAATTTTCTTCAGTGCACATATAGGGAAAACCGTTGTTGATATTTTCAGTGTCCATATAAGAAAAATCTTTGTTGATAAAAAAAGTTAGTTTATTCGATATTATGCAAATTAATTTTAGATTTGAAATTGTTTACATTATTAAGTTACGCAATAAAATAGATAAGAAAAGGTTTTACTTGTAATTTCTTTACATACTCAATACTATAATAATAATATCAGTTATTAATAACACACGCATAGTATATTTGATATAGTATTAGTTATTATTATTATTATACATAGAATCTGATGGATTCTACTTTCTGGATATTTTCTACGCAATTACGAATTATTTGTGGTGCAGACGCACGAAATCGTCCGAGCCGCTATTTTTCGAACTGGCATCGATAGTCTGAAGTCCAGCCTTCACGCCTACGGTGCCAGCGCCGGCCATGTTGAAATAATTTCTGCCCCATCCCTGTACTGTACTCGATCGCAGCGCACCAGCTTGTGGTCGCTTTTCGAACTACAGCCGGTGCCGGAAAGTGGCCTACCCCCACCACCGGAGTTTCCAGACCTGTCTATATGACCGTGACCCCGACTTGGGTCTGTTACGAGCAGAAAGGCGCTTCTGCAATGGTCGCCACGTTCACCAATAAGATTGTGGGTTCGTTGTTCGATGAAGCGCTAAAGCACAAGGAATTGCGGGAACCCCGTATGGAAATAATAAATGTATGAAACCGTAGGAAAACATATAAAAACGTATCAAATGAACCTTTCTATTGGTTTTTGGACATATTTTATACGGTTTTATACATTTTTATACATTTTTATACATTTTAATACATTTTCAGACATTTTCTTAGACTTCAGAAATTCTTCTATGTCAACTTTGTAAAAGGTTAATGTAATAAAATATAGGAAACCGTATAAAAATGTATATTTCTGTATATTTCCGTAGATTTTTTTCAATTTTATTACATTTTTATACGGTTTTATACATTTTTATACAGCTTAATACATTTTCATACAAAATAAAAAAAAATAAATAGATATATAAAATATATAAATAAATTATGTTTTTATATTTATAAAAATGTAATTACGTTTTTCCGTTTTTTACGATTTATAAATTCTATAAAACGTAAAAAACCATATGAAATTGTATAAAATCGTTGCAAATCGTAGACAACTGTATTAAAATGTTAAAAACCGTATGAAACCGTATTAAAACGTATCAAAACGTATTAAGACGTATAAATTTGTCCAAAAACCAATGTTTAGATCCGGTTTTATACGTTTTTATACAGTTTTGTACGGTTTTATACGGTTTCATACATTTCTTTTTTTCCATACGGGACTTTATTTAAATGAGAACTCGAACAAATAAACTTTAGAGTTTATTCAATTTAAATAAATAATTGTAGACTTTGACAAATAAAATAAACTTGAAAACCGTGACTCTATACAATTCAAGGTAACGTCGAGTATAATGGCGACTGACACTAGGACGTGATCAGAGCGCTTGCACTAGTGCAACTAAGTTACGGAGCTTCTCATGCACTCGGTAGCGACTGAGCTTTGAGCTTCCCTAGCGGAAATCGAAAATGTTAAAAAAGTGTAATAAACTGTAAAAAAATGTAAAAAACGAATGAAAAGATATAATAAAATGTAAGAAAGTGTAACACTTTACAGTTTTTTACAGAAACTCACATTTTTTTACTTAATTTTACATTTCTATACAATTTATTACATTATTTCACATTTTATTACATATTTTATTTTTTATTTCGTTAGAACCAAAATATAAAAAACTGTAAATAAGTGTCAAAAAAGAACGAAAATATGTAATCAAACATGAGAAAGTGTAACACTTTATAGTTTTTTACAGAAACTTACATTTTTTAGATAATTTTACATTTCTATACAATTTATTACATTTTTTCCGCCTTTTATTATATATTATATTTTTTATCACCTTGGAACCAAAACATAAAAAAATGTGAAAAAAATAATACAAGAAAATTTAAGAACGTGGATCACTTTATAGTTTGTTACAGACACTTACATTTTTTTACATCATTTTACATTTCTATACAAATTATTACATTTTTTGCCTTTTATTATATATTTAATTTTTTACTTCGTTAGAACTAACATATCTAACTAGGGGGGCTGCGCCCCTCTATATAAATATATACAATCTCAATTACAAAAAAATTCTCGCGGCATATATGCACATATACACTAATACCGCGAAAAGGAGAAAAACAGAAGGAGAAAGCTCAATACTGATCTGGCTTAGCCCTGCGACCTGCGTGCATGAGTACTATTGCAGCAGTCGTAACGGCTACCTCGGCTAGGCTACGTTCGCACACTAAGTACCTACAGCGGAAAAATACACGCGACTCACGCGACCGCGAGTGCTCCCTGCGTATAAGATATATCTATAGGATAAGATATGCGGCATGCCGTTGAGCGCGTGTGTCCATGGTGTATTGCTTGTGTGATGTCAACAATCGCATCCCTGGTGAATGTCATCCCTTTCATCGTGTCCGCCGATTAACGATGATTCGGAGATGGGAAGGCAGTGTTTCAACGTCGAGAGCAGATTTAGTAAGCCCTTTCACGTTCCTAACCTCTCTGATGGGTGAGCTGATGGTACTTTCTCTTGTTGCAGGTATCTGTGGCAGGTAGTGTAAACGACGGGCACTGCTGCAGACTGTTTCTTGGGTGTGGAAATGTTGTCTGGGTCATCTATGTATTAAGTAATGTGTGGTTTCTAGGTGCTCAACTTTCCTTGTTTGGCTCTGATACTAATGACTATGTGTACAGTTAATCTGTTGCTTGTTAACAACGGTTGAAGGTCTCCACCAATTCTTCTGTCGAGATATAAAGGACTTCGAGTCTACGCTTCCTCATATTTCAGGAACATGAAGAACAGATGGCGCCTCTCTCCAGCAGAGTAGCGCAGCGGACTTGCCGCTGTGCTCTCCCCTACCGACGCCGTGCCTGCTGCCGCCGTGCCTGCCGACGCCGTCGCCGCTCGGCCGCTCGCGCACTGCCTGCGCTCGCTCTCTCCTCTGTTAAGGGGATGCCTTACTCGTACTATTACCGACCGAGCAATTCACACAGTTTCAAGCTGATTAAAAATAAAATACGTCGAATCACAAAAAATCAAGAGAACACTCTTCTGTGTTTTTTAACGTTCTATCATCCAGTCAAAGTTTGGAGTCGAAATATCAAGCCGTTTTTTCAAAAACTTTGAACGAAATTAAATTTAATTTCGTTCAAAGTTTTTGAAAAAACGGCTTGATATTTCGACTCCAAACTTTGACTGGATGATAGAACGTTAAAAAACACAGAAGAGTGTTCTCTTGATTTTTTGTGATTCGACGTATTTTATTTTTAATCAGCTTGAAACTGTGTGAATTGCTCGGTCGGTAATAGTACGAGTAAGGCATCCCCTTAACTGCCGAGCTGTACAGACGCACGCTACTTCTCCTGCTCACGCTGCTCACGCTGCTCACGCTGCTCACGCTGCTCACGCTGTTCATGCTGTTCACAATATTATTTCGCTGTGCCAAATAAAGAGCTGTGCTCAATTCAAATTCAAAACGCCTACGCCTTCCAATTATTAATCCACTCCAACAGGTTATCGGCCCGGCAACGCCAGGAAGGGTTTATTAGAAGTGTGTTTCGGTAAGTACCTGAGTCCGTTTTTGGCTAACTTGAGACGCGCGGCCATTTTGAAATAGTTCGTGTGCGGGAATCGAGATATAGACGCGAGATTAGTTTTAGATGGTTAGATTTAGATATAATTTCCTTGAAGTGTATTAGATTAGATGCCGGAATAAAGAAAGTTACAGTAGAATAGATATCAATATAAAGAGATCCGCGAAAAAGATGTAATTTTATTCTCGAAATAAACTGTGGCGTGGGGCTGGCGTGAAACGCGAAATATGTGCACGCGCGACATTTCCCAGAAGCGCATCGTTTCTGAGAAACTTAATAGAAGTTAGGAAGTTAAGAGTTTGTTCATACTTAGAAATAAAGAGAAGTAATTTCAAAAACAAATAATATACAGTTTTTTCGGATGTTTAAAAATGAGTTGTTTAATAGAAGCCAGACAAAATTGAAGTAATAGAAGCCAGACGAAATAGAATTACTCTCCCTCAATCAGTCGCGCGCATACACGTATACACGCAATTCGCAATAAAAGCATCAAAGTAAATAAACACTGGAATGACAACATGAGGCAGAGATGATACTGCCATGCAGAGGACTCTCGACCTCATGTTAGTTTCTAATTCTTAGTGCGTGTCGTGACTTGCGTTAGTGTGCGGCCGGCTCTCCGACATTATTGGCGCCATTGCTGTGCGTGTCGTCACGTTCGGAGGGTGCACGAACGCGGGCCCGGGCGTTACGGGAATAGAGACTAGCTTGTAACCAACTAGACTTGCTGTGCGGTCTAGCTTGGCGATAAGCAATATTATTTTATTACATATATATAAAACTTTAATTACGTAGAATAAATGTTTGGCATTTGCACAGTTAGAAGTTTTTTCTTTGACGAGAATGTCGACTGGAGAGAGAACTCCGGAAAGGAATGCTGAAGTTGTCGACGAGCAAAGTAATTCTCCTTAATATACATATACATATATATACATATATATATACACTTACACTTATAATCAAGCACATAAATGCTTTAATAAAAATAAAAGTCATTCATTCAGTGTTACACATGCTTACATATTTATATAAATAAATTTATAACAATATAAATCGTTTATTTATTGAAAAATAAAATTAGAAGTAGAATGTAAACAATTAATTAAGAGAAAATAGAATACAGATCTGTCCAATTTTTTTTCGAGCATGCGATAATTTTTTTCGGCATGCATTTAGATAGATGAAATAAAAGACCAAACATTTATTAGATCAATTGTTTACAATATTTAGATGATAACAACAACTCAGCCGCCAACAGCCCACACACGCCAGCTGGCCCACCACCAAATAGGGTAAGAGGCCCCACTTCTTCACGAGCCCGTCAGAAAGGGCAAGGATTGAGTTGGAGGAGTGGCTTATCCTAATGCGACAGAATGGTAGTAACCAGCAAAGATTAATGGCAGATATGAAGGTGCTGCTGGAGGGCCAGCAGAAGCTAGCCGAGACATTCCTCAAGATCGAGAGGAATACAGTTAGACGTCTAGAGGTAAGCCCACCCTTATACAATTCCACCACCGCTAATATAGAAGATAACACAAATTCAGACATTGACGCAAATAATTCAGTAATCCAGCCGGGTATATTGGGGGAATTAAATGAAACATTTAAAAATTTGAGACAATCCTTAGAAGCAAAAAATAAAAATACTAAGTTGAATGTTAAAAGAGATTATAAACTTACCCAAAATGTAGCAATAAATGTCTGGCTGGACTACTTGAATTCTGAATTAAGATCAAACGACCTGCTTAATGTCATTGATGACACAGTAACACAAACACCTAACCTAGAAAAGCATGACTTAGAAAAGAGAAAATCCTTAGTTCGGGATATTATTATAAACCATTTAGATGAATATTATCATAAGAAAATTTTAAATATAACAGATCCAAAAGAAATTATAAGAAAAGTAAAAGAATTTCGAAAAATAGAATCTAATGTTACAGCTTCTTCGGTCAGAGCACAACTGTATCACATAAAAATAAATAACAAGGAAAAAGTAAATGATTTTTGCGATAGATTTGACACTATCATTAGAGATTATGAAAATTGTGATACGGGGTGCCACTGACAGAAGAAGAAAAGAGATCAGCCTTTTACCAAGCTGTATCCAACAACTATCCCGAACTAAGGTCAGCTTCTCTAATTCGCAGACAAGCGGAAAACAAAGAAATGACATTAGACGAAATAAAATCATTCTTGTTACAGTTAGAAGCTGAAAAGAAGAATTTAGAGGAAGGAAACAAAACCACTAGAGTAAACATAGCCCATGCTTCGTTGGAAGGGCGCGCGGAGGGACACAACCGGTGTTTTCGGTGCAACCGACCCGGGCACGTGGCCTCCGCGTGTCCTCTGGCAGAGTATGGGTTGTGGTTTTGTTACGTCTGCCAGGGTGAAAAGAAGCATAAGGGAACCGACTGTCCCAATAAAGGGACAGCCGTCACCCAGAACAGGTTCGTAAATAAAGATCTAAATAAAAATAACACTACACAAAACAACACTAGACAGTTCAGAGGGAATAACCATTCTAGAGGAAGAGGCAATCAGAACAAAAAGGTGGTAGAATTGCAGGTAGAGGGGGTGGTAAAAGTAATTTTAGAAGTAAGGTTTTCAAAAGGAGTACAAATCGGGGCGCACGCGGCGGATCCCAAAGTACATTAGCACATGGAGCTCGAGCTTACGTTGCAGGTATGAACATTAGTAGAATAGAAAATCCCACACAAACACAAATCACTTTTATCGCGGACTCAGGCGCTACCGATCACATTGTCAATAAAGGCATTATTTTAAGCGAATTTAAACAAAGCACGGGAGAAGTAATTAGAAGCGCTAACAAAAATGATTCGGCTAATATAGTGATAGACGGTAAAGGTAGTTTAATTCTTAGATCGAACATAAATAGCGATAATAAAATCATTTTAAAGAATGTAATATCTGCAGAAGGTATATCAGAAAACCTCATTTCCCTTAGGCAATTTGCAGATGTAGGGCTAGGAATTTATTTAGATGATGAAAAATTACAAATTTTTGATAAAGATACAGGAGTAGAATATTTAACAGGGAAATATGAGAAGCCTAATTGGTTAATAACTCTAGATGCCGAGAAACAAAGTAGCGATGCAGTTGAGAATTTAGAACGCGAAAAATATTCATGCAAGGCTAGATTAGTTACTTTGGACGAATTTTTACGACAATCTCAGACGGATGTTTTAAACTTAGAGTTAGATAAAAATACAGAAAAGAATTTAGAACAAATTAATAATAACACGTCTGAGATTGGGAGGGAGAATTTGGAAAAACTCGTTCAAGCACCTCAAAACATTAACAACTCCCAAAACAATGTCGATTTTGATTTAAATGAAAATAAACTAAACAGAAAAATTCATAATTTAGATAGTATGAATATTAATGAATCTCTAGAAAATAGCAAAGCATAATTTAAAAATAAAAGACGACAAAATAGACAAGTTAGGCGAGGGCATGCTGTGGCATATAAAATTAGGCCACGCATCCCTAGGATATCTTAAACAACTGCAGAAAGTAGAAGAAAAATTAAAAGGAGTTAAGTTTGAAAAATCGATTGTGGATTGTGAGGTGTGCATCATGGCAAAGATGGAGAAAATACCTTTCTCTGAAAACAGAACCAGAGCATCGAGGCCTTTAGAGATGATACACACCGACACAATGGGATCTATAAAGCCAGCCTCATTTCCTGGTGGAAATAGATTTATAATTGTGTTTCTAGATGACCATACAAGGTTTGCTAAAGCTTACGCAGTCAAACACAAAAATGAGGCAGGCGAATGTCTAGAAAGATTCCTTATGACCACCAGAAATTGACTAGGAAAGAACGAAAAAGTCTGTTACATAAGAGCTGATAATGGAACAGAGTTCACTGGAGGAAAATTTCTAGAAGTAATGAATAGAAAAAAGATAGAATTCAATGTAACACCTCCTCACACACCCGAACTCAATGGAACAGCTGAGAAGTTTAACAAGACAATACAGAACAAAATCAGATCTTTGATGATTGATTCTGGTCTACCGGAGAGCATGTGGATATTGGCACTAGAAACTGCGGTTCATGTTTATAACACTCCGCATAAATCATTAAACCATGAAACACCTATACAAATGCTGACTCCAAAGACCAAATGCCATTTAGATAGATTAAGAAGATTTGGATGCATAGCCTATGCCAAGATTCCAATAAACGAAAGAAAATTTTCAGAAAGAGCGATCAAAGCCATTATGGTAGGTTATTCGACATCAGGCTATGTACTTTGGCATCCACCTACTGGAAAATTTCTCCATTCGAGACATGTTAGATGCAACGAAAAATTAGTTTACAAAAATACACAAGACAAATCAGAAATGTGCAATAAATTGGAAGAAACAGAAAATTTAGAAGAAACAGAAATAGAAAAAGCACAGTCAAATCCAGAGGAAAAAGAATATATAGAAGAAAATATTCACATAGAAAATTCAGAGGACAAACAGCAAGAAGAGGAAAAACAAACAGAAGCGATGCCAAAGAAAAGAAAAGCTGAGAATAAAAATGCCAAAAATTTAGAAGTTAAGAAAAGAAACGTACCTGGGAGAAATGCTAAAACTCTGGAAAATAGAGAAAAATACATGGCCACTAGAAGAACACAAAAAGAAAAAGTAATAGAAGATATAAGTCTCACCATCAACAGTGAAGACTTTGAAACAAGAAACAACAAAAACAATTTAGATGACGAATTAGGACATGTATTATTAGCATCAATCAATAATGATCCCATCTCGTATCGAGAGGCTATGGAATCTACAGACAAAATGAAATGGCTTGGAGCTATAAATGAAGAACTGAACTCGATGCAGGAAAACAAAGTATGGGAAATTGTTGACAGACCCACCAAAACTATAGATGGCAAAAAGATACATACCATAGACTCCAAGTGGGCATTTAAAAAGAAATCTGGAGAACATGGAGAAACAGTGTATAAAGGAAGACTCGTAATTAGAGGTTTTAAAGATAAAAAAGAATATGAGTTAAGAGAAACTTATGCACCTGTTTCCAGACTAGCAGTAATCAGAGCAACGCTCGCGATTATTAACAAATATGATCTAGAAGTACATCAAATGGACGTAAAAACAGCCTTTCTAAACGGGGTACTAGAAGAAGAAATTTATATGGAAATCCCCGATGGCCTAGAATGTGACCCTGAAATTAGAAAGACTAAAGTGTGTGTTTTGAGAAAATCTCTATATGGCCTAAGGATAAGTCCGAAAAGATGGAATGTCAGATTCTCTGAAGAAGCGTTAAAACTAGGACTTGAGAAAGACATCAATGAACTATGCCTATTCACATGGAGAAAAGAAGGAAAATTAGTTCTGCTAATTTTATATGTAGATGATATACTCCTGGCTGGTAATGATCGACAAAAATTAAAGGAAGTTAAAAGCAAACTAAGTCTTGCATTTAAAATGAAGGACTTAGGTGAACCAGAGAATTTTCTCGGTATGAAAATCATCAGAGATAGAGAGAATAAAATCTTGATGTTAAAACAAACAGAATATATTGAGAAAATCCTAGAACGATTTAATATGAAAGACTGCAAGGCTCAAAGGACTCCAATGGTGACTAGACAAATCAAAAATAGAGAATTAAGAAATGAGGAAAACTTAGACAAATTAGATGATGCACCGCACAAAACTAAAGTACCTTATAGAGAAGCTATTGGGAGTTTGCTGTACTTAGCAGGTGCCACGAGACCCGATATAGCCTTTGCAGTAAACTATCTGTCTAGACGTCAATTAAACGCAACAGAAAATGACTGGAAAGAGGTAAAACGAATATCTAGATACCTTAGAGGAACCTCAGAACTTGGACTGACATATAAAGCCAAAGATGAAACTTTAGAAGCTATGACAGACGCAAGTTTTCGAGATTGGTCTGATTCATCTTCTACAAGTGGCTATATTGTAAAATTATTTGGTGACACAATAATGTGGCGGAGCCACAAACAAACATACGTCACTCTGTCCACATGTCAAGCAGAATACCTCGCTATGAGCGAAGCTTGCCAAGAACTTGTTTCTCTAGATAAGGCCATTAGAGATATCACAGGGAAGACGATGTACCCAGTAACTATATGGTGTGATAATAAATCTGCCGGAGATTGCACTCAGAAAGACGGTAGTCATAAACTTAAAAACTTCGATGATAATTTAGAAGCAATTAAAATTAACTTAGAGAACAGAGAAAAGACTGGAAGCAAAAGCCACATGGCTATTACCCATGGTGATTATATAAAATCATGTGTAGCTGAAGGAAAAGTTATAGTTAGATGGGTTTCCACAAAGGAAAATGAAGCCGATATAATGACAAAACCGCTTCCTTTTGATACACATAAATATTTGCGAAATAAAACCTTAAATTTAGACTGAAATATAAATTAGAAAAACGGCACCATACATAAAACACACAAAACACAAACATACCGATTTTGATGCAAATTTAGATGTTAATAAAATTCTTTTTTTCAGAAACAACTCCACAAGTCCCAGGTGGGGGTCAGAGTATTTAGAAAGAGAGAAGAAGAGATTTTCATAAATTTAGATTGTATTTCTTATAAATATATGTATTCGTTTGAATAAAAGTATTTTAAACTAAGCATAGACGTAGATTTCTTTTAATTTTCTTTAGAATATTTATACATATATATAGATGCTAGACAGAGCGTACACTCGAAGGGAGGGAGTGTCGAGATATAAAGGACTTCGAGTCCACGCTCCCTCATATTTCAGGAACATGAAGAACAGATGGCGCCTCTCTCCAGTAGAGTAGCGCAGCGGACTTGCCGCTGTGCTCTCCCCTACCGACGCCGTGCCTGCTGCCGCCGTGCCTGCCGACGCCGTCGCCGCTCTGCCGCTCGCGCACTGCCTGCGCTCGCTCTCTCCTCTGTCAACTGCTGAGCTGTACAGACGCACGCTACTTCTCCTGCTCACGCTGCTCACGCTGTTCACAATATTATTTCGCTGTGCCAAATAAAGAGCTGTGCTCAATTCAAATTCAAAACGCCTACGCCTTCCAATTATTAATCCACTCCAACACCTTCCCCTTTAGTGGTTACAGGTAGCTGGTACAGCGAGTGAACAACATCCATTGCTGAAGACTTTTTATTTGCATGGTATGTTTTTTGTGTCCTCTATTTATTAGTCATATGCGATTTTAGGAGCTCAACTCTCCTCGGTTGTCCCCCAGAATAGGGACTGATCTGCTACTCATGTATTTTGTTGATCCCTAGGCTGAGGCAGTCCCTGATATTGATACACAATTGACGGTCTCTGGCAGTACCTTCCTCCTAGGTGGCGTGGTTACTGACGTACAACAGACTGGCATCCATGGAATAGTGCCAGCCTAGACCGTCCAGCCCTATTTTGCTGCTTCTGCAGCTCTAAGTGATCTTCGAGTGTTAGTGCTTTAGAGTGTGAGGGGATAGGTAATAGGAACTGGGGGATATAAAAGTGCTGTGTGTGTGATTCAATGCAATACGGGTAGCTAGTTGTCCCTGGTAATATTAGCTCGTCTAGTTAATTTCCAAGTTTAGTCAGGGTGTAAGAACTCATTTCAGGATATCTGTTGTATTAAAATACATCACTATGCATTTCACAGACTTCTACCCAGTGAGACTTACCTATTTAATAGTTTCCTACACAGTGTAAAACTAACAGTCAGCTAGAACATTGCCTTTTTTATGCATTGAAATTTATCATATTACAAAATTTATATAGCACATACATTACACAGAAGTTTTTTTTGTAATTATGGTTGGTTGATGCAGTTCAAAATGAAAAATTTATAATAAAAAATGCAATAGATAAAAATAGCATGTTTAAAAATATAAAAATGTAAGAAAACATCAAAAATAGTTGATAATACATAATAAAATGTAAAAAATTTTAAATAAATGACAAAATACGTAATAGAACGTATAGAAATATAAATAAACAAAAAATACGCAATAAAATGTAAAAGAAAGTAAAAAGACGTGAGAAAGTGTAATAAAATATAATAAAGCGTAGGAATATGTAAAATAATGTAAAAAGAGGTGAAAAGGTGTAATAAAATATAATAAAGCGTAGGAATAAGTAAAAAAAATGTAAAAAGACGTGAAAAAGTATAAGAAAATATAAAAAACCGTAAAAAAGTATAAAAAAGGTATAATAAAGTGTAGGAATATGTGATAAAAAGTAAAAAAATGTAAAAAAATGTAAAAAGTCGTCAAAAAGTATAACAAAATATAAAAAGCCGTAAAATAGTATAAAAAAGTATAATTATGTGTAGGAATATGTAATAAAAAGTAAAAAAATATAAAACGACGTGAAAAAATTGTAACAGAATATAATAATGTATAAGAATTTGTAAAAAGTTGTAAAAAACTGTAAAGTAATTTTATAATTAAGGATAAAAATGAAAAAGTAATAAAATGTAAATAAATGTAAGGAAACGTAAGATACTAAAAAAAAAGTTAAAAATTGTAATAAAATGTAAGAAAGTGTACGAAAACGTAAAAAATGTCCGAAATCCAACAAAAAAGTACACTTACTTACGTTTGTTTACATTTTCTTACATTTTCTTACACTAATTTACATTTTCATACTTTTTCTTATATTTACTTACGGTTTTTTACATTTTATAATTTCCGCCAGGGTTGATTCCTCTTCCTTTTATAGTCCTCGGAAAAATCTAGTAGTGGGAGGAAAGACCAATCAGAGCCGTTTCCCCCTCTCAAGTGGGAGGAGCTCCGCTGGAGAATTCTAGTTTTCTGGGTTTTCTCTCGAGTGTGGGCGTGGGTTAACTGCTTTTATCTTCGAGAGTGGGGGATATCTGGATTTATTTGGTTCCTTTGTTTTCCTTTAATTGCGTCCTTGAGTTCTAAAAATAGAATATTCCCCGAATTTCCGTTGATGATTTCTCGGGAAAAATGTAGTAAACAATTCCTTGAATTAAAGATGATAAATATTTCCTAGAAAAGAGGAGAGCGTTTCCCTGAATTTCCGTTGATGATTTCTCGGAAAAAATGCAGTAAACAACTCCTGGAATTAAAGGTGATGAATATTTCCTAAAAAAAAAAGGAAGAGCGTTTCCCTGAGCGAGTCTTATCCTGTTATAATTTATTTAATATTAATATTAATAGACTCTTAATTATTATTATTAATGCCTAGATTAATTATTATTTATTTATTTGAATCGCAAGCTATTAATTATCAAATTCAATTACATACGGAATTAGTATTTATCGTTAGTCATTTATTTCTATTTGCCTTATCGTAAATTCGTTTATTGTTTATTTACTATTTATTTACGGAACGGTTGATATAAATTATCTGATTAAAATTAAACAAATTAATTATTCTATTGTTAAAATCTTCCATAGGTTTTTATTTTATGGGAATACGTTTCAATACGTTTGGTATTTAATTGGTTGATTTATTTGATATTATTTTGAAATCAATCTTTTACATTCGAAATTATCATTGTAGACCGATCCTGAATATTCTGCTACTGGTTGACGCGAACGCAGTTCATAACAGCCCCCCCCCCCCCCCCCCGTCTTTTAAAACACGAACCCATGGTTCGGGCTTTTGCTAATTTGAATTTCTAATTGGCGTACTTAGGTTGATTAAAATTTTAATGGTAAATAATGAGTTAAATGCTTGCAGTTGCGATTTTCATAGGGAAAAATTAAGAAATTTTCATTGCAAGGGTGAAGTCGCAAAATTTTTTAATTTTAAAGATAACTTTGTTAGGTTATTTTAACGGAGGAATTAATTATACTAATCAGGTTGAAACCCTAGTGGAAATTTGTGAAAAAAGTGGAACAGTTTACAGCAGTTTTGAACAAATTAAATTTCCAGTATGGAAGCGACTTTTCGTCATATCTGCGACGACGGCGACATTAATAACTGTTCAAAACTGTTCAAAACTATTCTAAACAAATTCATATTGTTCAAATGAAAGTTCAGAACGGATTAAAACTGTTCAAAATTGTTTGAAACCATTCATAAATGTTCAAAACCATTTAAAACTGTTTAAAACAGTTCATAACTGTTCAAAATTATTTTAAACTGTTTTAAATAAATTCTTATTAATTAATAATATTTTAATACAAAAGTTCAAAACAGTTTTATATTGTTCGTAAATGTTTAAAAAAGTTCAAAAGTGTTCAAAACTGTTTAAAACTGTTCATAACTGTTTAGAACTATTTTAAACGTCCAAAAATTCACACTAATAAACAGTTTTAAACGGTTTTGAACAGTTTTAAACAATTTTAAACAGATTTGAACAGTGACGAATTGTTTTAAACTATTTTGAGCAAATTAAATTTCCACTAGGGAAGCGCGATTTTATTCGTGAATTTATATTTTAAGGGTGTATTAATATTTGAAGGATGGAACTTTAAAGTTATTCCTGGAATTTATCTATTAAATTGATTTCCTAGGTCAATTTAATTATTGCAAAATATTTAATTTTCAAGGGTGAAGTTTTTAATTTTAAGTTTTGAGGGTGACAATTTAATAATTTTTATTTTTAAGGGTAAAAGTTTAATAATTTTTATTCTTAAGGGTGAAGGTTTAATAATTTTAATTAAGGGTGAAGTATTGTTTTTGAATTTAAACAAAAATGTGTTTAATTTGGTTATTTAATGGTTAAATTAATTATACTACTCAGTTTGATGACGCCGTGATACCTGCGATTTTTACATTAAGGGTGATTTATTAATAATTATAATTTAAGGGCGAAGTTTATTATGGAGCGCGGTTATTTTAAATAATTTATTTTTTAAGGGTGAAGGGAGCCCCTGCCATCGCTCTCTTCCGTGAGATGCTTCCTATGGCTCGCCGAGACCTATCCTGATCTACTGTATCAGGTGTACTTCCGGTTTCCCATTTCCAGGGTGAAAATAACAATTTATTTCAAAACATTCCATAGATTTTAACCTTACGAGCCCTGGCCATCTCTCCTATGACCCTTATTATTTTATTATTACAAACAAGATACATGAATTTATAATTAAGTTGCACGCAAAATATAAAAATATAAATATCGCAATAGAATAACATTATAATGTAACGGGATGGCTTCTGGGGGAAGATCCCAAAAAGCCACAGGCCAGCGATGCCCTAGAACACGGTGCCGCGGGTGTCAGACTAAAATGACTTACCCGGGGATCTGCTCCTGGAATCCCGAAAACAACGCGAAGATCGCACGTGAACTTCGCTTTCCAACTAATTGGATCGCTGAGTTAAAAGTGCGCGCTCGAAGAGTAAAGCGCGCGGCCGCTATGCTCAGATATGAAAACGACCAGCGGAGTCGTTTTCCCGCGGAGGCGGCGGTATCCGGGAGAAGGTTAGGTTAAGGTCCATAAATGAAGAATAGCCTCAATTATTTCACAGCACAATAACAAGGTCTATTCAAAATAATCCTTTACATCAAAAACGCGTCGCGTTGCGAGTCGAAAATACACAAATAAATCGCTTCGCAGGAAGTACAAAGAGGCTTACCGGGAGAGGAGTGCACTCCTCTCGTCGCTCGCTCACGAATCCGCTCCTGCGTCAGGCCTTATCCTCCGGTCAACTTCGGAGTGTTCAGGCCGAGTCCTAATGTCCAGCGTTCACCTACAGACGCTTTGGACCCCAGGAGTGGCTCGGATTACTCACGTGCGCTGCTCTTCGTGGTCGGTACGTGTACGGAAGCTGCTCTGCACCGGTGAGGACGCACGATACCGTTTTCTTCGCGGACAATCAAATTAACTCGCGTACGCGCGGTTTGACAGCCCGAGAGAATCTGATTCAAAAATGAATCGAGCGCGACTTTGCAACCGCCAAAGTCGCGCAGCCCCCCGCGCAGATCGCGAATACATCGTTCGAGCGATGTCAACAAACGCTCGAGATGCGTGAATTCGCGGGAACGAGAGTCAAACGAGTTCGATAGAATACGGAGAACCGAGATTCTTATTTTCTCCGTATTTCATCCTGGAACTCCGTTATAATAAATATCGCGCAAAGAAGGAAAAAATGGATAAGTTTAGTTGGGTCGTAAACACGCGTGTTTTAGTTTGTCTACATGGACTACTTTTGTTCTGTTATTCCCTAATCTATTTTCGCGGTCCTATCGTTTATTAATTCAATTATTTTATAACGACCCCCATATTGCTCGTCGAATTTCCCTACTTGTGGTTCTTTTAATAAATATACCTCTTCTCCGACCTCGAAATCTTTCGCATTTAATTTCTGATCGTAATATCGCTTTGACCATTCCTTAGCTTCTAATAACCGCACGTTCGCCATTTTTTGAGTATCATTTAACTGAAACATTAACTCATCCAAGTACATTTCGTAGGTTTTTTTTGACGGTTTTTGTTTCGAATTCGGAGGGTAAACGCGCCTTTTGTCCGAAAATTAATTCATGCGTGCGGAGTGCGAAATGTAAAGATAGATAGATGTGTCTAAGGCTGTGTGGGCGCATGTATGTAACGAGTATATGAAATGTATATGCAAGGAGATGAAAATCAAGAGTATTTGCATACGCGTGTCCGACTATGTGTGGGTGAGAGATGAATATATGTGTGTATGCACGTGTGGCTGTTTGTATGTGAGTAAGGAGAGACATAAAGGAATCGGATTTGCGTACAGGGCTGAGGCAGGGTTCGAAAAATATTGAATTATTCATCTTTCAATCAATAATCAAACTTCCAATTGCTAACCAAAACCCGTCCAATCTAGAACCAAAAACCAAATTTCCAACCAAATGCTCGTCCGCAATCAAAGACCAAAAATTCAACTCCCAATCAAACGAGTCCTATCAAAGAGCAAACTCCTGATTCTCAGCTAAACGCGTACTAAATTAAAGACCAAACCTCTAATTCTCAAACAAACGAGCCTCAATTAAAGATCCAAATTCTAATTCTCAAATGAAAAGGGTAATTAATCCAAATTCCAATCAATTATTTGAATCCTGGATTCGAGCAAGAGGCGTGAAAATCTCAAAATCGAAATCGACGGATCGCAAAACCACCAGAATGACCTCGGATTCGAGCCAGAGGCTCATTCTTGCCAAAATCTAATCCCCAACCAAAATTGGTCTAACCAAGAATCAAACTTCTAACTGTTAACTAAACAAGCTTCAATTAAAGATCACACCCCTAACTCTCAATTAAACGAATTTCAATCAAAGACTAAACCTTCAATTGCCAATCAAACGAGGCTTAATCAAAAATTAAACCTTCAATCCTCAACTAAATGAGCTCCAATTAAAGATCAAACCCCTAATTCTCAACTAAACAAACCCTGATCAAAAATCCAAAATTCAATTCTCAACCAAATTAATTATAATCAGAGATCCAACCCTCAATTAAACGATGTAATTTATTTAAATTTCAATTAATCATTTCGAACCCTGGTCTCAGAATTGTGTTCGCGGTGGTATGAACGATGAAGAGGAAAAAATAGAATTATAGAATATGCGTATGCTTGTTTGTATGAAGAGGTGTTTGTGCATATTTGGGAGGGGGAAAAGAGTCTAAGGATTGTGGTCGCGGGGGTGTGAAAGATGAAGAGAAAAAGATAGAAAAGAATGCACTAGTGTGTGTGCTCGTTTGCACGCGCGTGTGTGTTCGTGTATAAAGAGAGTCTAAGAATTTAAAACATTATAACTGCGGTCGCTGTCTCATTCGATTTTTCCTTTACAAATAATGAACATATAAGTTGGCCGATGGATAAATTGGTTTGTACTATCGCGCCTATTCTAATGAGTTCATTTTTTAGTTTTTCTACATCTATCATCTCTAAATCGACTAGCTATTGACAAATAGGGGTACTTATTTCTCAATCGACGGACATGAAGTGTGCTCTGTTATCGCGTCTCATTAAGAGCTGCTCTCGCGAGTGTTCGATGGGTGCTATTAATAAAATATGTTCTGTATCGTCTACGTGGGGTCGTATGGTACATGAATTGACTTTAATTATCATAGGACACTCCTCCTCATTATCTGAGGTGTTGGGACTTTTTCCTGTTACTCTGAGGTGGAAAGGTTCCTTTGTTGGCCCAACTGAGGTCTTGGGTCTTTTTGTGGGATACGGGAACTGTCTGTTGTGATCATCGATGGCGTGCATGCGTGTGTGATTAGTGTGTCCGGAGAGCGCGCGTTGTGCGGCTCGTCCTGGTGATGATGTGTACGTCTGCCGTCCAGGGAGGGAGCTCGACTCGACCCGGGGAAGACGTGTGTGTGTGATTAGTGTGTGGGTGCAATGCTTGTCAGTTGTGTTGTTGTTTGTATGTATTGTTTCATCCCTAGTTTTGCCTGACGGGATTTCTTGATAGGAATTTTCCTTTTGGGTCCCCGGCCCTAACCTTCCCAGGAGTCATAAGAGCATCGGTTCGTCCTCCGCACCTGGTTCACTGTCCCCGCTCTCATTGTACCCCAGAGTTCCAGTTGTGTATTGTACGACTTTAGTCCTAACCTCCTCTTGCGAGGGCATCGGCATGCTACCCATGACCGGGTCAATGCTAAATTCTCCTCTTTCGAGGGCTTCAAGTGCGGCCTCCGCAACCGGTCGTTCTAAACTATTATCCCTATGCTCTAGGGCGATCACGGTTCTCGTGACCAATGTGTTATTATCAGTGTTACTGTTATTAATCCTTTGATCAGGACTAATGTGTGGTAATGTAGTGTGGTGTAGTGCTATGGGTCCGTAATCGTCTGTCAGTCCATTGTTCATTCTTGTCAGAATGTGAGTTAATTCGGGATCCCTGTCCCCTTCAGGAGATTGCTCCGGAGACTTAGTATCTGACTTAGTGAGAAGGAACATTTTTTCGATATTTGTCTCCGGGAACAGTCCTTCCGGGTCGAGGAGTGATGATACAGTAACAGATTGGGTGGGTACGGGGTTCCTCGAAAGTGCGTCCGCGTTCATATTGATTTTCCCGGCTTGGTAAACTATGCTTGATGTTTTTTAATTCAAAATCCGTATCTAAGAGAAACCGCGATGTACCTTTAACTAAATGCTCATTCGAGAATGTAACAATAGGGGATTTTTATATTTTGGAAAATGGTGGCGGTAATAATAATAACATTAGAACCAGAGGGATCTGAGGGTTCACCATTGCGCCCGGATGGCAAACCGCTGTTGGGTTAAAGGACGTGCATTATTGTTATGATAAGAATACGAACTTTCCCGAATGGAAATAAAAATCGTACGATCCTGTTACATTTACGTAGGTATGCATACTTTCGAGTACGTTCGCGTACGTTTCGGTTACGATTCGGACATTTTGTACGCAATCATACGTGAATGTACGCGAACGTACGCGAACATACGAAAATCTGCAGTAACGTGTAAAAAACTACAAAAACGTACATTTACTAAAAAAATTATTTTTATTATGAAAAAATTTCATACTTTAATGTACGGAAACGTACGCCATCGTACGGATATATACGGAAACGTACGCGAACGTACGCGAACATACATAAATCTACAGTATCAAGTACAAAACTAGAAAAACGTACATTTGCTAAAAAAAATTTTTTTATTATTAAACAACGTACGGAAAACGTACGCGAACGTACAGAAATCTACAGTATCGAGTAAAAAACTACAAAAACGTACTTTAGACGCAAAATAGTACATTGTGTAACAAGGGACGAAAGTAGTAGATTTTTCCCGCAGGTGAGTTTACTGCCCTAGCGACAAGATAGTTCACAAGCGTGCGTTTACTGCCCGAGCGAAGCGAGTAACCACCAAAGAGAAAAATCTACTTTCGTCTCGTATTACATATAATATTTTTCATCATTTATGGTATGGTATGGTGAAAAATCGTATACGCAACACGGGGATAAAGAGGGCCACCCCAGAGGACATGTTTTCACGTGCTCTGGACTGGCCAACTCTTTACCTCCCTAGTTGCGTAATATACTATTATTCCACACTCGACTGTGGCCACCGTTTGACTCTGAAAAGCGGGGCTGACACGTTTTTTTTGTTTTACACTAGATTTTCATGGATTTATTACAAAATAAATATTATTATTGTAAAAATTGTAAAAAAAATATCTATTTTTACTTTCGCCCCGCAGATGAAATTTGCGGGAAATATATGCGACTTTTGCCCCGATTTTCGGAGGTGAAAGGTGGACATTTTGGTCGAGTGTGGAATAAAATTATTTTTATAGCTGCAAAATTTCATACTTCAACGTACAGCAAAGTACGTTGGCGTACAGAACTATTTTTTATCAACATTTATTTCATGTTTAAAATATACAAAGCTGTACATATGCGCATATATAAGTATATTTCCTTTCGTTCGCGTATGTTCGCATACGTTGGCGTACGTTGGCGTACGTTGATGTATCTTGGCGTACGTTGGCGTACGTTAGCGTACGTTGGCGTACATTGGCGTACAGAACTATTTACTTATCAACCTTTATTTCATGTTTAAAATGTATAAAGCCGTACATATCAGTATATATAAGTATGTTTCCGTACGTTTGAGTACGTTCGCGTACGTTCGCGTACGTTCGCGTACGTTCTCGTAAATTCGCGTACGTTTCCGTATAATACTGTACAAAATGTCCGAATCGTAACCCAAACGTACGCGAACATATGCGAATATACGCAAGCCTGCTGGAACGTACGATAATTTACGTTATAGTACTGTAAATTTTTTCCATTCGGGTTATTCTAACTATTTAAAAAAAAAAAATAAATAAATAAATAAATTTTGTCTTATTTATTGTCATTTAGGTAAAGTTTGTGGTAGATAGTCACAATTACATCTTCGATTTCCAAGAATTTAATTTAGGAAAATTTTTTCAAATTTTCACCGTTAGAATTTTCTGATTGACTTTATCTATCAATTGTATTATCATGTATTGAAAGATATGAATTTCGGATGAGTAATGTTTTTTATTTTTCATTTTCCGTATGCGATCTCAATGCTTTTGAATCTAATTACATAATATATTCTTTCAAGTTGTGTAATTTTAAAGGAAGATTTATTCGAATTTTCGTTTTAGAATTTTCGAAATTGACCTCTACTATACGCGTATTGTATGTCAACATTGTATAGGTATGTTTATAGTCTTAGTGTTTACTTTTCTTGTTACTTTGACCCATGTCTGAGCTTTGTATTTGCTTCGGGTTATATAGATATCGAAAATCTGAATCGAGAAAATTTTATGCGCCAAATTATTGCGTATTCATAATTTACGGTCTTCTCTATATTCGGGCAATATTTTTCTCATTTAATTTCTATCTTTGTAAATTTCTTTTACTAAGTTAAAAAACTTTATTTCGGTATTTCATATAGACTTGGTTCATGTTTTATTTTAGTTTTTATATATTTATAAATATTTTGTAAATAGAAATTGTGACGGTACTCTATGGGTATTTCTTAATTTTCTTCTTTTTTTCTCCAAAGTTGGTATTGGATTGTCCCTATATCTGGGTTGATATAGTGGATAAATCAATTCGTATATTTTTATAGGAGTGTCTATTGGAACGGAGTTCTTAACCAGGGTTGGTTTTACGACACGGTGAAGCGGTTTCATACCGTATAATACCAAAATCAGTATAATACTCCAAATTTGTCATAAACTGCGGTATTATACTACAAATGGTATTATACCAAAATTACATTATACTGGTAGTATACTACTGTGTATGATATCATCTGTGAGGTATAATACCCAAAAATTCTCATAATCAGCAGAATTGAATTTTGAATCTATAATTAAAACTCGTATAATTAACAATTAAATTTTTAATCTTTCCTTAGACAAGCGGTTAATTGGAGATTGCATTTTTAATTCTTAATTAAACGAGCTTTAATTAAAAATTCAAAACTTAATGCTTAAATAAAAAATGACTAATTAAATATTTTTAGAAGCGTGCCTCCTGCATGATATTTTGACAAAAATTAAATAATGCATAAAATATGCACTTTTTAGAAAAATGCATTATTCTTATTTTACACGCGTATGGGATGAAAAAAAAAACGGGGGGACAATGGCCACGCATACAGGTATAAAGGAAGTGACGTAGACTTGCGACACTATTATTTAAATAATTATTAAATCCAAGTAACCGTGGGATAGGAGGTCCATGCATGTATAAGAATTTCGAAGACCTGCAACACGATTATTTAAATAATTCTCAACCCCAAGCAGGCGGCCGATGCGAGTTGCACGTGGACACGGGAACGCGTCAGACGTGTATACATGGAAAAATAATTATTTAAATAATTCTTAACCTGAAGCAGGCGAGGGATGCGAGTTCCACGTGTATACGGGAGCTCGTCAGACGTGTATACCTGGCCAAATAATTATTTAAATAATTCTTAACGCCAAGCATGCGGGGGATGCGAGTGCCACGTGTATACGGGAACGCGTCAGGCGTGTATACATAGCATAAGAACTATTTGAATAATTTTTAACCCAAGTAGGCCGGGAATGCAAGTTCCACGCGTATACGGAACGGCGTCAGACGTATATACCAAAATAACTATATAAATAATTCTTAACCCCGAGTAGGCGGGGGATCCGAGTTCCACACGTATACGGGAGCGCCTCAGACGAGCATACAGGCAAAATAATTATTGAAAGTAATTCTTAACCGTGCAAGTAGGCGGGGGATGCGAGTTTCACGCGTATACGGGAGCATGTCAGATATGTATGCATGCCAAAATAATTATTTGAATACGTCTTAAACCCAAGTAGGCGGGGGATGCGAGTTTCACGCGTATACGGGAGCGCGTCAGACGTGTATACATGGCAAAATAATTATTTAAATAATTCGTAACCCCAAGTAGGCGGGGAATGCGAGTCCCACGCGAATACGGGAACGCGTCAGACGTGCATACATGGCAAAATAATTATTTAAATAATTCTCAACCCCAAGTCGCCGGGGGATGCGAGTTCCACGCGTATACGAGAGCGCGTGAGATGTGCATACATGGCATAATAATTATTTAAATAATTCTTAACCGCAAGCAGGCGTGGGATGCGAGTTCCACGCGTATACGGGAGCGCGTCAGACGTGTATATATGGCAAAATAATTATTTTCACACTCCGTGCGCAAAGCGTCCACTTTGCGCACGCTCGGCCAAAACCGTGCTCGCAAAATCGAGCTTTGCACACGTCGCATAAAAAATAGTGTTCGATACACGAGTGAGAAAGTAATTTTATCCTCGTGTGGTTTTTTCACCCTCGCTTCGCTCGGGCGCCAACGTCCACACGAGGATAAAATCAGTTTTTCGCACTTGTATCGAAATAGTACATTTCGAGACTAGTGCGAGGATTTGATTTTCCCGTCGTGTGACTGTTTGCACCCGAGCGAAGCGAGGGTGAAAAGGTCACACGAGGAGAAAATCAACTTCTCACACAAGTGTCGAACCGTATTTTTTGACACGACGTGCGAGAAGTGAGATTTTTGCACGCATCGTTTAACGCAGCGTGAGAGAAATCGAACTTCTCGCACGGAGTTTCAAAAATAACTATTTAAAAACTTCTTAACCCCAAGCAGGCGGGGGATGCGATTTCTACGCGTATACGGGAGCGCGTCAGACGTGCATACATGGCAAAATAATTATTTACATTATTCTTAACCCCAAGTAGGCGGGGGATGCTAGTTCTACGCATTTACGGGAGCGCGTCAGAAGTGCATACATTGCAAAATAATTATTTAAATAATTCTTAACCCCAAGTAGGCGGGGGCTACGCGTTCTACCCGTATACGGGAGCGCGTCATACATGTATACATGGCAAAATAATTATTTAAATAATTCTTAACCCCAAGTATACGGGAGCGCATCAGACGTGCACACATGGCAATAATAATAATAATAATGCTTTATTAGCTTTAGCTATATTTGTACATTTTACAACTTGTTCTTATTTTTAATCCGACTCCCTCTCAATTCTGTGTTTGCGTCTGTGTAGCTGTTTGTGTGTTTGTGTAAATAAATGATAAAAAAATATGAAAGTATAAAATATAAACTTTAAATAATACAACATTTAAACTAAATTATTTCCTTTAATGTGTGTAAATGTGTGTGTGGTGTTTGTGTCTGTGTTCTTCTGCTTTTGCTTAGCTGCTTTCTCTTTTCTACTGACTCTTTTTCCTCTTCTACTTCTCATCTTTTGGTTCTTGTGCTATGTTCTTTTTGCTGTTTTTTTTCTCTTTCTCTCTTTCTTTGTCCGTTTCTGTTATTTGTGTTTTTCTCTCTTTTCCTGTTTTCTCCCACCTCTCCTTTCTCTGCGCTGCTGAGTACCTCATCCAAGGTGAAAACTCCTTCCTTCGCTGCTTTCTCCGCTTTCCTCCAAAGGTAGCTCTTCGCACATTTATCTTTGAATATGAGCCACCACATTCCTATTCCGTTCTGCATTGGTTTTGTCTCCTAATCCTCCTTCCCAAGCTGCCTCTCCATCCAATCTCTCACTTTCTCACCTTTCCAGTTCTATCCTCTTTTTATTACTAAAGTGTATTCTTTATCTACATCTTCTATTCTGAGGTATTTTTTCTCTTTTAGCTCCCACATCCTTTCCACTTTTTCTAACCTTTACTTCAGCTTCTTTATCTCTTTTTCATATCTGTGCTCTTGCACTGCATGTTCTTTCTTCATCTCTTCTTCCCAGCGTAACTTCCTCTCTATTTCTCCTTGAACTCTCAGCTCCATGTCTGTTATTCTCTTCATCATTATCTCCATTTCTGCCTCCATGCTTACTCGGACCTCTTAACCTCTTTAATACTCACTCGCGCTTTCCTGCTTTTATCTAGTGTGTCTTCTGGTTGTGTTTCCCTCCATTATCATCCTGTGTGCTTAGGGCTCTCTCACAGCTACCGCTGTTCGATTATCTGCCACTCCATAGGGTTCTTCTACATTTCCGGTCTTTGTTGTCGTTCTCTCTCCATTCTCATTCTGTTCTCTTTACCTGTCTTGTTCTGCTCTCCTTCTTTTCCATCGCGTTTCCATCAGTTCCGACAGGGTCTTTCTTTCACAGTTGGCAATCTCTTCCCATCTCTTTCCTTGCACTCTTGAGGCCTCACACTCTTCGAATATATGTTTAAGGGTCTCTTCGCTGTTTTTACATATTCTGCACCTCTTCTCCTCCTCTCTGCTCCAGTACCTCGTGCTCCTATTCTCGCTCCCTAGTCTAAATCTTGCCTGTACCTCCAGCTCTTTCCTCTTTTTCGTTTCCGTGTTCTTAAGGTAGCTTGGTGTCTCCTGCTGGAAAATGATATTACTTATCTCTTTTGCAAACCTTGACTCTCTTATTTCTGCCGTTCCCCTCTGCTTTTCGTCGTCCGTTACTCTCTACCATCTCTGGCCATACTGTTTCTCCTTCTGCAATCCTTCTACTCACTTCGCTTGCCGACCATCCTTTGTCTTCGTAGAATTTCCTTCTTCTCTCTCCCATTTCCGACTTCGCATTACTGCTTGTTATCACTCTCATGCATTCTTTTATTATTGTATTCCCTTCGCTTTGCGCTACTTTCTGCTCATACTTCATCGCTCTTTTCCCGGTCTGTATTGCTATCTTCCATCTGTTCGTTTCTTCGTGTATTATATGACTGGGCGTTGTTCTGTCCAGTCTTAGGGTCCACTTTATGTACTTATTCTGAATTTTCTCTATCTCCTTCCATTCATTGTAGCCCCATATTTCCGCTCCGTAAGTTATAACGCTGCGTACTAATGCGTCAAATAGCTTCATCCTTCTCTCCCAGTCTTCTTTGAATTTCCTTTCTCCTATGCTCCATACTTTTCCCGTTTGCATTTCCTGCTATGTACTCTATATGTTTCGTGTCTCCGTTGTTACTCTGTATATTGTATCCCAGGTATGTTTTTTCCTTCACTATTTCTATTTTCTCTTCCTTCCATTTGAACACGGGATCGACCCCCTACTTCCGTTTCTTCTGAACTTTATAATTTTTGTCTTTTTGGTGTTAAACTACATTCCTCTTCTTTCTATAAATTTGCCGAAACTTTTTATCATCTCCTTCATACCTACTTCATTATTTGCCAGCAAGATAACATCATCCGCGTATCCTATTGAGTATATCTTCTTTTTTCCTATCACTATTCCTCCTTCCTGCACTTTGCTCAATTCTTCCTCCAATCCCGCCATGCTCACATTGAAAAGTGTCGGGCTAAGCGGGCATCCTTGTCTCACCCCTTCTTCCGTTTTGAACATTCCTAGCTTGTTTCCCTTCACCACTACCTCACACTTCGTATCTTCGTATATTTCTTTAATCCTGTTTCTCAATTTCGTGTTTACTCCCATCTTCTCCATTTCTTTCCATATCGATTCTCTTTTTATGTTGTCAAAAGCTCCTTTGAGATCCGCCAAATATGCCCAAGCCTTTCCTCCTTCTTTCTTCAATTCCGATTCTACTGCAATTTTTAGCACAAACACTACGTGTATGGTGCCTCTTCCTTTCCTGAAACCAAACTGCAGGTCTCCTAGCTTTTTTCCTTTTTTCCAGATAGTCCTCTAATCTTTTCCTCAGTATCTCTGCGTACATTTTGTACCCTGTATCCATCAGCGTCAGTCCTCTGTAGGTAGTTCTTTACCTCGTCTCTCTTTCCTTTTTTAAAGATTGGCTTTACGGTTCCTACTTTCCACTCCTCTGGTATCTCACCTTTCTTCCATATTTCTTTTAGTATTCTGTTGCGTGATGGGAGAACATTTTCGACTTTTCTTTGAACCATAGTGTAATAACGTTGCCAAAGAAAAGAATGCGTTCCTTGTGAGTCGAATATACGATCACCACAAGCAACTCATTCTTTTCTTATCGCGTAGTTTGGGAAATATGATACCTTTTCCCGTTCACGCTCGTGGGGGAGGTAGTCAGGCCATGCACGAGATGCTGACCACGCGGCAACAGCTAGCGTCGCACGCGCCCGAAGAGCCGATCGACGCGGCCGTAACTGCAGCGGGGGCAGCACGTCCCGGGGTCGCGTGGTTACCGACTTCCATGGGCGTGGGAGTGCGAGAGAGAATGCGAACGCGTGAGAAGGGGGCGCCGAACGGAGAAAGCGGGCTTTTGCGCGTGAGTTTTCGAAAAAAGCAAGGAGAGTGTCGAGCGAGCGTTTAGACAGACAGATTCGCATTAGTATATTCGACCTTCCGCAGTACTTGATTAAATAGTGTAGTACTATAGATAATAAATATCACATAAAATAAGCAAGTAAATAGTCGATATCGACCTTGAGAATTAGTAATAAAATTATTTAGTTAATCTTTGTGAATTCTATATATTGTAAAATTGAACCGTCTCGTCTTGATTGTGAAGTGCACTTTTTGAAAGTACAAAAAGTAAGAGTGATTGCGAGCGAACCAGATCCGAAATTGAAATTGTGACCATTTCCCGCTTCTGATTTCGAGCCAATTAAGTTGAGAAATATTGGATTATTGCAGTACAAATAAAATTGGATCAAATGTTCGAATTAAAGAGGAGTTTCGTGTAACGAATATTGAGGTAATATTTTATATAACATACATATTAATTAGCGACACATTTCTGCTACAAGATATATGTAAAATTCCGATAATATATATATATATATATATGTGTGTGTGTGTGTGTGTGTGTGTGTGTGTGTGTGTGTGTGTGTGTGTGTGTGTGTGTGTGCGTGTGTGTACGTGTACATGCATGCGTGTATATATCTATATGCCGAAATATACTTTTAAATATAATCACGGAAAATTTCATTTAATTCATCGTCCACAATTATTGTCAGGTTATTTTATTAGATTTGGTTCTTATTATATTGCATCATTTTAATTTTAATTTTCAAGAGTATATTACGAGTATATATGTATATATATATATATATATATATATATATATATTTATCTATATGTATGGATGTGTATATATATAATATACATGTATACCTAATTCTAAATTAGTGAGTTTAGCGCGACCTCAAAATTGTGAAAACTCGAATTTTCCGAATAATGCCTGGATTCATATACATATATCTACATAGCAGACGCCGCGCTTATAACCTATTGATAAAGACGTTCGATCGGATTAACGTAATAGTTATTATATTGCACCTTCTCACTAAAATTACCTATAATCTCTTGAATCACACGTAACGGCGTTGTAAAGGTTAATGAAACTATCGTACCTTTAAAAATACATGTGCGCATTGTTATAATTATCGGTATTTTAGGAGTTTAGATCGGCAACTGGATAGGTCCAGGGTAATCGTGACGCGCCCCTCGTACCTTTGGGAGTCCCTTCCCCTCCTTCTGGTTGAGATAATCTATTCCCTTACACCTAGTTTTCCTAGCCTTTCCCTTTTTTCCCGTCACGTCAGTGCGTGAGGAGTGTGCGCCGCAGCTATCGGCCTTTCCTCTTTGCGCGGTGCTTCGCACTAGGCGCGCTCAAGTACAGCGCGCGCGCAGCAGCTATCGGCCTCTTCTCTTTGTGCGGTGCTTAGCCCGTACTGTGCCGGAGTATACCTGCGCGCCGCAGCTATCGGCCTCTCCTCTTTGTACGGTGCTCCGCACTAGGCGAGCTCAAGTACAGCGCGAGCGCAGCAGCTATCGGCCTCCCCTCTTTGTGCGGTGCTTCGCTCGTACTGTGCCGGAGTATACCTGCGCGCCGCAGCTATCGGCCTCTCCTCTTTGTGCGGTGCTTCCCTGTTGAAAATATCCATGTGGATTTTACATTGATTTCCACATGGAATCCATATGGAATCCATATGGAATCTATACGGATTCCATATGGATTCCACGTGGATTCCATGTGGAAATCAGTCCCAAATCGTCCTGTGGATTTCCACATGGAATTCCATATAGATTTCTATATGAATTTTTCTACAAACATTTGTAAAACAAAATCCGTATGGATTTCCATGTAGTTTTCCATGGAGAAATCCAGGTAAAAACGATATGATCCATGTAGATTTCCATATGGATTTCCATGTGGTAATTTAAATGTTTATAAAAATGTCTATTTATAAAATTTTTAAATTTTTTTACTAGGGATACGTTTTTTACCATATCAGTAAAGCATAAAAAATTATAAACTATAATTTCCTTTTATGTAATTCTTCGAAAAGATTCTACAGTACTTGTTGTCAAAAATATGTATCCTAGTAAAAAAAATATAACAATTTTATAAATAAACATTTTTATAAACATTAAAATTACCATATGGAAATCCATGTGGAAATCTATATGGATCATGTCGTTTTTACCTGGATTTCCCCATGGAAATCTACATGGAAATCCATATGGATTTTGTTTTACAAATGTTTGTAGAAAAATTCATAAGGAAATCTATATGGAATTCCATGTGGAAGTCCACAGGACGATTTGGGACTGATTTCCACATGGAATCGACATGGAATCCATATGGAATCCGTATAGATTCCATATGGATTCCATATGGATTCCATGTGGAAATCAGTGTAAAATCCACATGGATATTTTCAACAGGGTTCGCACTCACTGCGCCCTAGTGCAACAGCGCTCGGCGAGAGCCCGGCCGCCTTCGATTGGCTTTCTCAGTATATCTCAGTCTCCAGCACTGTGTACAGAGAAATCGACGATAAAATAAATAAGAACTAACAAAAGGCGAAGACATGAACGCTTCCCTAATAAAATAGAAAGCGCCGCATTTCGTATTCCTCTTACCCTTATCGGAACCGTTATAATCCTCCCCTCCTCTATTTCCTTTTGTCACTTAATTACATGAGGTCTCCCATGACTGTACGGGGGTGACCGATCCGCTTACTGGGACGATAGGCAGCGCCGAAAATAGGGCATTATATGGACCTTTAGGAATCCGGTCGATGATTTCTACCTATTAATGACCGATTGTTGTTGACTCGCGCGGGTTTTACATGCGTGTCATACCCTATCAATCTAATCAGTAAGGAAATCAAGATCCGAATAAGAGCGCTCATCGCATATTGTAACTTAATTAATTATAACTAATATAGACAAAATAATAAATGGTGTTCAATTGGGTAATGAGTCTATATTTATTTCCCCTTAATATTTCGAGATTAACATAAACACGAGGTTAACCGCAGCCTTACTCGTATGGGAATGTAAGGGTGACCAAGATAGGTTTGGAGTTCCTTTCAGGTAAGAATGAACAAATATTCTTAGGGGATCCAAGCGAATAAATTTAACAACTTTCAATTGCGTTACGATTTCCAATAGTTGTAACGCAACAAAAAATGGTAGAAGAGCGTGGTTAGAACCTAACCTCAAATCTGTCTTCTCGGTAAACCTCTCTCCCGCGTATATCCGAAGTATTTCCGAACGATCAAGTGACTTCAACCGTCAAATTCCCAACTTTTGGTAGTATTTAGGGTCCGTAATCTACAAACTCTCCCGAAAGGCCCACATTATAAATCTATATTTTATTTGTATATTTAGATTTTACCAATACATATATTTATATATTTTCTATATTTCATACATCCGTGTATGTACGACACTTACAATCCCTTTATAATATTACTAGTGACTGTTATTGCCGCTAGATTCAAGGTTTCTGTGTCCCTCGGTTATATTAATACTTGCATGTTCATTGCCCCTAATAATAAATAACCCAATAAGGACTTTAGCCTATCCCACGCGTAACGAGTCAAACCCAGGCTCACATAACCAACGAACCCAGGTACTTACTGCAAGATAAATCTTTCAGACATATTTTCACGTCTAAGAAGTTCAATTTATTGAATTGGGGGTTTTTATCACATGCATCCACATATATGTATTGTTTTCTTGCTCCAGGTAAGAGTTAATCCATAATTATATGCGTATATGTACGTGAAAAGAATAATAAAGGGAAATGCAATTGATATTCGTTAGTTAGTAGTGCGACATATGTACTAAAATCTGTAATCGCTACTCATTTGGGAGTACTCCGTAAGTGATGATGCTGGTAATACAAGTTCCTTGATCCACCTTTTTGCATGCAACTAGCAACCATCGGTACCATGAAGATACCTGCCTTCGATGGGTATAACATACCCGTCGAAAACTTCATCAGAATCATCGATTATGAAGGTAGACATGTATCGCCAACACATATGCTGAGATCGTAAACAATCTATATGGTGAGGCATGGGACATTGCTTAAAATTATGGTTATGAACATTTTTGGGATCTTTTGGACCTTGTTCGCACACATTTTAACCGAGAACTTACAGGTGAACAAGTAGCTCGAGCTCTAAGGAATCGACTACCTTCGTGTGACCGTTACAACATGACATTGGATGATCTTTCATATGAAATAATGCAGATAGCTCGTGTGATACCACCGCAATTCTATGAAGTATTCTTAGATGTCCTTTGGCATAAATTAGAGGGAGAAGCACGGCGGGTGATAGGATCTAATAATTTCAGAGATCACATGGAACTGCTTGAGAGGCTGGATTTTTTTTTTTTGGGAATTACAACACTAAATTCTACTTGACGGGAGCCTCTCAAAATTACAACCGATCGGAGGCCGACAATATTGTCTCTGATTGTGGATCTTCTCGTCACCTTTCTGTCGCAGAACTTGAAGACACACTCAACGCTCAAGCAGTAAGCAAGTCCTCAGCATCCATACTGAAACCAGATGAACAAACCGTGGCGCTATCCCTGCCTATTAAGACACAACAATCGTCTTCAAGTTATCTTCTGACCCCCCAATTAACCCTTGAAGTCTACGAGGCCGAGACGCAAAATATTGCGGAAATAAATGAATTTTACGAAGAATTGACACCTACGACTGTGATCGAAGATGTCGCAACCGTTACAGATGTTGTAAGCATGGATCGCTGCACCATTGCCGCCATCCAACATTGTGCGACTGTTACAATCATGCAGCCTCCTCCCAGGGAAGACGCTTGTATACAAACCCACCGTGAAAGTAATTCCCTCGTGTGGCTAGGGTGTAGTACTTCTCTGTTACATAGCCATCGAACAACGGAACCGCCGGAACTCTATGAGGCTAGCACTACTGCTATGGCCCATATTAGTGAAAGTGAAAATCTCTTTACTGTATCGATTTTCCGCAAGGTCCAAATTAGAAAGGATCAACTTTATTTTGGTGTTGATAACAAAATTACCACTTATGTAAGCACAGATATAGTTAGCACAAAACCTTTGGAAACATCATATCCTTCCAAGGCAATCCAAGAAGCGGAGGTGTACCATTACAACGAAGCGG
This sequence comes from Torymus aiolomorphi, assembly GCA_036365515.1. Classification (NCBI taxonomy): domain Eukaryota; kingdom Metazoa; phylum Arthropoda; class Insecta; order Hymenoptera; family Torymidae; genus Torymus; species Torymus aiolomorphi. The sequence continues at coordinate 19,944,765 of CM070873.1, read as the reverse complement.
TAAAGACTGCATCCGTAACTATTGGAACAACTATGGATGACTGCGTGGTCAACTTAAATCCTACTACAGTACGAAAAAGAACAATAAACCACCTTCATGTTACTGAATCACTTTTTATGTTATCACCAAAAAGATCAGAAAGGCTTTCCAATTAAATAATGAATTAAGTAATGACCTATATGCCAGTAGAGGTTATAACGACCTAGAAATAGGGCATGAATGCACCAACTTTTGGAAAAACCTAATATCAATTGGCGCGGTATCGCCCTTTGGAATGAATAGACCAAGAGTTAACGTGCCCTTCGAATACGTTAACTTCAAGTATCGGAAAAGGAAAAATGTACAATCCTCTTATTTAGCTCATTATTATAAAGGAGATTGCAACACCATTGCTACAACACCCTATAAAAACCATAATTCATTTTTTTTAGTAATCGTGGACCATTATCACTCGCCACCGTATATCAAGACCTTACGGAAGATCCTAATCAACCTCCAAGATATGATGACAAGGAAAATCGAAAGAATCACAACTCGGGAGCCTATGATTCTTACGGACACCCCCATAGAAGCCTTCGAGAAAGTGTCCATTGACACTGTAGGTAAACTTCGCACCACGCCCAGGGGTAACTGCCACTTACTGACGATGCAGTGTAATCTCACCAAATACCTTATCGCGATACCCATACCTAACCTGAACGCTACCACTATCACAGATTGTCTTGCTAAATATTTAATTTGCCAATTCGGGGCACCTAGAGTTATATTGTCTGATGGTGGGACTAGTTTCTTATCGGAAGTGGTAGAAGGACTAATGAGGATATTCAAAATCACCCAGCTAACTACCTCGGGTTATCACCCCAGACCAACGGATCGCTGGAGCGAAGTCACGCTCCCCTTATGGATTTTATCCGTGCTTATTCTGAGAAATTCGACGACTGGGATAGTTTAGCCCCGTTCGCTTCGTTTGCGTACAACACTAGTGTACATAGTAGTACTAACTTTACCCCGTTTGAACTCGTGTACGGTCGCGTGGCACGGTTCCCTATGAAAATTCCTAAAGCCGAACAGTTACGCATATATAATCTTTACTTACAAGACCTTGCCACCCGATTAAACGAAATGAAAGTTTCCGCGGGCGGAAGCCAAATCCTAGCAAAAACACGCGCCAAAGAAAGATACGATAAAAAGGTAAAGTCTGATAGCTTCTACAACAAGCCTCTACGTGTTAAAGAGATTATAGGGAGAAATAATGTGATATTAGAACTCCCCATTGGCAAAGAAATCCGAAAACATATGGATAAACTTAAGCTTGTCCCCCCGAGTCGTGACTAATCTTTTGCATGTATTTCAGGACCCTTCTCTTCTCTCACTCTACTATGAACTTGCTAACCTACGCTTCTCTTCTATGTTTCTTTACTGCGCGCCCCGTCCTTGGCATCCATTATGAAATAACAACCATCACGGCGAGCCCGGGTATATATTACGAACGGATGCAATCCGTAAAAATTCGCAAGGGAGGGTGGAAAATCATCGTTTACGTGGACCTCCCCGCCTTCACGAAAACACATGGACCGACTCAGCAGTATGACGAGCACTTTCACCGGTGCACCTCTCAATTTGATCGCGAACAATGCTACTTGTTCCTAAACACGGACGCCATGGAGCTTAAACTCCGCACCTTAAACGGCATTCACGAGGAAATAAGGCTGATCGCCGACAACATGGATGTAAAAGAACCCGAACCAAATACCCTTCTCGAAGGCATGCGCGGTCGAAGGATGGCCCCGTTAGGTATAATCGAAAGCCTCAGCAAAAGCCTTTTCGGCCTAATCACCGAAGACGATGCGGAGTTGATCAACAAAAACATCGACAAACTGTTCCACGACCAATCAGAACTGGTAAAACTTTCCGATGAAAAGACACATCTCATGACGGCCGGTCTGGAAGAACTCTACAATATAACCGCCTCACATCGTCTCATTCTAAAGAATATGGAAACTCAACTACGAGAGAAAACCAACACCATGACCCTCGAGGCCAATAAAAATCACCTGTTATGGGAATTCAGTATATTCTCTCGCCAAGCCCAGGCCAAGCTAGATCATCTTATCTATAGCAATCGGGAATTACTTAGCATACTCAACTCCCTGATGGATCGCAAACTTCACCCCCGACTGCTACAAAAGAGGTCTCTCCACCAGATTGCCGCGGACATACGCCAACACGACACTAACTTAGAACTCCCGATACCACTCCATCATCTCCGAGCAGAAGAGTTAGTGAAGATTGCAGAAATAGACGCCACCTACCATAACGGAAGGGTCCTCGCTAGCCTGACACTACCTCTGACTGACAGGATGTCATATGAGTTATACAAACTTCATACGCTGGCCATTCCACAGATCCTACGAAAAAACTCGTACGGGGCCGCCTATATCATTCCCAGTTGTACGTACATAGCTCTCAGCAAGGACCAGCAGAGTTATCTCCCTCTTAATCAAGATCAGGTAGATAAGTGCCTGGGCATCCATTATGGTCACATCTGCTCTACAGGAGGAGTCACGTTGACAGCCCAAAAGGGATGCCAAATCGAGATGTTGCTCCATCCCAGCCGAACCGCACTCGACTCCTGCAGCGTAGCCATCAAGAAAAACCTAACGACACAGTGGTCTCACTTGGAAGTCGATGGGACATCGCTGTTCACCACTGTTGCTGAGGAGAGCCTTCGTATCTCCTGCCCGAGAGATATATACGAGAACGCCAAGTACAAGGGGTCGGCATTTTGCGGTCAGCCTCCGGATGCTTGGCAAGGACTGCGTCCGCGACCTTAATCGCCAAAGACGTCGAAGTCTCCACGGTTCAGTACCTCTACGAACCAGAGACCAGCTTAAACGTCACCGACCTCTATCCTATATTGGAAGACAATGTAACGCTCTAAGATCTCCCAGAGATCGGCGATACTGGACCATTGTCGTCCTGGACCTCTCATAGGCAATCACTGAAAAATATCATAACACAGATGGACGAAATTGGACGGCATAACCGAATCTCCACCTACATCCACAACTTGAAGTACGGAGGCCTTACCATCCAAGCCGTTATCATCATAGCGTTTATCATTTTTGTGGGAATTAAGTTGTGTCACCAACCTCGAGGACCGGATGCGAAGGCCCTTACTACTACCTCTGCGGATCCTAGCCCTGGGACAACTAACCTTCTGCACCAGCCCACCTTGTCCATGCATGCCAGCCGAATTACTCTCTGTCCTGCCCAAACTGCGGAAACGGACTGATCTTATATCAACTTACAGAGCCTCGCGCGACCTTCAGATCCGGTGTCCCCATCCCACCATGTCTCGCGAAGTTATGGTCATATGCGGAAAGGACCTTACACTAGAAGCCATCGTATCATGTTCCAATCTGCCGGTACCATCGTTGCCACGCACATACTTTCAGAAACTATCGGCACTCACACGGTCAGAGTTACCTTTGAGACCATCCAACAAGCCGAAAAAGCTGAACGAGAGAAGGAATTGTGGTTGTTAGAAGCGACTTTAAAGATAGGATCCTCCAGCCGATCTCATTCGCCATCGCCCCCGCGAATTAAATCCGAGGTTCATATCATCCGACCAACTAGAGAAGTCAACCCCAGAAGAATTTTCTGCTTGTTACCTTGGACAGGAAGGAAACCCACCATGGCGCTCAAGTTGTTAGCTGAACAGAAGGTTGAGGAAGAGTTCTTCAGACATTTCGCCCGGTTCGGGCGAATGGAATATTGTTACACCGTTCGAGATAACCGCGGGCGACTGTCTCATGGGTTCGTTAGATATCATCATCGCCGCGATGCCCCTCTCTCTCCTTACGAAACTGTGTCTTCAGCTACCAAGTCCGACCCGCCCAGGGGCAATATAAAACTACCAGGAGACTCACCAGGAAAAGACATTTGCCCTGCGGTTACTGTATTGATGTGAGAAATCGAGATTTACACCTCACCACCTGCCAGAGACAGCGAGATATCGAAATCAAGAAATGTTAGAGGACCTTGTAAATTGCTTTTGGTTCAACAAAATTTAGTGCTTTCAAATTGAACCCTGTTCACCCTTTTCCTGCTCCCATCCTTTCCTTTTCTCAGTTCACACCTTTTAATTATATGACAAGCTAATATTATTTTTCGTTGTGTTTTCAGAAAATGGCTTCCCAGCTGCAAATAGTAGATGCCAGAATCACTGCCGTCGCCACCATGACGATCATCTGCGATGAAACCACCAGCCCAACCCTCTTGAAACAAACTCTTTGGGGCGTAGGGGACCTTGAGGAACTCTGCGTATATCGTAGGCCACTGGGGTTAATAGAAGTCAGAGCCACCTACGCAGATGAGGCTCTAGCAGAGGACGCGAGAGCCCTTTTGCAAGACTGTACTCCTGAACCGCGGGGATATCCCCGACCCCCCTTTCTGACGAGATAGCGGGGAAGGAAGATTTCGAGGTTTTAGCTGTGATGCGCAACGCCAATCAGCGAACTGCCCTCTGTCTGGAGTGCCGGTCTGCCGACTTAGCTGACCTGTTACGGTCGATGGGCGAATTTGAAAAGATGAAACCCAGCTGGAAGGTGGAGGGTCAAGAGGACTACTTGCGATTGGAAGTCGAATACCTGACACCCGCCGATTGCCGTCAAGCTTACATCTATTGGGGAGCCAAACTAACTAGCAATCACCAGCCCGCCAAACTCTTGCAGGAAAAGGCCCCCATTGCTGCTGTAACCTCTGACGAAACCCCTTCTACAAGGCCGCACACCCCGATACCAGAGGAGGAGGAAGACATCGACTCCCGTCGATTACACATCTTAATCCCGCATGGACAATCACTTGAGGAGACAAGGGAAGAATTCCGAAAGATCGGGGGGGGGGGACCCGCACATAGAGGCTGTTCGTATGAAGAAAGGGAGATACCAGGGGTTCTTGCAATATCAAACCGAAGAGGACGCCAAAAGAGGACTACAGGAGTCCGACTCTAAATACAAAGCCCGTTATGCCAAACGACTATACTGTGGAGTACCCGAGCAAGAAGAAGACTTTGATCCCTGTAAAGTTCATCTTATCCTCCCCCAGGGATACGCTATAAAGGACGTGGAGAAGGAATTTGGGAGGTTCGGTGCTATAAACACCAAAGAAACAGTTGCCTCAAACCGAACGCATGTTTTTATCACCTACCACACGCCAGGACAGGCCACAGAGGCTATCGCCCAGGGTAACCCGATCTACGACCCCAGGTATGGGAGAGGGAACTCTCCCTGGCACTGGTTTTGCAGATGGTCCCTCCCACGGGAAAACTGGGATGAATACATACCGAATTGTGGACCTTCTCGCAACCTCATGGTGCGACAAGACCCTATAGTACAACTCGAGCTGTTCTTGAAGACGAAGTCGAGGGAACGAGAGGAACCATCGGGAGGCCCCGAAGTCTCGACCAGCGCACTAGAGGACCTCCGGAACTTACAGATCTAACTGGGAACGTCAATATGGGACCTTTCATCCAACCACCGGACCTTGTGAACTAAATATAAGTTGTTAAAGAAAACATTGTCACTAGGAAATCATCACACGCCTCAACACTCGGTTATCCCCCTTCGCTTCGCCAACCCTAGGATATGCGAATTGCCGAGGACGACAACAGTCCTAAGTGGGGGAGGATGTTACGTGATGAGAGAAAATTTTCGACTTTTCTTTGAACCATAGTGTAATAACGTTGCCAAAGAAAAGAATGCGTTTCTTGTGAGTCGAATATACGATCGCCACAAGCAACTCATTCTTTTCTTATCGCGTAGTTTGGGAAATATGATACCTTTTTCCGTTCACGCTTGTGGGGGAGGTAGTTAGGCCATGCACGAGATGCTGATCATGCGGCAACAGCTAGCATCGCACGCGCGCGAAAAGCCGATCGACGCGGCTCTAACTGCAGCGGGGGCAGCATCACACGCGCCCGAAAAGCCGATCGACGCGGCTCTAACTGCAGCGGGGGCAGCACGTCCCGGGGCCGCGTGGTTACCGACTCCCATGAGCGTGGAAATGCGAGAGAGAACGCGAACGCGTGAGAGGGGGGTGCCGAATGGAGAAAGCGGGCTTTTGCGCGTGAGTTTTCGAAAAAAGCAAGGAGAGTGTCGAGCGAGTGTTTAGACAGACAGATTCGCATTAGTATATTCGACCTTCCGCAGTACTTGATTAAATAGTGTAGTACTATAGATAATAAATATCACATAAAATAAGGAAGTAAATAGTCGATATCGACCTTGTGAATTAGTAATAAAATTATTTAGTTAATCTTTGTGAATTCTATATATTGTAAAATTGAACCGTCTCGTCTTGATTGTGAAGTGCACTTTTTGAAAGTACAAAAAGTAAGAGTGATTGCGAGCGAACCAGATCCGAAATTGAAATTGTGACCATTTCCCGCTTCCGATTTCGAGCCGATTAGGTTGAGAAATATTGGATTATTGCAGTACAAATAAAATTGGATCAAACGTTATATATATATATAGAGTAGAGAAGCTATGGGGGTTCTGGCTCAAAACAGGTAGAGACCTGTTTGAGCCAGAACCCCCATAGGGTTTCTGGCTCACCCGTAACTACACGAGGGCCAATAACCCATAACAAGTTCTGACCTGTTTGAGCCAGAACCCCCATAGGGTTTCTGGCTCACCCGTAACTACACGAGGGCCAATAACCCATAACAGGTCGTGACCTGCTGGTCCAGAATCCGCCTAGGGTTTTCGGGCCATCCATAATTGTACGGGGGCGCCAATAACCCATAACAGGTCAAGACCTGCCTGATGCAGAACCGGCCAAGAGTTTCTGGCTCACCCGTAATATCACGGGGAGCCAATAACCCAGGCCAGCTTGAGCCAGAACCGCCACACCGATTCTGACTCAACTGCACGCGTCAGGTCTTGCCCGTGACTCTCTCTCGGTCACGAAATTACCTTCCCGCAATACCCTATTGCGTCAGGCCTTGCCCGGAGGGAGCGGGCGGCGGGCGGCGGCGGGCGGCGAGCGGTGAGCGGCCAGCCTGCTACTGCAAACAGACAGCAGTCGGCTGCGGGCGGCCTGCTGCTTGTCAGCTGCTGCTCTCGGCCAGCGGTTCTTATCTACTATAACTATTAAAAACTATTATGCAACCATTTAAAACTTTTTATAACCCTTTTGCTCGGGCAAAGAATACGTGTTTGTGGAAATTTTTTCCGAACATTTTTTCCACTGCCACTTTTTGGTATAGTTTTGTATCAGTTGTTGTTGCTCAGGAGCAACGGTCGAGCTGCTTTGACCCAATATTAGGGAATGAAAGCTTCTAACTACCGCAACACGCTTATATAACCGAAGCCTTGACTAACTTTGTTTGAGAGAGCCATCTAGCGGTCAGAATTTGAAGGAGGATAAGAGCCCCACCTCGCTCCTATCCTGCGAGGTTCTACCTGTCTATCAACCTCTCCATTATCCTTCAAATATTGTTTTTATTCGGCATTCTCTTCCATGTTGTACACTCCATTATTATGGTTAGTACCATTGCGAATATTTAAAAGTTTTCACGAAAAAAACGCCGGAGGGTGGATTCGAACGCACGATCTCTAGATTACTGAGCAACCACCTTACCACTCGGCTATCGAGACATATGTATACTCATAGCTTAATTTATATTCTTATAGCGCGATGCCTTCACGGTAGTGCCGTCGGTAAGGTAGAACACTGTACGTAAATGAATATACTCTACCGATAAACATTAATATTTTAATATAAAAAGTTTTCATGAAAAAATCGCCGGAGGTTGAATTTGGACTGACGATCTTTAGATTACTGAGCAGCCACCTTACCACTAGGCTATCGAGTCATATACATACTCATAGCTGAATTACGAGGACGCTGCGCGCGCAAAATATTTTGCACAATTTTGAGGTTATGAAAATTTTGTATATAGCATATGGTTCTATGTAAAAAAGTGATAGCCCCCTTATTGGAATACACCCCCAAAAATTTCATCCGTTTTTCGATCCGAGCGCTCCTTCTCGAGATATAAGCAAAAAACCAAAATTTCTACCCCCACCACCGATTTTTGGAAATTCTGTCAACGTTGTCGAATAGTATATTAAAAGTATGTCTCCCCTATTGTTACACCCCCAAAATTTCGTCCGTTTTTCGATCCGAGCGCTCCTTCTCGAGTTATAAGCAAAAAACCAAAATTTTTACCCCCACCACCGATTTTTTGAAATTCAGTCAATGTTGTCGGATAGTATATTAAAAGTATGTCCCCCCTATTGTTACACCCCCAAAATTTCGTCCGTTTTTCGATCCGAGCGCCTCTTCTCGAGTTATAAGCAAAAAACCAAAATTTCTACCCCCACCACCGGTTATCGAAAATTCTTTCAATGGACAAATATGAGATACCCCTCAGAGGTAGATAAAACGCCTCGGCCTTGTCAGGATGCGTACGGTAGGCCTTGAACAGGTTGCCTTAAAATTTTTATTCTTGTTCAATACTTATCTAAACCTAGGCATATGCCCTATTTTTCGAAGTATCATCCAAATAACGCTTCCGAATTTGACAGTCCCATATAAAGACAGTTCATGGGAAAATTATAAGAAAAATGGGCTGGCAACATGTTATGAACAGGCCGCATGACTCAACTGATGTGATTAGGCGCGAAAATTTAAAATATTTAACTCATAAAATAGAAAATAGTTTGAGACCTTTGTATTATAAAAATAATACTTATATTCTTTTACGATTAATCCAACATTTTTGCATCACAGAAGTTTAAATTAATACTTTTTTAATATTTAGAAAAGAAATGTAATGTATTAAAATATATATAGTGTGCGCTTGATTTCAGCTCGTTCTCTCCCTTTTGAAAAATAATACCTATGTTTGAATGCAAACTATTCGGGTCACATATGATTTATTTATAGTGTTTAAACCTTCCCAAAGTGAAATAAAAATTGCAGCAAATACTTTATTTATCTGATTTCACAAACAATATTACTAACATATTTCACAAGTAAAAAAAAAAATACGTGGGTGGTCCCTTTAGCGGGATAGGATTTTTTAGCAAAAGTGAGACAAACAGCCGGTAATAGGATAATTTGAGGTTCTGCTAGTCAATATTAGATTTTCAACACTCTACAAATACCAAAAATAATATTTCTTTGCCCGCAAATAATTATTGCAAAATTATAGTAAAAAAAAACATCATTGAACCACCTCTATTCAGAGTATAAGATGTATTTAGCGACTCATTTATATTATCCTATTAAAAACAGTTTATACATGTAATAAGTCTTATAAAATAATAAATGCTCAAATTTATTGTAGAAAATGGCAATGCTATCCGTAAAATAAATAAATAAATACTACTCAATTATAGACACCCTACATACTTAAAATTTAGCGAGGCACTCAATTTTCGTATCTTGAATAATAGTTGAATGTTTATAAACGAACTGAAAGTATAAACATTTTTCAAAAGAAGAAAGATATATAGTTTTTCAGATGACTTTTATCGTTTTAAAATTGAAATGAATGAGGTGGTTGAAAAGGGAATTTTTACTTTTATTTATTGGATAATCAATTTAATACTGTCCCGGACAGCCACCTGTTCTGCAGATTAGGGCTTAACATGTATAACTCGGAAAACTCAGGTACGCAAAACGTGAACTGCTACGCAGTTGAAAATCTGAGTTCGTGATCTGAGCTCTGCAGTCACTGCAGTTTTTCCGCGACTCTGAATCCTTTATATCATTCACCTTAAATAATCGGTAATTCCAGGCTCTTCATTTGTAAACAGAGCATAGCGGGAAATAGAAAAAAAATGACAGGGTATTTGAAAATATTTGTTTACCAAAATAATTTTATTGAAAATTAACATGTGGCTTAGCCAATATCTCAATTTTTAGATAATCTAGTACAATATAACTTTGAAAGATTAATTTATGATACTAGCATTGCGAAGTTCACTAAGAATAAAACGGATTTCACCATAGTTAGTTCTTATTCCCATGTTTTGCTCAGCAACGAGTACTTGTAAGCGATCAACTAATTTGTTAGGATCATCCCAGACGTCGAGTTCGTATGCAGTTGTAACATCTACTCGCGAGATTTTGGGAGCAACTTCTTCCTCTTCATCATCACTAGTCCACTGTCTCTTTTTACTTTCACGTTGATATCTCCAATTAATAAAGTTATAATACTTACGAATTCTTCTAGGTAAATATTCATTGGTTGAGAAATCTGATGCATCTTCACTAGAATGATCAGCTTCATAATAATTATCGGTCTCGGTAGAATGCGAGTTAACTCGTGTATCAACAGTTATGAGCTTCTTTAGAGGATTGACTATTGATTCAAGTATCTTTTTCGCTGCCACTGAATTAGTTTGCTCAACCCTTTCACTTTTCTCTCTTCCATTAACATTATCTTCTCGAGATAATGGCGAGATACTTTTTACAGACGACTTTTCGAACATTGGAGCAATAAAATTATAAAATTTGTTACTCTTTAGTTTTCGAATCGACTCATTCACGCAATAGTGCTTTTTGTGAGCGCTCGAAACTTCAATAATCATACGATAATTATCCAAATCAACTGAATTGATAAGACTTTCATCCGGAAGTTTTTTGAAGAGTAATTGCAATAATCCTACGGACAAACGATAGTTTCGTTCCTTTATCCGGACAAAGTCGCCTTCAAATTTTATTGGAGATTTTCCGATCATAAGTAAATTTCCTCGCTTGTAAACACCATAAATATTATCGAGATATCTCCTAGAATTTCCGTTTAATTTCGTTACATATTTCTTGACTAGTTTTGCAAATTTACCATTATTGGAGCTAGCTATTTTATTATGGTCAGGGCTCATATTAGATAGTTTGATTTCAGAAGTTTCCATATCATCAGCTGTATCCAGAGATTTAGCACTTTTTATCAAACCTAATAAAGACTGTGATTTTTGTACTACTGCATCCTGAAATTTGCTAATAAATATACCGCCAATATCCTTTTTATACTTTTATGCTATTATAGAGTAACATCTTCTATATCATACAGTCAAAATTTTTCAACTTTTATGCTATAGAGTAACACCTTTTTGAACTTTTATTCTATTATAGAGTAACACATTTTTATGTTATAGAATAACACCTTCTATGTCATACAGTTAAAACTTTTTAAACTTTATGTCATAGAGCAATACCTTTTATATGTCATAGAGTAACACCTTTTTATATCATAGTGCAATACCTTTTTTATGTCATAGAGTAACACCTTTTTCATTGCTATATAGTGACCCCTTTTTGAAATTTTATGACATAGAGTAACACCTTTTTATGTTATTTAGCATCATCTGAATAAATATATCGCCAACATCCTTTTTATACTTTTATACTATAGAGTAACACCATCTTGAACTTATCTGCTACTATAGAGTAGCACCTTCTATGTCACACAATAACATCTTTTTACACTTTATGTCATAGAGTAACACCTTTTTTATGTCATGGAGTAACACCTTTTTTATGTTATAGAGTAACACCTTTTTTATGTCATAGTGTAACACCTTTTTTATGTCATAGAGTAACACCTTTTTTATGTCATAGAGTTACACCTTTTTATGTCATAGAGTGACATGTTTTTTATGTCATAGAGTGACATCTTTTCTATGTTACAGAGTCATACCTTTTTTATCTCATAGAGTAACAGCTTTTTTATGTCATAGAGTAACATCTTTTTGTGTCATAGTGTGACACATTCATTGCTATAGAGTAACACCTTTTTGAACTTTTATGTCATAGAGTAACACCTTCTTTACGTCATAGTGTAACACCTTTTTTATGTCATAGAGTTACACCTTTTTTATCTCATAGAGTGACATGTTTTTTATGTCATAGATTAACATCTTTTTTATGACACAGAGTAACACCTTTTTTATGTTATAGAGTAACACCTTTTTTATGTCATAGTGTAACACCTTTTTTATGTTATAGAGTAGCACCTTCTATGTCATAGAGTGACATGTTTTTTATGTCATAGAGTTACACCTTTTTTATGTCATAGAGTGACATGTTTTTTATGTCATAGAGTAACATGTTTTTTATGTTACAGAGTCATACCTTTTTTATCTCATAGAGTAACAGCTTTTTGTGTCATAGAGTGACACCTTCATTGCTATAGAGTAACACCTTTTTGAACTTTTATGTCATAAAGTAACACCTTTTTATGTTATTTAGCATCATCTGAATAAATATATATCCAACATCCTTTTTATATTTTTATGATATAGAGTATCACGATCTTGAACTTATCTCCTATTATAGAGTAGCACCTTCTATGTCACACAATAACATCTTTTTACACATTATGTCATCGAGTAACACCTTTTTTATGTTATAGCGTCACACGTTTTTTATGTCATAGAGTAATACCTTTTTATGGTACAGAGTAACACCTTTTATGATGACGTCTCTGTACTCATAAACTGTTCGTGCACAATAAGTGGTGATGGCGTCTCCTTACCCATAAGCTTTTCCTATGTAATAAGTGGTGATGATGGCGGTGGTAGTGGTGATGGTGAGCCTACGACGGGGATAGAAGCCAATCCTCCAAGCGAACAGTTGTAGGTGCTCTGCTCAATTCGACTACTTGGCTTCGAAAGGTGTTACTCTATGATATAGAAGGTGTCACTCTATGACATAAAAAGGTGTTAGACTATAACGTAAGAAATGTGATAATCTATATCACAAAAAAGGTGTTAGACTATCCCATAAAAAATCAAAGGTGTTACTCCATACCACAAAAAGGTGTTACTTTATAACATAAAAAGGTGTTGCTCTGTGGCATAAAAAGGTGAAACTCTATAGCATAAAAGTATAAAAACATAGTACTCTTTATCCCAAGGTGATACTCTATGACATAAAAAGGTATTACACTATGACATAAAAAAGGTGTTACTCTATAACATAAAAAAGGTGTTACTCTATGACATAAAAAAGGTGTTACTGTATGACATAAAGTGTAAAAAGATGTTATTGTGTGACATATAAGGTGCTACTCTATAATAACAGATAAGTTCAAGATGGTGTTACTCTATAGTATAAAAATATAAAAAGGATGTTGGATGTATATTTATTCAGATGATGCTAAATAACATAAAAAGGTGTTACTCTATGACATAAAAGTTCAAAAAGGTGTTACTCTATAGCAATGAAGCTGTCACACTATGACACAAAAAGATGTTACTCTATGACATAAAAAAGCTGTTACTCTATGAGATATAAAAGGTATGACTCTATAACATAAAAAAGATGTCACTCTATGACATAAAAAACATGTCACTCTATGATATAAAAAAGGTGTAACTCTATGACATAAAAAAGGTGTTACTCTATGACATAAAGTGTAAAAAGATGTTATTGTGTGACATAGAAGGTGCTACTCTATAGTAGCAGATAAGTTCAAGTTGGTGTTACTCTATAGTATAAAAGTATAAAAAGGATGTTGGTGATATATTTATTCAGATGATGCTAAATAACATAAAAAGGTGTTACTCTATGTCATAAAATTTCAAAAAGGTGTTACTATATAGCAATGAAAAAGGTGTTACTCTATGACATAAAAAAGGTATTGCACTATGATATAAAAAGGTGTTACTCTATGACATATAAAAGGTATTGCTCTATGACATAAAGTTTAAAAAGTTTTAACTGTATGATATAGAAGGTGTTATTCTATAACATAAAAAAGTGTTACTCTATAATAGAATAAAAGTTCAAAAAGGTGTTATTCTATAGCATAAAAGTTTAAAAATTTTGACTGTATGATATAGAAGGTGTTACTCTATAATAGCATAAAAGTATAAAAAGGATGTTGGCGGTATATTTATTCAGTTGATGCTAAACTATTGAAGCATAAGCATGGCAAACACACCGGATGTTATTAGCAAATTTCAGGATGCAGTAGTACAAAAATCACAGTCTTTATTAGGTTTGACAAAAAGTGCTGAATCTCTGGATACAGCTGATGATATGGAAACTTCTAAAATCAAACTATATAATATGAGCCCTGACCATAATAAAATAGCTAGCTCCAATAATGGTAAATTCGCAAAACTAGTCAAGAAATATGTAACGAAATTAAACGGAAATTCTAGGAGATATCTCGATAATATTTATGGTGTTTACAAGCGAGGAAATTTACTTATGATCGGAAAATCTCCAATAAAATTTGAAGGCGACTTTGTCCAGATAAAGGAACGAAACTATCGTTTGTCCGTAGGATTATTGCAATTACTCTTCAAAAAACTTCCGGATGAAAGTCTTATCAATTCAGTTGATTTGGATAATTATCGTATGATTATTGAAGTTTCGAGCGCTCACAAAAAGCACTATTGCATGAATGAGTCGATTCGAAAACTAAAGAGTAACAAATTTTATAATTTTATTGCTCCAATGTTCGAAAAGTCGTCTGTAAAAAGTATCTCGCCATTATCTCGAGAAGATAATGTTAATGGAAGAGAGAAAAGTGAAAGGGTTGAGCAAACTAATCCAGTGGCAGCGAAAAAGATACTTGAACCAATAGTCAATCCTCTAAAGAAGCTCATAACTGTTGATACACGAGTTAACTCGCATTCTAACGAGACCGATAATTATTATGAAGCTGATCATTCTAGTGAAGATGCATCAGATTTCTCAACCAATGAATATTTACCTAGAAGAATTCGTAAGAATTATAACTTTATTAATTGGAGATATCAACGTGAAAGTAAAAAGAGACAGTGGACTAGTGATGATGAAGAGGAAGAAGTTGCTCCCAAAATCTCGCGAGTAGGTTTTACAACTGCATACGAACTCGACATCTGGGATGATCCTAACAAATTAGTTGATCGCTTACAAGTACTCGTTGCTGAGCAAAACATGGGAATAAGAACTAACTATGGTGAAATCCGTTTTATTCTTAGTGAACTTCGCAATGCTAGTATCATAAATTTATCTTTCAAAGTTATATTGTACTAGATTATCTAAAAATTGAGATATTGGCTAAGCCACATGTTAATTTTCAATAAAATTATTTTGGTAAACAAATATTTTCAAATACCCTGTCATTTTTTTCTATTTCCCGCCATGCTCTGTTGACAAATGAAGAGCCTGGAATTACCGATTATTTAAGGTGAATGATATAAAGGATTCAGAGTTGCGGAAAAACTGCAGTGACTGCCGAGCTCAGATCACGAACTCAGATTTTCAACTGCGTAGCAGTTCACGTTTTGCGTACCTGAGTTTTCCGAGTTATACATGTTAAGCCCTAATCTGCAGAACAGATGGGTGTCCGGGACAGTATTAAATTGATTATCCAATAAATAAAAATAAAAATTCCCTTTTCAACCACCTCATTCATTTCAATTTTAAAACGATAAAAGTCATCTGAAAAACTATGTATCTTTCTTCCTTTGAATAATGTTTATACTTTCAGTTCATTTATAAACATTCAACTATTATTCAAGATACGAAAATTGAGTGCCTCGCTAAATTTTAAGTATGTAGGGTGTCTATAATTGAGTAGTATTTATTTATTTTACGGATAGCATTGCCATTTCCTACAATAAATTTGAGCATTTATTATTTTATATGACTTATTACATGTATAAACTGTTTATAATAGGATAATATAAATGAGTCGCTAAATACATCTTATACTCTGAATAGAGGTGGTTCAATGATGTTTTTTTTTACTATAATTTTGCAATAATTATTTGCGGGCAAAAAAATATTATTTTTGGTATTTGTAGAGTGTTGAAAATCTAATATTGACTAGCAGAACCTCAAATTATCCTATTACCGGCTGTTTGTCTCACTTTTGCTAAAAAATCCTATCCCTCTAAAGGGACCACCTACGTATTTTTTTTTTTTACTTGTGAAATACGTTAGTAATATTGTTTGTGAAATCAGATAAATAAACTATTTGCTGCAATTTTTATTTCACTTTGGGAAGGTTTAAACACTATAAATAAATCATATGTGACCCGAATAGTTTGCATTCAAACATAGGTATTATTTTTCAAATGGGAGAGAACTAGCTGAAATCAAGCGCACACTATATATATTTTAATACATTACATTTCTTTTCTAAATATTAAAAAAGTATTAATTTAAACTTCTGTGATGCAAAAATGTTGGAGTAATCGTAAAAGAATATCAGTATTATTTTTATAATACAAAGGTCTCAAACTATTTTCTATTTTATGAGTTAAATATTTTAAATTTTCGCGCCTAACCACATCAGTTGAGTCATGCGGTCTGTTCATAACATGTTGCCAGCCCATTTTTCTTATAATTTTCCCATGAACTGTCTGTATATGGGACTGTCAAATTCGGAAGCGTTATTTGGATGATATTTCGAAAAATAGGGCATATGCCTAGATTTAGATAAGTATTGAACAAGAATAAAAATTTTAAGGCAACCTGTTCAAGGCCTACCGTACGCATCCTGACAAGGCCGGGGCGTTTTATCTACCTCTGAGGGGTATCTCATATTTGTCCATTGAAAGAATTTTCGACAACCGGTGGTGGGGGTAGAAATTTTGGTTTTTTGCTTATAACTCGAGAAGAGGCGCTCGGATCGAAAAACGGACGAAATTTTGGGAGTGTAACAATAGGGGGGACATACTTTTAATATACTATCCGACAACGTTGACTGAATTTCAAAAAATCGGTGGTGGGGGTAAAAATTTTGGTTTTTTGCTTATAACTCGAGAAGGAGCGCTCGGATCGAAAAACGGACGAAATTTTGGGGGTGCAACAATAGGGGGGACATACTTTTAATATACTATCCGACAACGTTGACAGAATTTCCAAAAATTGGTGGTGGGGGTAGAAATTTTGGTTTTTTGCTTATATCTCGAGAAGGAGCGCTCGGATCGAAAAACGGATGAAATTTTGAGGGGTGTATTCCAATAGGGGGGCTATCACTTTTTTACATAGAACCATATGCTATATACAAAATTTTCATAACCTCAAAATTGTGCAAAATATTTTGCGCGCGCAGCGTCCTCGTAATTCAGCTATGAGTATGTATTGTCACGGGGTGGATTTTCGGGCTAAGGCACGTTTCACCTGCGTACCTTAGCGGTTCAATTCCATATCTCTCGGTTCAACTCCCGGAGATGTAATAGCCAGATTATGCAACGGACGCTACAACGTCGTGCAATGTTCACCTAATCTGGTTACTTACCGTGCAACACGCAAGTCGAAGACTTGCGTTTTGTTTCTCACCAGTGACTCGAACTCTCCTCTCGTTCACTGGTTCGTGTGCCGGCTGCTCAGATGAAACAATACGTTTTCTCTTACGTAACGACCGCGGAGGCGGCGGGGAACGGGGAATGACTAGGTCGCGAAATAATAACTCGAGAGGTTAAATGTTAATAATAAAAGACTATTGTTTATTAAATAAAAGAAGTTGTGGTGTGATAATCGATCAGAAATATAAAAGAAATGAATTTAGGTTTGCGTATTCCCTATCTAAACGGTGCGCCAGCACGTTACCTTTGACGTCAGCTGCCTCGGAGACTGACGTCACGCTCGCGGTAAATTACGCCGCGCACGTGAGGTATAATACGCCTCACGTGAGCGGTACTCTACGTGCGCGCTCACCGAGTAATACGACGAGGTGTGAGAGCAGTCGCGATCGCCGCGCGACGCACACAAGTATAAGTGTGAGAGAGAGGGTAGACGGCGGTTTTACACGTGTGCGCACCTGTTGTGCGCACTCTCCGGCTTTGAAAAAGCCGGTGGTTTGACCGCGCGTTTAACCTTGATGAATTGCGAGCCCGATGCCTACACTCTCTCCTCGCACTTGCTCTCACCGCACGAGAACGCCTACTCGAAGCCGATGTCCAGGTACGACGAGCCTGGACAAGCGGTTACGCGGAGCTAATACGCGGCGCGGAAGAATGCGTGCACGCTTACCTTTTACCCAATTCAGCAACGGCTCCAGTAGTTGATCGGTCTCGGACGGGTCTGGTCTTACTTCCTGAGCAATATAACAATCTTGATGCTGCGGTGGAGCGGACACGAAAAGTGCTATTAGTTCCTCCAGACACTAAGTAGTTGGAGTGCGGCAGGTGATACTAGCCTGTCGCACTTGAACTTTGCACTTTAACGCGCGAAAACCGCAGAAGTACTTCAATACACTATTTTTGTATATCACGAGCAAAACTCTCGTGATTCGCGCTCTGACACGGTACTTCTCTTCAAATGAACGAACGAGTCTTCTTTTAATAACGGGCGAAACAAGGTGGAGCGAAACGAAAAGCGGTTGCAGAATGCCGTAGCGAACTATAAGATGGCCGTCGCCGGCTCGCCGCGGTCTGCTAGTCATCACGTCGATGCAGCTCAGATTCTGCATCGACGCGCCATCTCGCGTTCGCGCGCATGAGTTACTTCAACTACGGCTTATCCGCGACGTCGGTACGGCGGGCCGTGACACCCCCCACCCAGATGTCACTTATCTCCTGATAAAGGACTCTCCAACTCAATCCGGCGTCGCTAATACCTGAAAAGGGCTAAGGTTCTAGGAATACTCAAGCGAACGCGATTGTTATAGGGAAATAAAAAAACTTTATTAAAACAATAATAATAATAAAAAAAAATCTAATGCCCCTTCATCGGTCAAAATTTGTTTGACATTTTTGCCGATAATAGAAAGGGTTGAGCGGGTCGTGATTCGCGGCTCCAGGGCAGGTAGCTGGATTGCGGACGTTGAGGTGCCCGCAAAAGAAGCACCGTCTTGGTTGTCTCGCCTCTCCGGGCAGACGCCGACGAGAGGAAAGAGCCCTTGGAGGCCCAGTTGAGTCCGTTGGAGTGGACGCCCGATCTTGTTGGGGACCCCTCGATAGTCGTCTCCTGGAGCTACTCCTCTGGCGGCTTTTCGCTCTACTCGGACGGGGCTTTTTTACGGGTGTTATTACCCTACCAGGGGCAGGCCTCCTCCTACCCCTGGCTGCCTCCTCTTCTTCTGCCCTGGCCCTTGCGAGTTCGGCCTGGGCCCGGGCCATCTCTTTTTCCTTGGACTCGCGGAGGCGTCGAGCTTTTTCCAAGGCCTCGCGAGTTTCGCGAGCCTCGCGAGCCTTACTCTCGCTTCGCTGTCGGCGAAACTTGACTGCCGCTGCGAGCTCTTCTTTGCGGCCCAGGACCAGGTTAAACCAGTTTTCGGAGTGGACCTTCGCCCCTTCATAATCGTGGAAGTTATCCCACTCCCTCATGACGGCCTCTTCCTTTTCTCTAGCCAACTGGGATAGCTCTCGAGATGCTACCAAGTTGGCTTCGAGTTTCATCCAAGCGACCGACATGGGGGAGCGACCTGACAACTCACACGATTCGCTATTCTCCGCAGGCTCCTCTACCTGCGGAGTATCGTGGGCGGGGCTCTCCTCACTGGCCCAACTCTTCCGTTTTTCTGACTCCACAGGCTCCACTACCTGTGGAGTCGACGACTCCTCTTTGACTTCGCTACTCTGGCTAACTACCAAAGTAGTGACGTCTATCGTGGTCTTCGGTCGTCTTAGTATCGACCGCGTTGATGAAGGAACTACTGGCTCCCCTGCCGGTAGTTCCTCTATAGTTACGGAGGATCCCTCCGTGACTCCTCCTAAAATGGCAGGTATTCCGGCACCTGGTATCATCCGGCCAGGTGTCGGAGGCAGCAGCTGCACCTGTGTCAGCAGCTGGCCTACCAGCTCGAGGAGCTGTTGCTGGTTCAGCTGTCCAAGACTCATCCTGCGGACAGAGGAGAAGATAGCGTTTATCCTCGGGAACCGTAGTTTGGATTCGCGTGTGTTCTCCGGGGGGACGTCGAGACGGGGTCGCAGGTTAGTACGCGATTCCGCGAACCTTTCGGTCGGCCACGAGGTCGTTTTAGGGGCTCGCTCGCAACAGGGACGGGGTTGGTTGGTGCAGGAGAAGTTTCGCCTGGCCTTCTCGTGACTATCGCTGTCTTTCTCGGCCTACCTCTCCCGCGAGCTTGCGTTGTCACGCCAACCTCGTCCTGATCTTGCCCAGCGCCCGCTGGCGGCTGGGTTCTCGCAAGTGGCGGGTCGCTCTTCGCCATTTCTTCTTCTTCCCCCGGTGGTCGGGCGACGTCATCCTCTCCTTCAGTTATATCGCGCTCGTGTGTTTCCTCGCTATCCTCGGGCTCTTCTCCAGCGAAGTATGAGTTCAAGTGTTCTGCATGGACCAGGTCTTCAACATCTCCTTCCTGATCCACCAGTTTGTACGTGTTGGGCCCTTTCTTCTCCAAAATCTCGTAACATGTTTCGGTGCCAACTTCGCCATCACTCCTTGAGCTGCCGAGGATAACACGCGATTCTTCTTCCACACGCGATCTCCGACCTCGAACTTCGGTTCTCTCCGCCTGGCATCATATATCTCAGCATGCCTCTCTTGTTCTTCTCTTGAATGGTGACCAGCATCATCTAGCATATTGCTGAGATTTCTCATTCTTTCTAACCAGGCGTCTTCGTCCTCTTGAACAACAGTCTCTTCGACTACCTGATCTTGTTCCCTCCTCTTAGTCCCAGGAGGCACTGGCTCCCTGCCATAATTTAACATGGCCGGTGACTTACCAGTGGCACTATGGGGTGTGTTATTTAGCGCGAACACCAGTTCAGGTAGCTTCTCGTCCCAAGTATTATGGTTCCCTTCCACAAATGCCATAATACTGGTCTTGAGGGTTCTATTCACTCTCTCCACCGGATTTGCTTGAGGATGGTAAGGGGGAGTAAGAGAGTGGTGAACTCCTATTTCGGCGAGGTATCGGTCTATTACCTGGTTCTTAAATTCGGTTCCGTTGTTGGAAAGGAAGACTTCGGGTGTGCCATATCGTAAGACTATCCTATTCTTCACTTCTTTTCGAATAGTCTTGCCGTTGGCTTTCCGGATAGGGATACACTCTACCCATCGAGTAAATAAATCCTGGAAGACCAATATATACTCGAATCCGGCTTTGCTTCTGATTAAAGGACCCATATATCCGCCGCGACGACTTTCCAAGGCCTATGAATAACTCGCCGTCCCATCAAACCGAGGGGTGGCCTTTGTTCTACCTTGCACTGCTGGCATATCAAACATGTTCTGACATGTTCCTTTACTGACTTGTAGTATCTCGGCCAGTAATAATATCGGGATACTCTCGCGAAGGTCTTCTCCCTTCCGAGATGTCCAACAGTAGGATCGTCGTGACATTCCAAGAGAACTTTCTTCGTTTCCTCCTCAGGAACTATCAGTTTCCATGCATCGTCATCTACGCCTAAATCCTCCTCGATATCTTGATTTGGACGATACATGTATAGCTGGCCGCCTAATACTTTCCACCTAGGATAAGTATTAGGTTCTTCTAATACCTTTTTCTGCCAGCCGAGGTACCACTCGTCTTTCGTGGTTACTGCCCACGAGACGGCGCGGGCGCCTACGACTGGTTGTTCTTCGTCCTCGTCTTCTTCATACATTCTCGATAATGCATCCGGCACGCAGTTGAGACTCCCTTTGCGATGCTCAACTTCAAAGTTGTGCATCTGCAGCCTAAGCGACCATCTTGCTAGTCTACCTGTCGGGCTACGCAGTGACCGAATCCAACGCAGATGGCTATGGTCGGTCACTACGAGGAAATTATATCCCTCTACGTATGCCCGAAACTTCTCGATAACCCATAACACCGCAAGACACTCTCTTTCTGTTACTGAGTAACTTCGCTCAGCTTTAGAGAGTGAGCGACTCGCAAACTCCAAGACTCGCTCCTGGCCGTCTATCACCTGGAACAATACGGCCCCCAAACCAGAGTCACTTGCGTCAGTTTGTATGACAAAGCGCGAAGCGAAATCCGGACGGTGTAGGACTGGAGCTGAGGCTATGAGTGCCTTGATGTGGTTGAAGGCTTGTTGTTGTTCCTCTTCCCACACGTACCTGAAGTTTTTCTTCGTTAGGCGTGTGAGAGGGTCGGCGATCGTGGCAAAATCGGAAAGAAACTTCCGATACCACGATGCCATACCGAGGAATCGCCTTAACTGTTTTAGGTTCTTAGGCGCGGGGTATTGCATAACCGGAGCTATCTTATCTGGGTCTGGTCTAAACCCATCTCGGTTAACGAGAACACCAAGATATTTTACCTCAGATCTACCAAATACGCTCTTCTCTCGGTTGATCGTGAGGCCTGCCTCATTGATTCTTGCCAATACGCGTTCTAACATCGCTAGATGCTCTTCAAAAGTCTCTGTTACGATGATGATGTCATCTAAATAAGAGAACGCGTATGGCTCTAGTTCGGACCCTATGACTCTGTCAATCATGCGCTGAAAGGTGGCTCCTGCGTTCGACAATCCGTATGGCATTCTTTTAAATTGAAATAACCCCAGACCGGGTATTGAGAATGCCGTAATCTCCCGCGATTCTTCTTTCAAAGGGATTTGATGGTATGCGCTGCTCAGATCTAAGGTTGATATATAACGGGCGGCTTAGAGCTTCCGTAGGATCTGATCCATATTTGGCAGCGGATACGCATCTCCCTTTGCGGCGGCATTCACCTTTCTCATGTCGATCACCATACGATGTTTATTGCCAGCTTTCGGCACCATGAAAGCAGGACTGGCCCAGGGGCTCGATGAAGGCTCGATCAATCCGGCTGCAAGCATCTCTCGAACTTGTCGATGCATTTCCTCTTCCAATTTTCTGGAAATCGGGTATTGTTTCTGCCGAATTGGTCGAGTTTTGCCAACGTCTATCTCGTGCTCGGCATAATTAGTGCAGCCAAGTGGAGCGTCTGCTGCTGGTAGTACTCTTGTTAAAAGAGCTTGTAAGCGCTGGTGTTCTTCCAGCGTAATATCGGCGAGACCCGCTGAAGAAGCTTTCATCGTGTCGATGGAGGCGATCCTGATCTGTGTTGGATCATTTGGATCTGACGAAGAGACACAGGCTAATTCCAGTCCTACACTCTGATCGGATTTTCCCACTATCAGCCGTTTCTCTACGGGATCGTGCGTTGTCTCAAATGCGCGGACGAAATTGGAACCGACATAACAGTCAACTTCCAGTTCTGGTATTATTGAAACCAGTATGGCTCGTTTGACCCCGCCCAACTCGAACGGGAGTTCCACATGTCCCGTTGTTGTTGAGTAGGTTGTTGCCAGCACCTCTGGCGCCTGCTCCCATAGCTGGCCGGAACGTACGTCCGCATTCGGTAGCTAGTTGCAGTCCTAACGATCCCATCACCGTTCTCGAGGCTCTAGTATCGTATAGTGCCCGAATGCGGAACCCTCCGATCCCCACCTGTACCCACCAACGCAGCTCGTCGGATTGTACAGGAATTTGATTGGAGCTAGGTTCTAGCTCCTTCACGGAGCCGTTTCTTTGTCCAACTTTCTCTTTGTCTGGACATTGTTCAGTGTTGACCTGACTGGCAGCTGCTACCAGGTCGGTTGGTATCTCGTCCTTCTTCCTCGACTCTTTCTGGGCTTCTAGAGTGGTCTCGGCGGATTTGGACCCATTCAATCTCGCGGGTTCTCGTTTCCCGAACAGTCGGGGCAAAACGAGCGATGGTAACCTATTTTTCCGCAGCCCCAACACGTTATGGGTCCGGCCGGTTTGTCGCTCTTACGCTCGGGTCCTCCGCCGGTATCGCTCTTCTTACCGTCACCGGTTAATGTTCGGTTCTCTTTCTCTTTCCCTCTAGGGGTCTTCGCCGGTGACGGTTTGTGTTTTTCGTGGCGATTTTCACCTTTCTTCCTTGGGTTGTGGCCAGATGTACGAGCGTTTTGTTTGCTGCGTAACTCGTTCAGTCCGGCCTCTAACCTCGACATAGCGGTCAGTATCGGCTGATCCGCCAAGGTTTCTTTGCCTGCGAGGCCATTGTACTCTCCAGAGTTTACTCCGGAGATTTTTGGGTTCGCAGGTTTCACACTCCTTGACTTATAGGCTGCTTCAGGCAACATAGTCAATTCCGGAGGCGGCGGAGGGCGGAAGGTTTTCTCCATATCGAAAGTTAGTTCGGCTTCCCTCGCCATCTCTTGTAACTCGTCGATATCTTTGATGTCGGCTCGCCTCACCAACCTTTGGAGTCCCGGCCTCAAGTTTCGATGGAGCATGTCAAGTTGCGTTTCTAAGTTCGGTATCGGCTCCATTTTTCTTATAATAACCAGGAGGCAGGTTATGTAATCTCTCGCGAGTTCATCTTCTCCCTGTGTCCTGGCGGTTGCTTCCATCAATAAGCGTTGTTGGTAACCTCTTCCGGTTCCGTACCAACGCCGAGCTGCTGAACAGAAGTCTGACCATGTGTTCCACTTGTGTTTTTCTACCTGGAACCACATGGCTGCCACGCCTTTTAGTAGTTCCGGCAAGGTCTGGAATACCTCTGCTTCGGACAGGCTAGTCGACCCGCGGCACGCTTCTACTTTCTCCAGGAAAGCTTCTATGCTCTGGCCTCCATCGCCAGAGAACGACACGTTCCACTTCCTCACTGTGAGTCCGACGTCAACAATGGAGAAGGTTCGCCTTCTTAACGACGAATCTTCGACTCCACTGGCGCCGAGGTTCTCGGAGGTTTCATTCCTCGAGAATCCTCCTCCCTCCCCCCAGGTTCTGCCACGGTTGCCTAACAGTGGCTGGATCCTGTCACCTAAATGCGCCTGGGGGGTCGATGCTTCGTCCCGATTCGGATTGACGGGGTACTGACACGTGTATGTGTCTTGTAAGCGCACGTGTTCCTTCTGTAGTCTGGTCCGGTCGTCTTTCATCCTGGTGCTAGAAGCTGCTCCTTGCGTTGCGCCGTTTGCACGCAAGGTTTTGTTTTCCTGCATCATGTTACCGCAGAACTCTAAAAATGCTTCTGGCACCCGGAACTTCATGCCGGATGCGGATGTCATCGCCGCCATCGGCTCAGAAAACTGTGCCAGCGTCGTGTCGTCTACCTCAGAACTTTGGTTTATTAAGTTGCCAGAGTCCTGTTGGCTCCGTTTTTCTGTGGATTTTCCGCCTGTTAGTTCTTTTTCTGTCCTCTGTGGCGGCGCGGTTTCTTTTATTGCCAACCTTGTTGCCTCAAGGTTGGCTTTTGTCGCATCGTCCTCTGCCAGCATGGTTAACGGGTGTGGTTCATCCGTGGTTTCACCCGTTATGTTCTCCCATGCTGGTGGAAGGTCTTCTGTGCTGTGTTCTTGAATGAACCTGGTCCGGAGGTTTTCTCTCTTTATGAGCAGGGAATATTCATCCTGCCCTTCTTCCATCTGAAAATCCTCCGGCTGGTATATTCCAAGTAGCCACTGCGACATCCTGTTCATCTTTATAAATTTGGAGCCGCTGGTTTTCAAGTTCAATGTCTGCAGATGATCGTCTACATCTTTTGCCGTTAAACATTGGCACCAATTCCCGATGGCTTCCTCTATATCCTGCGCCATTTTTAATTCTTGTTTCGCTTGTAGCCTTCTTTACACGCGCTTGAATGTGTATTTCAGAGTGTGGTTGTGTGTGCGGTTTCTATTTAAGGGATCGTTCCCTAAAGCGCACCTCTTAATTTACAAATAAATAAATAAATATATATAAATAATTTATAATATACTATAGTTCTACCTAACCTCCACACTCTGAATTTCACTTCGAGTTGCAGAGGGTTAGATACCAGTCGCTCGGTTTCAAAACGCCCTGGCTGGTTTTCTCATTAATTTGCCAGTAATTGGTGCTTCGATCCCGATTTAGCACGAATTACTGGTTTGTCTCTGCTTTTCAGCTGTTTTAAAATTTTTACCCTGTAAAAAAAATAAATGCCAGGCAGGTCACCGCGGGTTCGAATCTACCCCTCAGTTCGATTCTTTGTCTCTGGTTCGAATCCCCTGAGGGTATTGTCTATACTAGCCTCCACTAGGCTAGCAACTGGTATCGATTGAACGCTCGTCACAAATTTAGTCGAGTGTTCAATCCCCTGATGCTTCTCTTCACAAATTTTTATTATTATTTAAACAAACTATTATTATTGTTTAAACAAATAAGAGTCTCGCTCGCAATTTTATTCCGCTAGGCGCACCGTTCCTAACTAGTAAAAAGGCTTGTAAAATTTTTTAGAACTTACCAACAGCAATTTTCTCGATTTGCTGCAAAAATCTTCAATTTCCACCACTAGAGGGTTTGCTGTTGGTTAATTAATGTTCTGTAGTCGCTTCCTAACTAAAAATTAAAAAAAAAGAATCGGAAAATCGCAAAAAGAAATTTTTGAGATTCGAACTTTGCTCCTTCGAAGTCAAAATTTCGCAATATTCCCAAGCACACACACGTATAGGGCGCCAGTTGTCACGGGGTGGATTTTCGGGCTAAGGCACGTTTCACCTGCGTACCTTAGCGGTTCAATTCCATATCTCTCGGTTCAACTCCCGGAGATGTAATAGCCAGATTATACAACGGAAGCTACAACGTTGTGCAATGTTCACCTAATCTGGTTACTTACCGTGCAACACGCAAGTCGAAGACTTGCGCTTTGTTTCTCACCAGTGACTCGAACTCTCCTCTCGTTCACTGGTTCGTGTGCCGGCTGCTCAGATGAAACGATACGTTTTCTCTTATGTAACGACCGCGGAGGCGGCGGGGAACGGGGAATGACTTGGTCGCGAAATAATAACTCGAGAGGTTAAATGTTAATAATAAAAGACTATTGTTTATTAAATAAAAGAAGTTGTGGTATGATAATGGATCAGAAATATAAAAGAAATGAATTTAGGTTTGCGTATTCCCTATCTAAACGGTGCGCCAGCACGTTAACTTTGACGTCAGCTGCCTCGGAGACTGACGTCACGCTCGCGGTAAATTACGCCGTGCACGTGAGGTATAATACGCCTCCCGTGAGCGGTACTCTACGTGCGCGCTCACCGAGTAATACGACGAGGTGTGAGAGCAGTCGCGATCGCCGCACGACGCACACAAGTATAAGTGTGAGAGAGAGGGTAGACGGCGGTTTTACACGTGTGCGCACCTGTTGTGCGCACTCTCCGGCTTTGAAAAAGCCGGTGGTTTGACCTCGCGTTTAACCTTGATGAATTGCGAGCCCGATGCCTACACTCTCTCCTCGCACTTGCTCTCACCGCACGAGAACGCCTACTCGAAGCCGATGTCCAGGTACGACGAGTCTGGACAAGCGGTTACGCGGAGCTAATACGCGGCGCAGAAGAAAGCGTGCACGCTTACCTTTTACCCAATTTAGCAACGGCTCAAGTAGTTGATCGGTCTCGGACGTGTTTGGTCTTACTTCCTGAGCAATATAAAAATTTTGATGCTGCGGTGGAGCGGACACGAAAAGTGCTATTACTTCCTCCAGACGCTAAGTAATTGGAGTGCGGCAGGTGATACTAGCCTGTCGCACTTGAACTTTCCACTTTAACGCGCGAAAACCGCAGAAGTACTTCAATACACTATTTTTGTATATCACGAGCAAAACTCTCGTGATTCGCGCTCTGACACGGTACTTCTCTTCAAAAGAACGCTACGAGTCTTCTTTTAATAACGGGCGAAACAAGGTGGAGCGAAACGAAAAGCGGTTGCAGAATACCGTAGCGTACTATAAGATGGCTCGCCGCGGTCTGCTAGTCATCACGCCAATGCAGCTCAGATTCTGCATCGACGCCCCATCTCGCGTTCGCGCGCATGAGTTACTTCAACTACGGCTTATCCGCGACGTCGGTACGGCAGGCCGTGACAGTATATGACTCGATAGCCTAGTGGTAAGGTGGCTGCTCAGTAATCTAAAGATCGTCAGTCCAAATTCAACCTCCGGTGATTTCTTTTCTTAAAAATTTGTTATATTAAATATTAATGTTTATCGGTAAAGTATATTAATACAGTATTCTACCTTACCACCGTGAACATTGAGGCCTTGCGCGTGCTATTAGATACAAATTCAGCTATGAGCATACATATGTGTCGATAGTCGAGTGGTAAAGTTGCTGCTCAGTAATCTGAAGATCGCAGGTTCGAATCCACCCTTCGGCGTTTTTTTCATGAAAACTTTTTATATTAAAATATTAATGTTTATCGGTAGAATATATTCATTTACCTACAGTGTCCTACCTTACCGACGGCACTACCGTAAAGGCATCGCGCTATAAGAATATAAATTAAGCTATGAGTATACATATGTCTCGATAGCCGAGTGGTAAGGTGGTTGCTCAGTAATCTAGAGATCGTGCGTTCGAATCCACCCTCCGGCATTTTTTTCGTGAAAACTTTTAAATATTCGCAATGGTACTAACCATAATAATGGAGTATACAACATGGAAGAGAATGCCGAATAAAAACAATATTTGAAGGATAATGGAGAGGTTGATAGACAGGTAGAACCTCACAGGATAGGAGCGAGGTGGGGCTCTTATCCTCCTTCAAATTCTGACCGCTAGATGGCTCTCTCAAGCAAAGTTAGTCAAGGCTTCGGTTATATAAGCGTGTTGCGGTAGTTAGAAGCTTTCATTCCCTAATATTGGGTCAAAGCAGCTCGACCGTTGCTCCTGAGCAACAACAACTGATACAAAACGATACAAAAAAGTCGCAGTGGAAAAAATGTTCGGAAAAAATTTCCACAAACACGTATTCTTTGCCCGAGCAAAAGGGTTATAAAAAGTTTTAAATGGTTGCATAATAGTTTTTAATGGTTATAGTAGATAAGAACCGCTTGCCGAGAGCAGTAGCTGACAAGGAGCAGGCCGCCGACCGCTGGCCGCCCGCAGCCGACTGCTGTCTGTTTGCAGTAGCAGGCTGGCCGCTCACCGCTCGCCGCCCGCCGCCCTCTCCCTCCGGGCAAGGCCTGACGCGATGGGGTATTGCGGGAAGGTAATTTGGTGACCGAGAGAGAGTCACGGGCAAGACCTGACGCGTGCAGTTGAGTCAGAATCGGTGTGGCGGTTCTGGCTCAAGCTGGCCTGGGTTATTGGCTCCCCGTGATATTACGGGTTAGCCAGAAACTCTTGACCGGTTCTGCATCAGGCAGGTCTTGACCTGTTATGGGTTATTGGCGTCCCCGTACAATTATGGATGGCCCGAAAACCCTAGGCGGGTTCTGGACCAGCAGGTCACGACCTGTTATAGGTTATTCGCCCTTGTGTAGTTACGGGTGAGCCAGAAACCCTATGGGGGGTCTGGCTCAAACAGGTCTCAACCTGTTTTGAGCCAGAACCCCCATAGCTTATCTACTACTATATATATATATATCGTTCCTGTACTTTTTTTAAAAAGTGTGCGGGGGGGTCGTCGATTTTGTCGACGATTTTTTTATGAAAGTATATATAAAAAAAAATAGCTTGTGCAAAATTTCAGCCCCTTATCTCATTCCTAATTCCTGCTGGAATTTTTTTAAACCCTGATTTTGACCTGTTTTTAGCCAGTTTTCAAAAAATTCTAAAAGGCTGAAATTTTAACAAAATGAGGTCGGTGAGGTCTCATTTTTTTGTCTTTCTTCAAATTTTAAGAAAAAAAATACACTGATATGAAATGATGATTTAGGTTTTATTGGCGATCTGTGATATGGCCATTGCATTTCATCATTTTTAGATCATCTTTAAACCTCTATATCTCGTAACTGGTTCCACATTTTTGAGCTCACTAGGTCTCATTTTTTTTTGTCTCAACGAGACCTTTAATTTCTTTTTTTGAGGACCTAAATGGATTTAATAGACTTCAAGATACAGCCTTTTGAAGTTGACGTTTTTATCAAAAATCGCGAAAATCAACCGTGTTCATGGTCACAGTGTCAACCGAATTTTAATTAAAAACCATTAACAAAAGTATTTTTCTAAATATGTTGTAAGCGCTCGTGGTGCTATCTTAATAGTTTTGAATTTTTAATCGGACTTCAACGAGCCAATCTCTTATGCGTTAGTCGAATGTCTATTCTCAAATCGAGAAAGGTAGCTTTAGTTTAAGCTTCCTCCTCTCTTGATAAGAATTTTTTGACAAACGGCGACAGACATAAGAGAAAATTTTTTTTTTTTTTTTTTTAAATGAATAACTATTAATTTCGGAATAAAATATAATATCGGGGAGTTTCGACTAACGCATAAGAGATTGGCTCGTTCAAGTCCGATTAAAAATTCCAAACTATTAAAAAAGTATTTTTCATTAGAATATGATGTTATCTAACTATACTCTTTTCCTATCATAGGAAAAAGTCAAAAAATAATTTTTTGTCGAGCATTATAATATCTAACTTTTCGATACCTAAAATAATCAAAAATGGCTCTCTACTGACATGAATTCTACCATCTTATAATTATTTTTGACACGTATACGTAACATAGATACAAAGGTGGTTCCTAGACCTTTAAAATCTGTAGTCGCTGATTTTTCTAGGACCACTAGAGCCAAAGTTATAGCCATTTTTATAAAAAAATATTTTTCAAGTGCTAAAATTAGAGCTTGTGAAATATAGGAAAAGTTTTATTTATAAGATCAACCATAAGTTTGGCATAATTGTCCTAAAAAAAGTGCTGAGGCTGCATATTTTGAAGATCTTAGGCCGTGTCTACACTATGCGAGAAGCACGTGCGATCAGCCCAAGCGATGCGAGCAAGCAATGCGTGTTGGACAAAATATTTAAAATACTTAAAATGATAAATAATATCATTTCACTATGATATTATTGACGATATTATTTATCGCTAAATATAGATCTACTAACTCATCTACTACGATTGTTCGGGATTGAAGTATCCAAAGTGCCCGCTAGATGGCAAGCGTCCGATGCGCTCCCACTATGAAAAACATCACCCAGCGGGCTTAAATAGAGTCCTGCGGCGCCTAGTCGCTACGTGCTTTATGCACATTCCTTTTACCTTGCCACTTTCCGTTTTACCTATACAATACCTTATTGCCTGTTTACTCGTACGCATAAGCATTCATACCTTTTTCTGCAATCAACTTTCACTTTCGAGTAGAGTTCGTTGCATAGACTCTTGAAGTCTAATTTTCCCGTTTATTTCTTCTCGCTGACAAACCCTAATAATATAAACTCACGTGTACGTTCAATCGTATACAACGATATTATTTATCATTTTAAGTATTTCAACTACTTTGTGCAAAACGTATGGCTTGTCGCATGCGCGCACCGGTTGCGCTTCTCGCATACCTAGTATAGACATGGTCTTAAATGCAGGTTTTCTATAGTTTTACGTGTGTTATACGTATAAGCTCAGGTTAAATGAAACATACATAGATAGTTTCATTTAACCTGTGTTGACGTAAGTTAATAGATGACAGACATCCATTTTTCTGTGCGAGACACCCGTGAACCCGTCATCCGTTACACGACACACGGCACGGAATGTCCTTAAACAATGAGTACAAGTTACAACAAAAAATGAAATGAATATTTCTAAGTAGAATTGTGAAGGTAGTTGAGCAGAACTATTACCAAGTATATCAGTATTGGTTCGGTTGAGTTTTATAAATTGTACAATTGTGTTTTGTAAGTGTTATCTTCTCAGGAATTGAAAGAAAATGATGTGTTATATTGGTGAATTGCATGAGGATGATAAATGTCATTTAGAGCATTACATAAGAAATAAATCTCTTAATCTAATTAGTAATCTTAGTAATGAATTAAAGCTGTATTTATCATTTAGGATTAAAAATGTTGATATTAATGTAGAAAATAAATTTATTTGCGACCATCATCTTCATAAATATGATCCTCGATATACAAGTAGACAAAGGAAGTGTTGCAATTGTTTTAATAATCATTCAAAATCCATTGAGAATAATTTAGTAATGATTAGTGCTGATAAATATGATAAATTTCGTAACATTTGTAATATAAATTTAGATCCAGGTAATAAGTACTGTAAAAACTGTGAGTTCAAAATTACATCAATAATAACAAAAAATGCAGAAAAAGATGAAAACACTGGGAATGATGGTTTAAACGTAAATAATAATGAGCAGCTTTCTTCAAGTAGTCAAGTTTCTTCAAGTAGCCAAGTGTGTACATCAGAAAGTTCAGAAGATATATTATTGAGCCAAGGATTTCAACGTTTAAATAAAATCCTCGATGGATTTGATGAACCTCCTCTTAAACGAGAGAAACTTAGTGATTATCGCTTGGAAAATAAAACATATAGTCTTTTAGAATCAATGAATACGAAATTTTGTACAACAGTTAATAAAACATTGAATCTTAATTTGCCAACTCAATGCAATCTTAAACAGCTACAAGAAGATAGTATGTCATTTCACGGAATGATTGGAAACATAATTAAGTGTTATAATGAAGAAACTAATTTTGGTAAAAAAATATCGTTATTGACATTACTTCCAAATCATTGGAAATTTGAACAAGCAAAACATTATTTCCAATGTTCACGTTATATGTTTAATAAAGCAAAAGAACTTAAAATTACTGTAGGTAAGTTAAAAAATGGGTTGTAATAAATTCTTAATATCTTAATTATAGACTTAGTGTAAACATATAGAATCGATAATCCTTTATACATTAGGTTACATATATTATATTACACTTGAGAATTATTAATAGAAAATTTTAGTTTAATTTATTAAAATCTATGTAATTTTTGTTCAAGCAACTATAATGATAAAGGGTACCCCTATAAAATATTTAATTTAAAATCCTCATAATTATTTATTTATATTACTCATGTATTATTACTTAAGTATTATTATTTATGTATTACTTACGTATTGCTTACGTATTGCTTAAGTTTTGTTTACGGATTAAGTAAAATAATACATGAATTGTAATTTAAACATTTAAATGAAATCCGATTTAATTAGAAAGAATCTATATTTGAGAAATCTCAATGTTCTCTCTGTTTACAAGCTGTAATATCATATTGTTTTTTTATTTTTTAACATTGAGGAACGGGAGAAAAAAATAATTTCCAAAAAATGCGATTTTTAGGCCTTACTGGTATAAGGAGGGGAGATAGGTCCCCGGAAAAATCGTAGAAAATTCTTTTTTTAGTATACTTCTATGAAATCACTGTCATTTTTCGCTTTCATTAATAGTGGCATTTTGCCTATCTTAACATGGGGTACCCTTCATTATTCATTATTAGATAAAAAATAATAAAGTAATTATTGGATTTTAAAAGAACTATTAAAATTAATATAAAAAAAAAAATAAAAAAAATAAATTAATTCTAAACTATTTCTTTTCTTCCAATATAACAAGTCATAGTAATTAAAATAGAATAAGCATTGGCCCAAATTTTATCGTCTTGATAATCGTTAAATTAAAAAAAAATAATATTGTTATTATGATTTTATTTTGTGATTAAGTATACACTATTTGAAATTAATTTCAAAATATATTTTTCCAGGTGTCTTAGGAACTATTAAGCGTAAAGTGTACAGCATTCATTCTAATGAAGTTAGAGAATCTGTAACTCAGTATTATAGAGATGAAAACAATAGTAGAATATGTAGCGGCATTAAAGATTGCATCAGTGTTAAAAATCCTATTACTAATATCACAGAGAAGTTACAAAAAAGACTGTTGATGTATGATTTGAAGGATCTATACAACAATTGGGTGGAAGAAGAATATGAACAGCATTTTAAAGATCAGCGCAAACCAGGTTTCAGTATATTTGCTTCTTTAAGGCCAAAAGAATGTATTAGTGCTGGAGCACCTGGTACACATACAATTTGTGTATGTCCTATACACCAAAATGTCAAATTAAAATTGTCTGCCATCAACAAAAATTTAGCGTACCGAGTAATTTTAAATGATTGTGTTTGTTCAACAGATTGGAGCGATGGTATGCTACATCTTTGTGAAAACTGTCCTGGTAAAGCAGAAATTCTGAAAATATTGGAATCAAGCTCATGCGAAGATGTTACAGAGATTGAATATCATAATTGGGTAAATAATGCTGAATCACAATCTAATAATAGAGTCAGTCTTATTATGGTAAAAGAACCTACAAGAAATTTTATTATAAATTTAGCCAATGACTTATGGGAGTTAACAAAGCATCATTATGTGACTGAAATGCAAAAATGTTATTTAAAACATTGCAAAACAATTATTACTCCAGATACATGTATTATACTTCAAGATTTTGCTGAAAATTTCTTATTTGTTTGTCAAGACTCGATCCAAGCATTTTATTTTAATAATCCCGAATAAAAAAAAGAAATGTACGAAAATGTAGAAAACCGTAAGAAATTGTACAAAACTGTAAGAAACTGTATAAAACCGTATAAAACCATTGGTTTTCGGACATTTTATGGGAAACGATTTATACGGTTATATACACTTTTATACATTTTTACACATTTTTATAGATTTAAAAAAATTAAAATTTTTTCCAGAAAATTTTCTTATATATGTACCAATTTTAATGAAATGTAAGGAAACGTATAAAAATATACAAAACTGCTTAAAAGTGTATAAAAGTGTATATAAATGTAAGAATATGTAATATTTTACATTTTTATACATTTTCTTACGTTTTCATATATTTTCTTATCTTTTTTTACATTTCCTTACATTTTTTTACAATTTGTTTTTTCAGACTAATTTGACAAAATTAGTCAATTTGTACGAAAATGTATAAAAATGTAAGAAAATGCAACAAAGTGTATAAAACCGTAAAAAAAGTGTCCGAAAACCAATGGTTTTATACGATTTTATACGGTTTCTTACGGTTTCTCACGGTTTCTTACGTTTTATTACATTTGTTATTTCCATACGGGATACACAAGCAAGTGTACACCCATTTGTAGTGTATTATAAAGAAGACAATAACGACAAATTACAAACCTTATCTGTATGTGTTATTAGTGATTGTTTAAAACATGATGCTTGTGCAGTTAACACTTTTCAAGGCCAACTCATTGCACTTCTAAAACGAGATTTTCCGTTTATTGAGAATATACATTATATGTCAGATGGAGCACCTACCCAATACAAAAACAAGTAAGAGTACTTTTATCGTAGTATATTAATACGTATTATATGAACAAAATAGACACCTTTAGATTTTTGTTCATTAAATGACCTGAAAAAATTTAGTTTTAATTATTAAGAATATGTCAAAGTAATATTCTGAAAGTATATTTAATTTGTGTGAAAAACTATTTTGGACCCAGAACATCAAAATCCATAAAGATCCTGGACCTGCAGGTTACACCCGAGTTAAAATTTTACATTATGTAGAAAACAGCTTTAAAGATAAAATTACTAAAACAGTTCTTTATTTTTTCTGTATATCAAAGGACCCCGCACACAATGTATGGGAAAAAATCATTCGGTCAAATTTTGGGGGGTTTTGCCCATGAGAACTTTTGTTCAGGACCTCAAGATCTATCTTTTCCCCAAGTTTGATCCAATTTAACCGAATGATTATTTTCCATATATTGTGTGCGGGGTCCTTTAAGAAAAGCAACAACTTCTACGATGCAAGTTCAAATAATTTGTATTATTATGTACACAATATTAAACAGATTTATTTTATTTTTTATAATTTTTACCTTCAAGATAGTATTTATTTACTGTAGGAACAATTTCATTAATATCTGCCATCATGAGGAGGATTTTGGCTTAAAAGTTAAGTCGCACAACTTTTTTTCTACTAGCCATGGGAAAAGTCCGTGTGATGGATATGGAGCAGTGGTTAAACGAACAGTACGCAGGGCATCCTTACAAAGAACATCAGAAAAACCAATTTTAAATCCAAAAGACATGTATGATTACGTTAGTGAAAATATTGATGGAATAAGGTAAAAATAATATAATTTAGATTTTTTGACTATATTATTTGATTATGTATTTGAATAATCAATCATTATGTGTTATAAAAATATAGAATATTTGGTTTTTAGATCTATTTGGGTGAGTCAAGAAACAATTGAGAAAAGGCGTAAAGTACTAGAATGCCGTTTTAAATTGACCCGAACTATACAGAATACAAGAAAATATCACTGCTTTGTACCCATTGATGATTCAACATTAAAAGCAAAACTTACTTCGTTTGATAATGATTATAAAATAGTTCAAATAAAATGAATATTACAAAAAAAATTTTACTTAAATTCTTATTTTCAACTTTAATTGTCTATAAAGTCTGCATAGGTAATTTAATCAACCTAAAGCCATTACTATCGCTTGCTCGCGTCGCATGCGCGCATGGCTTGCTCACATCGCTTGGGCTGATCGCACGTGCTTCTCGCATAGTGTAGACACGGCCTAAGATCTTCAAAATATGCAGCCTCAGCACTTTTTTTAGGACAATTATGCCAAACTTATGGTTGATCTTGTAAATAAAACTTTTCCTATATTTCACAAGCTCTAATTTTACCACTTGAAAAATATTTTTTTATAAAAACGGCTATAACTTTGGCTCTAGTGGTCCTAGAAAAATCAGCGACTACGGATTTTAAAGGTCTAGGAACCACCTTTGTATCTATGTTACGTATACGTGTCAAAAATAATTATAAGATGGTAGAATTCATGTCAGTAGAGAGCCATTTTTGATTATTTTAGGTATCGAAAAATTAGATATTATAATGCTCGACAAAAAATTATTTTTTGACTTTTTCCTATGATAGGAAAAGAGTATAGTTAGATAACATCATATTCTAATGAAAAATACTTTTGTTAATGATTTTTAATTAAAATTCGGTTGACACTGTGACCATGAACACGGTTGATTTTCGCGATTTTTGATAAAAACGTCAACTTCAAAAGGCTGTATCTTGAAGTCTATTCAATCAATTTAGGTCCTCAAAAAAAGAAATTAAAGGTCTCGTTGAGACAAAAAAAAATGAGACCTAGTGAGCTAAAAAATGGGGAACCAGTTACGAGATATAGAGGTTTAAAGATGATCTAAAAATGATGAAATGCAATGGCCATATCACAGATCGCCAATAAAACCTAAATCATCATTTCATATCAGTGTATTTTTTTCTTACAATTTGAAGAAAGACAAAAAAAAATGAGACCTCACCAACCTCATTTTGTTAAAATTTCAGCCTTTTAGAATTTTTTGAAAACTGGCTAAAAACAGGTCAAAATCAGGGTTTAAAAAAATTCCAGCAGGAATTAGGAATGAGATAAGGGGCTGAAATTTTGCACAAGCTATTTTTTTTATATGTACTTTCATAAAAAAAATCGTCGACAAAATCGACGACCCTCCGCGCACACTTTTTAAAAAAAGTACAGGAACAACCCATATATATATATATATATACATATATATGTGTGTGTGTGTGTGTGTGTGTGTGTGTGTGTGTGTGTGTGTGTGTGCATGCATGCGTGTATGTATCTATATGCCGAAATATACTTTTAAATATAATCACGGAAAATTTAATTTAATTCATCGTCCACAATTATTGGCAGGTCATTTATTAGATTTGGTTCTTATTATATTGCATCATTTTAATTTTAATTTTCAAGAGTATATTACGAGTGTGTATGTGTGTGTGTGTGTGTGTGTATATATATGCATGTGTGTATATATAATATACATGTATACCTAATTCCAAATTAGTGAGTTTAGCGCGACCTCAAAATTGTGAAAACTCGAATTTTCCAAATAACGCTTGGGTTCATATACATATATCTACATAGCAAACACCGCGCTTATAACCTATTGATAAAGACGTTCGATCGGATTCACGTAATAGTTATTATATTGCACCTTCTCACTAAAATTACCTATAATCTCTTGAATCACACGTAACGGCGTTGTAAAGGTTAATGAAACTATCGTACCTTTAAGAATACATGTGCGCATTGTTATAATTATCGGTATTTTAGGAGTTTAGATCGGCAACTGGATAGGTCCAGGGTAATCGTGACGCGTGAGGATAATCGAGATAATCTACGAGGGTCATTTGACAAGTACCTAGCCTCACCGCCAGATGGTGCCACTATCGCACCAGAAATACACTACAGTGCAGTATCTTCCTGTAAACGGTTACAGACGAAATTTCAGCCGGATCGGAGTTGTAGTTTATTTTTGAGAGCGTGTGAAAGCAAATGTGTCCGTTGATTTTTGAAAAAATGGAGAAAGAACAATATCGGTCGGTGATTCGATTCTTGTTTTTGGAAGGGAAATCGCGCAGTGAAATTAAAGAACGCTTGGATGCAGTGTATGGGGATGCTTCTCCTTCGATGGCGACCGTTAAATTTTGGTATAACGAGTTTCAACGTGGTCGTACGTCGGTTTTTGATGATCCACGCCCAGGTGCTCCGAAAACAGCCACTACGGAGGAGAACGTGACAAAAATACACGATATCGTTTTGTCAGACCGCCGATTAAAGGTGCACGAGATAGCTGCGATAGTAGGCATCTCAGAAGAACGCGTGTGGCATATCCTACATGAGATTTTAGGCATGAGGAAGCTGTCAGCAAGGTGGGTGCCGCGTTTGCTGACTGCAGAGAACAAGCGCATCCGTGTGACCAGTTCAGAGCAGTGTTTGGAGCTGTTTAATCGCAATCCAAAAGAGTTTTTGCGTCGTTACGTGACCGTCGACGAAACACGGATTCACTACTACACTCCAGAGACCAAGGAGCAGTCAAAACAGTGGACCTTACCCGGTGAACCTGCTCCGAAGAAGGCGAAGACGGTCCCTTCGGCCGGAAAGGTGATGGCCACTGTTTTCTGGGATTCTCAAGGTGTGATTTTTATTGACTATCTGGAGAAGGGCAAAACGGTCACAGGACAGTACTACGCCGAACTACTGAGCCGATTTGACGCCGTGTTAGAAGAAAAACGGCCCCATTTGTCTAAAAAGAAAGTGCTTTTCCACCACGATAATGCACCGGCTCACACTTCTGCACTCGCCATGGCTAAATTGGTCGAATTACGCTACGAACTGCTGCCCCATCCACCGTATTCTCCAGATTTGGCTCCGTGCGACTTTTTTTTGTTTTCGAACTTAAAAAATTCGCTCGCTGGGAAGAGATTCCACTCCAATAACGAAATAATCGCCGCCACGGAGGCCTATTTTGCAAACCAAGAGAAAACATTTTTTTCAACGGGGTTAAAAAAATTGGAACACCGCTGGACCAAGTGTATTCAACTAAAAGGAGACTACATTGAAAAATAAATTTTATTTTTTGTAAAATTTTGGTGTTTTCATTTGTAGGCTAGGTACTTATCAAATGACCCTCGTATTCCCTCACACCTAGTTTTCCTAGCCTTTCCCTTTTCTCCCGTTACGTCAGTGCATGAGGAGTGTGCGCCGCAGCTATCGGCCTCTCCTCTTTGTGCGGTGCTTCGCACTCACTGCGCCCTAGTGCA
This sequence comes from Torymus aiolomorphi, assembly GCA_036365515.1. Taxonomy (NCBI): domain Eukaryota; kingdom Metazoa; phylum Arthropoda; class Insecta; order Hymenoptera; family Torymidae; genus Torymus; species Torymus aiolomorphi. Next base: position 19,905,456 of record CM070873.1, on the reverse strand, counting down.
ACAGCGCTCGGCGAGAGCCCGGCCGCCTTCGATTGGCTTTCTCAGTATATCTCAGTCTCCAGCACTGTGTACAGAGAAATCGACGATAAAATAAATAAGAACTAACAAAAGGAGAAGACACGAATGCTTCCCTAATAAAATAGAAAGTGCCGCATTTCGTCTTCATCTTACCCTTATCGGAACCGTTATAATCCTCCCCTCCTCTATTTCTTTTTGTCACTTAATTACATGAGGTCTCCCATGACTGTACGGGGGTGACCGATCCGCTTACTGGGACGATAGGCAGCGCCGAAAATAGGACATTATATGGACCTTTAGGAATCCGGTCGATGATTTCTACCTATTAAGACCGATTGTTGTTGACCCGCGCGGGTTTTACATGCGTGTCATACCCTATCAATCTAATCAGTAAGGAAATCAAGATCCGAATAAGAGCGCTCATCGCATATTGTAACTTAACCTTTAGAGGACAGGGATTTGGGTTTACTGTTTTCTCTCACTTTTCTATAGAAATCGAGTTTTTGTGATGTCTCACATCTCAAAACTAACACATGTAAAGGGTCGATCATGGGCATGGCCCGTATAGGGGCCATCCCGTCCTCTAAAGGTTAATTAATTATAACTAATATAGACAAAATAATAAATGGTGTTCAGTTGGGTAATGAGTCTATATTTATTTCCCCTTAATATTTCGAGATTAACATAAACACGAGGTTAACCGCAGCCTTACTCATATGGGAGAGTAAGGGTGACCAAGATAGGTTTGGAGTTCCTTTCAGGTAAGAATGAACAAATATTCTTAGGGGATTCAATTGAATAAATTTAACAACCCTAGTGGAAATCGTTTTTGTAAATAACTGAAAATAAATGTAAATTACTGAAAATAACTCAAAATAATTGTTTGGTTTGAGACGTAAATAACAGTTATTTTAAGATATTTACAGTTATTTTCGGTTATTAACATTTATTTTCAGATATTTGCTGATATAAACATTTAATTTTTTTCGCTTTAATGATAATTTTATTTTACATCAACAAAATTGTAAATAACTGTAAATAAGTGTAAGAAATTGTAAATATCAGTAAATAACTGTAAAAAACTGTTAATAACTGTTAATAACTTTTATCAGTACCTTCATTTTTACAATTATTATTTTAAAAAATGCATGATAACTGTAAAAAACTGTAAATAGCTGTAAATAACTGAAAATAACTGTAAATAACTGAAAATAAATGTAAATAACTGAAAATAACTAAAAGTAACTGCTCGTTACGTCTCAAACCAAACAATTATTTTCAGTTATTTACAGTTATTTACAGATATTTTCAGTTATTTTCAGTTATTAGCAGTTATTTTCAGTTATTCACAAAAACGATTTCCACTTGGGAATTTTCAATTGCGTTACGATTTCCAATAGTTATAACGCAACATATTCCTTTTAGTTCTTCTACAATTTCTTCCTCTCCAAATATCCACGCTTCGTTTTGTATTCCGTCATCTCCGGCTGCTTTCCTCCTCTTTAGTTTATTTATTGCACTTCGAACCTCCTCCTGGCCTATCTCAGCTTCTTCCCACGTCAACTCTCTTGCTTTCTTTCCATGTTTTCTATCTCTCCTTCCTGTATTTCCGTGCCTTTTAGCTGCTCTTTCAGGAATGTCATCCATTCTTCTTTCGTTATTTTGTCACTTACTTCTTGGTTTCTGTCTTTCTCTGCGTTTATTATTTTCCAGAAGCTTCTCGCGCTTCTATCTCTTTCTATCTCTTCTATCATCTTCTCATACCCCTCTATTTTCTTTTTCTTTATCGACTCTCTGTATTCTTTTTTCTTTTCTATGTATTCCGAGGTACTTTTCACTCCCGTTTTGCAGTCTCTTAGAACTCTTTTCAGTTCTATTTTCCTCACGCGACATGTTTTGTCCCACCATTTCTCCAGTTTTGCTTTGTTGTCTATGCTGTAATTTGTTACTACTGTGCTTCTTTATACCTTTTCTTTTAGTTTTTTCCATGTCTTTGCTTTTTCTTTCTCTGCTAGGTTTCCTATGTACTGCCGTATTCCTTTCTCTGACCAGTCTGTTCTTGTTCCACTGTCCTTTTCTCTCTACTCCGTTCTCAGTTTCAACACTGCCTCTATCGGTTGATGATCTGAGTCCACGTTATTACCTATACTCATGTCTTCTATTATTTCCCTTCCTTCCATATTTGTTATCAGGTAGTCTATCGTTGACTTCCCTCCTGCGCCTATATATGTCCATTCTCCCTCTTTGTCCATTTCCGTGTCTCCGTTTATTTAAATAATTCTTAACCCCAAGTAGGCGGGGGATGCGAGTTCCACGCGTATACGGGAGCGCATCAGACGTGCATACATGTCAAAATAATTCTTTAAACAATTATTTTGCCATGTATACACGTCTGACGCGCTCCCGTATATGCGTGGAATTCGCATCCCCCGCCTGCTTGGGATCAAGAATTATTTAAATAATTATTTTGCCATGAATGCACGTCTGACGCGCTCCCGTATACGCATAGAACTCGCATCCCCCGCCGAAAAATTTGTACAGGTTTGGGATTCGCCTTCTACTGTTTTATGCGTATACTCTTGATATAAATTTAAATACTTTGATAAAAATTGTTTTACGAATTGCTTACACATATTATTACAAATAAGTTCAAGCGATGTGCAGTTTTTTGTACGTGCATGCTACCGGATAAAAAATAGAGAGTAAAGATTTAACTACAAAAAAAAGTTAAAAAGTTAAAGTTAATATAAAATAATCAACTAGTCCAGTTAAAAGTTAAGATGGTTTGAAATTATCTAAGTTGGGTTAGAAGTTATTAACTTTTTAACTTTCAACTTATCTTTTAACTTTTTAACTAGTTACTACCCAAGCCTCATAATAATTATGATTATTATTTTCATTACTTACATTCCTTCATTTCCTTTACTCAAACGAAGTTACTATTTCAAATTAATAATAATAATAATAATAATAATAAGAATAATTATTATTATTAGTACTATTATTATTATTATTATTATTATTATTATTATTATTATTATTATTATTATTTTTGTTTTTCCGAGGTACTAGGTGAATCTTCCGGGGCGCCCGTCCTTGCTTTGGAGGTGGAGCAAGAAGGGAGACCCACTAAGACCATCACGGAGTAGCGGGCTCCGTGGTGTGAGGGATTTCTAACCCCTAAACACCCAAAACCTATCCCTACGGCAGCCTCGACCCGGAACCGCTTTCGCATTACTTCAGGTCGGGCCGCAGCCCTACCGTTCTCGGGGGCGTCATCCGTCCTTCCTACGTTCTTTCTTTCTACGATGCCCTATCTAATCTATTAAACATCCGTCTCGTTTTTTCGCGCGCAGTACCCCTTCGATGAAGGTATTTATCGCGTCCCATCAGTCTTTCCCTGAAAGCATGCATTCGATCACCACGTCGGGCGAGAGTCGCCCTACCATCACCTCCAATCGCTGTCTTTCCGCGGCCAACCTATTACATGCGAAAAAGGAGTGTTCCACGTCATCCCTCTCGTGCCCGCAGTATTTATATTTCGGCTTATTTATTTTACCCAATTTAAATAGGTAATACCGAAAGTATCCGTGTCCTGTCAGGAACTGCGTAAGGTAAAAGTTAACCTCTCCGTACTTCCGTCCCAGCCACCTCGTTATGTCTTGAATCAATAGGTAGGTCCATCTACCCTTCGTCGCCGCCCTCCACCTCTCATGCCAAGTTTGTAGCGTCTGGCGCCGGGCTTCGCCCTCCGCGTCTGCCCGTCCTACTTCTGCGCTCCTATCGTAGATCTGCTTCCGTTCCCGTGCGAGCAGGTCGATCGGAATCATACCAGCTACCACCGCCACAGCCTCTACCGACACCGTCCGATACGCGCATGCAACTCTCAGCGCACCTCGCCGCTGCACCGCCACCATTCTCTTCCTGTACTTGATAACTTCCATGACATCAGCCCAAATCTCCGCTCCATAGAGGAGTATAGAGTTGGTCGTCGCCATGAGAAGTCTTCTCTTGCATGTCCGCGGGCCTCCAACGTTGCGCATTAACCTACTTAGCGCCGCTATATGTTCTTCTGTCTTTGCCGTTACTTCCCTGATATGGGGCCAAAAGCAAAGCTTTGAGTCCAGGGTGACCCCTAGATACTTCGCAGTCGGCCTCGTAGTTACTAACGCGGATCCTACGTACATCGGTAGTATCGTAGGGATCTCTTTATGTGTCAATAGTACTACCTTGGTTTTCGTCATCGCGAGACTGAGCCCGTGCTCCGTCATCCACCTAGTTACTCGTTTCATTACCTGGCACAAGATAAGTTGTGCCAAGTCCGCGTTCCGTGCTTCTAATACCACCGCGACGTCGTCCACATATCCTACGAGAAATGCCCCGTTGGGCATGTCCAGGCGCAGCAAACCGTCGTACGACGCGATCCAAAAATCGGGGCCCAACAGTGATCCCTGTGCAACGCTTGCCGTAATTTCCCTAACTACCGCCCCTTCGCTCGTCTCGATAATGAGTTCGCGATCCCGGAAGTAGTCCCCTGCTACGTGTAGTATGTAGGGTGGGACCCCAAAGCCCCTCAGCGCTGAGAGTAGGTCTGGCCAGCGTACCGAATTGAAAGCGTTTTTAACGTCCAGCGTTGCTGCCAACACCAGTGGTCGCGCTCCGTGACATCGTTCCCTTGTTCGCCCCATCACCGCGGTAACCGATCGTATCGCGCCTATCGTCGAAAAACCCTTTCTAAATCTATGCTGGTTTTCCGATAAACCCCCTGACTGTTGTATCGCGATCTGGATTCTGCTCCTTAATAGCGCCTCCATACCCTTGCCGATCGTGTCTAATAGGCTAAGCGGCCGATACGCGGACAGGGATGTCATGTCTCCCTTCCCCTTGCTGATAAGGACAAGCTTCGCCCTTTTCCAACGACTGCTGAAAACACCTTCCCTGAGACATACATTGTAGGTATCCAGTAAGGTTTCCGGACATCGTGAGGCGATGGCCTTTAAAACCTCCACTGGAATCCCATCGGGGCCGGGCGCCTTGCCGCTCTTAAGAGATCTAATCGCTACCCGTAGCTCAGGCTTGGTAAACGAGGGTATATCCTCCTGTCGCACGTCCTCATACAGAGTCTCTTCCCTCGGCGGATGCTCAGGGAAAAGCCCGTCAACTATCTCACTTATCAACCGCGCTTCCTTTATCTCCGGTGGCTTCATTGCCCCTATTCTACGAGTTACGATTTTATAGCCTAGTCCCCACGGGTCGGAGTTAACTTCGTCGCACACCTCTTTCCAGCATCGTCGCTTACTGGATTTAATCGCGAGCCTTAGCCTTTTTTGTGCCTGTTTAAATTCAGCGTTAAAAACAGTGGCCCCGCGTCGTCCCCGTGCGCGCTGTGCCCGTCTACGAAGCCTCAAGTATACCCTACGTAACTCCGCGATATCCTCCGTCCACCAGTACGCTGGTTGGCGGCGGTTTCCATTTCTGCTTCGCGGCATAGAGGCATCGCATGCTCTTACTATAACTGACGTTGCCCTGGTCACCTGGGCTTCCGCACGCTCTCGGCCTGATAAATCATTTTCGTCGGACCTTTGTGGTACACTTAGCACTTCTACTAGCCGATGCACGTTTAAACGATGGGCGTTCCACCGCGGTAATAGTCTGCTCGCTTGGGGTACACCTACCCTATCTAAAACCGTAAACGTGATGTACTGGTGATCACTGCCTGACTCTTCCTCTAAGACTTGCCAGTTACTAATCCTCGGTACTAGTTGCTCAGATGCAAAATGATGTCTGATACGGATTCGCCGACCCCGGGGCGTCGATAAGTAGTGACCATGCCCTCGTTCGCAACCTCCAATCCTAATCTAGCGGCCATTTCGAGTAAATCCTGCCTCTACTGTTCGTCTCTGGCATACCCCATTCTATCGCCCTTGCGTTAAAATCTCCTGCAACCAGTAGGAGGCCAGAGATATTCCGCAATACGTCTTCCATGCGTTCAACCTGCCTAAGAAATTCGTTTCTTCGTAAGTTGGGGGATATATACACGCTCACGTAGGTAGCATCCCCGACGCGCGCCAATACTACACCCTCCCCCTTGCCTCGTCCGGTAATCTTTGATCTATGTCTACCTGCTATCCAGACCGCCGCTGTGTCGGTCTCGTCCGCGAACCACGTGGTCGTATTGCGGGCCCGATGCCTATACTGTTTGCTAACCAATGACACGTCCGCGAGCCCCTGGCTCACTCGATTAGTGAGCAGGTCGTCAGCGAGTACGGCGCCGTTCGTGTTTATTTGTAGAACCGTCGTCATTTTTTAGGCCGCTTTAACTTTTCTAGCTCGTCCCTGAAAGCGACGCATGTCCACGTACCCTAGAAATGCGCTAGCTCAGTGGCCGCAAACCCGCGTTTTTTACACAAGAAGCAGGCCTGACCATCCGGTCTCGCGCGACAGTCCCTGGCCACGTGATCTGGTTTTCCACATTTCCTGCATAATGCACTACGATCCTCGTCCTTACAGTCGTTTTTCAGATGCCCAAAGCCTTGGCATCTGAAACATCGCGGAACCACTATTCGCTTTCTAACTCGGTAGCTGAAATACCCTATTTTAATCCTCCCTATCCTTAGGAGAGTCATGACCGCAGTCTCGTCCATTTCAACTATGGCCATCCTCCGCTCTCCTCCCCCTACGGCAAATACGTGGGTCCTAAGATTACACATGTCGCTTACCTCCTCCCTAATCGCGGCGTTTACCTGTTCTTCGGTGGTCACGCACGTCATTCCGCCTATTTCCAGTGTAAGCCTTGGAGTGAGGCCTTTAACCTGGTATTCCTTTCCCAGATTTTCCTGGATAACCCTCTGGAAGGCCTCCTTGTCTTCCGATCGCTTCTCCAGTTCTAAGAGAACCCCACCGTTTTTAGTCAGTCGGGTGTTTCTCACGCCTTCGCTTCCTCAGGTTTAACCTTAGAAGTGAGGTCCTTAAGTATCTCTGCATAGTTCTTCTTCCCGGTTGACGTTATGTGTATTGCGCATCGTCGAGGCCGAGGATTTACCTTCTTCTCCTTCCTGTCCTGCTGCTGCTGTTGAGGACCCATGATCTTCCCACTATCTGGCCGCGTCGGCTTCTTTTTCCTGGTGACTGAGGTGAATTCGTTCTGCTCCGTCCTCCCTCTCTTGGATCGGGAATCCTGCACCGGGCTGTCCCTTAATCGACGCTTTTTGCTCGGAGTGGCCTTCCCCGCTGCTCGGTCTCTAATTACCGGTGTTTCCCCATTTCTCTCATCTGCTGCCGTTCCACATGCTGGTTGTACCCCGGCTGAGCGGACTTCCTCTAGAGCCTCGGCCGCCGCGGTCAGAACTATTATCCCATCTTTTACCGGCATTGCGATGTTCTTCTGCTTGGAAGTCATGTCCCGCATGCAGCTCAGTAGGCGCTTCATGACGTCCAGGATTTCTCTCATTCTCTCCGATCAGTCCCGCTGATCTCTACTCTCACTTACCAGCCGCGTCATCTCCTGAGCGAATGTGCTAGTTCCATCGGATCTGCTATCACTCGCCACATCCAGGATCGTTCGGGTTGTGCGGTCAGTCGGCGTGTTCGCTCCGCCTTCCCTTCCTTGGATTTCTACATCTATATCTTTGATGTTGAGGTGAGACATCATGCATACAATCTGTGTTTTAAGACGGTTCGCCCATTATGGGAGCCACACCTCGGTGTGGCTATTATCCCCGCCTGTAAGAAAACCTATTTATGGGTGCCGAAGCCGAGAGGCGGTTTGTCGGACGGTCACTCCTATCGGCACCTAGTGACTCTACAGAAAAAGATTACGGGATAGGTCCGCGCCATAATGAAGCAAAAGGTTTAACGTCACCCCTACCGAGTGGGTGATGTTGGATCCGTCCCAACACCTGACCCAAACCTCAGGCTAGACCTTTCCATTGGCTCCAGTCGGTGGATACGTGTTGCTCTTCCCACATTGAACATGCACTTTCACTAGGTTTTCGCCCGTATTTCAGGGACTTACGCACCCTAATATTACTCCATGCAGAGATTAGGTACTAACTTCACGCATCACCCCGGTCGAGGAGTTTACTACTCTCCCCTTGGCTAGTCTGAACGGAATATCCACAGACCGTCGGCCGCAGCCCACTCATACTGTGCCCATTCATTCGTCCATTCTCACGTTCCTCTGTCCGCGACTGCTTATTCAATATATTCGCAGCTGACCAGTCCCAGCTGGCCTTTCCCCGATCCGCAACCTGGGGACGCGCCCGGTAGCATGGAAAAATGCTCATCTATGGCTAGATAGACCCCGGGACTATTATTATTATTATTATTATTATCATTATTATTATTATTATTATTATTATTATTCGTACTATTATTATTATTATTATTATTCGTATTATTATTATTATTATTATTATCATTATTAAATTAAATTCTCTTTATTTAAACTTACCTGCCTTGGCCGCGACGGCGGAGCACAAACTATAGCTTGCTCTACGCCACTTTTCACGCTTTGCGCGTGGTAAAACAGAGCGGACAATTTATTAGGATTTTTCCTTACGTAAGAAATTTACTTTTTGTTGTTTATTTCCAATAAAATAATTATGTTTTATCATGAAACAATTACTCGGAACGTTTTAACATTGAAATTTTGCGCAAAACCAAATTATAATCGTCCCCGAGATGAAAATTTAAAAATGCTCAAAACATGAAAAATAAACTTAAAAATTATAATTTTCATTGTAAATTTGTTCAAAATCATGTAATTGAATCAATCGATGCATTAAATTAATTTTATACAACTCTAACCTCATAATCACAACTTTGATATGATTTTTCGGCGCTCGTGGTATCAAATACCGTTCGAAACTAGTGCGTAAGTCGATTATTTAGGTGGTGTGACTTTTTCGCACTCACTTCGCTCGTGCAAAAAGTCACACCAGCTAAATAATCGACTTCCCCACCCGTGTCGAAATGTACTATTTTTCAACTTTCAAAATCTGAATTTTTTAGGATTTTTGAACTTCGCGCTCTGATTATGCTCGCGCTGAGACCACTGTACAGGTATTATACTTTCAATCGCGAAGCAAAATCACGACGGTATTATACTATGTATTATACCATTATCGTGTCGTGTATAATACCGCGGTAATATACGCGACCAACCCTCTTCTTAACTTAACTTTGTTCCAGTTCATGTACACTCTAACGAGCTTCGGCTCATTCTTAAATACAAGGTGGACATCCATTTTGGCGGATTTGTAAAGTTATTGGTTAGAGTTTTAGTTTTTTGACATGAGGATTGTATAGTTGGTCGCCTGTCAAGCACAACGAGGTATCATCAATTAGTTGCTCTTTTTGATGATTGTAGGATCGTTGTGAGTGAGGATGCCTATTATTAGTCTTCGCAATAGTTATTAATTTAGATTCTAGAGGCTAAACTTAATATACACGTAGAGCGCAGGTGAGGCTGGCTTGCAGGCACGACATGGGCTTAGAGCCACGTAAAAAGCAAGTGAGACTAGCTTACGGGCACGCGATGGGCTTATAGATACGTAAAATATTAAAGACACGTAAGCAGGTGATACTGGCTTACGGACACGTCATGAGCTTAGAGTCACGTAAAAAGCAGGTGAGACTGGCTTACGGGCACGCGATGGGCTTATTACAGACACGTTAAATCTTAAAGACACGTAAGAGGCAGGTGAAACTGGCTTACCGCCACGCGATGGGCTTACAGACACGTAAAATCTTAAAGATACGTAAGAGGCAGGTGAGGCTGGCTTACAGGCATGCGATGGGCTTAGGGACACGTATAATCTAATATACACGTAAAAATCAGGTGAGGCTGGCTTACGCGCACGCGATGGGCTTAGGGACACGTATAATCTAATATACACGTAAAAAGCAACTAAAGCTGGCTTACGGGCACGCGATGGGCTTACGGACACGTATAATCTAATATACACGTAAAAAGCTGCTGAGGCTGGCTTACGGGCACGCTATGGGCTTAGGGAAACGTAAAATCTAATATACACGTAGAGCGCAGGCGAGGCAGGATTACGGGCACGTCATGGACTTATCGCTAAATAAAAAGCAGGTGAGACTGGCTTACGGGCACGCGATGGGCATATAGATACGTAAAATATTAAAGACACGTAAGAAGCAGGTGAGACCGGCTTACGGACACGTTATGAGCTTAGAGCCACGTAAAAAGCAGGTGAGGCTGGCTTACGGGCACGCGATGGGCTTAGGGACACGTAAAATCTTAAAGACACGTAAGAGGCAGGTGAAACTAGCTTACCGGCAAGCGATGGGCTTATAGATACGTAAAACCTTGAAGACAAGTAAGGGGCAGGTGAGGCTGGCTTACGGGCACGTCATGGGCTTAGAACCACTTAAAAAGCAGGTGAAACTGGCTTACCGGCACGCGATGGGCTTAGAGACACGTAAAATCTTAAAGACACGTAAGAGGCAGGTGAAACTGTCTTATCGGCAGGCGATGGGCTTAGAGACACTTAAAATCTTAAAGACACGTAAGAGGCAGGGGAGACTGGCTTACGGGCACGCGATGGGCTTAGGGACACGTATAATTTAATATAGACGTAGAAAGCAGGTGAGGCTGGCTTACGCGCATGCGATGGGCTTAGGGACACGTATAATCTAATATACACGTAAAAAGCAACTAAGGCTGGCTTACGGGCACGCGATGGGCTTACGGACACGTATAATCTAATATACACGTAAAAAGCTGCTGAGGCTGGCTTACGGGCACGCTATGGGCTTAGGGAAACGTAAAATCTAATATACACGTAGAGCGCAGGTGAGGCAGGATTACGGGCACGTCATGGACTTATAGCTAAATAAAAAGCAGGTGAGACTGGCTTACGGGCACGCGATGGGCATATAGATACGTAAAATATTAAAGACACGTAAGAAGCAGGTGAGACCGGCTTACGGACACGTTATGAGCTTAGAGCCACGTAAAAAGCAGGTGAGGCTGGCTTACGGGCACGCGATGGGCTTAGGGACACGTAAAATCTTAAAGACACGTAAGAGGTAGGTGAAACTAGCTTACCGGCAAGCGATGGGCTTATAGATACGTAAAACCTTGAAGACAAGTAAGGGGCAGGTGAGGCTGGCTTACGGCCACGTCATGGGCTTAGAACCACTTAAAAAGCAGGTGAAACTGGCTTACCGGCACGCGATGGGCTTAGAGACACGTAAAATCTTAAAGACACGTAAGAGGCAGGTGAAACTGTCTTACCGGCACGCGATGGGCTTAGAGACACTTAAAATCTTAAAGACACGTAAGAGGTAGGGGAGACTGGCTTACGGGCACGCGATGGGCTTAGGGACACGTATAATTTAATATAGACGTAGAAAGCAGGTGAGGCTGGCTTACGCGCATGCGATGGGCTTAGGGACACGTATAATCTAATATACACGTAAAAAGCAGCTGAGGCTGACTTACGAGCACGCTATGGGTTTAGGGACACGTAAAATCTAATATACACGTTGAGCGCAGGTGAGGCAGGCTTACGGGCACGTCATGGGCTTATAGCCAAGTAAAAAGCAGGTGAGACTGGCTTATGGGCACGCGATGGGCTTAGGGACATGTATAATCTAATATACACGTAGAGCGCAGGTGAGACTGGCTTACGGGCACGCGATGGGCTTATAGACACTTAAAATCTTAAAGACATGTAAAAAGCAGGTGAGACTGCCTTACGGGCACGCGATGGGCTTAGGGACACGTAAAATCTTAAAGACATGTAAGAGGCAGGTGAGACTGGCTTACGGGCACGCGATGGGCTTAGGGATACGTATAATCTAATATACACGTAAAAAGCAGGTGAGACTGGTTTACGGGCACGCGATGGGCCTACGGACACGTATAATCTAATATACACGTAAAGCGCAGGTGAGGCATGCTTACGGGCATGCCATGGGCGCGAAACGTAATTGTATGTTGTGTGCCCAGGGCGTAAAGTGTGTCTTTTTAGACCGAGTGTGGGGTTGCAGTACGAATTGAAGGTATAAGTAGAGCTTTTTGTTAAAGAGAAAATAGACCCATCAGATTTAATAAATATAATCTTGTTAATTTGGCACCTTTTAAAAAACGACACTCGATTCTTGTCATAGCAGAATGGAGTGAGTAATTGTCCTCAATTTCTGATAGGTTGACATCGTAGGAAACTAACGATTACTGTAATATAGGTAATCTTGTGTAATGCTCTTTTAGAAATCTATGCCGATGAAATCACGCTTTGTTTCTCAGTAAAGTAAAATTGAGTTCAAATATCTAACTACTTCGATTGTACAAAGCATAATTTGGAAATTATTTGAATAATTTAGAACACGAGTATTCTGTATAATGTTGCTTATCTATGTTAAGCCGTTATTTACGGACACCTCGCATCTAGTAACTGCTGAAGGTAAAGAATTTTCAACCGCAATGTTGTCCCTGATATGAGATCGGTACACACCTCCTTTATTATATGTCTTTGAACTATGTCTCGTCGGGTAAGATTGTGAATGGACATCCACTATATGGCGTATCGACAATTCTAGAGGGTCTAGTAATCTCGCAAGTGTCAGAAGTAATCTACGATTATTATATAAGACTCAAGTTGCCTACTAATTCGTGCATCGGTAGATCTCTCGCTCTCTTTCTTTATCAATCTTTTTGTCTATTTTTCTTGATTTATGCTTATGCACAAACTGTTGCTGCTAACTTTGGTCTGCCGATGTGAAAATAGTATCTGAATGTATCACGTAAAGCACATATTTCATTCTGTCTGTAGAGTGGATTTACTGGATTACGATGCGTTATTATTACGAAGATTTAGAGGTATTGGAAGACATTTCGTCATCGTCTTCATCCGAGCTTTCCTCGTCATCGTGCTCCGAGATCTCCTTCTCATCTTCCTCAGAGCTTTCATCCTCTTCCTTCTCCGAGCTCTCATCTGATGACGATATGGATATGCATAAGGCATTCGATTGCGACTATTGGAGTAATGGATTCGTCAGTGAAGATGGATCTGATTAAAATAGTATAATGTAATACACTAAATAAATAAAATGCTTATAATAAAAATTGTAACTGCTTTGTGAATTATCCCTCGCACCATTGAAATGTGGACAACATAATTTTTTCTCTCTTTACTTTTTATCTTGACTATTTCTGAAAACATTCTTAACGGAAATAAAAAATTTTGTTGTCCATATTTCAATGTCGTGAGGGATAATTCACAAAGCAGTTACATTTTTTAATATAATCATTTTGTTTATTTATTACATACATTATACTATTTCAATCAGATCCATTTTCGCTGCCAAATCCACTACTCCAATGATCGCAATCAAATGCCTGATGGATATCCATATCGTCATCCGATGAGAGCTCGGAGAAAGAGGAGGAGGATAGCTCGGAGGAAGAGGAGGAGGAGGAGATTTCGGAGGAAGATGACGAGGAAAACTCGGATGAAAACGATGACGAAATTTCCTCCAACATCTCTAAATCTTGGCAATAATAATGCATCGTAATCCAGTGAATCCATTCTACAGACAGAAAGAAATATATGCGTTTAGTGATACATTCAGATACTATTTTCACATCGGCAGACCAAAGTTAGCAGCAACAGTTTGTACATAAGCATACATGCAAGAAAAATAGACAAATCGAGTGAGAAAGAAAGAGACCGAGAGATCTACCGATGCACGAATTAGTAGGCAACTTGGCTCTTATATAATAATCGTAGATTACTTCTGACATTTGCGAGATTACTAGACCCTCTAGAATTGTCGATATGCCATATAGTGGATGTCCATTCACAATCTTACCCGACGAGACATAGTTCAAAGACATATAATAAAGGAGGTGTGTACCGATCTCATAGCAGGGACAATTTGGCGGTTGAAAATTCTTTACCTTCAACAGTCACTAGATGCGAGGTGTCCGTCAATAATGGCTTAACATAGATAAGCAACATTATACAGAATACTCGTGTTCTAAATTATTCAAATAATTTCCAAATTATGCTTTGTACAATCGAAGTAGTTAGATATTTGATCTCAATTTTACTTTACTGAGAAACAAAGCGTGATTTCATCGGCATAGATGAGTTGATATTGTTATGAAATAAATTTATTAAAAACATTTACACCTAATTACATACAACAAATATTTACAACGTTTTCTAAAAGAGCATTACACAAGATTATCTATATTACAGTAATCGTTAGTTTCCAACGATGTCAACCTATCAGAAATTGAGGACAATTACTCACTCGATTCTGCTATGACTAGAATCGAGTGTCGTTTTTTAAAAGATGCCAAATTAACAAGATTATATTTATTAAATCTGATGTGTCTATTTTCTCTTTAACAAAAAGCTCTACTTATACCTTCAACTCGTACTGCAACCCCACAGTCGGTCTAAAAAGACACACTTTACGCCCTGGGCACACAACATACAATTACGTTTCGCGCCCATGGCATGCCCGTAAGCCAACCTCAGCTGCTTTTTACGTGTATATTAGATTATACGTGTCCCTAAGCCCATATCGTGCGCGTAAGCCAGCCTCACCTGCTTTTTACGTGTATATTAGATTATACGTATCCCTAAGGCCATCGCGTGCCCGTAAGCTAGCCTCACCTGCTTTTTACGTGTATATTAGATTATACGTGTCCCTAAGCCCATCGCGTGACCGTAAGACAGTCTCACCTGCTTCTTATGTTTCTCTAAGCCCATCGCGTGCCCGTAAGCCAGCCTGACCTGCTTCTTACGTGTGTTTTAGATTTTACTTGTCTCTAAGCAATTGGCGTGCCCGTAAGCCAGCCTGACCTACTTCTTACTTGTCTTTAAGATTTTAAGTGTCTATAAGCCCAGCGCGTGCCCGTAAGCTAGTCCCTCCTGCTTTTTACGTGGCTCTAAGCCCATGACATGCCCGTAAGCCAGCCCCACCTACCTCTTACGTGTCTTTAAGATTTTACGTGTCCCTAAGCCCATCGCGTGCCCGTATGCCAGCCTCACCTGATTTTTATGTGTATATTAGATTATACGTGGCCCTAAGCCCATCGCGTGCCTATAAGGCCCTAGACACATAAGCGCGTTTGCTCGCGTTTGGCTGTGGGTGGCCGCGGTCGGCTGCGGTCAGCCGCGGTAAGAGCGCACGCGCTCGCTTCTCTCATTGGTCGTCGTAGGCGTGCGCGTCCGCTGAGTCCGCTTCCAGCCAATGCGAGAAGCGAGCGCGTGCGCTCTTACCGCGGCTGATCGGCGTCATAGGCGTATGCGTTCGCTAAGCTCGCTTCCAACCAATGGGAGAAGCGAGCGCGTGCGCTCTTATCGCGTCCGACCGCGGCCGACGGCGGCTGACCGGAGCCAAACGCGAGCAAACGCGCTTATGTGTCTAGGGCCTAAGTCAGCCTCATCTGCCTCTTACGTGTCTTTAAGATTTTACGTGTCTCTAGCCCATCGCGTGCCGGTAAGCCAGTTTCACCTGTCTCGTACGTGTCTTAAAGATTTTACATGTCTATAAGCCCATCGCGTGCCCCTAAGCCAGTCTCATCTGCTTTTTACGTGTCTATGAGCCCATTGCGTGCCCGTAAGACAGCCTCAGCTGCTTTTGAAGTTTATATAAGATTATACGTGTCCCTAAGCCCATCGCGTCCCCGTAAGCCAGTCTCACCTGGTTTTTACGTGTATATTAGATTATACGTGTCCCTAAGCCCATCGCATGCCCGTAAGCCAGCCTCAGCTGCTTTTTACGTGTATATTAGATTATACGTGTCCCTAAGCCCATTGCGTGTCCGTAAGCCAGTCTCACCTGCGTCTTACGTGTCTTTAAGATTTTACGTGTCTCTAAGCCCGTCGCGTGCCCGTAAGCCAGTTTCACCTGCCTCTTAGGGTGAATGTACATAAGCGCTGCGCCGTGCTGCGCCGTGCTGCCGCTGCGCTGAAGCTTAGCTCTGCCGTTCCGTTCCATTCGTATATTCTTACAAAAAAATGAGCAGTTGCATGTCTATGATATTTATAAATCACGGACGATGTGTATATGCTCCAAAATGAAAAGTTAAATAAATGAAGGGATAGTTTAGATGACGGGCAGTTTAAGATAACAAAAGTATTTTAAGCCGAGAAAGAAAACACAAGACCCAGTTGATATGATATACTATGAATTATAAAATTGATTAGAACATTGGAAAATGCAGCTATTGATGAATAAGATGGAATTAGGCGATAATGGGATGTCCTTTAACCAGTTCAAATAAATGATGAAATTGATTAAAACTCATGTTAATAAATCTATAAAACTTTTCATGATCCTTTAATGCAAAATATTTAAATAAAGTGCTATAAGCACTATGAATATTTCTTTGAGGTATTGCTAAATGTGGTCGAACCCACCACCTTCTGCAAGATTGTTGTTTCTTTTTTTAATTTTTTTAACAACTTCAATAACTTTAATGAAATTATACATTTTTCTAATTTTTTTATTTTGGCTTCAATCATGATCATGACCATGAAAATGATAGATGTACGACATAGATCTATAGAATTGTACCATTAACAATAGCATATAGAAACGGAACTATGGACCAGCGCAAGCAGAGAACCGCGCAGCGCAGCGCGGCGCTTATGTACATTCACCCTAACGTGTCTTTAAGATTTTACGTGTCTTTAAGCCTGTGCTAGTATGAGTATGTACGGGCCTTTAAGCTTTTACGTTTCCGTAAGCCAGTGCCAGTACCAATGTGTACGGGTCTTTAAGCTTTTACGTTTCCGTAAGCCAGTACCAGTACCAATGTGAACGGGTTTTTAAGCTTTCAGTTTTATTAGGGCCTTTGCATGCTAAAAGCATAACGCAAAGGAATAAGGAATAAGAGGGCATAAGGTGGACATAAGGTACTTATGCTCCGCTTATTCTTCTTATGCCCGTGTTGTGTACGCAACGGATCGTGCATAACCCCTAAATTGCTTGTTTTGGAGTAAGTTTTTTAATAATAAATTGCAAGTAAACATTTACCTCTTCATCCATTGTTCAAAAATGTCTACACTATAAATTATTATAAAAATAATCACTAAATGATTAAGAAGAAAACTTTTCACACTTCTGCACGTTGAAATGATAAAATACAAAAGCCCCTCAAGTTTTATTATTTTGTCAACTTTTTACATTGTAACCAATTAGAGTCAATTAATAATTACAGTAAGCTATTTCATTTCGAAAACTTTACTCCAAAAAAATCAAGAGGTTATGCACGTTTCGTTGCGTACACAACACGGGCATAAGAGGAATAAGCGGAGCATAAGTACCTTATGTCCACCTTATGCCCTCTTATTCCTTATTCCTTCGCGTTATGCTTTTAGCGTGCAAAGGCCCTTAGGTTATACGTGGTGTAACGCTGCCAATTGTCCACCCCCCCCTTGACGACGTTCCCTTACAGCACTGAATATTTGAGGAATATTCCCTCAATATTTATTTCCCATTTTCGCAATTTTCGCTAATATTCCCTCAACGTTAATAAACATGGAAGAAACCCATAGGGAATATTCCTGCAAACCTTGATGACCGTTTTTCCATTCCTTTTCTAAAATGATCAGGTAGGCTATCTATTATTGTAATATTGCAGCAATATTCGTACAAGATTAATTAATACTAGACGAATATATAATTAAGTTTCATCAATATTTCCTGGATTAAGCAGTATTGCAGCAATATTCGTACAAGATTCATCGACACGAGAGGAGCATTCAATGTATTCCCCTATAACAAACAATATTGGAGCAATATTGCTTCAATGTTGCTTCGACATATTCGCCATATTCGCTAATGTTCCCTTAACGTTACTATACAGGTAACGTTAGATAGTATTTAAGTAATTTATTTCACATAGATAAGGCGTAAAATTTTGGTCCCCATTCCCCCATTGTAAACGGGATATCAAAAACAAGACAAGCCTGTAATTCGGACTCTTTTTAAAGAGTCTTTTGAATTGTAATTCGGACTCTTTGTAAAGAGTCATTTGAACGGTTGAATTACACGGCTTATATACTCTCGGTCATTCAGTGTCTCTACAGAAAGCGCTATTAGCGCGCCGCATAGCGGTGATAAAGGCGAACTTGTGATGGGCGGCTCTCGATAAGCAAGCTTCGGCTATTTATCCGCCATGTGGCGCGCCGGTATCGCTTTCTGTGGTTACATTGGATGGCCGTGAGTATATAAGCCGTATAATTCAACCGTTGAAATGACTCTTTTAGAAGAGTTCGAATTACAAGGCTTGCCTTGTTTTTGATATCCCGTTTACAATGGGGGAGTGGGGACTTAAAATTTTACACCTTATCTATGTGAAATAAATTACTTAAATACTAACGTTACCTGTATATTAACGTTAAGGGAACATTAGCGAATATGGCGAATATGTCGAAGCAACATTGAAGCAATATTGCTCCAATATTGTTTGTTATAGGGGAATATATTGCATGCTCCTCTCGTGTTGATGAATCTTGTACGAATATTGCTGCAATACTGCTTAATCTAGGAAATATTGATGAACTTAATTATATATTCGTCTAGTATTAATTAATCTTGTACGAATATTGCTGCAATATTACAATAATAGATAGCCTACCTGATCATTTTAGAAAAGGAATGGAAAAACGGTCATCAAGGTTTGCAGGAATATTCCCTATGGGTTTCTTCCATGTTTATTAACATTGAGGGAATATTAGCGAAAATTGCGAAAATGGGAAATGAATATTGAGGGAATATTCCTTAAATATTCAGTGCTATAGGGGTTATTACTCGCCCTGAGGGCTCTACAGTCACGACTGAGTGTCGCGCCTCTCTCACCTTCCCACAAACGACTTTAATTTCGCGGACGGCAACGCGTGGACGCGGTCAAATTTATTTTAGGGGCGCCAGACCACGGCGGTGACGCGTTCCCTCTCTCTATCACTTTGCCTGGCGGTGGACTCTTCCTCTCTCCCTTGGGCGTGTGCGGTGATGCGACGGTCTGGTACGGCCGATACCCTCAGTGACTTCAAGGAATTTCGCGAAATGGCTACTTCGGACACACGGTAACACTCAAGGAAATAAAAACAAAATTATCTACGTGAAATTAAATGTGAACCAGTCCTTTATTTATGTAACTAATTCCTCTCGGCGGTGGATAAATTTCTACTCAACACAAAAGAAAAGAGCACAATTCGCGACACGGTACAAAATAGCCGCGCTGGCCTCGCACGCCGGTGGTTTCGCGCACACGCGAGAGAGACACGGTTCTTCTCCCCGCTGGGAGGTAACGCCGGCACTGTATAACGTGATATCGTATAATTGAGGGTCGGAGGCAGGAAAGTAGTTTGCCTCCCGACGATAGCAACAAAAGTCTTACCGTGTTGGTACGGTGGTCGTAGTAATCCCTCTCTCTCTCTCTCTCTCTCTCTCTCTTTCTCTTTCGTCGGTGGCTCGCGATGAGAGGTTTAACGTGGCGGCGGACACCTCTCTCCCTCTGAGTCCTGCTTGCCAACAATTCCTCTCTCTCTCTCTCTCTCTCTCTCGCTCGCTCTCCCTCTCGAAGCCGCTTCTCCTCTCGCACGACCAAAATTCACTCCTCTCTCCCAACAACTGCTACACCTCAACTCTCCCCAAAACTCCGACTACTTTACAACTGAAAACTCTCCGAAAAAAAACTACTCAAAAGAACTCTCGCACTGAAACTACTGTGCTGCGGTGTGCTCAAGGCAACGATCCGGGACTGAGTGAAGAAGAAGGAAGTGGTACCTGCTTGCTTCCGCCTTCTTCCTCGGTGGCGTCTCTCTCTTTCTGTCTCACTCTCATTCAACATAGATAGGTCGGTGGGCAGGTTGGCAGCAGGTATCGGCGCGCGTCGCGATTTTCTTTTTTCTTTTTTGGTGTAACTTATCCATTTAACCCAATTAGGGCTCGAATTACTTGAACGGGGGCTGTGATTGGCCCTGCGCGACGGCAAACGATTGCCGGGTCGGTTACTGCTGCCACCTGTTGCACGCGGATTTGAAATCGGCATCCTGGCTTAAGTTTCTCCGCTTAGTGGCGGCGCGCCTTTAGACGGCAGCCTCCACGCTTTGATGCTGCAGGCGTGCTCCTATCGGCCATTCTCTCTCTCTCCCTCCTCTGTGTGCGCCGCTGCGCCGTATCTCTCTCCCCCTCCTATCCACGCGGCCGTGTGCAGCTCGCAGGCTGCCGAGCCGGGTTCTCGCTCTCTCTCTCTCTTTCTCTCTCTCGCTCTCCTTCCCATGTGCGCCGCTGCGCTGCTGCGCAGTATCGCTTCCCCCCCCCCCCCCCCCCCCCCCCCATACACGCGGCCGTGTGCAGCTCGCAGGCTACCGAACCGGATTCGCTCTCTCTCTCTCTCTCTCTCTCTCTCTCTCTCTCTCTCTCTCTCTCTCTCTCTCTCTCTCTCTCTCTCTCTCTCTCTCTCTCTCTCTCTCTCTCTCTCTCTCTCCCTCTCTCTCTCTCTCCCTCCCTCCCTCTCTCTCTCTCTCGCTTTCTCTCTCTCTCTCTCTCTCTCCCGCCTCGCTGCTCTCGCTCGCTCTCTCCCCCATGCATGTATGTGCCGCTGCGCGGCTATCGTTCGAGCACACCGGTGCGCCGCTGCGCACTCTCTCTCTCTCTCCCTCTCTCTCGCTCTGGGGCCTTTCTACATATGTGTGTTCTGTGTGTTCTGTGTATTCCCGACAAAGACAGATAGATCTGTTCCGTTTATGTAAGACAGAGACAGACATAAAGAGAAGTTGTCTAGAACAGACAGAACACACATATGTAGAAAGGGCCCTGCAGTGCGTAGACTGCCCGGGCGCTTCTCCCTCTCACACAGTCTGCGCGGCATCGGTGCGTCGTCGCATGCTCCGTCTCCCTCGGTTTCGCGTGGCTGCCGGCCTCGTGGCCGTCGAGCAGCCTTCACGAGCTTCCGCGGCCCGTGCGTGTTAGTGCCGGTGTAGTGATGTGTGTGTCGTGCAGTGGGTGGTGCGTGGGTGTGCGTCGGTGGCCGGCATCGCTCCTCGGCGGCTGCTGTGGCCCGTCATGGCGGCCGAGCGCACGTGGGCACGCTCGCATTCGGCGCACAGTGCTAATTACCGTGTGCGTCGTTTGCGACCGCGCGAACATGTGGCTCGGCGTTCTTCACGCAGCATCTCGCCCCATCTTTCTCTCTTCATGTTGCTGTTCTTCGCCATCGGTGCTAACTCCAGGGCGGTGCGAGAATCTGGATGCTGTCGTCGTCTGCTCGCCTCGTGAGTGTGCTTGTGTACCTCGACAGATGAGAAAAAAACCCGAGATTAGCTTGTGTACAACCGTGTACACATAGCTCGGTGTCGAGGTATTGCGCGATGCCCTCCGCCGCCTGTCGCCTTTAGTCCTCTAATTGTGTTTTCGATTCTATTTACGTGGTGCAGAAAACGCACATCGTTACAGTGGATTTAAACAAATTTTCACGTTTTTATAACGGGGAATGCACATTGCATGATTTATGACCTATGACTATGACCTATGACCTAACCAAAATAACAACGTAGTCCGACTTCTATAGAATGTATTACCACAGGAAAAAGTGAAACAGACCTATTCTCTAATTTTAAATGTTGCACTGTCTCATTTAACTAACAATACAATAAATAATATGTAATATTGGATTAATATACTTATAAATATTATTGTTATGACTGTATTGGATTGATATAATTATAAATATTATTATAATTATTAATTAACTAATAATACTACATAACTTCATTATTGATTTATAAAAATATTATGCAACTATATATTTTATCTATAAATAAATGAATTATAGAATTGAATAAAAACATAAATAACCAAGTGTTACGTCCCCGCGTGTGAATTTAGATTTCTTAGATTACACTCGCGTACGCTGACAGTTTAAAAAGGACTTAGCTTGTTACGTTGGCCTTGATGCGTGGCTCGGCCGTCTCGGTGGCGGGCCCCTGTGTTCGAGGGCCTCCGGAGTGGCGTTCTGCGCGGCGGGTTTCCTGGGATGTCGTCCTGCTTGGCTGCCGACGACTCTGCTTCTCGGTGGATGGGAGTCCCCGTGTGAGTGTGGTTCCTCGTGGCTGCTGTCACCACTTCCTGGTTTGTCCCGGGCAGGAAGATCCCTGTTGCTCGGCTGGCTGCTGCTGGTCGTCGTCCGTGGGGCTGCTCTGAAACGGGCTGTGTCGCGTTTCGTCGGACGAGGCTGCCTTCCCGATTTAAGTTAGAATAAGACACGAAAATGTCGTAATTATTCCGTCGGAACGAGGTAAAATGAATAAACTGAAATACGCGTTCTTTGAAGTAAAAAGGTGAAAGTTATTAACGTTTATTTAGTAAAAATACAGATATGAAAATACAATATTCAGTCTTATAATCGAAAGTTTATAATATGCGTTGCGCGTGAACAATGAAAAAAGAGAGAGAGCTAAGCTCGAGGAGCTTGTAGCTGGAGCTGCTTGCTCTAGTCGATGGTAGAGAGAGACTGTCTGACTGGCTGCTCTGCTCTGCCTGGCTGGCTCTGTCTGCTGAAGAGGAAGCGAGTGGTGGGAGCGCTCCGGCTGTGGTCGGGCGTCCTTCCTATTGGTTGAGCAGTGGGCGTGGCTTACGCTGATTGGTTCTCCCGCTCCAGGCTTGGCTTGGAGACGTCGTTACTTGGCGCGAGGACGCCGTGTCACGTGGTGATACCATTCGACTTGGCGTGGGGACGCTGTTTGTCTCGGCATCTTGTCGGCTTTCTCTTTGAGTTTCGCTTCTCTGCTCTTGCTTATATTCTATATGGCACGTAGGTTCTTTTATTCTCAGAACTAATTTTATGCGGGCGGTCGTCTTCCACGAGAGTGACTGCCTCGGCGCATGTACATAAAGGGTATTTTTCGCTGACGAAAGATTTATCTTATCGGGTGTCTGTATATGCAGTGGTGTGAGTGTAATTGATAAGAAGAGAGTTGGTGCCTTGAGTTTCTGTGAAAAGATTGAATGTGACGAAGTGTTTATGTGGTGACGTATGTGTAGTTGGTTATCTGATTCGTCGCTTTGAAAAGTATAGATTATATTAGTGTATACATTCTTAAGCTATAGAGATATGAAGGGTGACGTGGTCGTATAGCATTATACGAGCACGTGTACAGGTATGATGTAATCAAGTGACGAGTGCGCCCTCGAAGCTCTGTGTGTCGACTGTGCACACTGTGCATTTACAAGGCTATCCATTGAGTGCTGGTGGATGATCGGCTTAAGGTAGACTATCGACGGCCGGTCGGTAGGTAGGTAAGTTATCGACGGCTGGTGGATAATCGGGTTAGGGTAAGTGAGGTTCTGGATCAGTGGCTCATAGGCCTTTGACTGAGGGTAACTCTTTATTCTTCTTCAGTGCGAGGAAGGGAAAAAGATCGGAGTTCGTACTCTTGTCGGGACGTTACACACCCCTGGTTAAGATAAAAGTCGGGAGTAAAACGAATTCGACTTGCATCAGCACGGTTACTCATTTCGTTCCGATTTTCCCTTAATTCCGGGAATATTCTGACAGTGGGTGGTTCGTTATTGACTCTAGGAGGTATTTGAGGTGGAGCGGTAGCGGGTGAGCTTGATAGTGCCGGTGGGCAGGAAGGCAAGTCTGGTGGATTTTTGGGATCCTTTGGAGGATTATTTTCGGTACTTTCCTCTTGCTCTAAGTCTGCGGGTATATTTGGTGACTTACGCGTGCGTTTTGGCAAAGGGCCTTGGCCCAAGTGAACTAAAATATTCGCTATCGTTCCCCAGAGTGCTCCAAAAATTCTAACGCTCCATCCGTATATGGAGTAGAGCGTGTAGCCGTGTATTAATGTGTTTATTATGTATTTTATTCCCGTAAAGATATAAACTATTGCTATTATTGCTGAGCTCGCGGTTCCGAATGTCGTTAAATAGTACCATAATTTGCTGGCGGCTCTTTCAGTGAATCGGTCTAAACTGCTTTCGTTTATAAGTCCTAGTAAATCAATTGTAGGGTCGTCCACCGCGTGGCCCGTTGCTCCGCGTGCTAACTGATTTAAGACAGCGGGTTTATTCGCGGGGAACATCATGGCGTTACGATAACCATCTAAATCCGTTTCCGTGTAAATGCCGCTTTCGGCTAATTCTCCCGGTTCTTGGTATTGCCACGTAGGCTTATTAAGTGGCTGTAGAACTTGGGGCGCGTCTGTTTTCGACGGGTGAGGATTTAATTGGTACCACTTGTTATCGATTTCGAATATTGTAGGTAATATTTGACTGCAATCGCGTTCCGTACCGTGTTCCGTGAGTATTCGCGATTTTGTGGTAAGAAAGAATGATCTGTTATTATGTGTAACGGGTAATTCGACAAAGCATGTCGCGTTTGTGTTTCTCAGTTTTACGTTAGCTGGTGTGCATTTTACGAGGTGTGCTACGTCACCTGCGAAGACAGCCATATATCCCGGTTCTTTCATTATGGTATACGCGAATTCATCGGGGTTTATCGATGATTGGGACAAAGAGTTTTTAATTACTTGTTGTTCGAGTATGCAACGATGTGTTATTATATCTCGGTATAGGGTTGTTATCTCGTTTTTGAAATGATTTGCTAAATACATGATTTTGGTGTTAAAATAAGCAGTTAACATGATGTCTTTTGCGCCTACTTTATAGTTTCTCGTCGGAAATGGATTATTAGCTGTTGTTTCGTAAATAAATATTTGTTTCTGTTCAGTGGTTTTAAGATTAATACCGCATATTGTTTTCGAACCGTGATCAGTAAAGGCGAATTTCTTGCCGTCGGTGGCATTTGAAAAATATACTGTGGCGGCGTTAAGTTTTTCGTCTAAAGTTTTGATGGCATGTCCCTCGTATATTATCGCGTAACTATCTAAATCGCATAAACTGCGCGCGGCTTTATCCCAAAATACGAAAGTTTCGGTCGCGTCGCGGCATGTTTCCTTTTCGTATTCGCAACTTACTCCTGACGGGAGTATGAGTGTGTTTGTAAGCAATTTATGAGTGGCTGCACTTTTTGTATAATAAATTTCTAATTCTGTATAAACCACCAAGTTTTCTTTATTTTGATAAATCCCTCCCTTACAGTAGGAATTGTCTCCTACGAGGCCGACTATCATGATCGTGCGAAAGTTGGTCTGTCCGGGGACCAAGTCTTCGACCGCATTATCTCCGATTTTAACGCGATTCGTGGTTATCATTGACTCGCACATTTCGCGGGTGAGCTGGAGATAGGATGTTTGATCGGGAATGGGAGATAAGGCTATATGGGAGTGCATTCCACAGTATCTTATACGTTTTGTAGATTTCACCTTACACTCTCTCGTGGGCACTTCCGCGTGTTCTAAATGTTGTACAATCTGTATAAACGTATCCGTGTTTTTGACTTGAATCGATTCGAAGTCGCACTCGCCAACTCGCCGCAAAGAGATTGTTGTAACGTTCGGCGTGATTGAAGAGCTGCAGTCGTATCCGATCAGGGTGTGTGTAGGCGGTGTCGTGGATACGATGATGATCAGGATCAGTTTCCAGAAGCACTGCGTTGATGGACAGATGTTCGCCATGTCGGGGGCTCGTGAGTTTCCCTGAAATTACAAATTTTTACTAAGCTTCATTGTCGCTGGCGGAGCCCAAAAGTGTCGGGCGTAGTTTGTTCGCGTGTACAACACGTGTGGCGTTTTTATAAGTAATTTCTATGTTACAATCGTTATCGAATATCCTTATGATTTTGTGAGGGCCTGTATATTCAAATTCAAAAGGGCCCTTTTTGGGTTCTTTCAAAAGAAGAACGTGGTCTCCGACTTCGAACTTGCATGGGTTATTTTTCCTATCATAATATTCTTTTGATCTGATTTTTGCTTTTATTAGATTTTCGTGTGCTAACGCTTGAATTTTATTAATTCTTTGTTTCAAATCAAGAAGGTATTCGAAGTAAGATTCATTATTTTCGGGGGGAAGAGGTTTATCTATCGGTGTTCGAGCTATACTTCCAAAAACGCATTCGTACGGCGTAAGTCTAATTCCCTCGTGCACGCTCGTATTGTACGCGAAAGTTGCACAATTTAGCCATTTATCCCAGGATTTTTCACCCTTTATGTAACATTTGAAATACTCTTTCAACACGTGGTGCATGCGTTCGATTGAGCCGTTGCTCTGAGGACGATAAGCCGTGGTAGTGCATTTGGTTGTTTTACACAATTTTGCTACGTTTCTTATTAGACTCGAGGTAAAGTTAGTACCTTGATCGGTTAATAATATTCGCGGGGAACCGTATATGTATATGAAGTTATTTAAAAATGCTGTCGCGATTTGCATTGAGTTAGTCTCCGCGAGTGGAGTGGCTATTACGTATTTTGTCAAAAGGCACTGTATAATTAAAATGTGAGTATTTCTGTCTTTTGTCGCGGGCAGCGGGCCTACCATATCCATGGATATTTTTTCGAACGCTTGCCCGGGTGTATCGATAAGGACCATGGGTTGGTGCACTTTTCTCCTTACCAGTTTGTTCCTTTGACAGATCTCGCAGCGACTGATGTGGAGCTGCACGTCTTTTTTCAAGGATGGCCAATAATATTCCTGGCGAATCCTAAGATATGTTTTGTTCACCCCTTTGTGTCCATTTACCGGATTCGCGTGTGTTTGTGCGATGATTTGTTTCTTTTCTTCACTGTCACTGGGTGTTTTTACTAAGTCTTTGCACAATAGTATTTTGGTGTTTATGTGAGAAAGCACTGCTCTAAGGCGTTGTGTGAATACGCGGACCGAGAAGTCGTCTATTGACTGTAGTATCGAGGTTCTTACGGTTTTAAGTTTTTTCTCGTTAAGAATTTTTGCTAAATTCTCTAAAGCGAAATCGAGTGTCTCTTCGTCTATCCGTGAGTGTCTGTCAGCTTTTAAAGTCACTGCTATATATACTTTCCGAGCGACGAGACACGTCTTGACTGCGCCGGGGTCTGGGTTACACTGAACTGGCAGTCCTCCGTGCTCGGCCAGCTCGGTCGCACCGGAGCATAGCGGCTGATTGTCACCGGATACAAAGTATAGTAGGTTATCCTTGTGTGTGAAGAGACCGTCTCTAATCTCGATTACATTTTCTCTGGACCGACGTACATTTTGATCATACGGTACGCACGGATCGTTGATGATACTTGATGATTCGGCGGATGTTTGGGATCTAATGTCCGTCGAGCTATGGACCGATAAATTATCGTCATTGTTTATCGTCTCGTGTCCACTGATAGAGCTTTGGTTTGTTTCGACGTTGGGCGGATGTATATCTTCAGGTGGAGTTACCGGGCTCTTGTTTTCATCAGGCGATGAGTTATTCGAAACGGGCTTATCTGCATGATATTCGCCTAATCTTATTTTTGTCTTTCGGCTGGTGGTGGCCTGTTTGCCTGACGTATCGTAGATATCGAATTTAGGGTTTGCGATTCTTTCCCTTACGGGGTAACGTCGTGCAGGGGTCTCGTCAAGATCGGTGGATGTCATAAATATTCGGTTGTTTTCGATTTCGATCGGGTTTCGCGATAAGGCGTCGGCTACGAAGTTCGTTTTTCCTTCCTTATAGATTACGTCGTAATCAAATTCTCTGAGTTTGAAATAAAATCTTTTTAACCGAGATGTCGGGTCTTTGATATTGTGCACCCACACGAGGGGCTTATGATCTGTGACGAACGTGAATTTTCTACCGTATAGACAATATCTGAATTGAAACGCGGCAGCTACCATGGCTAAAAGTTCTTTCTCGATAGTAGAGTAATTTAATTCCGCGTTTTTCAAATGTCTCGAGAAATAAGCTATAGGTAAATCGTGCGGTTTTAATTCGATTTCATGAATTTGACTTAATACGGCACCAATCGCGTAACACGAGGCGTCGCACGTTACAAGAAAAGACTTAGTGAAATCGGGGTATCTTAATACTGGGGCATTCGTGAGGCTGCGTATAAGATAAGCGAGGGCAGCTTTTTGTGGTTCTTTCCAGTAAAAAGTGGCTTCCTTTTTTAGGAGTACGGATAGTGACTTTGTCTCTTTTGCGTAAAATGGTATGAATTTCCTATAATAGTTTGATAACCCTAGCAATTGTCTGACATTTTTTTGATTTTTGGGAGTCGGGAAATTTACCAATGCGGCTATTTTTCGCGGGTCTGGTCTTACTCCTTCAGCGGTGATTACGTGACCTAGGTATGCGACTTCTAGCTTATAAAATTCACATTTGTCGGGTTGGAGGCGCATACCGGCGCTGCGATGCCGTTCAGCTACCTTACGGAATTTCGCGTTGTGTTCCTCAATGGTTTTGGAAAAAATAATACAATCGTCTACATAGATAAATATTTCGCGGTCTTGCAATCCGCGGAATAATGAATCCATTTGCAGTTGAAAAGTGGCAGGCGAGTTCTTCAAACCGAAGGGCATTCGCGTAAATTGGTAATGACCATAAGGGGTCGAAAAGGCAGTTTTTGCTTTATCTTCCTCTCGCATAGGGATTTGGTGGAACTCCGAAGCAAGATCGAGTATACTAAAATATTTCGATTCGCCTAACTGATCGATTATCTCATTGATGTTCGGTATCGGGTAAGCATCGCTGATCGTTTTTTTGTTTAATTCACGGTAGTCTATTACGGGTCGCCACCGTTTGTTGCCTTGACTGTCCGGTTTTTTCGGCACGATCCATAAGGGACTGTTATAAGGTGAGTCAGAGGGCTCGATAATGCCTTCTTCTAACATTTTGCTAATTTGCCTTTCGATTTCATTTTTTAACATAGGCGGGTACCTGTATTGTTTTACATTAATTGGTACATCGTCGGTGGTTTTTATCTTGTGTTCAGCCATATGTGTCGCTTGCAACTTTTCGTTGGGAAGTTGGAATATGTCTGCGTAATTTTCGCAGAGCGCTTCTACTAAGGGGCGCGTATTTTCTTCGCATTTATCGAGATTGATTAGGGTTTTCACAATTTCCGCTCTGTGTTGCAAGTTCGAACTCGGGACTGTTTCGACGTTAAAAATTTCCAGATTCTCTACTCTCGCTTCATCGTAAGCGAACGCGGTTTCTCTGTTAAAATCGAGATCTTCGTCGAGTCGAGTCAGTATCGTAAAGATGTCATGATCCGTTGCGATTTCGTCATTTGTAGTGCAATATTCGATCGCGGCTAGATTTGAATATTCTTCTGTTTCTTTCGAGTTCGGGCATGAGAAAGAATCTACAAACGACTTGATGTAATTTTCGTAATCATGAATTTCTCGCGTTTTTATGTTTTTGGCGAAATTATCTGTTTCGCGATTTTCATTCGCGACTTGATTCGCGGTTTTTGTTCGATCCGCGTTAATGTCGATATTCAAAAATTCAGACGAATCGTGCAGAGTTCGTAATAATGTTTCGTTTTTGTTATTTACCGATTTTTGATCGTCATCGTCAGCAAAGATTACTTCAGGCAACTGATCGGAGAATTCGCTCCATATTTCGTTCGTTGGGGTGCGATCTGTTGGAGGTACCTTTGATATTGGGTTAGATTTAGAAAAATTGTCGATCGACTCGGTGTCTTGATGGCCCGCGCGTACCACTTCCGCGTTTATCTCGCGCTCCGGGTTCCGCGTCTCGGTCAATGATAAGCTCGAGTTTGAGCTGATGGTGTCGGTGACGATTCCGTGCTTTACAGTTTTTTCGTAAATTACGCTCGGAGATTCTGATTCTCTGTTCACCGAAAGAGTACGGGCTTTGCCTCGTACGTCGAGAGTTATACTCTCAGCAGGGACTGTATCTAGTCCTATGAAGCTGCTTGCGCTGCTGAAATATGATTTTTCCCCTGTTTCTAGACTTTTAGGTGGATTAACTTTTGAAAAAGGCCCGTCCGCGTTTTCTTCAAGTTTCGCGGTTGGCGCGTCGTTACAGTTATTTCTGAGGACCTTCTGGCCGGCCTCATCTATGTCGATTTTGCGCTTAAATTCGCAATCTGATATTTTATAATTCACTCCGCTTTCGTCAAGTGTTCCGCCCGCGTTACTCGAAGGGTGTGCTGCGTCTGTGCAGTCGTTAAGTGAGAATGGCGCGTTTAGGATTTTACTTGCTTCGGTCGGGTTACTTGGGCTCCTTTGAGCTGTCACGATTTCCCCCTTTTCGGCATATTTAATTAGAGCCGGGGTGAGTGTCGGTACTCTGATTCTAATATCATAATCGTTATCGTTTTGTAAAGGCACATAGATAGTGAGGTCATCGGTTGGTATAACATTTTTTCCTCCTATAAAGATATTAGGGTACACTTCGCGTTTTTCACGGTATTTTATGCGATGGTGCTCGGGCACTGCCATTCGCATCCACATGGTTTCTCGCGCGCGGCATTCGGCGACTGTCTCTTCGCCTATAATAATCTGCGTATCTTTTAACGTTAGCCTATCGCGTTTGAAATCCAAAATCATGTTACTGCTACGGCAAAACTGTGCTCCGATGAGCAAATCTGTTCTTATGGGAAAAGTGTCGGGGACTACGACAAATTTCGCCTCTGCTTGTAAATCGTCCAGATATAAAAATGTTGTCCCTAATGTGTCTACTCGGGTGGTATTAATGCCTGTTAATTTGGGTTGGTAATCGCTATTTATTGGAGTACCCGGTTGTAAAGCGGAAAGTTTTACGACGTTCGGTTGGGCGCCCGTGTCTATCATTACCTCGGCATGGTTTCCGCGTAAGTTTCGTGACCTGAGGCTAATTACGGGGATGGCCCCTAGCATGTTGATGGCCGTAAAATAAATTCGGTGTTCGGGGTTTCCTCCGGGGATTCCCTGTTTTCGAGTGTCATTACTGGACGGTCGGCCTTCGTCTCCCGGGCGCCGTCCTTCGCCACGGGTGTTTCCGCGTTTCCCGCGTTTTTAGCGGCCTGCTCCTTATTCTTTAGGAAATAACACTCGTCTATAGTGTGGCCTCTCTTTTTACAATACGCGCATACCTTGGAAAGGTCTCGCGGGGGCCTACCTTCCCGCTGTTTTCCAGGTGGCGCGGAATCTACTTTCTCCCCATCTGTTTTATTAGCTTTCTCTCCGTCGTCGCGCCTCTCATTTGTTTTCCTATACTCACGTTTTTCTTCGCGTCGCGTCACTTCGTTGCCATGATTTCGGGGATCTTTTCGGAGAAAGTCTCCGTATATGTTTTGTTTACCGTATTTTTCGCCGTCGATGTTAATTCGCTTTTCGGCTTGTATCGCTTCGTTAAATGCCGCGTGTAATGTGTCGACGCGTTGGTTAATGTAAAGACGATAGAATGGCGGGAGGGCCAAGAAAAATTCGTTGATTACCTCTTTCTCTATCTTTTCTTTTCGTGATATGGGCAGTTTGTCTATGTTTTCATCGAGGCAAGTACAATCGACAATGGCCGTATAGATTTCTGAAACGCGGTCGATGAATTTCAGTATGGTCTCATTTTCACGTTTCGCGAGTGTGGCTAACTGTCCCCTATAATAATTTTCTGAGTGGCGATTGCTAAAAGTACGCTTCAAGTTAGTTAGAAAATCGTCTAGAGTTTCGGAATCATCATACTCGACGGCCACGGCGACATGGTCTTCCAGTTTAAATTTTAAAAGTCGCGTTATTTCTAATTGCGCGCATTCTGGAAATTGACCTTTTATCCGATTAACGGCGCGTACGAATTTGTAAAGGTTTGTTCCGTCAAATTTTGGAATTACTGCGAGACTTTCCCTGATTATTGCATTTGAGGGCATTAAGCTTGATCGGTGAGTTTCATGCGACGGCGATCGGCTATGCCGCGAGTTTCGACTTGACTGACTTGGGTGGCGTCCGTGTCCTTGTGGGGGATCGTTCGGTTCGTGATCTATTGATTGATTAATTAACGCGCTTCGACGTGCTGTTTCTGCGACGAACCGATCTCTTTCCATAAGTTCCGCGGCTAACCTTTCCTCGACGGTGCTACGTCTTTGCCGTTCTTCATTGAGGAGCCTTTCGGCGTCCTCGGCTCGCGCGTGCATTTGCTCGAGTATTTCCTCATTTTGGTTTCCTTGCGCTTGCCTAAGCCTACTTTCTAATTCGTTTTCGCGTGAATTTAATCTTTTTTCGCGCTGCAATAATTCTTGGAAGCGCATTTCCAACTCTTCGGCACTGAGTTGTATGTGCGCCATTTTTTTTTTTTTTTTTTATTGTATATATTATTTTTTTTTTCCACTGATTCTATATTGAGCAAAACGGTTTTTATGAACGCTTTCCGTATTTCGGTAACTAATTTTTTTAATTTTGACGAGATCTCACACTGATTTTACGTATTTTTTTTTTTGTATAAAAACCCTGCGCCAGGTGATTATCCCACACCGCTGTCACCAGTTTGTTACGTCCCCGCGTGTGAATTTAGATTTCTTAGATTACACTCGCGTACGCTGACAGTTTAAAAAGGACTTAGCTTGTTACGTTGGCCTTGATGCGTGGCTCGGCCGTCTCGGTGGCGGGCCCCTGTGTTCGAGGGCCTCCGGAGTGGCGTTCTGCGCGGCGGGTTTCCTGGGATGTCGTCCTGCTTGGCTGCCGACGACTCTGCTTCTCGGTGGATGGGAGTCCCCGTGTGAGTGTGGTTCCTCGTGGCTGCTGTCACCACTTCCTGGTTTGTCCCGGGCAGGAAGATCCCTGTTGCTCGGCTGGCTGCTGCTGGTCGTCGTCCGTGGGGCTGCTCTGAAACGGGCTGTGTCGCGTTTCGTCGGACGAGGCTGCCTTCCCGATTTAAGTTAGAATAAGACACGAAAATGTCGTAATTATTCCGTCGGAACGAGGTAAAATGAATAAACTGAAATACGCGTTCTTTGAAGTAAAAAGGTGAAAGTTATTAACGTTTATTTAGTAAAAATACAGATATGAAAATACAATATTCAGTCTTATAATCGAAAGTTCATAATATGCGTTGCGCGTGAACAATGAAAAAAGAGAGAGAGCTAAGCTCGAGGAGCTTGTAGCTGGAGCTGCTTGCTCTAGTCGATGGTAGAGAGAGACTGTCTGACTGGCTGCTCTGCTCTGCCTGGCTGGCTCTGTCTGCTGAAGAGGAAGCGAGTGGTGGGAGCGCTCTGGCTGTGGTCGGGCGTCCTTCCTATTGGTTGAGCAGTGGGCGTGGCTTACGCTGATTGGTTCTCCCGCTCCAGGCTTGGCTTGGAGACGTCGTTGCTTGGCGCGAGGACGCCGTGTCACGTGGTGATACCATTCGACTTGGCGTGGGGACGCTGTTTGTCTCGGCATCTTGTCGGCTTTCTCTTTGAGTTTCGCTTCTCTGCTCTTGCTTATATTCTATATGGCACGTAGGTTCTTTTATTCTCAGAACTAATTTTATGCGGGCGGTCGTCTTCCACGAGAGTGACTGCCTCGGCGCATGTACATAAAGGGTATTTTTCGCTGACGAAAGATTTATCTTATCAGGTGTCTGTATATGTGGTGGTGTGAGTGTAATTGATAAGAAGAAAGTTGGTGCCTTGAGTTTCTGTGAAAAGATTGAATGTGACGAAGTGTTTATGTGGTGACGTATGTGTAGTTGGTTATCTGATTCGTCGCTTTGAAAAGTATAGATTATATTAGTGTATACATTCTTAAGCTATAGAGATATGAAGGGTGACGTGGTCGTATAGCATTATACGAGCACGTGTACAGTGGTATGATGTAATCGAGTGACGAGTGCGCCCTCGAAGCTCTGTGTGTGGACTGTGCACACTGTGCATTTACAAGGCTATCCATTGAGTGCTGGTGGATGATCGGCTTAAGGTAGACTATCGACGGCCGGTCGGTAGGTAGGTAAGTTATCGACGGCTGGTGGATAATCGGGTTAGGGTAAGTGAGGTTCTGGATCAGTGGCTCATAGGCCTTTGACTGAGGGTAACTCTTTATTCTTCTTCAGTGCGAGGAAGGGAAAAAGATCGGAGTGCGTACTCTTGTCGGGACGTTACACAAGACAATTTTGTATGAATTTTACATTTATTTTATAAATTGGTAAATTAAAATACAGAAAAATTTAAAGATAAACTATGTTCACTTATTTGATAATTTTGACAATGGCATAAGAACATTGTGTGTCGTAACGCAAACTATAAATAAGCTAAATATTAATGAATATTTTTATACTTGTTGGTAATTTCACGAATACAAATCAAACAATCAAGTACATTTTGATTTGGTACTCTTTCCAGGCCTCTACAAATAGCTTGTACAAATGGTTCATCTTCTCTCACAAGTCTGTTATATACTATAGTGGGTGAATTCACTGTAGGTGAAGGTGCAGCAATATTTTTGATAGCATCTACTAAAATGCTTTTCATTTCTAATATCTCCTTATCTATCGAGTCAACGTCTTTGAACTTTCGCCTCTTACGAGAAGAGTCGTTTAATGGCTGTATACGTAGAATTAATTATCTTTTATAAATATCTTTAAGTAATTGTTTTCTTTTAACTATGAAAAAAATAGTACGTAATAGTACATATTTGGTATAGATGTAATATTTTAAGTACATCCATTTTATAAATAAGCTGATATCCAATAACTGTTCAGAATTTCACTTGAATATATATAAACACTTATTTAATGTTGAAATATCAAAATTATTTATAAAAACAGAAAATTCATAATCTAAGTACTGATCTGAAAAATAACATGTCTTTCAATTTGCTGCTCCGATTTAACTTAACCTCCGAGATGCCGTGCTTGTTACTGTGAGAATAGGTCTATTTCACTTTCTCCTGTGGTAATACATTCTATAGAAGTCGGACTACGTTGTTATTTTGGATAGGTCATAGGTCATAGTAATAGGTCATAAATCATGCAATGTGCGTTCCCCGTAATGCCCTAATCACATAACCGCGTACGATCGCGTACGACTACGTACAACCGCGTCCGACGTTAAGGAAGAATCTAGTGATTTTCGCTGTTGCCAACAGCGGCAATGTCAGTGCAATAACTAGTACTTTCGAGGAACAGACCTATTCACACGAAGTGCAGTAGATCGGAGTAACGCTTGCTTGTTTATGCTGTTGTCGTTGGTGTAGTAGCCGACTTTCGTATATGTAGGTCTGTTCCTCGAAAGTACTAGTTATTGCACTGACATTGCCGCTGTTGGCAACAGCGAAAATCACTAGATTCTTCCTTAACGTCGGACGCGGTTGTACGCAGACGTACGCGATCGTACGCGGTTATGTGATTAAGGCATAAGACTAGGAATTTGAGGCGGCTAGGGCCTTTCTACATATGTGTATTCTGTGTGTTCTGTGTGTTCCCGACAAAGACAGATAGATCTGTTCCGTTTATGTAAGACAGAGACAGACATAGAGAGAAGTTGTTTAGAACAGACAGAACACACATATGTAGTGTTACGACCCGAGTCGGGGTCTTCAAGCAGAAGGGCGTTTCTGCAATGGTCGCCAAGTTGACCAGTTGGAACGTGGAATTCGTTGCTCAATTAAGCGCTAAAGCGCATAGAGTTGCGGGAACTTGAAATAAAACTTCAAACTCGATGAATAACTTAAACCTTGACTTTATTAAGTTAATTAATACTTTTGATACTTTAACAATAAGCGAGCTGTCTTTATAAGCGCGACTCGATATAAACTTAGTCTGGCGAAGCCAGATTACGCGTAATGACGCAATACAGTAACAAAGCCAGAGTACTTTGCCACTTCAGACTACAGCTCAACGGCGCAACATACACAGGGCAAGCCCTAGTGCAGCAGAATACCAAGCTAGTTGGTATGACCGATTATAGAGCTTCTGGGCGCAACATGCACAAGTGCAGCAGAATACTAAGCTAGTTAGTATGACCCAGGTCTTCAAAGACTGACTGGACGTCGGTGGCGCAGCTCCTTTTATATCCTGGACGCGGACCTTTGTCCGTTAATGGGAGGAGCCAGGCTCTCTGGTGGCGAAACGTTGAATCTTCCTGAGGTCTATTCCGAGGCCTGTAGGTGCCTAGAAGGGCCGAGAGCTTCCCTCTCCTCTCTTAATCATGGCGAGCTTTGTGGTGGGGGAACACCTGTGGATGCTCAGATCCCGGCCGAAAATCCCTTCTTGACTTGCGGCGCTTGTGCCTGCCTCTTGATTGGTTCCCCTCTGTAGGCCGTTACGTTGTGATGTAGTAGCTCCCGGTTGGTAGTGGGGACAGTACGATGTAAAGGCTGTAGGGCGCCAAGTTGCCTCAGAGGCTTCCCCCACTCTGAGGTGGAGAGAGTGGAGAGAGTGGCGGTGGAGGGGCGTCAGATCCGAAAGTAGGGTCGAGAATGCCGAGCAAAGAATGGCGGAGGGGGTACTGATCTCTGATTGGCTGCTGCTCTGAAGGACCGATTGCCACGTAGCCTCTTTGGTTGCGTCATGGACCCACGAGCTGACGCAACGTCGCCCAACGTATTGCTAGGGTTGTTTACGGTTGGTGACTCATAGCTCGTTCCTCGCTGTGCTCAACCGTCTTACATTCCAGAGGCCCTTTGCTAATGGCCCTTCTCGGAATTGTTAACCTCGAGAGGTTTATTTATGTTCATGCTGCCTTTTTAACCGTCGCTGCATTCCTTCTCGTCGGATAAGCACTTCTCAGGATTGTTTGTGATCTGCTGGACCGTTGGCTAATGGATTCTGGGAATTGATTGACCGTTGATTGTCGTCCTGCTGATTGTCCTCCTATAAACAGAGCTTTACCCTACCTGAGCGAGCTTTTCCCTAGCTGCTATTATTATTATTAATATTACGGTTCGTCTCGAGTGTTGATGATGTAATTATTATCTATTATCGAAATAGTTATTAATTTAATCGCAGATTACTATCGTTTGTTTAATTGTTATTGCTAATCTCAATTTGTTCATTAAGGCGTTGACCTTACTATTGATAGTTGCATTATACGGGAGCAATTACTATTTATCGCTTGTTTATGGTCAATTTCTATTCGAGTTATCGTTAATTATATTTATTTATAACTTTATACTTGTTTATAACTTGGGTAATCAATTAATCAATATATAGATGAGTCTTTAGTATTTATTAAATTATCCTATTATTTATTTGTCGGAACGTTCCGGAGTTATTGTAGGGTGACCCTAAATGCAACGATACTCGTTCGCGTGAACGCAGTTTATAACAGTCCCCCCCTTCTTTTAAAACACGAACCCATGGTTCGGGCTTTTATCAAATTTGAAATTCGAATTTTCGCGCGCTTATGGGCCGTTCTTGCCTTTACCGCGAGTCCGAGTGATGGAGCCACGGTCCGTGCCAGTCGGAAGGATCGTTCAGCATTCGTTGTCGGCTGCTAGCTGCCAAAACAATGGTCATTTTCAGCCAGCAAGAGCAAACACATTTGTGAGATTCCTGCTTCTGGAGCAAAAATGAGAAATGACAGGAGGATTTCAGCATGAAGGGAGAGTTTCAGCTAGGCCATTTACTAATTGTCAGATAAGTAGATACTATTATTCTCCTTAATCTTTGGGCAGGATACTTTGTGAAAAGTTTCCTTATTTATTTTTCAGAGACGCTAGTGATCATCCAGGTTTTATGATGTTCAAGCAATGGAAAGATGATGCTGGATTGACCTAACAGAGGGCTCATATCGTTGGAGGCAAGATAAAGACTGGCTATCGCAACGTACTCCTTCTAAATTCACTAAATACTGAGTGCAGATTTCTGGTTTTTAAGAAGCTGAAGAACATGTATGCATGACAGCAGATAGCATAGAGAAGAATAAGGTCATAAGGATAAAGTACGTTCTCAAGAAAGTTATGTATATATGATTGAGAATCAGGATTTTAATTCATATGCTAAAGGTTGTAGCATAAGCGGATCTTAAGGATCTACAACTATAATTAAAAGATAAAGACGGAAGCAGAAATACTGATACAACCACCTTCTGATAATTATTCAAGGCGAAGAAAGGAAAAACAAGTGCCCAGAACTGATTGACATATACATACATATACATATATATACATGCCAGTATAGATTCCAGCATACATCCGTTATAGAAGAGACAGAAGCCTGGACACAAGGAAAATCATTGGAAGCAGAACATATAAGTGGTGCCCATGCCCAACACACCTCTAGAAAACACTGATTTGCTCCTGGATTGTGGTCGACCCCAGTTCCAGCCCTGCAAACAGCAATACTCATGAGCGTCACAAGAAACGCTACAACATATCCCACTTAATGAACAGGAATAAGACCAAAACTTAAAGAAAAGGTGATTTTTGAAAATGATATTTAAAACAAGGGGAATGTAGGATTGATTTCGAGAGCAGACATTGGTGCACCCTTCCTGCCTATCAAACTCTAGCCAGCCCACTGGCTATACAAACCCATACATCTGGTCCGTCCTGGCAGTGAATACCTTATCGAGGTAGAGTAAAAAAGGTACAATATTCAGATGAACTCTGCTTTATTAAAATTTTTCCTTAAGGGTGTTACAAAATAAAAAGTACAAAATGAAAAGTACAAAATGAAAAGTACAAAATGAAAGGTACAAAATACAAAAGGTTATTCAAACATATAAATAAAAGAATGATAACACAAAAGGCGCTCCGATAATTTGCTAAAGCAACATGCCTTCTCCATTTTCCTCTTGACGCAGCATATGTGCACAGCTGCGCAATGGTCACACGGATACCGGTGACATGATGTGGGGTTTGATGCTGCACCGACATGGAGGCACACAATGTAAAATAAAAAGTGAAATGCATAAAAGATTAAGCAAAAAGGAGAAAAAGTTCAAACATTACAAGGGCAGGGATGCTACAATCATTCCTGCTCTTATTTCCTTCTGGTGCAACATATAGGTACAGCTGCACAATGGACATGCAGCTACCGGAGTTATTACATGTGGATTGGCATTACACCTGCATGCCGGTGCGTTGAACGCAGTCAGAGGGCCCACCACATGGGTATGTTTGATAGTCCATCCCTCGCCAGAATCCTTGAAGCAATCCAAACATCTCCAATCGTCTTCTCCAGGGGAAATGTAATAAAATGCCTCGCAATGCCCAATATGCAGAGCGCTATCTCTAGTTGCCTTGGTCATAGTCCCCTCCAGCAATTTTTTGAGCTTCTTCAACATTTTTGTATCCTTAGGGACTGGCGGAGTGTGGAAAGGGTGCTCCCCCTCTGGGGGCATTACGACTGGGACCTTAGCCTTTACTATTAAGATCCTTTGTGACTGGTGGACTGGAGGCTGGTCAGAAGGGCCTGCCACCGCCTCTTCTGTCTGAAGGTCAACCCAGACCCCCTCCTCCTCCATATCTGTGTCGATCTCACCCTCTATGTCGATCTCTACGTCAATTTCCTCCTTTATCTCCCCGTCGCCATCCTCTTCCCGTTTCACCTCCACCTCATCTTCCCCCTCATCTCTCCCATCAATGGCTAAAGGATCCATCTAACCAGAAAAAGGATGTCGATAGAGAAGCAAATAGAAGAAAGAAAAAACAACAGAAAGGAAAATACGCACCCCTTACAGTCTCAAAAAAAAAACTCAGGTTGCCGTTATTGCTCTCTCTTTCTCTCAGGCTTATTACCACCCCCATTCGGCGCCTTATGGGTCTCCGAGATGGTTCTCCCACGAGAGTCAGCAGTGATACGGTTTTCGCGCGCGAAAATGATGCAATCCTCGAGAGTGGGGGTAATCCTGGATGCACACAACCGAGCGGCCCGGGGAGATGGCGCCATCCCTCAGCGTCAGACACGGTCCGCCGATTCACGCACGTGGCACGCCGCGCCGTAGTCGTATAGCGCGATCTGAAAGATAGGTGGCGGCACCCCCCCCAGCATCAAGCCCGACCACCGGCGCGACCCCAAATGCATTTCCTCGCCGGTGTACCGATATGATGAGTATCGCAACCCCGGATAGGAGTCTCACGATAATTGAAACGCGGGTTTAATTCATTCATTTATTCACGGATTTTCCTTTAAATAATTTAATTTTTCAGGGTGAATCTACAATGAATCACGGGTTTTAATTTAAATAATTAAAATTTGTAAGGGTGAAGCTACAATGAAACATGGGTTTAATTTAAATAATTTAGATTTTTAAGGGTGAATCTACAATGAATCACGGGTTTTAATTTAAATAATTAAAATTTTTAAGGGTGAAGCTACAATGAAACACGGGTTTAATTTAAATAATTTAGATTTTTAAGGGTGAATCTACAATGAATCACGGGTTTTAATTTAAATAATTAAAATTTTTAAGGGTGAAGCTACAATGAAACACGGGTTTAATTTAAATAATTTAGATTTTTAAGGGTGAATCTATAATAAAACGCGGGTTTAATTTAAATAATTAGGATGAAAAATGCGGGTTTAATAATTATGTTTGAGGGTGAATCTACAATAAAACGCGGGTTTAAGTTAAATAATTATATTTAAGGGTGAAGCCTTAAATAAGAAATTTCGGGTTTTAAGTGTAAATTTCAACAAATAATTTTAATTTTTAAGGGTGAATTTTATTATGGAGAGCGGTTATTTACTCATTTATTCGCGGATTTTCCTTTAAATAATTTAATTTTCAGGGTGAAGGGAGCCCCTGCCATCGCTCCCTTCTGTGAGATGCTACCTATGGCTCGCCGGGACTCATCCTGATACAATATATCAGGAGTACTTCCGGTTTCCCATCTCCAGGGCAAAAAGGAACAACCATTCAGTTCTTTAACCTTAAGGCGAGCCCTGGCCATCTCTCCTATAACCCTTATTATTTTATCATTTATTAATTTCTGCGGTCATGTCAGGGATTGGAAGGGCATCGGAATATTTCGTTAGGTTACACTGGAGGGTTAGTATATATTTATTCCCGGCTACAGTTACGGGTAGAGGGCCTACTATATCCATTTCTAAAACCTCGAAAGCTCTACTAGGGGTGGTAGTAATTTTCATAGGTTTCTTGGTTTTAACGCGGACTAATTTCTTTCTTTGGCAATTTTCGCAAGTTCGCACGTACTCAGAAACGTCTTCCTTTATCCCTGGCCAGAAAAATCTTTCCCGAACGCGATGGTAGGTTTTTGCAACCCCTTTATGTCCTCCTATTGTGGAATCATGGGCCTCATTAATTATTCCTAATCTATCATCGGGGGGCGGGATAGTTACTTCACTTGTGCAAATAGTAAGCTTAGGAATTCCGTCTTTCCATTGAGAACGTAGCGCGAATTCTACCGGTAGCCAGTGACTCTGTTCTAAACCATCTCCCGTTTTAGAAATGCTTACGGATTTTATTTTATCTTCTATCATGGCTGTTCGGAGAGAATTTAAACAATTTATTATCACTGTCATCTTCGCGATCTCGTCAGATTTTTCTTTAATGAATAACGAATAGATTATTTTACCGTTAGATAAGGTTGTTTGAGTGACCGCACCGACCCCTATTGGTTCATTCTTGAGTTTTCCAAGATCTATCATTCGTGATGCTACTAGCTGTTGGCAAATGGGGGAGCTTGGGCTGCAATCTACGGATAAAAAGTGTGCAATGTTATCATGTCTCATTAAAAGGTGATCTCGCGAATATTCAACAGATGATATGACATGGATGGACTCTACTTTATCTATATGGGAGGGTTCTGTCCACACAGGACTTCCTTTTTCCACACAGGATTCTGTCTCATTCCACACAGGATTTTCTCTTTCCACACAGGATTCTGTCTCATTCCACACAGGGTTTTCTTTTCTCATACAGGGCTCTGGGCTACACACCTTGGTGCATACTATCTGGGGCATATCGTCATCATAAGAATCGTCGGACGCATTCTCATCATAGGATTCAAGTAGGGTTGGATTACTGTCAGTTGTGGGTTCTTGGAGAGCAATTACCCCTTGAACCATTGTTGGTGGATTATCGTTAGCCCTATTTTTGCCAGACGGGATTTCTTGATAGGAACTAACCTGTTGGTCCCCGGCCCTAACCTTCTCGTGCGCGGAAGTACTACGCTCTAAGGCCGCATGGTCCTTGAGCCCCCCGACACACACGAGAACTTCAGTTGTAGCGGTCGTAGCCGGAAAAGTTTCACTTGCCAGGGTTTCTTGATAGGAACTAACCTGTTGGCCCTGGGTCCTACTCTCCTCAATACGTTCGGGAGTACTCCGGCCCATCGGGATTTCTTGATAGGAACTAACCTGTTGGTCCCCGGCCCCCCCGACACGCATGAGGGCATCGGTCATGTTTCCCACAACCGGACCTTTCCGAACTCCTCTTGCGAGGGCATCAGTCATGTTTCCCACAACTGGACTTTCCCTAACTCTACTCTCCTCTTCTTCGAGGGCATCAGCCACGACCCCCCAACCGGCACTTCTCTAAAGCTACCTCGGTCATGTTTCCCACAACCGCTGCTCTCTCCTAATGAAGAGGCAGAGCTAAACCTATGTATGTCAGTTAGTCCATTGTCCATGCTAATGAAGGTGTGAGAACTGTCATGGCGCTCAGCTGTTTTGGGACTAGATTCAGATTTATTGATTATAAATAGCTTTTCTACGTTAATTTCAACTGACAGTTCCGCCGCACTGAGGTCTTGAAGATTTGTGGTCAGGGAAGAAGTAGGGATAGGATTTCTAGACAGTGCGTCCGCGTTCATGTTAATTTTACCGGGCTTATGTATAATTTCATACTCATATTCTCTCAATAAAATCTTCCAACGGGCTAAACGCGTAATGGGGTCTCTTAATTTATGAAGCCATAGAAGGGATCGATGATCGGTCACTAGTACGAATTTCCTACCATATAAGTATGGTTTAAATTGTTTAACCGCGTGAACTATCGCTAATAATTCCTTTTCGGTAGTAGTGTAACGCATTTCAGCATCGTTTAAGGCCCTAGAGGTATACGCGATAGGGAGGTCTTTCCCGATTTGACCTTGGCTCAAAACGCCGCCTAATGCGTAATCGGACGCGTCAGTGGTAACCACAAATGGTTTAGAAAAATCAGGATATTGCAGGAGGGGCTCTGAACAAAGTATTCGTTTAAAGGCGATAAATGACTCTTCCTGGGGGTTCTCCCAAATAAAAGGCTGCCCCTTCTTCAAAAGGGAAAAAAGTGGTTTGGCAATCTTTGCAAAATTGGGAATGAACTTCCTATAGTACCCGGCCAAACCTAAGAATTGTTTAATATTTTTCGCGGTTTTGGGTCGCGGGAATTCCGAGACAGCTTCGATTTTCCGAGGATCGGGTTTAACTCCCTTTTCTGAGATAATGTGGCCTAGCTACCCGTCTTCCTTTTTCAAAAATAGACATTTATCGGGCTGCAAGGTTAGGCCTGAAGTTTTTAATCTACCGAAAAGTTTTCGTAGTTTCCGCGCGTGTTCTTCCAATGATTCGGCGTATACAACGATATCATCCATATATACAAAAAGCTCGATTCCTTGCAAACCGCTAAGAACTTTATCCATAAGGAATTGAAATGTTGAGGGGGCGCCTT
The DNA here is from genome assembly GCA_036365515.1 of Torymus aiolomorphi. Classification (NCBI taxonomy): domain Eukaryota; kingdom Metazoa; phylum Arthropoda; class Insecta; order Hymenoptera; family Torymidae; genus Torymus; species Torymus aiolomorphi. Next base: position 19,862,047 of record CM070873.1, on the reverse strand, counting down.
TTAATCCCATGGGCATTCTTTTATATTGGAGATGATTAAATGGGGTGGAAAACGCGGTTTTTGGGGCATCTACAGGATCGATGGGCACCTGATGGAAACCGGACGCTAGATCGAGGGTGGAAAAATATTTACTGCGGCCTAATTGATCCAGGATCTCGGTGATATTAGGGAGTGGATATGCTGACGCGATTGTTTTTTCATTTAACGCCCGGAAGTCTATAACAAGCCGCCAACGCTTATTTGCTTGGGAGTCTGGTTTTTTAGGCACTATCCACAATGGTGAATTATATGGCGATTCCGATTCCTCTACTATATCGTTATTGATTAGCTCTTGAACGTGTTTGTTAACTACATCACGTAATTGGGGTGGATACCGATATTGTTTTACGTTTATTGGAATATCGTCAGTGGTCGGAATTTTATGATTAATCATTGATGTTTTACTCAAAATGTCGCCTGGTAGATGGAACTGACAAGGGAATTGGCTAACTAGTTTTTCTACACTTTCCCGTTCTTTTGGCTCAAGATCCGCTATATCTAATAGATCCATTATTCTATCTACCCTATATTGACATTCGGTCTCAGAATTAGTTATAATCTTGACGGACCGTACGGGCTTGATAGTACTATCATATAATTCTAAGGTCAGGGGTGGAATTATAACATGAATATCTTCCGCAGTAGTATTTATCGCGAACAGGTGTGCCCTACCACCTTTGTTTTTGACTAGACACTCGCCTATAAAGAGTCCGGGTCCGGCATTTATTCTAGGAATATAACCAGCGGGACGCGTAGGGTTTTGAATCCTAATTTGGACGAGAGTTTTTGTCCTAGCGGGTAAGTAAAAGGAATCATGGTTCATAAAGGTCGTGGTTTCGCGTGGGTTTCCGAAAGAGATTAATCCACTCTTAAAAGATAGGGTAGCTTCTTGTTCTCTCAGAAATTCTATGCCAAGAATTCCGTCCGTGTTTATTGGGAAACTATCCGGTACAATGTTGAGTCGACATTTAATATCCCCCAGATTTATATTTGCACAACCCAAGGTATCTATTAAACCGTCATTTATTCCAGCCAGGCGATAAAGAACATTTGACTGAATAGTAACGTAGGGTTTTAATAACGATTCCTTGATAATATTTAATTCTGACCCGGTGTCGATAAGGAACCGCGGTAAGGGTTTGGTTAAGTCCTTACTTTTGAATACTACCACCGGGGAGTTCGACTCATTAGAGGTGGTGGAAACGAGGATGGCGCGGGTCGGGGCGCGAAGGTCGTTGTGTTTCGGCGGTTCATCATGGCGCCCGTATGCTGAACCACGTGGGAGTTTAAAGGTTGCCCGTTGCTATTAGAGGAGAATTGTCGCGCGGGTTGGTTCGAGGTGAAATTTACGGAATTATTGATCCCTAATCGCTTCCTGCATGTCTCGTAAGTATGCCCTTTTATCCTACAGTAATTACAATATAGACTCGAACGACTTCCTTTTGTGCAATCTCGCGCAATATGGCCGGGTTCATTACATTGATAGCATACGCGGCGTCTTTTTTCCGGTGCCTCCTTATCTTGGGGTTCAGTAATATGACAATATACTCTTTTCCGGCTATCGTCTATTTTATCGTAATGCAATTCTTTACGTTGCTGAACATACTTTTCGCAATTTATCGCAGTACTTATGGCTTGCTCGAGGGTGTTTGATGTCTTCCCGATCATGCGCGTGGCTATTTCTGAATTTAACCCCAGGGTAAAACATTCTATTGCCGTATTAGTTGTTCCTTCAATCATTCCGCGTGCTACGAGAGGGTTAAAGCTTTCATCAATTAATTCACGCGCTTTCTGCAGGATTTTAGTTACTCGTAATCCGTACTCTGATACTTTTTCGTTCAAATTTTGTTTAACGCGTGCCAAGTCTGTTTGAACCTGGGGCAAATTTTGGCTGGGTTGAAAAACTCGTTTCAATTCTAACAGAAGCTGATCTAGATTATCAAACGATTTAAATTGCAAATAGTCACTTGCCTCTCCGGTAACCCGTGATTTTACTAATTTCATAAAAAAGTTCCTGTCGTTAGGATTTATAAAATTTTCGGCTTCTCTACATTCTTTAATAAAACGGTTCACGGAAATATTTTTCCCATTAAATTCGGGAAGTATTCGCACTATCTCGTTTGTTTTCTTATAACTCGCCACCGAGTCTGACGCGACGGATTTGTGATTGGCTGAATTAACTGAATTATCATCAAAATTATCACGCACGATCAATTCGTCTCGAAAATTTCGGAAATTTGGGGCAGGATTAAGCGGTTGCCCCTTTGGTAGTACGGTAGACTCGGCGCGGTTATTCACTCTTAGATCGAGTATTTCCATGTTATCCGAAATCGACCACGAACCGGACGCTTGCTCGCTATTAACCGACATTTTGCAATAATCGCTCGCACGCTCGCTCAGGTTACTTAGCTCGGGTTCTTCCTTTTCGTTGTCTCGCAGATGACCCTGGTAGTTCGGGCAGGGGTTGAGGATTCTTGTGCGCTGATGACTCGTGGTAGGTGCTGGGGACCCGCTGATGATTAGTGGCTGATGTTAACCTTGACAATGCCTGCAGTGCAGGGGCGTGGACAGGCAGTGGAGAGATCGCAGGTGACGCCCTGAACGTAGTTGATACCGACGTCCTGGTGTAATTGATTTGCGTCTGTTGATAGGCCTTAGGACTTCTTCGTCGATGCCACTTCCGTAGCCTGAATCAGGACTACCTTCTCTTGAGTTCCGTGGAGCTCTGTAGCCGTCGATTGGCTGAGGATTTCTTCTTTGTCTCTGCCGTGGACTCAGTTGCCCAATCGGGTGTTCCGGCATTCGCCCAGGTTCCAAGGGAAACCACGGCTTAAAACCTTGGAAGGAACACAAATCTCGAGCTTCTCCGGAAATGTCTTGGCCTCCTCACAACTCTTTGAGCAATCCCACCGCTGTCACCAAAAATTGTTACGACCCGAGTCGGGGTCTTCAAGCAGAAGGGCGTTTCTGCAATGGTCGCCAAGTTGACCAGTTGGAACGTGGAATTCGTTGCTCAATTAAGCGCTAAAGCGCATAGAGTTGCGGGAACTTGAAATAAAACTTCAAACTCGATGAATAACTTAAACCTTGACTTTATTAAGTTAATTAATACTTTTGATACTTTAACAATAAGCGAGCTGTCTTTATAAGCGCGACTCGATATAAACTTAGTCTGGCGAAGCCAGATTACGCGTAATGACGCAATACAGTAACAAAGCCAGAGTACTTTGCCACTTCAGACTACAGCTCAACGGCGCAACATACACAGGGCAAGCCCTAGTGCAGCAGAATACCAAGCTAGTTGGTATGACCGATTATAGAGCTTCTGGGCGCAACATGCACAAGTGCAGCAGAATACTAAGCTAGTTAGTATGACCCAGGTCTTCAAAGACTGACTGGACGTCGGTGGCGTAGCTCCTTTTATATCCTGGACGCGGACCTTTGTCCGTTAATGGGAGGAGCCAGGCTCTCTGGTGGCGAAACGTTGAATCTTCCTGAGGTCTATTCCGAGGCCTGTAGGTGCCTAGAAGGGCCGAGAGCTTCCCTCTCCTCTCTTAATCATGGCGAGCTTTGTGGTGGGGGAACACCTGTGGATGCTCAGATCCCGGCCGAAAATCCCTTCTTGACTTGCGGCGCTTGTGCCTGCCTCTTGATTGGTTCCCCTCTGTAGGCCGTTACGTTGTGATGTAGTAGCTCCCGGTTGGTAGTGGGGACAGTACGATGTAAAGGCTGTAGGGCGCCAAGTTGCCTCAGAGGCTTCCCCCACTCTGAGGTGGAGAGAGTGGAGAGAGTGGCGGTGGAGGGCGTCAGATCCGAAAGTAGGGTCGAGAGTGCCGAGCAAAGAATGGCGGAGGGGGTACTGATCTCTGATTGGCTGCTGCTCTGAAGGACCGATTGCCACGTAGCCTCTTTGGTTGCGTCATGGACCCACGAGCTGACGCAACGTCGCCCAACGTATTGCTAGGGTTGTTTACGGTTGGTGACTCATAGCTCGTTCCTCGCTGTGCTCAACCGTCTTACATTCCAGAGGCCCTTTGCTAATGGCCCTTCTCGGAATTGTTAACCTCGAGAGGTTTATTTATGTTCATGCTGCCTTTTTAACCGTCGCTGCATTCCTTCTCGTCGGATAAGCACTTCTCAGGATTGTTTGTGATCTGCTGGACCGTTGGCTAATGGATTCTGGGAATTGATTGACCGTTGATTGTCGTCCTGCTGATTGTCCTCCTATAAACAGAGCTTTACCCTACCTGAGCGAGCTTTTCCCTAGCTGCTATTATTATTATTAATATTACGGTTCGTCTCGAGTGTTGATGATGTAATTATTATCTATTATCGAAATAGTTATTAATTTAATCGCAGATTACTATCGTTTGTTTAATTGTTATTGCTAATCTCAATTTGTTCATTAAGGCGTTGACCTTACTATTGATAGTTGCATTATACGGGAGCAATTACTATTTATCGCTTGTTTATGGTCAATTTCTATTCGAGTTATCGTTAATTATATTTATTTATAACTTTATACTTGTTTATAACTTGGGTAATCAATTAATCAATATATAGATGAGTCTTTAGTATTTATTAAATTATCCTATTATTTATTTGTCGGAACGTCCTGGAGTTATTGTAGGGTGACCCTAAATGCAACGATACTCGTTCGCGTGAACGCAGTTCATAACAGTAGAAAGGGCCCTACGCGCGCCAGATGCCCGTACTTTGACCAATCAGCGAACTCTCTGAAGTTGGCTCTATGTGTTTTAACCAATAATATTTTTTGCTCAGCAATATGGCTGCCCCGTAAAAGCATATGGCTGCCTCCTCATACCCATCTCCCTTTTAATATAGGATTATATAGGACTCCTTTTTAATATAGGATTTTACGTGTCTATAAGTCGGAAAATTTACGTGTCTGTAACATTTCCGTAAAATTCAAGGTTATATCCCCGTAAGTACTCTTATATCCACGTAAATCCACGTAAAATACGTGATTTTTTTGCGGATAGGCACAGCGTAAATTATTTGTGTCATATCAAACAATTTAAAGAATGTTAATCTTAATTTAATTTTTATAAGTCGGTATTTTCAGAATTTTATTTAAAATATCTTAGAAATATTTGTATATCATAATTTTATTCATTTTAAAAGATGATCATGTTTTATAATTATTTTGATGAATAATAATTATGTTTTTAGTTTTAGGTTAAGAATTTCAATTTCCCAATTTGTAAAATGGACAATACAATACACATAAATCCAAAACCTTCAAGTTCCGATGTTAAGGATAAAACTTACATACAACTGACATCTGTTGTGCCCCAAACATCGTTTGTCATGGATGATAATGCAGTGTTAGCTCCTGTTGAAATCGAAGTACTTGATGCATCATCGATAAATCAAATGAATTTTGATTTGCGAGAGTTCGTAGAAGCCCAAGCTATAAAAATTCATAAGATACCTGAACAACTTCCTGTCAATTCTGTTCACTCAGATGATTATAATCAACTTAAGGAAGCTGCTGATTTTGAAGAACAGAATATTCTTTCGTCTGAAGAACAAAATTTATTGACTAAACAATTTTTGAATGGAGAATTGACATTTTCTGAGTTTACTGTGAGAATGGATCATGACATAGATATTGAAGGAGAAGACGCAGAACCTAGGTAATTATAACAATAAATATAAAAAAAAATTTGTATCTTTTAATCAATATGTTGTTATTATATGTTTATTTAGAACTATGGCCGTAAATGATTCTATTAGTGAAAAAAATACTCACATTAATACTCAAAAGATAGAAAAGCTTGCAAAAGTTCGTCCTAGACGATCAAGAAGAAATCTTCCAGCAGCATTGCAGGGTCTTATGGGAGAAGCAAACTTAAGATATGCTAGAGGAGAAGTTGATTTAGCTGCCCAAATGTGTATGGAAATAATAAGGTATTTCATAACATTTGTTGATTATATTATTGTGCATGCTATATCCATTATTAATATGAATAATAGTTTATATGATCTATGGATAAAATATATTTAATTATTTAAATACCCTAGTGGAAATTTGAAATGTATGAAAAGGTATCAAAATGTATTAAAAAGTATTAAATAGTTGAGGACGATCTTTGAAGGCAAAATTAAATGATCTTATTTCTTTTTTGGTAACGTTTCGTTGGCTTAGTACGCCAACCTCATCAGGTCGAAATTATAACCGTATATATCCTACGTCGATGAGTTGTTATTCTCGACTCAATAACTCAGTCGAGAATAACATCTGATCGACGTAGGATATATACGGTTATAATTACAGCCTGATGAGGTTGGCGTACTAAGCCAACGAAACGTTGCCAAAAAAGAAATAAGATCATTTCATTTTGCCTCCAAAGATCGTCCTCAACTATTTAATACAAAAATGAATGGCGTTAGACCTTCAACATTGTATCAAAAAGTATCAGAGTATACCAAATCGTATATGTAGGATGCATTTCGTAATTTTTTTAGCACACTTTAATGCTATTTGATACTTATTGATATCTTTTAATACAATTTTGATACATTTTCAAAAAAATGAAATATTAATTTATTTATCATTATATTAAAAACATTAATACCTTTTGGTACATCTTAAAACCTTTTCATACATTTTGATATCTTTTTATATATTTTGGTACATTTTGATACTTTTTTTTAATTTTTATGTTGAATAAATTTAGTTCTTATTAATATTAATAGTGGTAAATATATCAAAGTGTTTCTAAATATATGACAATGTATGAAAATGTATCAAAAGGTATCAAAATGTACTGAAATGTATATAAGTGTACCAAAGCGTGTCTAAATGTTTCTTCTCTGAATAAATTTTTTTTTATTAAAAATAATTTTGTATATAAATGTATCAAAATGTGTTAAAAGGTATCAAAACGTATCAAAAGGTATTAAAGTGTTTTATAAAAATTACGAAGTGCAATCTTGACATACAATTTGATGCATTTTAATACCTTTTGATAAATTTTGATACCTTTTAATACATTTTGATACATTTTGATACATTTTGGTACATTTTGATACATTTTATAATTTCCACTGGGGTATATACACAGGTCGCTTAAGGCCTAATACAAAAAGAAAGATCAATATGAAAACTACACATAAAATAGCATAATACTTTTGAAATAAATAAATAATACTAAAATAGTAAATATGTATCGTGATAATTATATTAAAGTACAATAATTATATTTCATCTATTTATTTGTTTGCATGGTTACTTATAGGCAAGTTCCCAATGCTCCAGAGCCATTTCACACATTATCAATGATTTATGAGAATGATCAACCAGACAAAGCATTACAATTTGCTCTGATAGCTGCACATCTTAGTCCTAGAGACTCTGACCAATGGGTTCGCCTGGCTAATTCATCATTGGAAACAGGCAATTTGAGACAAGCACTCACTTGCTATTCCAAAGCTATTCAAGCTAATCCCAAAAACATTGAATTGTATGAGACTCGGGCCAAGCTGCAGGATCAATATGGTGATCGAAAAGCCTTCATACGTGCCTATTCTAAGCTTCTCCATCAACTAGGTCTAGAGGATGGTGACAATATAGTGAAATATGCCAAGTTACTGGCTAAACGTTGCATGCAAGAAAATATGTACGAGATAGCTCTCGACGGAATGGATAATATTTTCAAAAAGTGCCCGCAGCTAGTGACACTTGAAGAAGTTAATCTCATGACAGAACTGCTGATAGTGCTAAAACAGTTTACCCGTTGTCTGGACATCCTTACAACGTACACAAGCATTTGGATTGAGTATGTAAGTCTGGAAGGCAGTAGTAGTAGTGGCGGCGGTAGTAGCAAGAGGCCTGCCATCGCTCTCTGTAATATCCCAGATGAGTTAGCTGTGGACCTGAAGGCCAAATGCATAATCTCGCTAATCGAGCTGCAGGAGGTAACGGTGGCAGATACGTTAGTGCCCAAATTTCAGACACTGGAGAACCCGGAGATTTCGGGCGACCTTTTCCTTGACGTGGCTGAGGCCTTTATGGGCAAGGGCGAGTTCGAGCGTGCTCTCGGTCTGCTCGAGCCCCTAGTCAACAGCGAGAATTTCAGTCTAGCGGCCGTCTGGCTAAGGCACGCCGAATGCTGGGCCGGCTGCCGCGACTTCGCCAAGGCCATTAAGTCCTACGAGATCGTGCGCAAGCTCTCACCCCAGCATCTCGGTGCGCGCATGGAGCTCGCCAAGCTCTACAAACTCAGAGGCCAGTTCAGCAAGGCCATTCAGGTGTTGAAGCAGGATCCCGAGACGGACGTGCTCGACCCGGGCGTGATCTACGAGAGGACCAAGCTCCTCTTTCAGCTTAGGAGGTACGCTGAGTATTTTGAGTCGGGCCTGCTGCTGCTATCGCGACATTGCATTGCGCTCAGGTCGAAGCTCGAGCTCACCGCGCTCAGTCGTACCAGCGGTGTGCGTCAGCGTATTGAGATATTGCGAAGGTATATATCAATCGTTATTTTCTTTTAACGAGTCAATTTTTGTATAGAAACCGTAATAACCCTGGTGGAAATCGAAAATGTATATAAATGTAAAAAAGTGTAAATTTCTGTAATAAAACGTATATAAATGTAAATAAGTGTATGTAAAGGTCGTAATTGGAACATTAATTTAGAATTATTTACATGTATTTATATTTATATATGTTTCATTACAGAAATTTATGTTTATTTATAAAAATATATATATTTTATTTTGATGTCATAAGTGATGGAATTTAATAAACGTACCCTAGTGAAAAAAATGTAATGCTCATAACAGTTGATATCTGCAGCTATCAGAAAAAAACTGAAGAAAATGGAAGAAAACAGAAATTAACTGCAGAAAAATGTCGGAATTGAGACAAAGACAACAGTAATCTTCAGTTTTTATCAGTTTTCTTCAGTTTGTATCAGTTTTCAACAGTTATCTACAGTTATTTGCAATTATAAACAGTTTTCTTCAGTTATCAACAGTTATGTTCTGTTTTCGGAAAAGCAAGCGACTTTAAGAAGTGAAGAAATCAGTAAAAAACTGAAAATAGCAGTTTTATTCTGAATAAAACTGAAGACAACAGTTATACACGGATGAAAACTGTTTATAAATGTAATAAAAATATTGGAAAATTTTGCTATATACAACTTAATTCGATACTTGAACATAACAGTTAATAATTGAAGAAAACTGATAATAACTATTAATAAACGAAGAAAACAGTTTTAAACTGTTTAAAAGTGAAGAAAATTTTGAAGAAAAGTGAAGAAAAATGAACAAAACAATTTTTTTAAAATTTTTTTGCGATTGGAATTTGAACATAACAGTGAATAACTGAAAATAACTCATGAAAACTACAGATAGCTGTTGTCTTTGTCTCAATTCCGACCTTTTTCTGCAGTTATCTGCAGTGAATAACTGTTTTCTTCAGTTTTATTCAATTGTCTTCACTATTTTTTTTTGCTAGGGTAAATACATGTTTTTATATTTATATACATTTTTGTAAAACTTGTAAATTATAAGTCTTATATACCCTAGAGGAAATATTTTTGTTAAAAAATGTTAAAAACTGTTAGGAAGAGTTATAAACTGTTTAAAAATGTTACAAAATGTAGGATTTTGGACGTTATTAATCGTTTTTAACTGTTTGTAACATTTTTCAACAGTTTTTAACAGTTTGTAAGAGTTATTAAATTATTTAATATTTATTTATTTATTTATTTATTTCCAGAAAATATTTACATTACATTATTATATACGAAATATACATGAGTAAGTAAATCCTACTGAGGCAAATATTATTGCCTGTGTGTAGATCTGGTACATAGAAAACTTACAAACTAAAAAAAAATATTACAAACTACAAAATTCTTAAAAACTAAATAATGGTATGTGCGTAGTGTTTGTTAACATCGATAAAATCCATTGTAGTACATAAATAACAGTTAAATAATTTGTTAGATATATTGGTTAAGATTTAATTATTATTTTGAAATTATATTGCATCTTTTACTATAAACATTTTTAATTTTTTCTTCATTAATTGTCTACTTAAATTCATAACTTTGAGATCCTTAGATAGCCCATTAAAGACCCTTATAGCTTCATTGTAGCTATTTTTATCACTAATTTTTTTATCACATTTAGGTAATTGAATTGTTTTGTTTCTGGTCTTGCTCGCACTGTTTATATATTTATTTCTTAATGTAGAATAATGTAAGGATATTGACTCTAACTGGAATAATTTTTTTATTTCAAGAGGTGGATTAGTTTGAGAGAATTTATTTTTATTTATGATTTTCAATATTTTGTTTTGTGTTGATTGTATTAGTTTCATATTATTATCGTATGCACCACCCCAGGCAATTACCCCATAACTGATTAGACTATGAAAGAAAGCATAATATATTATCATTAATGTTTTTGTATCCATCATATTTTTTATCTTGGCAAAGACAAAAATTAGGTATTTGGTTTTTTTAATGATATATCTTATATGCTTATCCCATTTCATATTGTAGTCGAAATACAGCCCTAAGTATTTATGACTTTCAACTCTTTTTATTAATTGCGTTCCTATTTTGATGTTTAGTGTGCCAGGCACACTATCACAGTAGTTTCCGAGAGTCATATAGACCGTTTTATCTATATTTAGCGACAGTTTATTTTGTGCAAGCCATTTGGCCACATGATTAAGGTAAGCACACATTTTCTCCTGAGCTGAGGACCACATGTCACTTGATATAATAACCGTGTCATCAGCATAGGACATGATTGTGTCATTTTGCATACTTCCTAGTAAGTCATTGACATAAAGTATAAAAAGTAATGGACCTAATATAGTTCCTTGGGGAACACCCGCAGTAAATTCTTTATATTCACTTTTACAGTCTTGAATTTTTACTCTTTGCCGCCTATCTGTGAGATAGCTAGTCATCAGTTTTAAGGCACTACCCCTTACTCCGTATCGTTCGAGCTTATCTAAAAGAACTCTATGATTAACAGTGTCAAATGCTTTTGCTAAGTCTAGAAAAGCAACAATTATTGGTTTACTTTTATCTAAGTTTTCGTATATGATATTTGATATATAATTTAATGCGTCAGTAGTTCCCCTATTTTTAACGAAACCGTATTGTTTTTCTGATATTATGTTATGTTTTTCAAAAAAGTGGTATAATCTATTATAAATTATTTTTTCAAAAATTTTTGCAATGTTCGATATTAAAGAGATTGGTCTGTAATTACTGATATTAGATTTTTCACCAGCCTTCTAAATAGGGACTACCTCAGCATTTTTGAGCGCGTCAGGCCAGATAGATTTCACAATACATAAATTGAAGATATATTCTAAGGGCACACATATATATTCAGAGAGAATTTTCAATGATTTAGCGTTAATATTGTCTACACCTCCAGATTTATTTTCAATGTGTTGATTATTTTGTATATCTCAGCAAAATCTGTCGGACGAATGAAAATGGATTCAGGATTCCTATCTGGAAGTTTCAGGTTATTATTATTTATATTAGCAAATTGTGCACTCAAATTTGGTCCTATTTTGCAAAAATAGGTGTTCATAGCATTTGCTATATCAGTTTTATTTTCGATTTTTTGATTGTTTTCGTATATATATTTTATTGGATTATCATGCACACTATTTTTCCCTAATTTAGTTTTAATTATGTTCCATAATTCCCTAGAGTTTCCGCTATTTCGTTTTATCATTTCCTTTTCATATTTAAATTTTGCTTCTTTAATAACTTTGTTCAAAATCTTAGTGTAATTTGTATACTCTTTTTTTAGGGCTTCAGAAGTGGGATTGTTTTTCCATAAGATATACAGTGTCTAGTAGTACACGAGACTATAATAGCACTAGTAATCCAATTTTTTCTCGGAAGTTTATTTTTATTTTTAAATTGTTTTTTGGTAGTGGACGCATCAATACAATTATTTATCATGTCAATTAATGCGTTAACTGCAAGATTAGGATCCTGCATAGACAATATTGAGTACCAGTTTGAATTATTTGCAACATGTTTTAACTTGTTGTAATTAATTGATTTCATATTGAATTTGTTTGGCTGATTTATTTCTAATTTATCTATAGTTATAAATAATGGGTAGTGATCATTAAATGGATTCGTTATTTTAAATGAATTAATATTTATATTTTTAGTTTTTATATAGAAATTGTCGATGCAGGTACCTCTTTTATTATTAGATGAAGGTCTTGTTATTCCAGTAAAGCATGGCGTAAATTTATGTTCCAAGAGATCATTTAAAAATTCTTGTATTATAAGGTTATCTGTTGAGTCAGTCTTACTAAAATTTTCGTCTAATATATCAATGTTAAAATCCCCGATTATACAATGCGACGCCTCCTGTTCATATAATTCTAACTCACGGAAGAGTGCAACATAATTCTAACTCAAAATTCTATGCAAGATAATTCCAACTCGAAATTTCGTGCAATATAATTCTAACCCGCAACTCCGTGCATTAAAATTCCAATTCGGGCCAATGCAATATGATTCCTATTCAAACTCACAGTGCAATATGATGCTAACTCGTGCGGCAAAACAATATATTTCTTACATTATTTCTTATGACAAACAATTCTGTACTCAAGCACTTCTAATAACACGGGAGAGATATAGTAGTACCTTATTTATCAATTAATCTGATGTTTTACATATATTGATATCCATACATAATCATGAAACGGAGGCATAAACGCAAAAAACACGATTTTCACAGAAAATAAGGGTTACTAATTAAACAAGCTTTACTCAAACATAAATAAACCACCTTTAAAAGTTGAAATAGATTGGGTGCACGAGGAAATGGGCTCTCGAAAACAAGCTTCTTACGCGTGCTTATATTCAAAGCGAAATTACTGGTCAAATTAAAAGTAGCTTAAGCCTACCAAATTTTTTTATCAAATGACTAGTAAATTTTTATATATAGTAGTACAATATCATGTACTATATATGAACATATTATATGTTATGATACATAAAAATAACCACAATACATGCGATACATATGCGTGTAAAAAAGCACGATTTGCGGTTTTTATGAAATGAAATTTTAATTTTTCTGGTGACTTGATATTTTCTTTACAGAAAAAGATTTCGCAGCTCAAATGCTATACTCTCTAGGAGGTTTTTTGAACAAATTATCGATTTTCATTAAATGACGAGGAAAAATGCTTTTCTCTCCATAACAGCCTATCGAGGGAGCAGTGCAAAGAGTACATACGAGAGTACAAAGAGTACCAAGAGTACATACGAGAGTGCGAAGAGTACAAAGAGTACGTCCTAGGTACACAATATAATATTTAAACCTAAGTAGCCGGGGGATACGAGGTCCACGCATATTAGGGAACAACGTAGAAATGCAAAAAAACGATTATTTAAATAATTTTTAAACCCAAGCACCTGGGGGATACGAGGTCCACGCATGTTAGGAAATTATGTACACGGAAAAAAAGTAAATCTTGCTGTTTTGCAGAAGTTAAATCAACTAGGTAAGGAAAAAGTAGAAACGGCTTTAAAAAAAGTAGAGAATTCACTTTTTTTTTTTTAAATTAAAAGTAAAAACTACTTTTTATTTGAAATCAAAGCATAATGCCAATTTTACCTTACTAAAAAGTGAATTGTACGTTTTTTAAAAGCAGTTTTTACTGATACTTATAAAAGTAAAATAAACTTGTGAAAAGTAGAATTTACTTTTTTCCGTGTAGACGTACAACAGTAAGCAAGAAAATAATTTAAATAATTTTTCCGCCCTTTAACCTCAAAATGCCATCTTAAATGTCATTTTGCGGCCTCGGACGGAAAAATACGTTACTGAAACGTCGCATGAGGTAAATAATCCTCTTCCGCCCGCGTTAGTAATATACTATTTAAGCCCAAGCAGCCGGGGGATACGAGGTCCACGCGTATATGAGAATTACGTAGACGTACAATACGATTATTTAAATAATTTTTAAACCCAAGTAGCCGGGGGATACGAGGTCCACGCATATATGGAAATTATGTAGACGTGCAACAATATGTAAAACAATTATTTAAATAATTTTTAAACCCAAGTAGGCAGGGGATAAGAGGCTCACGCATATTAGAGAATTACATCGAAGTACAACAATCAGTAATACGATTATTTAAATAATTTTTTCGCCCTTTAACCTCAAAATGCCATCTTAATTGTCATTTTGCGGCCTCGGACGAAAAAATACGTTACTGAAACGTGGACGTAAGAGAATTTTTACCTCATGCGACTTTTCGACCTCGCTTCGCTCGGCCGAAAAACGTCGCATGAGGTAAATAATCCTCTTCCGCCCGCGTTAGTAATATACTATTTAAACCTACGTCACTGGGGGATAAGAGTTCCATGCATATTAGGGAATAGCGTAGAAGTAAAACAATAAGCAAAACAATTATTCAAATAATTTTTAAACCAAAGTAGACGGGGGATATGAGGTCCACGCATGAAAGGGAATTACAAAAACGTACAAAAACGATCTCCTATCCCCCGGCTACTTGCGTTTAAAAATTATTTAAATAATCGCATTACACGTCTAAGTAATTCTCATATACGCGTGGACCTCGTATCCCCCGTCTATTTGGGTTTCAAAATTATTCAAATAATTGTCTTGCTTATTGTTGTACGTCTATGTAATTCCCTTACATGAGTGGACCTCGTATCCCTCGCCTACTTGGGTTTAAAAATTATTTAAATAATCGTATTGCTGATTGTTGCACTACTATGTAATTCCCTAATATCCGTGGACCTCTTATCCACCGTCTGCTTGGGTTTAAAAATTATTTAAACAATAGTTTAGCTTATTGTTGCACTTCTACGCTATTCCCTAATATATGTGGACCTCTTATCCCCCGGCTACTTAGGTTTAAAACTTATTTAAATGATCGTATTGCTGATTGTTGCAATTCGACGTAATTTCCTAAAATGCGTGGACCTCGTATCCCCCGGCTGCTTTGGCTTAAAATTATTTAAATAATCGTGTTGCACTTTTACGTAATATACTCTTTACTCTTATATGTACTCTTTGTACTCTCGTATGTACTCTTAATATTCTTTGTACTCTCGTATGTACTCTTTGTATTTTTATATGTGATCTTTATACTCTCTATATTTTCTTCTTTTAAGGGAGTAACGAGAGCACAAGAGAGTATAAGAGAGTACATTAGAGTACAAGAGATTATTTTAAGAGTATTTTTTGTGCACATTGAAGTGCTTACTATGCCCCCTCGATAGGCTCTTATGCACAAAAAAGCATTTTTCCTTTTTTCCTCGTCATTTAATGAAAATCGATCATTTGTTCATTTCTTCCACCTGGAGAGTATAGCATTTGAGCTGCGAAATCTTTTTCTGTAAAGAAAATATCAAATCACCAGAAAAATAAAAATTTAATTTCATAAAAACCGCAAATCGTGCTTTTTTACACGCATATATATCGCATGTATTGTGGTTATTTTTATGTATCATAACATATAATAGGTTCATACATAGTACATGATATTGTACTTCTATATATAAAAATTTACTAGTCATTTGATAAAAAAATTTGGTAGGCTTAAGCTACTTTTAATTTGACCAGTAATTTCGCTTTGAATATAAGCACGCGTAAGAAGCTTGTTTTCGAGAGCCCGTTTCCTCGTGCACCCAACCTATTTCAACTTTTAAAGGTGGTTTATTTATGTTTGAGTAAAGCTTGTTTAATTAGTAACCCTTATTTTCTGTGAAAAATCGCGTTTTTTTGCGTTTATGCCTCCGTTTCATGATTATGTATGGATATCAATATATGTAAAACATCAGATTAATTGATAAATAAGGTACTACTATTCTCTCCCGTATTATTAGAAGTGCTTGAGTACAGAATTGTTTGTCATAAGAAATAACGTCCAGGATTATTTGAATTAGATTTATATTGTTTTGCCGCACGAGTTAGCATCATATTGCACTGTGAGTTTGAATAGGAATCATATTGTATTGGCCCGAATTGGAATTTTAATGCACGGAGTTGCGGGTTAGAATTATATTGCACGAAATTTCGAGTTGGAATTATCTTGCATAGAATTTTGAGTTAGAATTATGTTGCACTCTTCCGTGAGTTAGAATTATATGAACAGGAGGCGTCGAATGGTTCTTAGTATTTAATTGGTCTCTTAGGAATTTTTTCAGGCTATGAACAAATTCATATTTTTTTATATTGTGTGATCTATAGATCGCTGAGATTCTTACAGTTTCGGTGCCAATTAGTTTTATAACCGAGCTTAAGATACGTATGTTGTCGACCACTATAATTTCTGTGTGTTCAGATAGTTCATCCTTTATATACATCATAACTCCATCTGCTTTATTCATTTTACTCTCACTATAGTAACTTTTGTAACCTGATATGTTGTACAATGGAGTATATTGCACATTCCAAGATTCAGTACATATAATGACACTTGGTCTTACGGCTAAACATTCAATAAAAGTTTCAAGTTTTTCAAAGTTTTGTTTTATACTTCTAATATTTACACATAAAATCAAATTTTTACCTTTATCGATACTTTTATTGAGTGTTTGTATATTACCAAAAGCTTGTTCTTTTTGTGAAATAACTTCAAAATTTAGTTGTTGTTGATCCATGTTCAAAATTCAGAAGTTCAGAAGTTGCTGAGTCTAATAACTTTTAAATATTTATTAATTATTATTATTAACATAATAATAACTAATTATTAGCATAATTAAACACTCCTTAGGCTTCTTCTGCATTGTTTGGCTGTTACTTGCCTTTGGAGTGCTCATGATTATAATAATGAGGCTATTAAATAATTATTAATTAATATTAATAATAATAATAATTTATTAATTCTTAATATTTATAAATATAAAAAAGTGTATATAAATGTAAATAAATCTAGCTAAAGGTTGCAATTCGAACATTTTTTACATTTAATACATTTATATACACTTAAATACATCTTTTTACATTTTATAAAATTTGCGCTACCCTAACGGAAATATTTTTGTTCAAAAATGTTAAAAACTGTTAGAAAGAGTTATAAACTGTTTAAAAATGTTACAATTTGTAGGATTTTGGACGTTATTAATCGTTTGTAACTGTTTGTAACATTTGTGATGATATACTTCGGCGACGAACGCCGAGCCCGAACACCCACAAATAAATACTGATCTTATTTATCAAGTCCTTAACCTGCCTCTATCTTCCTCTCACTTTCTCCCGACTTACCGTCCAAAAGGAGATTCACTGTGACGTCGTTCACCTGGGCACGTGACGAAGCTGAAAAGGTTGGGAAGGGGTTTTGCGCAAATAATTATGATCCAACTTCGTTAACATAACTTATTCTTTATTCCAAAAGTCCCTACTTACAATCAAGCTACGTTCCCTAACCTCTCACGCTCACACACACACACACACACACACGCGCGCGCACACACACACACACACACACGCACGCGCGCGCGCACACACACACACACACACACACACACACACACACACACACACACTCGCCTCGCTCTTTCTCCCTTTTTCTCCACGCCGATCTCAATCTCTCGAGACGATTCCAAGAATCGTCGCGCGAACGCGTTCGTCGCAACTCTCTCTCTCTCTCTCTCTCTCTCTCTCTCTCTCTCTCTCTCTCTCTCTCTCTCTCTCTCTCTCTCTCTCTCTCTCTCTCTCTCTCTCTCTCTCTCTCTCTCTCTCTCTCTCTCTCTCTCTCTCTCTCCACGCTCTCTCTCTCTCCACGCTCTCTCACTTTCGCCACACGGAAAAAAATTTGGAAGCCTGGGATGTCGGAGGTATGGAATTAACAGAAATCCAAAAAATACCGTATCTGTATGTAATCTCAAAATGGGATTATGTGTATGCCATGTTGGAATGGCGGGGACTCCGAGACTTTCGGTACCGTCGGGATACGCCCGATGGAGTCCTCAGGCCCCTATTCTTGGTATCTCGGCGGGTCGGCTATACATTCGGACGTATTTCACGCGCGCCGCTTCATAAATATACTAATATAATATATATAAACGGTTCAAAACGTGTGTGCTATATTATACTATAATAATACTTTGATATATAATGATGAAACGCATATATATATGAGAAAAACGCGCGCAAATGCGGACCGTTCCCCTTCTCTCAACGCTGTCGCGCCACGATACCAGAGATGGGGGCCTCAGACGTCCAAAGTGGAATCGCTACAATACCGAAAATCTCGGAGTCTGGGGATGACCGAATTGGAGTTCAGAACATACGTTTTTGAATCGTGAAGACTCCGAAGATATTGGATTCTTACAGGTTCAACTTTGGATGCGCCTTAATTCCAAATTCGTCATAAATTAAGACGATCGATGGTATTGCACGGAGTCCATATATACCGGAGGTCTGGAGATCCTAAATTTTTTTCCGTGCACGCAAACCTCACCGCGCGAAGCGAAAGCTCTCGTCGCGATTCTCAGAATCGCTGCCCGGCCAAAGGTTTCTCTCCGGGCACTTCCGCGAATCGCCGCAGATACTCGCGCGCACGCGCTCCTCGCAACCCCTCGCCACGAACGCGACCCTTCTCACCGCACTCCCCTCCCGGAACACGCCTTCTCACTCACCGTTCGCGCTTCCTCTCGCCTCTCACTCTTCTCCATCCTCCACAGTCGGCGTCCTCGGGGCGTCGCACTTTACCAGGTCCCCGTCCTCCTTCTCTCCTTCCTCGTCTTCCCGGCTCGCTCGCTCTCCTCCTCTCCTCGTCCTCGCGTCCGCTCTTCTCTGGGTCCTCGACACCTTCCTCGTCGCTTCACCTTTTTCCTCTTCGCTCCCTCTCACCTTCTCCACATACTTCCCAGCTCTCCCCCAGCTCTCTTCTTCACTCTTTTGCGCGCACTCAACACCGGCTCGTTCGACACTGCCGATCTCCTCGTGGCCGCCAGCAGGCCTGCTGCCGTCATGAAGTAAGAGAGAAGGAGACGTAACTCCATACGTTCTGACAGGCAAAAGTGTAACCCTTTTTTTGCAAAAGATAGCCAGGTTCGCTCGGTGGAATAGTCACCACTAACTGGCTTCAGCGCCCCTCGCGACAAACGCTGAACTACGTAGCCATGATCCATGACAGCGAATCCACATTGCATGATTTATGACCTATGACTATGACCGATGACAGTGAGAAAGACTAAAACGTTTTCAGCGGACATTTTATGAGAAATTTGCATGATAACTGTAAATAATTTATTTATATAAAGTAAAAATGTATAAAAACTTAAAGAAACTCAATTATACCGTAAAGAACTCTTATCCCCAAGCGGGGAGTGATGAACATATGTCATTTCGTGCTATAAATTCTAAGTTGAAGTGATAGCTCAGGTAGTTAAGGCGCATTGATTTTACCAGTTTGTTTTTGCAGGACTCGAGTTCAATCCTAGGCTCTGAAATTTTTTTTTTTTATGTTTTTCAAATTTTATTTCCAAAGATTATTTTAAAATAAAAAATTTAGTTTAAAAATAAATTTAGACATTTTAATTTCTTCTTCTAATAATTAAATGGATTAGCGAATATAAAATTTGAAAAATGACAATTTATTTACAATATTTATGTTAATAATAAAGTTATAATTAATTTAGTGAGTTTGAAAAGTAGATTGATATTAAAAAAACATTTATTAATTAACATATAAAAAATTAAAGAGTATTTTTTAATACTATAACTTTTTAAATACAATAAGCTTTTAATAAAATAATTACTTAAGTACACCATTATTCAATCCATCGTTTTAAATGCTTTTTTAATACAATTCTAAAATACAATACGTCCAGCTTAAAACTGAGAATAAAATGTTTACATCGCGGATTCAAGCGCCGCACACTGGGGCCGAAAGGCTCAAAACCACCTAGAGGTCATAATTCTCAACCAAATTTGAAAATTTAAAAACAGGAACTTTTGTGACAAAATACCAAAGACCGCTACGAAGCCTAATTTTGAGAATATGAACCTATAAACCTAATTTATAACCTATAACCCCAAAATTTACACTTGTGATTCCCAAAAATGCTATAAAACTTCAATTTATAAGTCCTTGACTCATGCTCTCTTAACCTTGATTCATAAAATTGGTCTACAAATTAAGTTTTGGTCCATTCTGTCAGAAATAGTGTATATTTTTAGGATATACATTGTATGTGGTTTAAATAACATTTTTCTCTTTTTTATAGCTGATTTTGGCCTCTCAGAAGCCACTAGGTGTAAGACCCCCTTAAGACTTATGAGGTTAGGGCTTATAGGTTTAGAGTTTATGAGTGCATGGCTTAATGGATCAAAGGTCAAGAGTTCACGAGTAAAGGGCTTACAAATTAAAGGTTTATCGTATTTTTGGGATTTGCAGGTCAAAAAGTGAATTGATTGGTTGATGTGATAGGATTATATGACTCCTTAGATTTATAGGTTAATTTTTTGGAAAATCAGGCTTCGTAGGTCTCTTCGATATTTGATAATGAATGTTCCTAAGCAAAAATTTTGAGATTCCGTTGAGAATTGCGACCTCTAGGTGGTTTTGAACCAAAAAATCCGTATGGTCCCAGTGTGCGCCGCCGCGAGATGATTTCCTAAGTATTAGCAGCGCAAAATTTTCTAAAAAAGCTCTCGACGCGTTTGTTTTTATTTTATATATACTTAAAAGATTTTAGAAATATTCTATGCATAAGCTGTATTTTACTTACCTTCTTCTTGTACATTGTTGTTTATTCTGCTTGAATTAATATTTTGTTACATATAAAATTATATTAATAATCTATTTTTAATAACTATTGACGAATAATAATAATTATTTTATGAAACAATTTCCATAAAAATGGTTTTTCGCAACGTTTACAATAAAACTTTCATATTGTAATTGCCTAATTACACGAAAATCTGACAAGCCTCTAACAATAAAATAATAAATTTATTATTTTTTTAAAGAAACAGTAAAAAATACTATACAAATTTTATTATTTTTAATTAAATTAATTATTTTAAAATAATGTTTGTATATAAAAATTGAAATAATTATTATTGAAAGAAAAAAAAAATTTCAGAGCCTAGGATCGAACTCGAGTCCTGCAAAAAGAAACTGGCAAAGCAGTGCGCCTTAAGTACCTGAGCTATCACTTCAACTTACAATTCATAGCACGAAATGACATATGTTGATCGTTCCCCGCTTGGGGATTAAAAACCTGTTTGAAATTCCGAACGTTCATAATGAACGAAATATTAACTTAAAGTTTCTAATTCTGGTTAGAATTCCCCGGAGTGTGGTTTACTGGTGACTGCAAGAGTGAGAAGTGAAGAAATACAATTTTTATCCGATTTCAAATGTATTAAGTAGCCAAATTCGGCTAAATTTGAAAATGGCAAAAATCTTTCGTTCACTATGAACGTTCGAAATTTCAAACACCTATTAAAAGCTCTTTAAGGTATTGAGATCCGGGTTTCTTAAAGATTAAAGAAGGGTTTTATTTACATTTTACTTTATTTATATACATAAATTATTTACGGTTCTCATGCAAATTTATCGAAAAAAGGTCCGCTGAAAATGTTTCATCATTATTTGTACCGGCCGTAAAAGTCGATCGGCTGGACGATGGCTCTGTAGTTCAGCGTTTGCCACAAGAGGCGCTGAAGCCAGTTAGTGGTGGCTATTCCGCCAAACGAACTTGGCGATCTTTTGCAGAAAAGTGGCTCTACTTTTCGTACACGGAGTTACGTCTCCTTCTCTCTTACTTCATGGCTGCCGTCTACGCCACTGCGGCCCGCGAGGTGCTGCCACTCCACTTACCGTCGCTCCTGTGCACACGCGCGCGCGATTCAAACGCGCCTCTCTCTCTCTCTCTCTCTCTCTCTCTCTCTCTCTCTCTCTCTCTCTCTCTCTCTCTCTCTCTCTCTCTCTCTCTCTCTCTCTCTCTCTCTCTCTCTCTCTCTCTCTCTCTCTCTCTCTCTCTCTCTCTCTCTCTCTCTCTCTCTCTCTCTCTCTCTCTCTCTCTCTCTCTCTCTCTCTCCCCCCCCCCCTCCCCTCCCCTCCCCTCCCCCCCCCTCCCCTTACCTGTTGACCTGAAGGCCGTTATTCGGTAATCCCGACGACGCTCGCGCTCTCAGGAGGCAGTTGATCCGTTGTAACCATCGGACACAAAACAACCCCGCCCGAATTCGCCCTTTTAGTCATCGAGAGGAAGATTTTACCGGCGGCCAGCTTCGACATGACACGCCGCGAGTTAAGCGAGAGGAAGAGGTTAATTGTGACGGAAATACCTCGTCACACATTTATCAACAGTTTTTAGCAGTTTGCAAGAATTATTAAATTATTTAATAACTTTTAAATATTTATTAATTATTATTATTAACATAGTAATAATTAATTATTTGTATAATTAAACACTCTTTAGGCTTCTTCTGCATTGTTTGACTGTTACTTGACTTCGGAGTGCTCCCGCACTCCTTGATTCTCATGATTATAATAATGAGGCTATTAAAGAATTATTAGTTATTAATAATAATAATAATAATAATAATTTATTAATTATTAATTTTTCCTGAAATATATCAAATTTAAAATTATTTGAAACTGCGGTATTCTTCACCGTGCCACCGAATAGGGAATTAAAAGCAGGATGCGTGAAATAATACGCGAACAAGTAAAAGCAAAGAATTATCTTTATTGCCCCTGGAGGCTGTTCACTATTTACAGGTGCGGCGCGTACTCTAGGTACGCGGCGATTCGGATGGTGCGCCCGCGCACGCGAAGTACGTGTGTGCGCGGTCGCACACACGTACGCGCACAAGCGGCTCGCGCCGACGTAGGCCGATCGCCGCGCGCGATCGACTCTCGCGCGCGCGTCGGCGGCCTCGCTCGCTCGCGTGGGTCTCGCTCCCCGGACGCTCGTCGTCCGCGGGGGGAGGCACGCGATCGCCTGGCCAGGACTTACCTCCGTCGCCTATAGTCAGGGCTTGATCGGACCCTCTCGGCGGTGTCGGCTGCCGTGTGCTGCGGCGTCTCTTTCTCTCTCTCTCCTCTTCCTCGGCCGCGGGGCTCTCGCTCCCGCGAGTCGGCTCGGCCGTAGCTGGCTTCGGCCGCGATGCTCCCTCTCTCTATCTCACCTGTACTCTCGGCCCCGGTTGAGCGTGGCTCTCTCTCCCTCTCTCTCAACCACGAGGGAACGAGGCTCTCGGCGCCGTGCTGCGTCTCTCTCTCCTTCGCTGCACTATTGCACCGCTCGCTGCGGCGTCTCTCTCTCTCCCTCTCGTGCACTGCACTCTGACTCTCTCTCCAAGTCTTTGCGCGCGGGGGACGAGCAGCTGCCTCAGCTACGGCAGAAGCGATACTGCCGGGCTCTGTCTCTCGCTCTTCTTTCCCCTCGCGCAAGGTTGTCGCGAGTTTTCATTTCGGGGCTCATTGTGTGTCGTAGTTGCGCTCGGTACTTTTCGCACAGCTACACGTGCGAGCAACTATACACACACACGCAAGCCCCCGGAGTCATACGAGGACAAGCCCGACTTTACTTGCGAATCCTCATGCCGCAATTGTCGGCCTTGCCTTCTCCAAGGCCGCAGTATGTTTATGTTTTCGGCCAACTACCTGTGTGTATACCGTGCGTCGGAGATCGGCTCGATCCGAGCTCCGTGTTCGCGCACATACACACACAGACGCGCCTGCCGTTACAATTATTAATAATAATAAGAATAATTTATTAATTATTAATTTTTCCTGAAATATATCAAATTTAAAATTATTTGAAACTGTTTGAAAGTGTTTAAAACTATTAAAAACTGTTTGAAACTGTTACAAAGTATTATAATTAGAAAAAATGTGTCCAAAATCATACATTTTGTAACTTTTACAAACAGTTTTAAACAGTTCTAAATAGTTTTAAATAATTTTGAACTGTTATTAACTATTATTAACATTTAAAATTAACGACAGTGTACGTCCGGATTTCTGGGCGCAAATCTACGTGAAAATCCATGCAGAAAACCGAGCGGTGGCATCCCGGCGTGAAAATAAAATATGAAATCGTAATTAAAATCTCATGTAGATCTCATACAAATCTCATATGAGAATTTCAGACAAGAGATCTCATATGAGATCTCATCTGCGATTTTGTATTTAAAAAATATATATTATGAGATCTCATGTACGATTTAGTATTGAAAAAATATTATGATATCTCATATGAGATCTCATCTACAATTTTCTATTAAAATAAATTATTAAATTTTATTGACTACCCGTATGGAAAAAAAGAAATGTATGAAACCGTATAAAACCGTACAAAACTGTATAAAAACGTATAAAACCGGATCTAAACATTGGTTTTTGGACAAAGGACCCCGCACACAATGTATGGGAAAAAATCATTGGGTCAAATCGAACGAAATTGAAAAAAGATAGATTTCTTCAGGACCCCAAGATCTATTTTTTTCCAAAGTTTCGTTCAATTTGACCGGATGATTTTTTCCCATACATTGTGTGCGGGGTCCTTTATACGTTTTAATACGTTTTGATACGTTTTAATACGGTTTCACACGGTGTTTAACATTTTAATACAGTTTTCTACGATTTGCAACGATTTTATACAATTTCATATGGTTTTTTACGTTTTGTAGAATTTATAAATCGTAAAAAACGGAAAAACGTAATTATATTTTTATAAACATAAAAACATAATTTATTTATTTATTTTTGTATTTATTTTTTTTTATGTTGCCCTAGCGGAAATCGTTTCTGTAAAAAACTGTAAAAAACTGTAAATAACTGTAAATAACTGTTTGAATTGAGACAGTAATAACAGTTATTTACAGTTATTTACAGATATTTACAGTTATTTACAGTTATTTACAGTTTTTTACAGTTATTTACAGTTTCCCGTATGGAAATAACAAATGTAAGAAAACGTAAGAAACCGTGAGAAACCGTAAGAAACCGTATAAAACCATTGGTTTTCGGACATTTTTTTTACGGTTTTATACACTTTATTACATTTTCTTACATTTTTATACATTTTCTTACAAACATGACTAATTTTGTCAAATTAGTCTGGAAAAACAAATTGTAAAAAAATGTAAGGAAATGTAAAAAAATGTAAGAAAATATATGAAAACGTAAGAAAATGTATAAAAATGTAAAATATTACATATTCTTACATTTATATACACTTTTATACACTTTGTAACAGGAGGCCTGGGGAAATCTTTTGTAATTCCGCGAACCGAACCCTAGAACACGGTGCCGTCGAGTGCTACTTCTACGCCGAGCACTCGGGGTTGATGTTCTCTGGATCCCTGTTTACAAATGTCGAGTTCACGATTGAACTCGACTTTTCCGTGTGCCGGAAAGGGTTAATACTCGCGCTAGCTAGACGCGAGGCGCGGCCACTCAGAATGATCGTCGTCTCGGTTCGACGATCCCGCGGAGGCGGCGGTATCCGAGAGAAGGTTAGGTGAAGGTTAATAAATAACGAGTGGTCTTGGTTACATTCAAAACTATAACAAGATCTATTCTCAGTTATACTATACAAAATACGCGTCGCGTTGCGTGTTGACAAGAAGGCGGGAGATCCGCCGCTCGGCGCGGGCGGATCGAGGTGATTGTTTTTCGCTGGGCCGGCGATCAAGACACCGGCCGCTCGCCGCTGCGAGCCGAAAATACAAATCAATCGCTGCGCGGAAAATAGGCGAAGAGTCTTACCGGGAGGGGAGTGCACTCCCCTCGTCGCTCGCTCACGAATCCGCTCCTGCGTCAGGCCTTATCCTCCGGTCGACTTCGGAGTGTTCAGGCCGAGTCCTAACGTCCAGCGTTCACCTACAGACGCTTCGGACCCCAGGAGTGGCTCGGATTGCTCACGTGCGCTGCTCTTCGTGGTCGGTACGTGTACGGGCGCTGCTCTGCACCGGCGAGGACGCACGATACCGTTTTCTTCGCGGACGATCAAATTAACTCGCGTACGCGCGGTTTGACAGCCCGAGAGAATCTGATTCAAAAAGAATCGGGCGCGACTTAGCAACGGTCAAAGTCGCGCCTGCCCGCGCGTAGCTAACGCGAATACATCGTCCGAGCGATGTCAATACTCGCTCGAGATATACGAATTCGCGGGAACGAGAGCCTAACGGGTTCGATAGAATACGGAGGACCGAGATACTTATCTTCTCCGTATTTTATCTTGGAACCTCGTTATACCCCTCTCCCAGACGTTGCGTAGCGGAAGAGAAGCAACTCGATACTGAGGCTCTCGTTCGATTCGAGTTTATGTCGTCATCAGCGGCAGAGACGACAGTTCCGGATACGCGCGGATCAGCTCGTGCACTAAACGGCTGATCAAACGATCCACATCGAGGGATCGTCCCGCGCACGCACACGGTGGGTCGCTCATCACCGTAATTCCGCTGAATTCCAACGGCGGTCGGGACCAGTCCCATGACGATTGATGGACCGGAGACGGTTGGCACTTCTGGCGCTGGGGCTCCGGTCGACAACTGCCGTCATTCCTCCTAGGTTGACTTGGCAGGTCGTCTTGCCTTCTTCTTGTCTCACTCTTCGGGCCCTTCTTCCGCTCCGGGCAGGCCCAGTGAAGATGCGTTGGTGACTTACACGTCCAACACAATTTTCTGGTTGGACTCGGTGGTGGGGAGTTATATGCTCCGAGCGCGTTCCTCGATCTTGACGAGCGGTATACTCGACTATCCAACCCCTGCTGGATATACGCTGTTTGGCACGTCGAGAGGCTACCGTCGACCATGGATTCGAACCTGTCCCTTGATTCGAACCCAGTCCACTCGAGGGTTTTCTGCCTTTATCTCTTTCAGATAACTTTGGAGATCGTTGCGTGGCCGCTGCATACGCCTCTTTTTTCCCTGTAGAGCTGGACTGTTGAGGACTTCGGGACGACTTCTTGTTGTCTTTAGTCCCTAGGTCCGATCGAGGTTGCTTTGCAGAGTGTTTGGCTGCACCTGCGGCTCGTTTCTTGTTAGGCGCAGCGGAATTATTAAGCGACGACATTTGCGCGCGTAGCTGACGCAGCTCGTCGTGCAGTCGCCTTACCTCTTCGCTTAGGCGCCTAACTTTCTCCTCCTCCAATTTACGCGTCTGATTACATTCGCATTCGCAATGACGCTCGCCTTCTGCTTGCGTCGATACGTTGCGAAATTGCGAAGTAATCAGCGTTCGGTCCACCGGTTGTGTCGTCACCAGACTATTAATCTCTTCCTCGTTGCTCCTTGGAAGGCTTGTCTGCTCTTCGTCTTCAGGAGTCTGGGAATGAGTAATACAGCCGTCCGATGCTGATGTATTCCATAAACGGGCCATATCGGACGCTTCGGACCGGGAGAAGCTTGGAAAATCTCCCTTCCCCCAGGCTGCATTTGCTCCGTCGTCGTGAGCTTGGGAGTATTCAGCACAGCCATTCGGTGCCCTCAGGCGGTCTGTATACGCCAAGCGACGTGAAGTGTCAGACTTCTCGAACAGGGGGAAGCTTGGAGAATCTCCCCTCCCCCAGGCTGTGCTTACTCCGACGTCGATTTCGTGGATGGAAGCTGAAGATGATGGCGATGGTGCGGTTGCTGCACAGCTGTCCGAAATCCATGTGCGGTCTGCATTCCCCGAGTGACTCGCGTTCTCGGATTCTTCGGGCTGGAAGGAGATCGGGGAATCTCCCCTCCCCCAAGCTGTGCTGCACCTTAGGTGCACCTGGACTTCACCCGGTCCTCCCGCTGGAGATAAAGTGCTCCGTGGTGACGTAAAAGCCTCGTGTCTTACGTCGGGAGAACTGCCTGCTCTTTGGTTCCTCTGCAAGACATGTGTCCTTATGGAACTCAGCAAGTTGTTGTCGACTGCTTTATTCGACATCAGTTGCTGAAACAGGCTGTGGGTCAAGGGGTCGGCGATTCGGTTCACTTCTGGAGCGCCGCTTGCATTGAGGGTCGTCGTGTTGACGAACTTATTCCTCCAATCGAGCCTCCTTGTGAACTGCTCGTAAGCACTTCCACTTATTTCTTGTGTGAAGTGGGCTGGGTTGTAACTTCCCATTAGCCACTGAGCGATTCGCTTAGAATCCCCCTCGAGATGTCCGGTGCTTCTTAAATCTAGAGCTATATTTGCTTCTATTACAGCTTCAAAGCTCAGCTCTAGATTTTTGCGCCAATGCTCCATCTTATCGGCTAGTTCTTCTGGGGTCGATGATTCCATCTTGCGAAGCTAGACCGATTATATAAAAATTTGGTGACGAATTGTGTGTGTATGCGCAACTAACTGCTGAGATTCTCTCTCTAATTGGCCGTCTGTTACGCAAATTACAATGTTAGAATTCTAACTACCACACACAATTGTCCCAAGCTGCTCGAGAATGACGTATCTCGATGCAGCTAGCTAGGGAGAGAGCGTGGCTATTCCAAAAAAAAATTCGCGACGATAACGATTTAAATAATTCCCGCAACCAAAAAAAAAGGATGAAAGTATTCTCACTTCCGACCGGCTGCACGCACAGGCACGGTCAAACCAAAAAAAAATCGCGTGAAAATCGCTTTAAATCTCGCGTCAAAAAAAGGAATTTAATTCTCGCCACATATGACGACGAAAACAACGATAATCGTCGTTTAAATGCTCTCGCCCTGGCTTTACAGCAGTTTAAAAGGCTCGGGCTCAGTATACACAATACTACCCGAGCATAAACATAAACACCTACAAAAACAAGCAATCTGCTGTTTTGTGTTTATGTTTCTATGCGCGCCGCGAGTCTTCTTGTCTGTTTGTTTACGCCCGGCACCTCGACTTGGCGAGTTTAAATCACTGCGCCTATCAGCTGTAACGGCTTATGGCCACTGGCCGTCTGCTGATTAGTCCGGTGCAGTGATTTGCGCGCGGGCGAATTTAAACGAAACGCGATTTGAATAGGCCGGTTTCGAATGTACCGGCCTCTAACCTTCTCCTTAAACCCAACACGTTAGGGCGCCATTTGTAACGCGCGGACTAAAAAAAGACTTTACAGAAAAATAACTCGACGCGTTACGCGTTGACAAGAAGACGTGATCCGCTGACGGCGCGGGCGGATCAATGTATTTATTCTCGCTGGGCCGGTGAACGCAACACCGGCCGCTCGCCGCTGCGAGCCGAAAATACAAATCAATCGCTGCGCGGAAAATAGGCGAAGAGTCTTACCGGGAGGGGAGTGCACTCCCCTCGTCGCTCGCTCACGAATCCGCTCCTGCGTCAGGCCTTATCCTCCGGTCGACTTCGGAGTGTTCAGGCCGAGTCCTAACGTCCAGCGTTCACCTACAGACGCTTCGGACCCCAGGAGTGGCTCGGATTGCTCACGTGCGCTGCTCTTCGTGGTCGGTACGTGTACGGGCTCTGCTCTGACCCGGTGAGGACGCACGATACAGTTTTCTTCGCGGACGATCAAATTAACTCGCGTACGCGCGGTTTGACAGCCCGAGAGAATCTGATTCAAAAAGAATCGGGCGCGACTTAGCAACGGTCAAAGTCGCGCCTGCTCCGCGCGTAGCTAACGCGAATACATCGTCCGAGCGATGTCAATACTCGCTCGAGATATACGAATTCGCGGGAACGAGAGCCTAACGGGTTCGATAGAATACGGAGGACCGAGATACTTATCTTCTCCGTATTTTATCTTGGAACCTCGTTATAACTTTTAAGCAGTTTTGTATATTTTTATACGTTTTCTTATATTTCATTAAAATTGGTACATATATAAGAAAATTTTCTGGAAAAAATTTTTATTTTTTTAAATGTATAAAAATGTGTAAAAATGTATAAAAGTGTATATAACCGTATAAATCGTTTCCTATAAAATGTCCGAAAACCAATGGTTTTATACGGTTTTATACAGTTTCTTACAGTTTTGTACAATTTCTTACGATTTTCTACATATTCGTACATTTCTTTTTTTCATTCGGGTTTCTTAAAATAATTCTGTAGAAATGAAGGTACCGATAGAAGTTATTAACAGTTATTAACAATTTTTTACAGATATTTATAGTTATTTACAGTTAGTTACAGATATTTACAGTTATACCCAGTAAATTTTTTTCGCTATAATAACAACTTTATTTTTATCAACAAAACTGTAAATAACTGTAAATATCTGTAAATAACCGTAAATAACTGTAAATATCTGTAAAAAATTGTTAATAACTGTTAATAACTTTTATCAGTACCTTCATTTCTACAGTATTATTTAAAAAAAACTGTAAGTAACTGTAAAAAACTGTAAATAACTGTAAATAACTGTAAATATCTGTAAATAACTGTAAATAACTGTTATTACTGTCTCAATTCAAACAGTTATTTACAGTTATTTACAGTTATTAACAGTTTTTTACAGTTTTTTACAGTTATTTACAGTTATTAACATTTTTATTTCCGTTAGGGTGTATGAAAATGTATTAAACTGTATAAAAATGTATAAAACCGTATAAAAATGTAATAAATTTGAAAAAATCTACGGAAATATACAGAAATCTAAATTTTTATACGGTTTCCTACGTTTTATTACATTAACCTTTTACAAACTTGACATGGAATAATTTCTGAAGTGTAAGAAAATGTATGAAAATGTATTAAACTGTATAAAAATGTATAAAAATGTATAAAACCGTATAAAATATGTCCAAAAACCAATAGAAAGGTTCATTTTTATACGTTTTTATACGTTTTCCTATGGTTTCATACATTTATTATTTCCATATACGGGTAATTGAAAAGACAAAATACAAGTAATATCTTTCTATAATATCTTTATTATATCAATGTAAAGAGAAAATACATTTTTCTGTATATAACATAATATACATGTTAAATAAAATATTAAAAATATTTTCAACAGGCTTATGAGTAATATCATTGATATTTACTTTCCTAAATAAATATTCTCTATTAGCATTCTTATATCTACTCAAAATTGAATTTGATAAATAATCTATTAGTAATTGTGTGTACTAAAGCTGAAAGTAAAGTACTATAAAAAAGTTGAAATCAAAGTAGTTGAAAGACAATTTAGCAATTGCATATTCCAACGCACAGATAAATACTTCTTATACAATCATGTTTAAATAAAATATGATTTTTTTATTAAGTCTTCGCTTCAAAAGAATTGTATATTTTTTAAATATCAATGGAAACCAATAATTTATATTTTTGACAATCCGATGGATTTGAGAACTTAATATTATTCATATATCTCATGTCATTGAGTATTATAAAAAAGTTGAAATCAAAGTAGTTGAAAGACAATTTAGCAATTGTATATTCCAACGCACAGACAAATACTTCTTACGCAGTCGTGTTTAAGTGAAATATGGTTTTTTTTATTAAGCTTTCGCTTCAAAAGAATTGTATATTTCTTAAATATCAATCGAAACCAATAATTTGTATTTTTGACAAACCGATGGATTTGAGAACTTAATATTATTCATATATCTCATGTCATGGATCTTATCGCTGAATTTTGTGAAAGCATGAAAAATACATTAAACATCTATTTTCTGTGGGAGCAGTTTACACTGTTAATACACTCAATTTGCATTTTTCATCTCTACTCAAAATTGAATTTGATAATTATGTGATCTGAATTTGTAATAATAATAATAAATTTGTAATAATTTTATGAAGCGAAGGCTTCATAAGTAAACCATATTTTATTTAAAAATGATTGTGTAAGAAGTATTTGTCTGGGCATTGGAGTTGGAATACGCAATTACTAAATTGTCTTTCAACTACTTTGATATCAACTTTTTTATAGTACTTTACTTTCAGCTTTGGCACACACAATTATTAGTAGATTACTTATCAAATTCAATTTTGAGTGTATAAAAGAATGCTAATAGAGAATATTAACAGTGCAAGCGGCTCCCATTGAAAATTTAGGAAAAGTAAATATAAATGTTATTACTCATAATTCAACAACACCAAATGCAACTAATGGAGCAGATTCGAATCATGAAGTATTAGAAGACATACATAATCATGTATACCAGCAGGAAATTGCATATAATGATTTGAAGTCTCTTAATCGAGATAGAAAAGCAACAGATAATTTGATTTTATATTTGAATATAAGAGGTTTAAAGACGTGTTTGAAATTCCGAACATTCATAATGAACGAAATATTAACAAGTTTCTAATTCTGGTTAGAATTCCCCGGAGTGTGGTTTACTGGTGACTGCAAGAGTGAGAAGTATTATCCGATTTTAAATGTATTAAGCAGCCAAATTCAGTTAAATTTGAACATAGCAAAAATCTTTCGTTCACTATGAACGTTCGAAATTTCAAACACCTGTTTAAAGACTAATTTTGAGAAATTGCAAATCTTGAATAAAAGGCTCAAAATCAAACCATATGTGATAGTATGTGCGGAAACCGGTAACTTAAAACACTATCAATATTATCAACTGAATGGGTACAATATATATTATAATCATAGTCACATAAACAAATCAGATGGTGTAGTCGTATATGTAAAGAAAGACGTAACCCAGACAACTAATGTTATAGAACTGGGTAGGCTAAAAATACTAAATACAATTATAAACCTTCAAAACAATAGTCATTTAGAAATCTCATCTATGTACAGATCACATGATTTGCCTAATACAGAGTTTATTTTAAAAGTAAATCAATATTTGCAATTTAAGAGAAATGTTAAAAACCATTTGATAATAGGTGACTTTAATATAAATATAATGCTACATAACAATATTAGTCAGAATTTTCTATACAATTTCCTTGAAAATGGCTATTAATCTGGCTTTACAAATACGACTAGACCCCTAGTGGAAATGAAAAATGAAAATAACTGTAAATAACTGTAAAAAACTGTAAATAACTGTAAATAACAGTTTATAACGGTTTATAAGTGTTCGATTTGAGACGTTAATAACAGTTATTTACAGTTATTTACAGTTATTTACAGTTATTAACAGTTATTAACAGTTATTAGCAGTTATTAACAGTTATTTACAGTTTTGCAGAAAAGTACCTGCGAAAACGGTGCTGATAAAAGTTAGTTACAGTTATTAACGGTTATTAACAGTTTTTAACAGTTTTTAACAGTTATTAACAGTTATTAACAGTTATTTACAGTTTTGTTGATAAGAAAAAAGTTAGTATTATAGCGAAAAAAATAAACTGTTTATAACTGTAAATATCTGTAAATAACTGTTAATAACTGTTAATAATCGTTAATAACTGTTAATACCCTTTATCAGTACCTCCGTTTTCGCAGGTACTTTTCTGCAAAACTGTAAGTAACTGTTAATAACTGTTAATAACTGCTAATAACTGTAAATAACTGTAAATAACTATAAATAACTATTATTAACGTCTCAAATCAAACACTTATAAACTGTTATTTACAGTTATTAACAGTTATTAACAGTTATTTACAAAAATCATTTCCGCTAGGGACCATATAATATAACTACTGATAGTGGAACATGCATAGACAATATTTTTATAAAAACTAGCTCAATAAATGCAAAAACTTTCAAATTAATGACACTTATTACTGATCATTATCCGCTATTTATAGACATAAAAAACCACTAGTCAATACAGACATGGAAAAAAAACAACTAATTATTCATTAAATTACAAAAAGATAGCTTTTATAGCAAGTCAAAAATATTGGACTGAATACAAACAAATCGAGGATCCAAACGAAGCAATAAACTTCTTTATAGATGGAATAATACAATGTCAAGAAAAATCAAAAAGGACCCCGGTTAAAAACAATAATGTACCCTAGTGGAAATGAAAAATGAAAATAACTGTAAATAACTGTAAAAAACTGTAAATAACTGTAAATAACAGTTTATAACAGTTTATAAGTGTTTGATTTGAGACGTTAATAACAGTCATTTACAGTTATTTACAGTTAATTACAGTTATTAACAGTTATTAGCAGTTATTAACAGTTATTTACAGTTTTGCAGAAAAGTACCTGCGAAAACGGAGGTGCTGATAAAAGTTAGTTACAGTTATTAACGGTTATTAACAGTTTTTAACAGTTTTTAACAGTTATTAACAGTTATTAACAGTTATTTACAGTTTTGTTGATAAGAAAAAAGTTAGTATTATAGCGAGAAAAATAAACAGTTTATAACTGTAAATATCTGTAAATAACTGTTAATAACTGTTAATAACCGTTAATAACTATTAATACCCTTTATCAGTACCTCCGTTTTCGCAGGTACTTTTTTGCAAAACTGTAAATAACTGTTAATAACTGTTAATAACTGTTAATAACTGTTAATAACTGTAAGTAACTGTAAATAACTATAAATAACTGTTATTAGCGTCTCAAATCAAACACTTATAAACTGTTATTTACAGTTATTAACAGTTATTAACAGTTATTAACAGTTATTTACAGTTTTGCAAAAAAGTACAGTTAACAGTTAACAGTTAACAGTTATTAACAGTTATTAACAGTTATTTACAGTTTTGTTGATAAGAAAAAAGTTAGTATTATAGCGAGAAAAATAAACTGTTTATAACTGTAAATATCTGTAAATAACTGTTAATAACTGTTAATAACCGTTAATAACTATTAATACCCTTTATCAGTACCTCCGTTTTCGCAGGTACTTTTTTGCAAAACTGTAAATAACTGTTAATAACTATTAATAACTGTTAATATCTGTTAATAACTGTAAATAACTGTAAATAGCTATAAATAACTGTTATTAGCGTCTCAAATCAAACACTTATAAACTGTTATTTACAGTTATTAACAGTTATTAACAGTTATTAACAGTTATTTACAGTTTTGCAAAAAAGTACAGTTAACAGTTAACAGTTAACAGTTATTAACAGTTATTAACAGTTATTTACAGTTTTGTTGATAAGAAAAAAGTTAGTATTATAGCGAGAAAAATAAACTGTTTATAACTGTAAATATCTGTAAATAACTGTTAATAACTGTTAATAACCGTTAATAACTATTAATACCCTTTATCAGTACCTCCGTTTTCGCAGGTACTTTTTTGCAAAACTGTAAATAACTGTTAATAACTGTTAATAACTGTTAATAACTGTTAATAACTGTAAATAACTGTAAATAACTATAAATAACTGTTATTAGCGTCTCAAATCAAACACTTATAAACTGTTATTTACAGTTATTAACAGTTATTAACAGTTATTAACAGTTATTTACAGTTTTGCAAAAAAGTACAGTTAACAGTTAACAGTTAACAGTTATTAACAGTTATTAACAGTTATTTACAGTTTTGTTGATAAGAAAAAAGTTAGTATTATAGCGAAAAAAATAAACTCTTTATAACTGTAAATATCTGTAAATAACTGTTAATAACTGTTAATAACCGTTAATAACTATTAATACCCTTTATCAGTACCTCCGTTTTCGCAGGTACTTTTTTGCAAAACTGTAAATAACTGTTAATAACTGTTAATAACTGTTAATAACTGTTAATAACTGTTAATAACTGTAAATAACTGTAAATAACTATAAATAACTGTTATTAGCGTCTCAAATCAAACACTTATAAACTGTTATTTACAGTTATTAACAGTTATTAATAGTTATTTACAGAAATCATTTCCGCTAGGGTACCTAGAAATGAATGGATTACAACTGCATTACTAAACTCTTGTAAAAAAAGGACAAATTATATAAACAACTTAAAAAAGATCCAATGAATGTAAGTTTACAAAGCGAATATAAAAATTATGTTAAATGTCTAAACAAAGTTATAAAAGATGCCAAAATTAAATACGATAAGGATCTTATAAAAACTCAGATAATCCAAGGCAACTATGGAAAATTATAAATTCCAAACTTGGTAACAAATGTAAAAAGGATAATAATATAAGTGAAATATATGATGAAAACATGGAGATAGTAAAAGACCAATCTAAAATTGCAAAAATCATGAATGACTATTACTGCAATATGGGCAAAGAAATGAGCGACAAGATTACTGTTTCAAGTAACAATTTTATTCAACTGCCACCTAGCAACTTAAATTCAATATTCCTAAATCCGACAAATGAAATTGAAATTAAAAAGATAATTGAAAATTTGAAAATCAAGAATGGTGGAGTTGATAAAATAAATGCTAAGACACTCTAAACAATATCTGATATTATAGCAGATCCTTTAGCACACATCATCAATAAATGTATTGAAAAATCTATATGTCCGGATGCACTAAAAGCTGCTGAAGTGGTACCAATTTATAAATCAGGGAAAAAATTAAGAGTTAATAACTATAGACCGATATCATTAATATCAAATATTGCAAAAATCTTCGAAAAGGTAATCTACAAAAGAATTTTTTATTTTATCAACAAGCATAAAATACTAAGCGAAAAACAGTTTGGCTTTATTAAAAACAAAGGAACCAGAGATCCTCTAAGCTATATTACAAAAAGGATCTATGAGAATTTAGATAAGAGTAAGTCCGTAATAGTCGCATTTCTAGATCTAACAAAAGCCTTTGATACAGTCGATCATAATATGAGGCGTTTCACGTCAACTGCCCCAGCGCGGTTTTTGAGATATAAGATGTTTTGTAGTTTTTGGAGGTGAAAATGGAAAATTTCGAAAAAACTGCCTATATCATTGGAAAGCTGAGGAAAAAACACGTTGAAAACGCTTATCAAACAATTTTTTTAAGTACATTTTAGAATCATAAACATGAGTTGGAAATAGCACGATTTGGCACTCGCGCGCCGATCTGGGGCAGTTGATGTGAAACGCCTCATATACTTCTTCATAAGTTGCAAGCGTACGGGATAAGAGGCAATGCTTATAAATTAATGCAAAGCTACTTAACAAATAGAAAGCAGAAAGTAAGAATTGACCAAAGTGAGAGTGAACCGCCCTAGTGGAAATTTAATTTGGGCAAAACGGTTTAAAACAATTCGTAACTGTTCAAATCTGTTTAAAACTGTTTAGTAGTGTGAATTTTTGGACGTTTAAAACAGTTATAAACAGTTATGAACAATTTTGAACAGTTTTGAACAATTTTGAATTTTTGTATTGAAAATGTACTGATCAGACATTTATTTGATCAGTTTAAAACAGTCTTAAATAGTTATGAACAATTTTAAACAGTTTTAAACAATTCAGAATTATTGTATTGAAAATGTACTGATCATCAGGAAATTATTTGAAATAGTTTAAAACAGTTTTGAACAGTTTACAGCAGTTTTGAGCAAATTAAATTTCCAGTAAGGAAGCGACTTGTCGTCATATCTGCGACGACGGCGACATTAATAACTGTTCAAAACTGTTCAAAACTATTCTAAACAAATTCATATTGTTCAAACGAAAGTTCAGAAAGGATTAAAACTGTTCAAAATTGTTTGAAACCATTCATAAATGTTCAAAACCATTTAAAACTGTTTAAAACAGTTAATAACTGTTCAAAATTATTTTAAACTGTTTTAAATAAATTCTTATTAATTAATAATATTTTAATACAAAAGTTCAAAACAGTTTTAAATTGTTCGTAAATGTTTAAAAAAGTTCAAAAGTGTTCAAAACTGTTTAAAACTGTTCATAACTGTTTAGAACTGTTTTAAACGTCCTAAAAATTCACACTAATAAACAGTTTTAAACGGTTTTGAACAGTTTTAAACAATTTTAAACAGATTTGAACAGTGACGAATTGGTTTAAACTATTTTGAGCAAATTAAATTTCCACTAGGGCGATAACAATAACGATGGGAGTGCCCCAAGGAACAATCCTTGGGTCTCTACTTTTTATATTATATATCAATGATTTACTGATAAAAATGCCAGAAAACTCAATTTTATCATATGCTGATGACACAGCAGTCATATCGTCAGGTAAAACCTGGAAAGAAGTTTAATGGGAAATGAATAAATATCTTGAAAAAGTAGCAATATGGCTCGCATTGAATAAATTGACATTAAACATAAGTAAAACTGTGTACATAACTTTCGGGAATTACTGTGACAGTGTACCAAAAAATCTAGATATTTATATTAACAAAGAAAAATTAAAGAGAGTGGACTCATGTAAATATTTAGGAGTGAATTTTGATTACAATCTAAAATGGGATGAACATATTAACTACCTAATAAAAAAAACAAGTTATTTAAATTTCATCTTCTACAAAATTAATAAATTTATGCAAATAAATACTTTAAAAGTTATTTACTATGCGTTTTTTCACAGTGTGATTAACTATGGGATAATTGCCTGCGGGGTGTATATAAAAACAATCAACATTTGCTCCAAAATATTCAAAACAGACTACTTAAACTAGTTTTTAAAAACACCCGTATGGAAAAAAAGAAATGTATGAAGCCGTATAAAACCGTACAAAACTGTATAAAAACGTATAAAACCGGATCTAAACATTGGTTTTTGGACAAATTTATACGTTTTAATACGTTTTAATACGTTTTAATACGGTTTCATACGGTTTTTAACATTTTAATACAGTTTTCTACGATTTGCAACGATTTTATACAATTTTATATGGTTTTTTTACGTTTTATAGAATTTATAAATCATAAAAAACGGAAAAACGTAATTACATTTTTATAAACATAAAAACATAATTTATTTATTTATTTTTTATTTTTTATTTTTATTTTGTATGAAAATATATTAAACTGTATAAAAATGTATAAAACCGTATAAAAATGTAATAAATTTGAAAAAAATCTACGGAAATATACAGAAATATACATTTTTATACGGTTTCCTACGTTTGTTACATTAACCTTTTACAAACTTGACATGGAAGAATTTCTGAAGTATAATAAAATGTCTGAAAATGTATTAAACTGTATAAAAATGTATAAAAATGTATAAAACCGTATAAAATATGTCCAAAAACCAATAGAAAGGTTCATTTTTATACGTTTTTATACGTTTTCCTACGGTTTCATACATTTATTATTTCCATACGGGCACTTTCGAGCAAAATAAACAATAGAAATCAATAACGTGTATTTTTGACAACCAGATGTATTTGTGAACTTAATATTATTCATATATCTCATGTTATGGACCTTTGTTGTTAAATCTTGTTAAAGCCCGTATGGAAATAACAAATGTAAGAAAACGTAAGAAACCGTGAGAAACCGTAAGAAACCGTATAAAACCATTGGTTTTCGGACATTTTTTTTACAGTTTTATACACTTTATTACATTTTCTTACATTTTTATACATTTTCTTACAAATATGACTAATTTTGTCAAATTAGTCTGGAAAAACAAATTGTAAAAAAATGTAAGGAAATGTAAAAAAATGTAAGAAAATATATGAAAACGTAAGAAAATGTATAAAAATGTAAAATATTACATATTCTTACATTTATATACACTTTTATACACTTTGTAACAGGAGGCCTGGGGAAATCTTTTGTAATTCCGCGAACCGAACCCTAGAACACGGTGCCGTCGAGTGCTACTTCTACGCCGAGCACTCGGGGTTGATGTTCTCTGGATCCCTGTTTACAAATGTCGAGTTCACGATTGAACTCGACTTTTCCGTGTGCCGGAAAGGGTTAATACTCGCGCTAGCTAGACGCGAGGCGCGGCCACTCAGAATGATCGTCGTCTCGGTTCGACGATCCCGCGGAGGCGGCGGTATCCGGGAGAAGGTTAGGTGAAGGTTAATAAATAACGAGTGGTCTTGGTTACATTCAAAACTATAACAAGATCTATTCTCAGTTATACTATACAAAATACGCGTCGCGTTGCGTGTTGACAAGAAGGCGGGAGATCCGCCGCTCGGCGCGGGCGGATCGAGGTGATTGTTTTTCGCTGGGCCGGCGATCAAGACACCGGCCGCTCGCCGCTGCGAGCCGAAAATACAAATCAATCGCTGCGCGGAAAATAGGCGAAGAGTCTTACCGGGAGGGGAGTGCACTCCCTCGTCGCTCGCTCACGAATCCGCTCCTGCGTCAGGCCTTATCCTCCGGTCGACTTCGGAGTGTTCAGGCCGAGTCCTAACGTCCAGCGTTCACCTACAGACGCTTCGGACCCCAGGAGTGGCTCGGATTGCTCACGTGCGCTGCTCTTCGTGGTCGGTACGTGTACGGGCGCTGCTCTGCACCGGCGAGGACGCACGATACCGTTTTCTTCGCGGACGATCAAATTAACTCGCGTACGCGCGGTTTGACAGCCCGAGAGAATCTGATTCAAAAGAATCGGGCGCGACTTAGCAACGGTCAAAGTCGCGCCTGCCCGCGCGTAGCTAACGCGAATACATCGTCCGAGCGATGTCAATACTCGCTCGAGATATACGAATTCGCGGGAACGAGAGCCTAACGGGTTCGATAGAATACGGAGGACCGAGATACTTATCTTCTCCGTATTTTATCTTGGAACCTCGTTATACCCCTCTCCCAGACGTTGCGTAGCGGAAGAGAAGCAACTCGATACTGAGGCTCTCGTTCGATTCGAGTTTATGTCGTCATCAGCGGCAGAGACGACAGTTCCGGATACGCGCGGATCAGCTCGTGCACTAAACGGCTGATCAAACGATCCACATCGAGGATCGTCCCGCGCACGCACACGGTGGGTCGCTCATCACCGTAATTCCGCTGAATTCCAACGGCGGTCGGGACCAGTCCCATGACGATTGATGGACCGGAGACGGTTGGCACTTCTGGCGCTGGGGCTCCGGTCGACAACTGCCGTCATTCCTCCTAGGTTGACTTGGCAGGTCGTCTTGCCTTCTTCTTGTCTCACTCTTCGGGCCCTTCTTCCGCTCCGGGCAGGCCCAGTGAAGATGCGTTGGTGACTTACACGTCCAACACAATTTTCTGGTTGGACTCGGTGGTGGGGAGTTATATGCTCCGAGCGCGTTCCTCGATCTTGACGAGCGGTATACTCGACTATCCAACCCCTGCTGGATATACCGCTGTTTGGGACGTCGAGAGGCTACCGTCGTCCAAGGATTCGAACCTGTCCCTTGATTCGAACCCAGTCCACTCGAGGGTTTTCTGCCTTTATCTCTTTCAGATAACTTTGGAGATCGTTGCGTGGCCGCTGCATACGCCTCTTTTTTCCCTGTAGAGCTGGACTGTTGAGGACTTCGGGACGACTTCTTGTTGTCTTTAGTCCCTAGGTCCGATCGAGGTTGCTTTGCAGAGTGTTTGGCTGCACCTGCGGCTCGTTTCTTGTTAGGCGCAGCGGAATTATTAAGCGACGACATTTGCGCGCGTAGCTGACGCAGCTCGTCGTGCAGTCGCCTTACCTCTTCGCTTAGGCGCCTAACTTTCTCCTCCTCCAATTTACGCGTCTGATTACATTCGCATTCGCAATGACGCTCGCCTTCTGCTTGCGTCGATACGTTGCGAAATTGCGAAGTAATCAGCGTTCGGTCCACCGGTTGTGTCGTCACCAGACTATTAATCTCTTCCTCGTTGCTCCTTGGAAGGCTTGTCTGCTCTTCGTCTTCAGGAGTCTGGGAATGAGTAATACAGCCGTCCGATGCTGATGTATTCCATAAACGGGCCATATCGGACGCTTCGGACCGGGGGAAGCTTGGAAAATCTCCCTTCCCCCAGGCTGCATTTGCTCCGTCGTCGTGAGCTTGGGAGTATTCAGCACAGCCATTCGGTGCCCTCAGGCGGTCTGTATACGCCAAGCGACGTGAAGTGTCAGACTTCTCGAACAGGGGGAAGCTTGGAGAATCTCCCCTCCCCCAGGCTGTGCTTACTCCGACGTCGATTTCGTGGATGGAAGCTGAAGATGATGGCGATGGTGCGGTTGCTGCACAGCTGTCCGAAATCCATGTGCGGTCTGCATTCCCCGAGTGACTCGCGTTCTCGGATTCTTCGGGCTGGAAGGAGATCGGGGAATCTCCCCTCCCCCAAGCTGTGCTGCACCTTAGGTGCACCTGGACTTCACCCGGTCCTCCCGCTGGAGATAAAGTGCTCCGTGGTGACGTAAAAGCCTCGTGTCTTACGTCGGGAGAACTGCCTGCTCTTTGGTTCCTCTGCAAGACATGTGTCCTTATGGAACTCAGCAAGTTGTTGTCGACTGCTTTATTCGACATCAGTTGCTGAAACAGGCTGTGGGTCAAGGGGTCGGCGATTCGGTTCACTTCTGGAGCGCCGCTTGCATTGAGGGTCGTCGTGTTGACGAACTTATTCCTCCAATCGAGCCTCCTTGTGAACTGCTCGTAAGCACTTCCATATTTCTTGTGTGAAGTGGGCTGGGTTGTAACTTCCCATTAGCCACTGAGCGATTCGCTTAGAATCCCCCTCGAGATGTCCGGTGCTTCTTAAATCTAGAGCTATATTTGCTTCTATTACAGCTTCAAAGCTCAGCTCTAGATTTTTGCGCCAATGCTCCATCTTATCGGCTAGTTCTTCTGGGGTCGATGATTCCATCTTGCGAAGCTAGACCGATTATATAAAAAATTTGGTGACGAATTGTGTGTGTATGCGCAACTAACTGCTGAGATTCTCTCTCTAATTGGCCGTCTGTTACGCAAATTACAATGTTAGAATTCTAACTACCACACACAATTGTCCCAAGCTGCTCGAGAATGACGTATCTCGATGCAGCTAGCTAGGGAGAGAGCGTGGCTATTCCAAAAAAAAAAATTCGCGACGATAACGATTTAAATAATTCCCGCAACCAAAAAAAAAGGATGAAAGTATTCTCACTTCCGACCGGCTGCACGCACAGGCACGGTCAAACCAAAAAAAAATCGCGTGAAAATCGCTTTAAATCTCGCGTCAAAAAAAGGAATTTAATTCTCGCCACATATGACGACGAAAACAACGATAATCGTCGTTTAAATGCTCTCGCCCTGGCTTTACAGCAGTTTAAAAGGCTCGGGCTCAGTATACACAATACTACCCGAGCATAAACATAAACACCTACAAAAACAAGCAATCTGCTGT
The DNA here is from genome assembly GCA_036365515.1 of Torymus aiolomorphi. NCBI lineage: Eukaryota > Metazoa > Arthropoda > Insecta > Hymenoptera > Torymidae > Torymus > Torymus aiolomorphi. Next base: position 19,819,054 of record CM070873.1, on the reverse strand, counting down.
TTTGTGTTTATGTTTCTATGCGCGCCGCGAGTCTTCTTGTCTGTTTGTTTACGCCCGGCACCTCGACTTGGCGAGTTTAAATCACTGCGCCTATCAGCTGTAACGGCTTATGGCCACTGGCCGTCTGCTGATTAGTCCGGTGCAGTGATTTGCGCGCGGGCGAATTTAAACGAAACGCGATTTGAATAGGCCGGTTTCGAATGTACCGGCCTCTAACCTTCTCCTTAAACCCAACACGTTAGGGCGCCATTTGTAACGCGCGGACTAAAAAAAGACTTTACAGAAAAATAACTCGACGCGTTACGCGTTGACAAGAAGACGTGATCCGCTGACGGCGCGGGCGGATCAATGTATTTATTCTCGCTGGGCCGGTGAACGCAACACCGGCCGCTCGCCGCTGCGAGCCGAAAATACAAATCAATCGCTGCGCGGAAAATAGGCGAAGAGTCTTACCGGGAGGGGAGTGCACTCCCCTCGTCGCTCGCTCACGAATCCGCTCCTGCGTCAGGCCTTATCCTCCGGTCGACTTCGGAGTGTTCAGGCCGAGTCCTAACGTCCAGCGTTCACCTACAGACGCTTCGGACCCCAGGAGTGGCTCGGATTGCTCACGTGCGCTGCTCTTCGTGGTCGGTACGTGTACGGGCTCTGCTCTGACCCGGTGAGGACGCACGATACAGTTTTCTTCGCGGACGATCAAATTAACTCGCGTACGCGCGGTTTGACAGCCCGAGAGAATCTGATTCAAAAAGAATCGGGCGCGACTTAGCAACGGTCAAAGTCGCGCCTGCTCCGCGCGTAGCTAACGCGAATACATCGTCCGAGCGATGTCAATACTCGCTCGAGATATACGAATTCGCGGGAACGAGAGCCTAACGGGTTCGATAGAATACGGAGGACCGAGATACTTATCTTCTCCGTATTTTATCTTGGAACCTCGTTATAACTTTTAAGCAGTTTTGTATATTTTTATACGTTTTCTTATATTTCATTAAAATTGGTACATATATAAGAAAATTTTCTGGAAAAAATTTTTATTTTTTTAAATGTATAAAAATGTGTAAAAATGTATAAAAGTGTATATAACCGTATAAATCGTTTCCTATAAAATGTCCGAAAACCAATGGTTTTATACGGTTTTATACAGTTTCTTACAGTTTTGTACAATTTCTTACGGTTTTCTACATTTTCGTACATTTCTTTTTTTCATTCGGGAGTATGAAAAATACCTTAAACATCTATTTTCAATAATTTTTTCAACAGGTTTATGAGTAATAACATTTATATTTACCCGTATGGAAAAAAAAGAAATGTATGAAACCGTATAAACCGTACAAAACTGTATAAAAACGTATAAAACCGGATCTAAACATTGGTTTTTGGACAAATTTATACGTTTTAATACGTTTTGATACGTTTTTTTAATTCAGTTTTCTACGATTTGCAACGATTTTATACAATTTCATATGGTTTTTTACGTTTTATAGAATTTATAAATCGTAAAAAAGGGAAAAACGTAATTACACTTTTATAAACATAAAAACATAATAATTTATTTATTTATTTTTCTATTTATTTTTCTTTATTTTGTATGAAAATGTATTAAACTGTATAAAAATGCATAAAACCGTATAAAAATGTAATAAATTTGAAAAAATCTACGGAAATATACAGGAATATATATTTTTTACGGTTTCCTAGGAAACATAGCTATATTTTATTACATTAACCGATTAATGCGCAAATGCACATTTTTGTGCACACATTTTCAAGTACACAATTCTATTAGAAAATCAAAGTTATTTTTGTCCAAAATCCTGTATAGGGGGTTTTCGAGGGTGCTCTTTCAGAATCTGCAACTTGTTTTGTAAAAAAATTCAATAACTTTGTTATTTTTGAGTTTTGAAAAAAAAATCAAATTTTTTTTATAATTTTTTTTTCTTTTACTCAATTTTTGTTATGTTTTCTTCATTTGGATAATCTAATTACTGCCAGAAATCGCGGTCCGAACGTCTGACGTTTCCAAAACACTGGTTATAAACTTTTTTTCCCTTCTTAGTTTTATCAGAATGGCGGCTTTTGTGAAACAGCGTGATGTTTATTTTATTTATTTATTTTATTTTTATTTATTTATTTAACCAGAAAAGTTACAATGCAGTTTACAAAGTAAAATCTATTAGAGGTAAACATTGTTACCTGTACAATAGTCTGGTTGCATACAACTAATACTATATCTATAACTTAAAACTAACAGATTACTCATTCGAGTAACAAAAACATTTTCAAAAACTTTATTTCATTTAACAATTTATATATTCTATAAATAAAATCCGCCAAAACGTAATATTATAATCTTCATTTTTCCAAAAGTAAACAGTGAAAATGATATGAAGTTGTGCGTAATGTTACAATTAAATGTTATTATCGGAAGAGCTTTTGTTTTAATTTGTACTTAATTGTACTCTTCTTATAATTTAAAATTTTGAGATCATTAGGCAATTCGTTAAATACCCTCATAGCTTCTACCAGACTATCTTTATCACTAATAGCTTTGGTCATTTTAGATAGTTGTAGTGATTTTTTTCTAGTATTGCATTTTATTGTAAGAAAAGCATCTTTTAGATTATTATAATGATAGCATAAGGATTCTAGAGTGAACATTTGTTCTATTTTTAGCGGAATGTTGTGCACCTGGAATTTATTTTTGGCAATGATTTTGAGCAATTTATTTTGGATTTGTTGTATTATTTTAATTTCTGTTCTACAAGCACCCCCCCAAGCAATGATGCCATAGTTTATAACATTATGAAAGAAGGAGTAATAAATAATCATCAATGTGTTTGTATCCATAATTTTTCTTAGCTTTGCGAGTATAAATATTAAATATTTTGTTCTGTTAATTAAATATTTAATGTGACTATCCCATTTCATATTAAAGTCGAAAATTAATCCCAAGTACTTGTAACATTCTGTTCTAGTTATTTGCTGATTTTGTATATTTATATTTACATTAATTGGGACACTATCACGATAGTTACCGAAAGTTATAAACTTAGTTTTTTGTATATTTAGGGATAGCTTATTTAAAGCAAGCCATTCCGCCGCTTGATCTAGTAGTTTGTTTATTCTATCCTGCGCCATTGACCACGTGTCTTCACTAGAAATGATGACAGTGTCATCAGAGTAGGACAGAATAGACCCTTCCGGCATATCTCTCAATAGATCGTTTACATATAATATAAAAAGTATCGGTCCTAATATTGTTCCCTGTGGCACCCCACAAGATACATATTTGTATTCACTTATTTGGTTTTGTATTCGAACTTTTTGTTGTCTATCGGAGAGATAGCTTTTGAACAAAAGTAAGACCTTTCCTCTTATTCCATAACGTTCTAATTTGCTAAGTAATATGTCATGGTTAACAGTATCGAACGCTTTTGCCAGATCTAAAAAAGTAGCAATAATACGTTTGCTTTTATCTAGATTTTGATAGATTTTATGTGTTATGTAGTTAAGTGCATCCGCCGTACCTTTGTTTTTAACAAAGCCATATTGGTGTTCAGAAAGTATTTGATGTTTTTCCAAAAAAGTATAAAGTCTGTTATAAAGTATTTTTTCAAAAATTTTGGCAATATTGGATATTAGAGATATTGGTCTGTAGTTAGAAATGCATGATTTGCTTCCAGCTTTGTGGATAGGGACAACTTCGGCACTTTTGAGATTATCTAGCCAGATAGACTTTTCAATACTCAAGTTGTATATATGTTCCAAAGGAATAATTATGTAGTTTGCTAACGTCTTTAAAATTTTTGTATTTATATTATCTACACCTCCAGCTTTGTTTTTCATGTTACGTATAATTGTATTTATTTCAAGTGCATCAGCGGGTTCTAAAAACATTGATTTGTTATTTGGTTTAGGCATATTCAATCTTTTATTTGTAGGTTGTATAATTTTTTTACTTACTTCAGATCCTACTTCACAAAAATACTTATTCATAACATTAGCAATTTCCCTTTGATCTTCTATTTTTTTATTGTCTTGATCGTAAATATTAGTTATATTATTTGATTGCACTTTGTTTTTTCCTAATTTCTTATTTATTAAGTTCCACAGTTGTCTAGGATTGTTGTCACATTTTTTAAACGTTTCGAAGTCAAATTTGTGTTTGGCATCTTTAATAATCTTATCTAATATTTTACAATAGTCCCTATATTCTTTTTTTGCGGATTCACTAGTTGGGTTTCTTTTAAAAATATTATATAAAGTTTCTTTAGTTTTACATGATATTATAATTGCGTTTGTGATCCATATCTTTCTAGGAATCATATTTTTTTGTTTATTTTGTTTTTGTGAAAAAGTTGCCTTCTCAACACATCCATTCACTAGTTCAACTAATAACTCTGAGGCAGAGTTAGGATTTTGTATAGTCAAAATCGAATTCCAGTCTATGCTTCTAGCTACGTTAATTAGTTTTTATAATTTATGGTTTTATTGTTCTGCTTTCTTGAGTCGCTATGTATTATATGATCGAAAGTTAAAAACAAAGGGTAGTGATCAGTAAATGGAGTAGTTATTTTGTAGGCTTTTGTTGTTAGATTTTTACTTTTTAGATACATATTATCGATACATGAACCCCCGAAGATATTTTCTGGGTCTGGTCGTGTGACTCCAAGGAAACATGGGGTATACTCATGTTCTAAAAGATTATTCAAAAAATCTTGGCTTAAAGTCATGTCATATGCACTATCAAGAGATTTGCTCATTATATTAATATTGAAGTCTCCGATTAACCAATGATTTTTACTGTTTATATAATTCATAATGTATTTTTTTACACTCAAAATAAATTCTGTTTTCGAGATGTCATGGCATCTGTAGACAGCCGAGATTATTAACTCATCTTTATTTTTTAGTCTAATTCTGGAACATAGAAAACTAACTCTATCAATTACTATTGTTTCTGTGTCTTCAAATATTTTACTATTTATATATACAAGAACCCCGTCGTTTTGGTTAATTCTACTATTATTGTAAAAAATTTTGTAATTAGGTAATTGATATTGTTTATAGTTTTCCAGTTTTCTAGTCTCTGTACAAACAATTACACATGGTTTAACATACAGACTCTCAATAATAATTTCTAGATTTTTTAGATTAGCATTTATGCTTCTTATATTTACATACATAATTAGATTATTTTGGCCTGTTAGATTATTGTTGAGAGTCTGCATGTTAGCGCAGCTACATTCACGTTGTAAGAAGTTTTCAATGTCTTGCTGGACTTGATCCATTATCATTTAGCGATTCTCTCGAAGACTGCAAGCTCAAGGGGGCAATGGATAAAACAGATTGACTCATTGGCATTGCAGTAACAGTATGTGGCTGTGTTTGATTAGTTGTAATTTTGATGTTTTTTACTTTACCGATGAGTCTGGGTACATAAGGCCTCACTGGGTAATCTGTCATATCTATATCTCGGTTGATTTTACCTTTTAAGATTTTGCATTTCTCACTGTCATTCGCCATGTGGTTAACCTCAAAATTCGTTTTATATTTAGTGTTGCTGTAGAAACAATTTACACATGTGAAATTATCTTTTATTTGACATTGTGCTGATATATGAGATCCTGCACATTTTAAACATGTTAAATCATTAGAGCACTTATTTGAATTATGTCCAAAACGTCCACACTTGTAACATGGCTTGATATTTATTAAGTCATATATTTTACAGTTTTGATATCCTACGTAGATTTTATTATTATAACATTCTCTTATTATCTTGTATATCTCCGAAGGAACTTCAATAATAGCTGTTATTGTATTATTTTTGGTATTTTTATAAGTACTTAACACTACACATTTTCCATCACAGTCTTTAAAATTTCTTGTGTTGATGTCACTTTCTAATTCTTCATCATTCATATTTTCAAAATTGTCTATACCCACCACCTTTATTTTCGGTTTAGAGATGCTTTCTGTTCCTATTTTACACTTATCCGACATTTTACTACTTAAAGTTTTGGCTGCTTTATTGGTACTATCTTCGTTAAGGCAGTTAATGTTGATTTCCTTGTTATTTTTTACCTGTAAACTTTTCGTCTTGATTGTTTTTTCTTTCGTTAAATAGTGGGTAACCCTTTTTTTAATTTTGTTTATGTCGTCGTCCTCATTTTTCATTTGAATAATTATTTTCGGTATGCGTTTTTTTAAGGGTTTACTGTTAATTGTAGCTTCAGCATACGTTTTCTTGTTAGTTGTTACTTCTGAGTTTACTTTTTCTTTTTCAGCATTTAGAAGTTCCCTGAGTAAATAATTTTTCTCTTGTAGCTCCTTGTTAAGTTCTCTTAATAGAGTTGTTTCAATTTTTAAATTTTCCAGTTCAGTGTTATTATCAAAGATTGTTTCATTATGAGAGTCTTCAACGTTAGTACCATTGGCAGCTGCAATTTCATCTAGTATTTCTTTTTGTATTACCTCTTTTCGTGTAGCTTTTATTTCCGCTATTATCAATTTTACATCGTCACTCAAGGTATCCACGTTGAAATTTGAGGTTAGTTTCAGATGCGCATGCTTCGGGCATACTGCCAAGATTTCACCAATTCTTTTTGTGTTCTTCAATCTATCAAAACAACTAAAGTGGTAAGGATCCTCACAAAAAAAACAAACTATCGCACCAAATCTGGCACTAGGATGACACTTATAATATTTATCAGGCGGCTTACCGGCGGGGGCTGTATGCTGCCCCGCCATCTTTTTATATTTTGATTTCATGATCATTTTCATGAGATTTTTAAACTTCATGATTTTTTTTCTCAAAAAGTATGAATTTTACGAAAAAATCTTATAGAATAAAAAATGCTAAGAATTACTCAAAGAATACGTATGAATTTTTTCAGAAGGTTTTGAGCCAATTTTGAATTTTTGAATTTTGACAATTTTTGAAAAATTAAAAAAATGGCTCAAAAACTTATGAAAAAAAATCGTACGTATTTCTTTAATGATTCTAAGCACTTTTTATTCTATAAAATTTTTTCGTAAAGTTCATTCCTTTAGAGAAAAAAATTATGAAACTAACTTAACACATTTTAATGATAACGTAACACATAATTTCATAATTTTTTTAAACATGATTGCGTAAGAAGTATTTGTCTGTGCGTTGGAATATGCAATTGCTAAATTGTGTTTCAACTATACTGTGATTTCAACTTTTCTATAGTACTTTACTTTCAGCTTTGGCACACAATTACTAATAGATTACTTATCAAATTCAATTTTGAGTAGATATAAGAATGCTAATAGAGAATATTTATTTAGGAAAGTAAATATAAATGTTATTACTCATAAGCCTGTTGAAAATATTGTTGAAAATATATTAGTATTAGTTTATGGTTCCTATAAAAAAAATATTCTTAATATTTTTTTTAACATGTACATTATATTATATACAGAAAAATGTATTTTTTCTTTACTTTGATAATGAAAGATAATTGATTCATGTCGGAAAAACATGGCGGGCGAGACGGACTCGCTCCCGCCAGACGAGGTAATTCTCGGATGTTGTGCAAGGAAAAAAATATCTTTTGTCTATTGTTTAATATGTAACAAAGTATATCATACCAGCTGTGGCACTAGAGACAAAGACTTCAAAAGTTTAAAAGGAATCTTAGGAGTATGTTCATGTTCACCTGACCTAACCTCAATAAGTCAACAAGAGGAGAAAAGCAAAAAGACGTTACATAGAATTATAGAAAACTATGAACAGAAACTGAAGAATGTGCAAAAAAAATTCGAAACGAAAATAAAGGAAATAGAAAAAGAAGTTAGCGAATTTAAGTTTGAAAATGAAGAATTAATAGATAAACATGATGTACTAAAAGATCTCAACATAGAGTTGAAGAAAAATAACAAACTATTGGAAGAAAAAATGCAACAACAACAACATAAACAAAACATAACTCCAGAGATTACGTATGCTGGGATATTAAATAAACAAAAAAGAATGCTAAATGCTAACATAGAAAAGATAATAGTGAAAGCAAATAATGAAAAGGATATTCATACAGTGCACAACAACATAAAACAAACACTATCCAAAACGAATAAACAAATAGATAAAGTTTTCATAGTCAAGGACAAAATAATAGTTAAATGTGAAAACAAAAGTGATGTGGAAGAGGTGCATAATATAATAAAAGAATCAAGTGACAAAATAGTATCAGCTGAAATAGAAAAAAGAAAAAACCCACGCATAAAAATTTTTGGAGTACATAATCTGAAAAAAATAAATCTAACAGAAAGTGAATGTGATGAAAATAATGAACACGATGATAAAAGTGGAAGTAATAAACAGAACATTGTTGAGTTAGCAGAGATGGAAAATGACATCAAGTGTAGAAATAATTTTGGAGATGATGAGAAAATAAATGTTGTTCACAAATACTTAAACAAAAAAAGCAACTTATGGACAATTATAGCTGAAGTGAATGCCAATGCCTACGACAAATTAATGAACAAGAAAAAAGTATTTGTGGGATATACTAGTTGTAGAATCTACGATGACTATAATGTGAACATGTGTTATCAATGCTGCACTTATAGACACTCAAAAAAAAAGTGCAAATGGAAAGTGTGTTGTCGTTACTGTGCAGGCGAACATGAAGATAGAATTTGTAATCAAAAAGGGAATTTGAAATGTATAAATTGTACTAAATCAAACGAAAAATATAAAACAAATTGGCAAACAAATCATACAGCAGACAATAAGGAAGTGTGTGAATCATACAAACAATTAATAATAAGAACAATAAAAAAATACGACTACCCATATGATCCAACAACAAGAATAATGCAAAGTGCTACAAAGTTTTCCAATAACAACAAAAAAGACAATAGCGTGACTAATTATCCGGAACCTACATTACCAACGACTGATAAATCAACTCTACTGGACCAAAAAGTGTTAATAAGGGAACAACAGTCAACTGTACATAGCAATGGCGCAACAATTTGAATTATTAAAGGAAATACACGAAGAAGTAATTAGAATGGAAGATGCTTATAATGACCTTCAAACACTTAATGAAGCAATAAGTAGTAAGACGAATTGTATAATGTACGTTAATATACGTAGCTTAAATACTAATTTTGATAAATTACAAATTCTTATTAAGAGTTTGAAGGTCAAACCTTATGTGATTGTTTGTTCGGAATCTTGGAATCTTGTGCATTATAAATATTTCAAATTATCTGGGTATAGCATACATTATAATCATAGTAATATTAACAAATCAGATGGTGTCGTTGTATTTATAAAAAATAATGTAAATAAAACTTCCGAAGTAATAGAAATCAATAGGTTAAAAATTCTACACACAACTATAAAATTAAGTAATAATAGTAATCTTGAAATTTCTGCAATATACAGATGCCATGATCTGCCCTGTCTAGAATTTATTTGTAATCTAAAGAAACTCTTAAAATTAAAAAGAAATGTTAAAAATCATCTGATTATAGGAGATTTCAATATAGATATTCGAAAAGTTAATAACATCAGTGAAGAATTCTTAAATAATCTACTTGAGCAAGGTTATTTCCCAGGGTTTATAGGTACAACGAGGCCATATAATGATGATAATAGTGGAAATGGTACATGCATCGATAACATATTTATCAAAAGTGATTCGATTAATACTAAGACTTTCAAACTAATGATACCAACACCAGATCATTATCCGTTATTTGTTAAAATAAGCAAACCTCAGCCCACTAAAGACACTGATAATAAGATTTGTTACAACTATAAAAAATTATATAATGTTGCATGCAGGACAGATTGGAACTCTTTTAAATCGATGTATGATCCAAATCAAGCTATTAATGCTGTCATAAATGAAATTCTGGACTGTCTGGAAGCAAACTGCAAGATCAGATTGGATTACTACTGCAATTATGATCTCATGTGAAAAAAAAGAGTACTTATATAACAAAATGAAAAATGATCCATATAATGATATTTTTAAGCTGGAATTTAGAAATTATGTCAAAGTACTAAACAAAGTTATTAAGGATGCTAAAATAAAGCACGAGAATAAAGTAATTAACGCCAGTTGCAATAATACTAGACAATTATGGAAGATTATTAATTCAAAAATAGGCAAAAAAGATAGTAAAAATAATAACATGATAAACCAAATCAATACTGATAATAATGAAACCATCAAGGAATCTAGCAAAATTGCTAACTACATGAACGATTATTTTAGTAAAGTAGGAGAAGTACTAAGTAAAAATATCAAAACACCCAAACATAAAAAAATAAAGTTACCCCCAGTCAATATAAACACAATATTTATAGGACCTACAAACTCAGCTGAAATACAAATAATCATAGAAAAAATGAAACTTAAAAATGGTGGTGTAGATGGAATAAACGCAAAAGCACTAAAAATAATATCAAATCTAATTTCAGATACTCTAGCCTATATTTTTAACATATGCATTGAACAGTCAGTTTGGCCAGATGCCTTGAAAGTTTCTGAAATTGTACCGTTACATAAATCTGGTAATAAACGAGAGGTATCAAATTATAGACCGATATCCTTAATATCTAATTTAGCAAAGATTTTTGAGAAGTTAATTTACAATAGATTATATAATTTCATTTCCAAAAACAAACTATTATCCTGTAAACAGTATGGGTTTATAAAAAATAAAGGTACGAAAGATGCATTAAGTTTCATTACAAACAAAATATATGAAAATTTAGATAAAAGTATTCCTATAGCAATTACATTTTTAGATCTGGCCAAAGCTTTGGTACTGTCAATCATAAAATACTACTTGATAAACTTTATAATTACGGAATACGAGGCAATGCATACCATCTTATTAAAAATTACTTAGATAACAGATATCAAAAGGTTAGGGTGGATCAAAAGGAAAGTAACTATACAAAAATTAGTACAGGAGTTCCTCAAGGAACTATATTAGGACCTTTGTTATTTATATTGTATATCAACGATCTCTTAACTGTAATGGAGGATGACTCCACTTACTCTTATGCTGACGATACTGCTATTGTAGCAACTGGGAAAACTTGGAAAGAGGTTGAAATAAAAATGAACAAGTACTTAGATGAGGTTGACGATTGGCTTGCACTGAATAAGTTATCACTAAATATAAAAAAAGCTGTGTACATTACATTTGGAAACTATTGTGATAGCGTACCGAATAATATCAACATTAAGATAAAAAATAATAATTTAAGGAGAGTAGAAGAATGTAAATACTTAGGCCTGATCTATGATTATAATTTAAAGTGGGATGTCCATATTCAATATATTATAAATAAAACAAAATATCTAATTTTCATTTTTTACAAATTAGCAAAATTTATGCAAACTGAAACAATGAGAATGATATACTATGCACTCTTCCATAGTATTATTCATTATGGTATTATCGCATGGGGAGGAGCTTATAATAACAATATAAACCTATTACAAAACGTACAAAGAAGATTAATAAAAATTATTAATAAAAATAAATTTATTCAAAACAATCCATTGAACATAAAGCAAATGTTTGCCTTAGAAGCTTTAAATTATAATCATGATACACTAAAAAAAATGTACCTTGAATCAAGCAGTATTACAAGAAATAAAAGTATAGCTATACCCAAAAGAGATAAAACAATTAGTATAAAAAACAGTTACATTAATGCGATTATGATCTTCAATAGTTTGCCAAAGGAGTATAAAACATTGAATAGCAAAAAGTCATCCACCAAAAAAAAATTTAAAGAATGGATTAAAGTTAATTTTTGATCTTTTAAACTTTTGAATTAATTCCTGTTAATTATTTACTAAATGTTAGACACACATTTTATATTTTATATTTTGTTATACTGGCCGAATAATATTTTTTTTTTTTACACAAAGCGATATATATATACTATAGTTATTTAGTTTTAAGTTTAAATTTAAGTTTAGTTTTTTGTAACATCAGGGCCGCACACAGGAAATATTATTTTCCTTTGCGGAATTACGTTTCTATGTAATTTTCTGATATATTAATAAATAAATAAATAAATAAAATAAAGATATTAATAGAAAGATATTATCAACTGATAAGAATTTTTCCATCGGTCTTACAGTCTTACAAATTAAATTAAAATAATTAATATTTATGGCAGTCAGATTGCCCTTCTTTATAATCACCCCCGCAGAATCTGAAATAAAAACTTAATTAAAACCTGGAAAAACTTTGTTAGCAAAGGACGATCTGACTGCCCCCCACCACCAAATTGCCCAACGTTTCGAGCCCGCTCCGGCTCCTCCTCAGGGACTGAAATGAAACCCGCGATACACCTCCTTATATACCCCTATATCCTTCTTTTCTCTTACCCTCACCACCATCCACTTTCCCCTCTTCAACTTTCCATTCTCACTTAAATTAATAAAGAATGATAAATGTTATCCAATTTATTCGACTCTATCATTAAATTTACATTATTCCGATTAGAATGTGAATACTTTCAAGGCTTTCCCTCTTATATTTATTCTTAATCCCCTGTTCCAAAATATCCACACTCCCAAAATCGAAAGAATGCAAACTATTTAAACAATGTTCTTTCAAACCCGATGTACAACTTGAGTTGCGTAAACTATATTGATGTTCATATATTCTCTTTTTCAAATATCTACCCGTTTGACCAATATAACAACCATTACAATCCCTACAATTAATTTTATAAACTACTCCCGATTTTAAACATTTATCATCCTTGTCTTTACAATTACTAAATAACTTTTCTAAATTATTATAGTTTCTAAAGAAAACTTGAATATTATGTTTACTAAAAACCCTTCTAATCCTTTCCGACAAACCTCTAACATATGGTAAACTAAAATATGCGTTCTTTCGATTTCTATTCCTTGTTTGATTATGTTTCCATAAATATTAATTATTTTAATTTAATTTGTAAGACTGTAAGACCGATGGAAAAATTCTTATCAGTCGACATAAGTAATATTTTTAATGAGAAAGATATTACTTGTATTTTGTGTTTTCAATTAGTCAATAAAATTTAATAATTTATTTTAATAGAAAATTGCAGATGAAATCTCATATGAGATCTCATAATATTTTTTCAATACTAAATCGTACATGAGATCTCATATGAGATCTCATAATATATTTTTTAAAACAAAATCGCAGATGAGATCTCATATGAGATCGCATATCAGATCTCATATGAGATCTCATAATATATACAATATTTTTTAAATACAAAATCGCAGATGAGATCTCATATGAGATTTCATGTTTGAAATTCTCATATGAGATGTACGTGAGATTTTAATTACGATCTCATATGAGATCTCATATTTTATTTTCACGCGGAATATATGTTCGGATTTACGCGCGGAATTCCATATAGAAAACCGAGCAATGGTTTCGCTTATCTAGATGGACGGAAATCCATGCAGAAATCCGGGCGGAAATCAAAGTGATCATTACTTCTCTAGATACGTCCGGATCCATCGCTTCGATTTCGACACGGAATTCCGGATGTATAAGTTGGAATTCAGAGCCGATTTCAGCGTGGATTTCCGTGCATCTGTATAAGCGATACCACCGCTCGGTTTTCAGCATGGATTATCGTGTGGATTTCCGCCCGGAAATTCGGACGTATCTAGACAAGTAATAGTCGCTTAGATTTCCGTCCGGATTTCTGCGTGGATTTCCGCGCACCTGCATATGCGAAATCACCGCTCGGTTTTCAGCATGGATTTTCGCGTGGATTTCCGCGTCGAAATTCGGATGAATGCAGACAAGTAATAATCGCTTAAATTTCCGCCCGGATTTCTGCGTGGATTTCCGCGCACCTGGGTAAGCGAAACCACCGCTCGGTTTTCTACATGGATTTTCGCGTGGATTTCCGTGCGAAGATCCAGACACATATGTATGTAGGCGTAATGATCACTTCGATTTCCGCGTGGATTTCTGCGTGGATTTGCATGCCCTTGAATAAGCTAAACCACCGCTCGGTTTTCTACGTGGATTGCCGCGCGGAAATCCGGACATGTATGCAGGCGTACCGATCACTTTGATTTCCGCGCGGATTTCCATCTAAATGCATAAGCTAAATCACCGCTCTGTTTTCAGCATGGATTTTCGTGCGGAAATCCGGACATATATGGAGGCGTAACGAACATTTGGATTTCCGCATGGATTACTGCGCGGATTTTAACGCAGTTGTAGATGCGACACCATGGCTTGGATTTTTACCTAGATTTCCACGTAGATTTCGAGATGGATTTGTTGGACTGATATTTTCAACCGGGGTACGTTTACGTGTGTGATCGCATGTTTCTGTAAGATCACGTATATTGTTGTACATTGCTTTACTTTTTCGTACGTTTTCGTACATGTCAGTACGTTTCGGTACGTTTCTGTACGTTTGGGTACGTTTTGGTACGTTTCGGTATGATTCGGTACGTTTCGGTGCGTTTTGGTGCGTTTCGGTGCGTTTCGGTACAAAAATATTTCGTATTGATACATTCATTTGGTACATACAAGTATGTTTTCGTTCATTTTCGTACGTATATATATGTCACTGTACGTCACCGTACGCTCCTGCAAGTTTACGTATGATTCGATACGATTTGGTACGTTTTGGTATAAGGTTTTCGTATAAAATGTCCAGGGGCGCAACAACCAGGGGTGTCGGGGGTGTCCGGACATCCCGTGAAGTTGAATGGACACCCCTAACTGGGTGGGGGTGTCCATCCCAAATACGATGCCAAATGAAGTGCACGATTTCAAAGTGTACAACCGATATACATGATGGGTAGAAAATTCATGCGAAAACTCTTGTTAAAAATAGTTCATCTTAGCTATTTGTGTTTTATGTATAGTTATAAGTACAAAAATTCGCTAAATACTCCGAGACGATTAATCTAATTTAAAAATTCTTAATTTTTGAAATGTGCGAGTTGCAGAATTATCTACACATATGAAACGTAACAGGGACCGTACTCTTTCCCCTATTTAAAATTCTCTATTTTTCCCTTTTTTTTAGTGAACTCCCCTTTTCACCTCTAAAACCAGAAATTTTCCTTTATTTACCCTATAATTGATAATTGGCGTATTTCGAAATGCATACTAAACACACGAGAAATTCTATCGGATATGAGTTTATTCTTAGTATCTTTTGTGAACACTGTAGCACTCGGTTGAGATACATTGTGGGATAGGTCCATGGCCGGACAAGTTCCCTTATATAAATTGAGCATTCGAGATAATCTATTTTGCCCTCGAACGATCTTGAAATCTCGAATAATCGAATCCGTCTCGAATCTCGAAAGGAGAGAAACAAAAGACTAACAAACAGTGGCGCGCGTAGCGCGCTGATTAACGCTAGTGTATTGTAAATATACGCTTATAGAAAAGTACGCAGCGTTGTCTGTTGTGTTACGATCTGTTGCCCGCTTGTATTTCTTGCACCGTGCAGCAGGGTGACCATTACACATGTCGCCACCTAATATCTATGAAATCCCCAAAAATGGTCACCGTGTGGCTCTATACTAGCCAAAAAAGCGTCAATATTAAAATCAATTTCTCATATCCAAGTAGCCAGGAGAAGGGAGGTTAACGCATATAAGGGAGTTACGTAGACGTACGACACTAACAAGACGATTACTTATATAATTTTTAAACCCAAGTAGCCGATGGACGCGAGGTCCACGCATATAAAGGAGTTAAATAGACGTGCAACCCTAAGCAAGACGATTATTTAAATAATTTTTATATTCAAATAGCCGGGGGATATAAGGTCGGCGCGTATAAGGGAGTTACGTAGACGTGCAACACCAAGCAAAGTAGTTATTTAAACTATTTTTAAACCCCAGTAGCCGGAGGACGCGAGATCCACGCATATAAAAGATTTACGTAGACGTGCTAAGGTAAAAGACCCATTACTCGGACACATATAAAAACATACCAGTCATTACCCGATTTTTTCCGCTAAAAATTCAGAATTCAAGCGAAATTTTCTTTTCATACATTTGATATAGATTTTCAGAAGCTAATTTAAAAAAATCCTTAAAATTTACACTTTAAATATTAAATAATGTTATTTTTATGAAAAAAGTGTTAACCGTAGTAGTCGGACAATATTTTTTGGGGGACCGGTGTAGTCGGACAAAAAAGGAGCAATATCCGCGTAAAAAAAATTATGTTCATACGAACTTCATAAGAAGTTTAGATTCATATGAACTTCATATGAAGTTGTCCAATGAGACTGAGCCGAACTTCCATTTTAACAGTTTTAACGAAGTTTATGAAAAGTTCATATAAAGTAAATATCATCAATGTATATAAAAAGTTTATTCAAAGTTTATAGAAAGTTTATAAAAAGTTTGAGTTATTACAACTTTATATGAAGTTCATACGAACTTCATGTCGCTCCCAGGTTCGTTGGTCGTCCTAACCTGACTGCTGATCGATTTCTCGGCAACAGTTAGGACGGCCAACCGACCTGGGAGAGAGTAAGAGCGAGAAGAGTAAAAGTGCACTGGAGGTAGCGCTGCCATGCTGGGAACGCGGCAGGCGAGAAGGCGCGCGATTGTGTGAGAGCCTCGCACGTCATCTTCGAGGAGAACGAGCATATATACAAGCACGCGCGCGTGCGTGCGTGCATGTGGTCGACTGTCTACAGCCCGTCCTCGCATCAACGCTAGTGCCGAGTACAACTCGAAGATGGGATACCAGAGACGATAAAGCGCTGTTCCTGGGCACCCGCCCTCGCCACACAGCCTACGACTCAGCGTCGTCCACTTAAACGACGACGTGCACTTTGACTTGTAGACCATCACCCTTGTCCCGTTCTCTTCGATTAAACGGCTATAACGTAGCACAACCCCACGAATCCCTTCAGCAAGGTCTAGCAGTCGACTGCTGCTGAATGCTGAGGCCTGAAAAAATAAAAAAATTCACAAAGAACATATTCTTCTTCAAACAAAAATATCATTATATACTTAAATATGTGAAAAATGTTGTAGGAAGGAAGGTATGTTTGGATTTTAAAATATGTGTATAAAGGTTAAGAGGTTAAAGAGTTCTACCTCATTACGAAAAAGACTGAATAATTCTTTTACTTATCTGATTATTTTCTCCATTTCGAGTGTGCAAAGTTCTTCATAATATTCGTTGCTGTAGCTCGACTTCCATCCATTTCCATAAAATACATCGTCAATCGGAAAAATTACGAGAAAACATTTTGATAACTGCATCTGACTGAAATTGGTTAAACAAATACATGCGGTTGACAACATACAGTGTGAAATTTGTAAGAATTTATTTTGTATAACTATATCTATGTAACGAAGAACATTTAACCAATTTCAGTCAGCTGCAGTTATCAAAATATATTTCTCGTGATTTTTCCGATCGACGATGCATTTTATGGAAATGGATGGAAGTCGAGCTAAAGTGAGGAATATTATGCAGAACTTTGCAGACTTGAAGCCGAGAAAATAATCAGATAAGTAAAAGAATTATTCAGTCTTTTTCGTAATGAGGTAGTACTCTTTAACCTCTTAACGTTTATACACATATTTTAAATTCCAAAAATACCTTCCTTCCTACAACATTTTTCACATATTTAAGTATATAACGATATTTTTGTTTGAAGAAGAATATGTTCTTTGTGAATATTTTGATTTTTTCAGGCCTCAGCATTCAGCAGCAGTCGACCGCTAGACCTTGCTGAAGGGATTCGTGGGGTTGTGCTACGTTATAGCCGTGTAGCCGAAGAGAACGGGACGAGGGTGATGGTTTACAAGTCAAAGTGCACGTTGTCGTCGAAGTGGACGACGCTGAGTCGTAGGCTCTGTGGCGAGGGCAGGTGCCCAGGAACAGCGCTTTATCGTCTCTGGTATCCCATCTTCGAGTTGTACTCGGCACTGGCGTTGATGCGGGGATGGGCTGTAGACAGTCGGCCACACGCACACACGCACGCGCGCGCGCTTGTATATATGCTCGTTCTCCTCGAAGATGACGTGCGAGGCTCTCACACCGTCGCGCCCCTTTTCGCCTGCCGCGTACCCAGCACGGCAGCGCTATCTCCCGCGCAGTTTTACTCTTCTCGCTCTTACTCGCTCCCAGGTCGGTTGGTCGTCCTAACTGTTGTCGAGGAATCGACCAGCAGTCAGGTTAGGACGACCAACGAACCTGGGAGCGACATGAAGTTCGTATGAACTTCATATAAAGTTGTAATAACTTCAAACTTTTTATAAACTTTCCATAAACTTTGTATAAACTTTTTATATACATTGATGATATTTACTTTATATGAACTTTTCATAAACTTCATTAAAACTGTTAAAATGGAAGTTCGGCTCAGTCTCATTGGACAACTTCATATGAAGTTCATATGAATCTAAACTTCTTATGAAGTTTGTACGAACATAATTTTTTTTACGCGGGTAGTCGGACAAATAAGAAAATATTCTTTGTTTATTTATATGAAAATTTTTAGTAATTACAGTAAAATTATGTTAAATAAACTATATATTTAACTTTCAAAATCTATAAATATTAAGTAATAAATATTAATAACGTAGGAAGTCAAACAATTAAAATTTTTTCTTGTTTTTCCTTCATTTTATTTTGCAAAGCTTCCATTTCATGAAGTACTAATGCTTTTTCTACTTCTTCTAATTCTGTAGAAAATTTCTTCAGTACTTCTTCCAATTGAATTTTCTTTTGCACTTTCAGATTTGATAAGTAAAAAACGAGAAGAGATTCTGTTTCAACCATTTGAAAAATACATTTGCAATGTAACTATAAAAACTTTCTGAGGTCATCCATCCCCTTTGCGTGTTTCCTACACCCTATCCTTTGGGAATTTTTTCCAAAACATTCTTTTTTGGTTTAAGCAAGCCTTCTCATTGCTACCCACTATTTGGTATACAGAACAAGCACCTTTCTTTGCTAACACAGAGTTGTCTTTAGGAACTAGCATAAACGAGCTCTCATCCATATTAAAAACTCTTTCTGGATCTCTTTCAACCAGTGCTTACTGTGTCTATTATTTTTAAATGGATTTTCTTTCTTGCTAGCATTTAAAAACTTCTGAACGGAATCAAGAAGTTGGCTTTTTGATACTGGAAACCCTCTTTCCGTACAGTAAAAAATGCATTTAACTATATCTTTTTCTTCTTCCTCGCTCAGTACTGTTATAGGACCCTTTTGACATTTCAGCGGAGAGAAATTCTTCAATTTGCAGTACAGTGTACTTAAGAACATCAAAGTTTCTTGCGGCTTTTCTTATGGTCTGTCCTTTTCCAATCATATCTAAAGCCTTCTTTAGTGACTCAGTAGTATACAGTTTCTCAGTTTTCTTTTTCATGATCTTTGATTTGATTCTTTTTGCCTTACGTAACACTGTTTTATTTGCCTTGGTATTCTCATTGTTCTTTTTCTTAAATTTTTGCTTATTTAACACTGCTTTATTTGCCTTGGCATTCTCATTGTTCTTTTTCTTCAATTTTTGCTTATTTAACACTGCTTTATTTGCTTTGATATTCTCACTATTTTTTTCTCTAATTTCTCTTTACTTTTTACTTTTGGCATATTGAAAACTTTATTCTAAAATATCTGTAATTCAAATGAAATAAATTATTTCTATCTTTATAAAAAAAAGTTATTTAAAACTCAGAAAAAATAGATAAATGAAAAGCAATACTTACTTGCATGACAAAATTTTGAGGTTAAAAATTTGGACTTGTAAATATCACTTTGAAATATGATTTCAAGCTCTCGCAATCACATTGTGCTGTTTAGTTTTATCTAAATAATGTAAGAAAGTTACCTTACCTATCCCTTTTACAATAATAATAACGTTTTTCGATTAAACAAACTTGCGGCAAAGTACGCGTTCAACATCATCTACTCCCGTCTGAATGTAGAGGAGCAAAACTCGGACAAGCAGAGCCAGCTTGTCCAACTTCTGTATACCTTTCTTAAATCGGGAGGTATAGTTAGACAGGCAATTGTTAAATAAATAATTATAACTTTTGACCAATAGTTGAGCATTTACGATTCTTAGTGCAATGCCATTAATGAAATATAATTTTTATATATAAAAAGTCAATATATATAGTTTATTATCGCAATAAGAAATTGTAGTGATTGGCATGACATCCGAGTAAAATAGCGAATTCACGCGCAATTCTAACATTATACTTATTATTAATTTTTTTATAAAAAATTTTACAACTTAATGTTATTATTTTTTTTATTAGTAATACTTTAAATAAATCAATAAATTTTTGTTTTTATTATTTCAAAATAAGTTTAATTGAATAATCACGGTTTTCTTTCGCTGTCCGAGTATTGTTCCCATTTTTTACTGTGTCCGAGTAATGGGTCTTTTACCTTACGCTAAGCAAGATGATTATTTAAATAATTTTGAAACCCAAGTAGCTGAGGCACGCGAGTCCCACGCGTATAAAGGAGTTACGTAGACGTGCGACAATAAGCAAAACGATAATTTAAAATAGTACATTTTGCAACAAGTGGAGAAAATGAACTATTTCAAGCGAGGGTGAGGTGGTTAGTAGTAGTTGGAGTTGAGGGCTTCCGAGAC
Organism: Torymus aiolomorphi; assembly: GCA_036365515.1. Lineage (NCBI taxonomy): Eukaryota > Metazoa > Arthropoda > Insecta > Hymenoptera > Torymidae > Torymus > Torymus aiolomorphi. The sequence goes on along the minus strand of CM070873.1, from coordinate 19,798,395 downwards.
GGAGACGAGTTCTGAAAACACCTTACCCATGTCTGAAATAGCTCTTTTTCTCATGTTATACACCGTATTTTTTTCAACGAGTGCACGAAAGGGCCTTTTTATATGTCTAAAAGTTGGGTAGGTGATCATGCATTTCGAGTCGTGCACAACATAATTAAAAATGATTCTATTGTTATTATTTTATTTTAAATATGCACGCTCTTTTTATATCAATTATATCTAAATTGTAAATATTCATTATTTTGAGATTTAACTTTAAATGCTCTCAATATCCGTCTAAATATGCCAAGAAGCTTTAAAATGCATGAATTTGATAATAAAGCACGAATCCACAAAATTTTTTCGTAGCGGGGAAAAAAACTTTTTTTCCCGCTCCAAGAGGGGAATGTAGGCCCCGCCGATAGGTGGCGGCACATTATAGTATTAGGAGAGAGAGAGAGAGAGCAGCTCACGCTGCGAGCGAGCGCGTCTGTCGTCGCCGCTCAGTTCTGCACTGACCACCGTACAAGTCAGTGACGCCGGAAAGAGAGTCAATAATGTATTAGTAGGATAGACGTTGTCTCTGTTACTCACGACCTCACCACGTCCTTCATTCCTACATTGGTACTCAGGACGCATGTCCGGACTTCGGGAGGTGCAACTCTCCAGGCAGCGGCAGAACAACCCGTTATCACACGGGCTTGTTCCGGTCGAGCAGCGGTGCGTTCCTGCCGGCTCACTGGTCGTCTTTGTGTGCGTGCTGGCACGCCAGCGCACACAAATTTTTACCTCTTCACGTCCTTCTTTCGAGAAGACGTGAGAGATACTCTACAGGCTCTCACCAAGCCTCCTCCGTATGTGTGCAGGCACGCCGGCGCATATCGGAAAACTTTCTTTCGTCAATTTACGCTGTGTGCGTACAGGCACGCCGTCGCACACAGACTTTTTCTTTATCCCGCACGTCTTCTTTCGAGAAACGTGAGGGATATTCAAGAGGCCTTACAATTAAGCTGTCTTCGAAGTCATTGCATCTTTCCTAATTCAACGGGGAGCAGGGCTTTTTGCGCGAAGCCACCGTCACCGGCGCCTTCAAACGCACCTGTTGACCAAACTGTGGACAACCCGCCTCTCTCAGCACATTTCTTCGAAGCAGATTTCCGGATGTGTCCTTGCGTGAAGTCACCGGCGCCTTTTAACGCACCCGTCGAGCAACCTAAGGTCAGTCGCTGCAGCCCTCACACCTCGTCGAGAATACTCCGAGATACCTCGGCGACCTGGACATCGTCTCCGAGACACCTCAGCTCTCAGCTACGATTACATCACCGCGCCAAGGTATGCGTGCGTCCAATTAACGTGCGAGTGTTAAAATTACGTATCTCGTCGCGCAACGTATTATCAATTTCTCTTCACATTGAGCGCACTTTCCGGGAAAGTGTTTACCTTTTCCCGATCTTCCGAGAATTCATTACTCGGCACGCGCTTTTCGCGAACAGCTTGGGCGCCTCTCGCTCTCCGAGAATTGTTGCCAGTCGGCGCGTGTTTACTTGCGAGCTTTAAATTCGCGGAACTCGCGTGCAACGGCCACGTGTTCCAAGAACTTGACGGCCATCTTAGCGGCTATTTTGACTTTCGCGTGCTATCGTGTTTTTCAAGCTCACTCTTGTGCAAGGAGACACGAAAAACCTTTTAGTTTTTTATTTTATTCTTTCAGGCACGCGCATTACATTGTCATAACTTTAATGTATTTGCGCGTTGTCTAATCTTGTTGTCTAATGAAGTTTCTGCTTTAAAAAAAAATAAAAATTAAAAAAGCTTCACAGAGGGGAAGTGATTTCTCCCCTCAATTTCCGCGCGAATCTTCATGTTCATTCTTTGCGTTAGCTTAATCGCTGGTACAGGAGAGGCAGTCGCTTTCCTCTCCAGAACTGTGATTCACGCGGAGGAAATGGCACTCTTATCGTAACCAAGCATTGTTAATTTAAATTAAAGCAAAATTTAATTTTAAGTTTTAGCATAGCCCTAGCTTTAAAGTCATTGTTTGTGCCTGCGATCACTAACTAGGGAGCTTGTGATACGCAAGTGGTGCAAGGTAATTTAGGTGCGCCATTAATCCCTATAGAGGGGTCTGACTGCTTTCTTTACTTTCTACGTGTGCTGGCGAGTCGCGTAGAAAGCAATCATTACCCACGAGGCTCACGCGCGATAATTTTTAATTTTTACATTGATCTCTTTTACACGGCTACTCACGAGTCGGACATACACTGTTTTGCATTCTTGTATGTACCTGCGAGTACGCCTATTCCGGTTTTTCCAATACTTTTGTACGTTTGTCCCAACCAATGATCATTAGATGCGTCCCTGCATTTCCTCGTAAATGAGCAAACAGGAATTAAAAGCACTACTGGATTCACGCGTGAAGGACCCTAACCTAGCCCCCCATACTACCCGCAGCTCAAGAAGAGCTCTTTTAGCTGCCAACATGGTGCTTCACTCTCCGATTAACAAAACCAATCATTCGGAAAATTCAAGTTAGAACAGCCTTGTCTCCACTTCAAGCGAAGCCACGTCTATACAAACCTCGCCCTCCCACACAATGACTAAAGTGTCTTTCCCTCCGACTTCAGAGAACCAGCCAGCGCCACCAAACACGTCCTCGATGTTCACCTTTGGCCTACCAAACGTCAGCGACATGACGGCCGGACAGAGGCGGCTCATCTTCTACTTCAACCAACCCCTCCGCACCGCGGGCAATGCTGCCAACAGTGACTCCTCGCGTTCGCAACCGCTCGGCACCTAACACTGGTGCATTTCACAAGCCGCTCCCAACGAACAAGGGCACTCACTCACAACGCACTAGCCACTTCGTCACGGTAGACGACATTGGTAATCTATTGAAGTCCGTGGATGAACGAATGGAAGAAAGAATGGACCGCAAACTAGAGGGGCTCGTGAAGCTTATCGAACAATGCTTCACCTCTCCTCCAGGAAGACCTCACTCAAGTCATGTTCTTCAGGGTGAGACCTCCACAGCGCCTTCCACCCCCACAATGTTATCTCAAGCAGCCACAGTTTCAATGTCACCTGGCCTAACCTCGATGGCATACGCCAGCGGCAGCAACATTCTCATATGGCCACAGAGCCTGCTTAAGAGCGCTCGTCGACAGACCACAGCCGCTCTCATTCCTTCATGGCCTTATTCGTATGCTTGGCCAGCAGCGACATCCGGCCCGATCTCTTCGATCGGATGTACCTACACACAGTCTCAGGAACCAACTCCCTCCCCTGCGGTACAACCTAGCCTTGGATCTAGCTCTTTCATACACAATCAAGCGCAAGGGAACGTGACGTACCCGCAATCTCACAGCTCTTTGGGTTTCGCAAGCACCAAACACTTGCAGTTTTGGAATTTTTATAAATACGACCTGCGAGGTTGGTTCAAACAACTGGAAGACCTATTTTTGGCACGCAACGTCACTGAAGACGAAGCCAAATTCAACCTTGTAGGCAGATACCTCACCCAGGACATTCACCACGATCTGCAATGCAAACTCAACATCCTTGTTCGAGGACAGAAGTATGAATCGATCAAGAATATCCTGGCAGAGAGATACGCCGAAACACCAGAGTAACAACTTGATAGGCTCTGCAAGGGCTTAGAAATTGGATCCAAACGACCTTCTGACTTTCTTGCCGAAATGTTGAGCTTACTTCAAGGTCGCGTGGCCAAAGAGACTGTGATTTCCTTATGGCGAGCCCGTCTTCCGGCGCAGATTCAAATCATGGTCATGAACTACAAAGAGGAAACAGAACTCCTCAAGAGCGCAGACAGGGCTCACGATGTCCTTCAACAGTCGCACAATATTAATACACTGAATGCACACAATTCAGCCTCTACAACTCCAGAGGGAATCACAACTTTTAGCGGCCATCTCTGAGTCACGCAATCACACCGGACAAAAACAACGATCACGCGCAAGTTCCAAAAATAGGCGCGATTCTTCGCTGGCAAGATCGTCGTCCGGCTCGCGTGACAGCAAAAAAGGCCGTTGCAGGTATCACCTCAAATTCGGTAAAGAAGCGCGCAACTGCCTTCTTCTCTGCAACTGGAAACGCGAATCCGGTCAGATATACAAAGTTAAAAATCCTGACACTCCAGCCAACCAAGAAAACTAGAGCAACCTGCTGTCGTGGAGTCTGACAGCCGGTCAGGCGTTACTGCACGTCTCCACGTTAAAGATAAATTTTCTGGTGATGTTTTCTTAATTGATACTGGTGCCAACATCTCGGTCATTCCGAAACCTAAAGGCTGGCGAGGAGGTCCAGCTGAAGTCAAGTTATACGCCGTTAACAGACCCACAATAGATGTCTTTGGCGTCGCACGCCTTTAAATAGACGTAGGTCTCCCTTGCAGGCTCAAGTGAAATTTTACTGTAGCGGACGTTCCCCACTCCATTATCGGAGCGGACCTTCTCACCCACTACCACCTCTTACCTGATCTCAAACTTAAGAGATTGGTAGATGGCAACCAGTTCACATATGCACCTACCCCAGTGGAAATTATAAAATGTATCAAAATGTACCAAAATGTATCAAAATGTATTAAAAGGTATCAAAAGGTATCAAAAGGTATTAAAGTGTATCAAATTGTATGTAGAGGTTGCATTTCGTAACTTTTGTAGAACACTTTGATATCTTTTGATACCTTTTAATACATTTTGATACATTTATATACAAAATCATTTTTTGGTAAAAGAAAAATTTATCGATGAAAGAAACATTTAGACACGCTCTGGTACACTTATATATATTTTTTAATACATTTTCATACTTTTTGATACCTTTTAATACATTTTGATACATTTTGACACATTTTGACATATTTATGTACATTTTGATACCTTTTAATACTTTTTGATACCTTTTCATACATTTATGAAAACAATATTTTTTTACATTAAATTATTTTTACATTCTCATACATTTTTGTACATTGAGAAACACTTTGACATATTTATGTACATTATGATACGTTTTAAGTATATAGAAAATAATAGAAATAATATTTTAAATATATAGGAAATATATAGAAAGGTATCAAAATGTATCAAAATGTACCAAAATGTATACAAATATATCAAAAGGTATCAAAATGTATGAAAAGGTTTTAAAATGTACCAAAAGGTGTTAATGTGTTTAATAGAATGATAAATAAATTAATATTACATTTTTTAATTTCTTTGAAAAGGTATCAAAATGTATCAAAAGGTATCAAAAGGTATTAAAGTGTGCTACAAAAATGACGAAATGCAACCTCTATATACACTTAGGTATTATTACTATATTTTATACTAATACTCTGATACCTTTTGATACATTTTGATACCTTTTCATACATTTAAAATTTCCGCTGAGGTACGTTTGTCAGAGCAGTGCAATCTTTTCAAATCTCGTTTTTGGCACCGAGTCACAAGTACGCACACATTATCAACAAATTTCCTAGCGTTTACGGACCAGCTCAGTTCCGAGTTGTCAAGAAACGGCAAGTATTTCACCATATACTGACAATAGGACCACCAGTCTCGCAGAGTGCTCGACGCCTCTTACCCGCCAAACTCAAAGCAGCTAAAAAAGAGTTTAGCAAATGGTGCGAGCTGGGTATTTGTCGCCCGTCAAACAGTCCTTGGGCTAGTCCATTACTCTAGTGGAAATTTTAAATGTATGAAAAGGTATCAAAATGTATCAAAAGGTATCAGAGTGTACGTAAGTGTATATAGAGGTTGCATTTCGTAATTTTTGTAGCACACTTTAATACCTTTTGACACCTTTTGATACCTTTTCAAAACAATTAAAAAATGTAATATCAATTTATTTATCATTCTATTAAACACATTAACACCTTTTGGTACATCTTAAAACCTTTTCATACATTTTGATACCTTTTGATATATTTGTGTACATTTTGGTACATTTTGATACATTTTGATACCTTTCTATATATTTCCTATATATTTAAAATATTATTTCTATTATTTTCTATATATTTAAAACGTATCATAATGTACATAAATATGTCAAAGTGTTTCTACATGTACAAAAATGTGTGAGAATGTAAAAATAAATTAATGTAAAAAAATATTTTTTTCATAAATATATGAAAATGTATCAAAAAGTATTAAAAGGTATCAAAATGTGCATAAGTATGTCAAAATGTATCAAAATGTATCAAAATGTATTAAAAGATATCAAAAGGTATCAAAACGTATGAAAATGTATTAAAATGTATATAAGTTTACCAGAGCGTGTCTAAATGTTTCTTTCATCAATAAATTTTTTCTTTTATCAAAAAATGATTTTGTATATAAATGTATCAAAATGTATTAAAAGGTATCAAAAGATATCAAAGTGTTCTACAAAAGTTACGAAATGCAACCTCTACATACAATTTGATACACTTTAATACCTTTTGATACCTTTTGATACCTTTTAATTCATTTTGATACATTTTGGTACATTTTAATACATTTTATAATTTCCAGTGGGGTACATATGGAACCTAAAAAGAATGGCGAATGGCGCCCTTACGCCGACTATCGCAAATTAAACACGGTCACAGTCCCAGACCGTTATCCAATTCCGCATATGCACGATTGCATGACCTTGCTCCATGACAAGTGCATCTTCTCAGCTTTGGACTTACGTCAAGCCTATCATCAGATACCGATAGCTCCAGAGGACGTGCCCAAGACGGACGTGCCCAAGACGGTTGTTATCACACCTTTCGGACTCTACGAGTTTCGAGTCATGACATTTGGATTCCGCAACGCTTCGTAGACTTTTCAGCGATACATTAACTCAGCGCTAGGTGACCTAGACTTCGTGTTCGTCTATTTAGACGACATTCGCATTGCTTCCACTTCGGAAGAAGAACACAAGCAACACCGAGACTTAGTGCTGTCACGTCTCAACAAGTACGAGCTGCAAGTCAATATGGAGAAATGCAAATTCGGCGTCACAGAATTGGTCTTCCTGGGTCACCTTATCACACCTAACGGCTTCAAGCCGAACCCTGAGATGGTCAAGGCAATTCAAGAATTCCCTCCACCACATACCATCCAAGAATTGCGTAGATTCTTAGGTCTTGTGAATAGTTACAGGCGTCTGCTAGCTAATGCAGCTGACACGCAGCGTCCTCTCAACGAATTCTTAAGAGGTGCCAAGAAAAAGGACAAACGTTTAATCCCCTGGACCGAGGAAGCCAAGACTGCATTCCAAAAGTACAAGGACGACATCGTCAACCTTGCATTCTTCGCCTTCCCAAACGAGAATGCAGAGTTGCGCTTTAAGACGGACGCCTCAGATACCAAAATGGGAGCAGCCCTCGAGCAACGTTCCGGCGATATTTGGCAACCATTAGGATTCTTTTCGCAAGTCTTCACACCGGCGGAAAAGAAGTACTCCACCTACGACAGGGAGCTCGCGGCTATTTATGAAGCGATCCGTCACTTCCACTACTACCTAGAAGGCGTGGAATTTAAGATCTACACAGATCATAAACCTTTAGTCTATGCTCTTCAGCAAAATTCGGACAAAATGCCTGCCATTCGCTGACGCAGGTTATCTTACATCGCCCAGTTCAACACGGAGATTTGCTATATACCAAGTGAAGAGAATGATGTTGCGGATGCTTTATCCAGAATCAACACTTTCACTTCCCCTACACTCTTCGACTGGAGCGATTCCGAATTACAAGCAGATCCTCAAGTCAAGAAGATTCTTGCAAACATCAACGCTTTCAGACTCCCGACGTTTTTCGACCCAAAACAGCTGAGTCAAGAACAGGCAAACGATGAACAGCTCAAAGAGATTCTAAACACTCCAGATCATCCTCTCAAGCTTCGCAAGCTTATATGGGGTCCTGATCACACACTCTTCTACTGCGATTTCTACGAGGATTCTATACGGCCGTTTGTGCTAGAAAAATTGCATAGAACAGTTTTCAATAGCTTGCACTCACTATCACATCCTGGACCAAAGGTCACAGCTCGTCTCTTATACCAACAATACGTTTGGTCGAACATGAGCCGTGATATCGCTACTTGGTACAAAATGTGCATTCCTTATCAACAATCCAAAGTTACAAGGCACAACAAATTTCTGCCCAAGCACTTTGTTTCTCCAGATGCGAGATTCGACCATCTACACCTGGACCTCGTTGGCCCCTTTACCAAGGCTACACCCATGTCCTCACCATCATCGACCGTTACTCGAGATGGCCTGAGGCAATTCCCATTGCAGACACTACAGCACCCACAGTGGCTCGCGCGTTTTACAATAACTGGATTTGCCACTACGGCGCGCCAACGACGATCACGACCGATCAAGGTGCCCAATTTGAATCCAGAATGTTTACAGAACTCTAGTCCATCTTAGGCATCAACAGAGTCAGAACAGCAGCCTACCATCCTGCATCCAACGGCATGGTAGAATGCCTCCACAGGGTCATCAAAACAGCCCTCATGTGCCACAGTAACAACCAAGATTGGGCTTGTCTACTCCCCACAGTCATGCTTGGCCTTCGCTCTCGCATCCGCGTAGACACAGATGCTAGCCCAGCTGACTTAGTTTTCGGCAAACCCATGAGAATTCCAGGCGACTTCACACCTCTCACCGATGAAGAGCCCGATGTTCGAACCTTTTACAACGAATTTAGAGACTTCATATGACAGCTAAGACCTGTCCAAGTTAATCATAAGGCAGCAGTCAAGCCCTTTCTTCATCGAGACTTAGACACATGCACTCACATCTGGCTACAAGAAAAGCCAATCAGGCCTGCCTTGACACGGCCATACACTGGCCCACACAAGGTGATCTCTCGAGACAATGAGAATCACACCTTCAATATTGATGTCAACGGCAGCAACAATACAGTAAGCATCGAACGCCTAAAGCCCCCATTCATGCTGCAAGATAATCCTGACGGCGTCAAGGACGACGTTCCTGAACCGATCACTCCTCCCACTCCAATTCCCGTGCATAACACTCTAAAACCTACTGACATGCTCAAGCCTTCGCAGCCACCAACGCCAGTTAGGTCACCTTCATCTCCCACCCCTCCCACCAACGAGCAAACAATTCAATCCGTCCCTTCTACTCAACCTCCTTCACCCAAACCAAAGCGAGTGAAGTTTGTTCCCAATATTCTGAAACGGAACAGGAAAAACTGAATCCGCAGTCAAAAATTGCTCATTTTGCGAGGGGGTGTAGTAGCCAAGCTCATGTTATTTTAATTGACCGCGCTACGCGACCTGATGTCAATGTGTTCTGTAAATACATCTTGTTTAGTAACTTAAGCTTTAGTCTACCACTAGTAACTCACATGTTACATGCGCCTTACAGATCTCAGCCTTATATTATTTGTGCTACGTTGCGTAACCAGAGACTACGCTACCCTTACGGAGTCAAATAAAAAAATCTGTATTGTTCCTATTACAAGAAAACACTTGTACAATCATCATTCTGGAATTCTAGATCTTGAGCTGCGCTCATTTTTCCAAAAACATGTAATCTCGTTACCTAGTGTAAAAATGTTACAATTCTTTGCGTACTGACTGTATCCTCTTTTTCTTTTGTAATCTCTCTCTCCAACCAACTTTTACCCCTTTATATTTATAAAAAAATGATACGCATTTTTCTCCTTTCGAGGGGAGTACTGTAGGCCCCCACCGATAGGTGGCGGCACGTTATAGTGTTAGGAGAGAGAGAGAGCAGCTCACGCTGCGAGCAAACGCGTCCGTCGTCGCCGCTCAGTTCCGCACTGACCACCGTACAAGTCAGTCACACCGAAGAGAGAGTCAATAAAGTATTAGTAGGATAGACCTTACCACGTCCTTCATTCCTACAGGAATAATACGTTGTGCAACAAGGGAAGAAATGAGCTATTTCTAGCGAGGGTGAGGTGTTTTGCACGAGACAGAGACGGGTGTTGAAAACACCTCACCCGAGTCTGAAATAGCCTTTCCTCCTGAGTTACATACCGTATTTTTTTAACGAAAGCATGACTGGAACTATTTTAGGTGTGTGAATCGGAGAGAGGACTGGGCATTTCGCGTCGCATATAACGCAGTTAGAAATCAAAATAATTTGAAATGTACGCGCAATTAACTATACAAGAAAGGCAGAAATTTTCATTCTCACCTGTTTTAGGATAAAAATATTCATTTCTTACCTGTTTAGGGTAGAAATAGCCATTTCTCATCAGTTTTTCATTTCTCATCTGTTTTAGGGTAGAAATGGATATTTCTTACCACTTTCATGAAATACCATTGACATGCGAAATTTTCTCTCCTACTTTTACCAGAGATGAATAGAGAGATTGCCAGTGCCCCAGAAAAAAGTGAGGTAGACTTTTGCGCGCGGCGCGCTGCTACCTCTCGCGGCCGCGACATGGTACTGTACACACGCCCCACCTGTTTGGCTGTTGAAACGTGTGTACGGCGTGGAGCGGGGGAAACGGGAGAAGACGGCTCGGTGGCTCGGTGCACGTGCACTGAACGTGTGTATGCTGGAGCGTCCCGGCGCGCCGCGCGCTTGCCGTCTTTGTTTACTTCTCCCGCAACAATCCGACAACGGCCGAGCGGCGTGTCAATCGCCGCTCAATCGAACATTTTTATTATACTCGCAAATTAACGAAATTTTTAACTCAAAACTACCAAACCCAAATTCTAAATCATAACCTAAGCCCCAAGGGGGGAAGATAAACATAAACGATTTTAGTGTTATGTATTGACATCGTAGCGGTAGCCGTGGCGGCTAAGGCGCGCAGTTACTTTTGCCCTAATCTTTTGGATCCAAGTTCGATTCCCGTTCGCATTTTTTTGGCTTCCTCCTAGAGGAAGCTTTGTGATAGTAAATTTTTGAGTTGTTGTAAAAACATGTTATAATTGTGTTCCGAGGTGTTAGGAATCAAAATACATGGTTTTTGAAAAATGTCTGTATCGATGTGTGTGTGTGTGTGTGTGTGTGTGTGTGTGTGTGTGTGTGTGTGTGTGTGTGTGTGTGTGTGTGTGTGTGGGTGGGTGGGTGGGTGCGTGCGTGCGTGCGTGCGTGCGTGCGTGCGTGCGTGCGTGCGTGCAGGTGGGTGGGTGGGTAGGCGGGCCGGCGCGTGCGTGCGTGCGTGCGTGCGTGTGTGTGTACGCCTGGATCTCAGCTTCTACTCGGTCGATTTTGACCGGACAGGTCTCATTTTTTTTTGCGTGATGGCGGGTCAAAAATCCGTTTGTTGATTGGGGCGATGCGTTTTTGTTTTTTTTTTTTTTCGATTTTCTCAAAACTGTTTTTTGATTTTTTTAATGATAGGATCGAGTTATTCGAATCTGATGGGCAGCGTTCGAAAGAGAATTAAAATACCTATATTTTCTAAAAAAAGTTTCTAGCTATCACGGTTTTTTTGTTATTAACAAAAACGTGTTTTTTTTTTTAGAAGCTTATAACTCCTAAACTTAACGGTAATTTTTTTGGAGAAAAATTATGATAATACAGAATATAAATAGCTATAATCTGTTAAAATTTGAATACATTCTGTAGGCTAGATTTTGAGTAAAAAATTGAAAAATGAAAAAAATCAGTTTTGTATGTTCAACGATTACAAGAGTAAAATTGACTTAATGGCTTCAAAATTCCTTTTAGAGGTAGATTTTTTATAGTTCTCGGTCGAGTTCTTTGTGCAAAATGATTGGTCCATAAATTTCAGAGATATTTGAGGTTAAAAATTTTTTGACATTTTTTTTAAATCGTAATTTCTCGAGTACGGCTCTATGTATCTGAATGGGGTAGGCGGCATTCGAAAGAGAATTAAAATACCTATATTTTCTAAAAAAATTAATTTTCTACCTATCACGGTTTCTTAGTTATCATCAAAAATAAAAACGTGTTTTTTTTTAAACTCCAATGATGTTATCATCAGTATATTATAAAAGTATATAGTATTGGCGTCAAAATGTAATATATTTGAATTTTCAAGATTGAATTCTTGAGTTTAAGTATTCAAAACTGATGAATAATTAAAATAGTATAAGAGTAGGTGGCGCTCCGATCGGGGTAGCGTGTAGTGCAGTATGTATTCTAGCCGGGCCCAACAAGCTGTGGGTTAGTCACGAATCCCGCAGTACTGCATACACGCGTACACGGTGCGGTACGTCGTGTTGTGCGTACATATAAGGGATTTTCTAGTGCTTTGATAATTTGTTGCCATATTGGAAATTATAGGAAATTATATCATAGGAAATTATGGATTAGTTTGTCTCCATATTGGGAAATATAGCATTTATCTTTTCTTCATGACATCAATTAACCGCAAGAAGTAGAACTGGACTTAAGGTAAATGATTTATGGATTTATGTACCTCTACATTCATTAAATAGATAAAGGTTCACCCCGGCAGAATTTATAAAGAATCCATAAAGTATTTAGAGATAATTCACGTCGTGCGATGGGCCACTCAAGTCATGACTATCGTATACTATTTTGTTCAGCTCCACATCCCCTTAATCAAAGATATTAAACCGCTTCCGCTGAAGCTTCTCTTCTTTCCTTAACTTATTTTTGTATACAAGAGTCCACAGAGTATCCGTGAAATAAATCACATAGTACATCGGACTCTCGTGCGTGTGCTTCATACCGATGCCATGACCTTTTATATACCAAGGCATGGTTTCAAAGTTCACGTGATACTCGGCCTGCACCTCGTCCGCCGTTATACGCCAATTAAGCTCGTATATGCGATAGTGATCGTGCCAAATCAAATACTTCACTAGCAAATTTTGATATTGCCGCCGAATAATAATGGGTAAATTAGGGTCTCTGTAGACGACGACTACGTCTATGATCCGGAATGCGCGCACCCAGAGGGAAATTGGCCACTGTATCGACACCATCAGCGATTTTTATAGTTTCTTCGCGTTCGTTTGGCGGAGACATTATACGTATAAGTTTTTTTTTGTAAATTTCGACGCTTATTTATTAAAAACTTAATATTATTTTTTTGCGTAGTATGCGTAAAGTACGTCGATTCGCATCGTTTTCGAAATCTTTATGACCTCGTGATCGCCCAACACTCGGTGCGTAAAGTTCAACTTTACGCCCTAGTGACGAAAATTACTATTTATACACTTTTTTCTACGTTTTCACAAGTTTTCTTAAAAGCTCTCTTCACAATTTTTACGTAAATTCTGTACACTTGTAATGGACGAGTTTTTCGTCCATTTACTTAAAATAATTATAAAAAGACTTGTAAAATAAAATCAATCCAAGCGGTGATGTTTGTAAACCTTTGGGCACGCGCGCGAACTGGAAAAACGCCGATACCGAACGCCAAGTGCAAAAGCCAGAAAACTAGAAGAGTACGAGGGATGAAAATTATATCAATGGATTCGTCTTTTTATGAAGAATAAGATTATAGTATTCGCAACAGTAAATATGACAATGAACATCCACGCCGAGGCAGTTTATAAAAATTAAACGCGCACTGAGAACGCCGAATTCAAGAGCACAGCGAAGAGGAGACCGGAGGAAGGGAGGAGCGAGTAAAACGCCATACCCAATCTGTTTGCTAGAACCGAGAGAGAGAGAGAGACAGCGAGAGGGAAGGCACAACATGAGAGCAAGAAAAGAGAGAGATAGAGAACGAGAAAACGCGGCGCATGCGTGAGAGAGGTCTGGCGTTTGTCAAGACCAATGCGGCTCCGATTTTCCCGTACGGAGGCGAAAAAGCTGACAGATCGTAAAGAGCCAAAATTATGAGTCCAGCTAAAGGGAAGGTGACAGCCGCACTTTTCGGCTGGTGGGAGCGATCGGATACCTACCAAATGTGTGTGTAAATAGATACATTGGAAGAGGCTCGATCTAGGCCATTTGACCTTTGCGGGAAGCTTTTCTCGGGGACGGCGCGGGGTCTCCAAAGAAATTCAGGAGACATCTTTATGGCTTTGTTTTTAACCCTATAGACCAACCACTACTATGCTGTATATGGATCTATGCATAGCACAGGAGCTTTTTATAGATAATAGTCGAGAAGCTTCTGTGTACGTGAAAATTCGGGTATAAAAAGGCCGAATAATGAGAGCACGGCGCGCAGTCCACCACAGCAATTTGAAGAGGGCGAATCTCTGCTTGAGACCTCCGACGGAACGTAGAAGGAGTTCAGCTACATAGACATAGAAAAAGAAGCTCTCTCGCTGCGCCCACCAACTGAGCCTTCATCACATTCATCGTCGCCGGTCTATGAGGCAACAATCATCGCACCTGCTGCAAGAGTAGAGAACTGAAGAGGGTCGATCATCACGCACTGGAAGAGGAGCTGAACCACCGATCTCAACCAGCAAAGCGGGGTGCGAAGCCCAAGGTATTATTAATTAAAATTGTACTCAAAATGTATTTCGTCGCGGATTGAATAAAATCATTGTTCTATACATTTTTATAAAATTTCTGTTTATTCCGGGATTCCGCATCCTGGTTACGCATAGCGCTTTCGGGCGTTGGCGAAAAGACAGGAATCCGAATACGCATGGGCTTGCTCAGTGCCTATTCAAATAATTTAATTATAAGGTGTGTAATCTCGACATAACAGATTACTAATCTTATAAGTTAAAAACTGGTGCATCGGCCGGGAAATAAAATTTTTCCAGGGAATAAACAGAAATATTTTTTAAATAAAAAAAAATATATTTAAAAGAAAGCAAAAAGCAGGATTTTTCAGAATTTTTAAGATTTTTAAGCAATTTTTTTTAAATATAAAATAAAATGACTAAGAAAATATGCCGAACAAGCACGATAATATAAATGCAAGAGGAAGTGATAAAATAAATTTGATATTTGCAAATTCTTTACTATCAAAACTTAGAAATAAAGAGGAAGAATTACATGATAATAATTTAGTGGAAAATCTGAGTAGTAATAATTTAAAGAACAATAATAAAAATTTAAAGAAGGAAGTTTCCGTGTTAAAGAAAGAAGTTGAAAAAACTTTCGCGGGGTTAAATATTGATTATCAGGGTAACTACAGAAAAATTGAGAATAAAACTGATCTCTCAATTCTCGAAGAGTCTGATGATACTTTGAATGATAGTAGCCTTAGAGAAGTCGAAGCTGTTATAAAAAAAGGGGACCAACAGAAAAAATTTATATTAAAATCACCTAAATTAAAACTAAATAAAATTACATTGGGCGATAGTCAGAAAGAAGCTGGTGAATTTAATTTTAGTACGCCACTTACCGCGCATGGAAAAACTAATCGCGTGAAAACGGTAGCTGCCTTTTTACCAGAAGAAAGCGTTATCGAGGTAATAAAATCACAACTGTGTTTAGAAACAAGGAAGGAATTTTTGGATTCATATTTCAAACGGGAAGATACTATAAAAGAATTGAACGAAAGTGTAAAACAAGGTTTTGATATTTTTGAAATCATTAAAGCGTTTCGCGGAAAACTAAATATTTTTGCTACAAAACAGGAAGAGGGAAAAATAAAAGAAAACGCAAGTGAAACATTGAATGAGGATTATAAATCCGCGAATTCTTCTCTTATTACAGAAAACGACAAGGAATTTTCGGAAAACGAATTAAAGATAAAAAACGAGCATTTTTCAAAAAAGCCAATATAAAAAACGAACGTTTTTCTTTCTTACATAAAACCAGTAAACGAGAAATAAAACCATGAATACTACAACGATACAAATAAGAGGGCTATCTCTTAAAGACGCTCTTGATTTAATTCCGCGATTTAACGGACAAAATATTTCTTTAACACAATTTTTAGATGGATGTCAAGAAGCACTTAGCATCCTTCCAAAAGAATATGAGGCAGAATTAGCGAAATTGATTCGCATGCGACTTTATGGAGACGCGTTAAATAGTGTTCGGGGACAACATTTTAAAGAAATTTCGGAAATTTCTGAATTTTTAGAGACAATATACGGGTCTGCAAAAACTTTTCACGATTGGGAAGGCGATCTTGCTCGCATAAAACAAAAAAGTAACGAATCAGTAATCGTATATTTAAATCGCTTGAAAGAAATAGAGTCGGAAATTTTTAAAGCCGCCAAACGCGAAAATCGGTTCACAGAAGTAAAAGAATATAAAACCAAATTAGAAAGCGATTGCATAAAATTCTTTTTAAAAGGGCTTCGATGGGAAATACGCGCACGCATGGGGAAACCAGTTAGTTTAAAAGAAGCACGCGAATTAGCTTTGGAGGTAGAAAGGGAATATGCATGTAGTATAATAGACGACGATACTAAAGATGATAATAAGGTAAAAATTAATAGAGAAAATAAAAGGGTTAATATTGTTAATCAAGATATCGAAAAAATCACATGTGCATATTGCAAACGAGAAGGGCATGGAGCGATAAATTGCTTAACATTAGCAAAATATTATGGACAAAATAGATCAAATCAGAATAATTTTAATAGAGAAAGTGGTCCGTCGGCTAGTTATTCAGCAAACAGAAATAATTTTAGAGGGAATTTTACCGGTTGGAATTCTGACAATCGAGGAAGAATGAACTTTTTACCAAATGAAAATAATCGAAACAATGGTCGGGATTTTAATAACTGTCATGCCAATCGAAATAATTATAACGGAAATAATAATGGTAATAATAATTTTGCTCGAAATAGACAAGAAGTTCAGGTTCCTGTTAATCCGCGAATTCCCATATGCTTTTATTGCGGGAAAAATGGTCACTTTAAACGCGACTGTTTTAAGTTTCAAAATGATGTAAGACAAAGTGCGTCTGAAAATCAGGGAAACTCTGGGGATCTCTCCCATACGGGCGCCAGGCGAGAGATAGAAAACAGACCGCGCCCTATGACACCGAGCAACAGCAATGTTCAGCCGTCAGCTTTGAGACAGTAAGACTTAGTCAAAAAAGTTCAGCGCCAACTATAAAAATTGACATCGGAGAATTTAACAGGCCACTTATTTTTATGTTAGACACAGGAGCTTCTGTCAATCTTGTAAAGAAGACGGAAGTATCTTCTTATGTTAATATTGACACTAATCACATAATTATTTTGAAAGGAATAACGGCTCAGGCCATAAAAACTTTGGGTCGAGTCAGGGTTGATTTTAATAACTACAAAGTTGATTTTCATTTGGTAGCGGACGATTTTCCAATTATTGAAGCGGGTATACTAGGCACTGAATTTTTTAGAGAAAATTTCGCGCAAATAAATTATCGAAAGAATTACTTGGAATTTAATGGTCAAATAATTCCATTTGAGAGTATATCTTATAGAACGAATGAAACAGATGAAATACATGAAAAACAAAGTGAAAAAGATTTTAAGAAACCTTATGTTGATTGTGGATTTGTACAGACAGAAGAGGAGTTGATTGAAATAAATAATGATGATTGTGACTTTACTAGTAATTATTTTCGGGAAAAGAGCGTTAGGAGAAATAAAGAAACACCGGAAAAACAATTTAAAGCATTTTGTGAAATAAATGATGTGTACGGAAGTTCAAAAGAAATGGAAAAAGATTTTTCTTTGAGAATTAATAAGTGGGGTAAAAATGGTGATCGTTATAAAAGGGACCGCGACATGAGAGTATTTGGTGAAATGGGAGATAATGTCGTATCTTTTTGTGAAGAAAATTGTGTTGATGATTTAATTGAAGATGATATTGACGAAAAATATGTTGAATATAATTGTGGTAAATTTTATGTCGGCGGTAAGAAAAATAACGAATTATCAAATAAGCCATGCGAAAATGTGTTCGAAGAAAAAGATTTGATAAGTTTTGATAATGAATTTTTCGACGTACATGATGTTTCGAGTAAAAATGATAAAAGAGTAATGGAAGTGTTAAATAATGAAGAAGATGAAATAATAAACGTTGATGAGGAGATTGAAAGTTTTGAAATTAAGAAAAATAAAAGTTTATGTGAAAATAATGTTCAGTGTAATGAAACAAATGAGGGTTTCGGGAATAATGAAGATACGCGTTTATGTGAAGTTCAGAGAGAAATAGTTGAGAGTTTCGGAAGTGAAGAAAATGAAAAAAATTTAGGAGAAAATAAAGTTCAGATTGAACAAAATGAAGGTTTCCTGATTAATGGAAATAATCTATGTGAAAATAATATTAATGATATTATTGAAAGTAATAAAGATGTTTCGCGTGAAAATAAAATGTGTAATGAAGAGAAAAAAGACAAAGATGAAAATGAAATTTTGCATGAAGAGTTAAATGAGGAAAAATTATTTAGTGAATCGGATGAAAATATGGGTTATAAAGAGTTAAGTCACAATTATCTAGAAATTTATGAAAAACCTTATCTTAGACAAATTCAAGACGGACAAAGAATGCAGACGTACAGTTTCGATGAGAGAAACGAAACTCAAAATATAAGAAAAAAATATGGTGACATTTATTATAATAAATTCAAAGAAAAAAATGATTTTTCAACATTTCGCCCTGAAAATAACTTAGAAATGGGAAATAATAAAATATTGCAAATTGCAAAGACTGATATCCACGAGTTAAGTCGAACGGAAAAATTAAAGTCAGTTCTCAGATATAAACATTTAGAGGCAGAACAAAGAAAACCTATTGAAGAATTAATTGAGAAATACGCCGATTGTTTTTATTTGAAAGGAGAAAAACTCGGAACAACTTCAGTCATTACGCACAAAATACCAACAATAAATGATATACCAGTAAATGTACGACCGTATAGGTTCCCGCATGCGTTAAAGGCAGAATTGGATAAACAGTTGAAAGAAATGCTGGAAAATGACATTATAGAGCCATCTTGTTCCAATTATTCTTCACCAGTATTTTTAGTTGCAAAAACGCCAGATAGCGCGGGTAATAAGAGGTATAGATTAGTCGTCGATTTTCGTCAGTTAAATGATCGGACTGTAAAAGATAGGTATCCTTTACCAAATATATTGGATATCATAGATCAAGTAGGAGGTGCAAAATATTTTTCTGTTTTTGACTTAGCGCAGGGATTTTTCCAAATTCCCTTAGACCGAGCGGATCGGCATAAAACAGCTTTTGCTTCTTCATTTGGCTTATTTCAATTTAAAACGATGCCTATGGGTTTATCGAACAGTCCAGCTACTTTTCAACGTTGCGTTGATTTAGTTTTCGATGGCATGCAACAACGAGAAATATTTTTATTTTTGGACGACGCGGTTATTTATGGTGAAACAATTGCTGAACATAACGAAAAGTTTGAAAGATTCTTACGGAGATTACGTAAAGCTAACCTTAAATTACAGCCCGATAAATGTGAATTTTTAAAAACAGAAGTAGTCTATTTAGGCCATGTTTTGAGCGAAGAAGGAGTAAAACCCGACCCGCGCAAATTAGAGGCAGTTCGTGAGTTTCCACGACCGCAAAATATTAAAAATATAAGACAATTTTTGGGATTAGCAGGTTATTATCGTCGTTTTATTCATAATTTTTCGGGAATAGCAAAGCCATTGAGTAATTTGTTGAAAAACGACACGCCTTTTATATGGAGTGAGGAAACACAGAAGGCATTTGACCTTTTAAAAGATAAACTATGTACTCAGCCTGTTCTTAAAATAGCAGATTTCTCATTACCTTTTATATTAACTTGTGATGCCAGCGGGGTAGCGATAGGAGGAATACTTTCACAAGGGGAAATAAATAAAGATAGACCTATTGCTTATGTATCCCGAGTACTCTCCGACACCGAAAGAAAATATGATACGTATTCACGTGAAGCTTTAGCAATTGTTTATTCTGTTAATCAATTTCGACCTTATTTACTTGGGCGTAAATTTACTATCGTTACGGATCACAAACCTCTTATATGGTTCAAAAATTCTACGGATCCCACCTCGCGAGTAAGTCGATGGCGCATAAAACTAAATACATATGATTTCGATATTGTTTATAAAGCAGGTAAAACAAATTGTAATGCGGACGCATTGTCTCGAAATCCAGTAGATAATAATATTCTAGTAGTACAGACACGAAGTAGAACAGGGAAAGTAGATATTCCGAATTACCGAGATAAACGACCGAAAAAGCCAAATAATACTAAAAATAAAGTATCAAAGAATTCTCTCGAAATTCTACATGAAGACGAAAATGAGTTATATGAGATCGTTAATAGTAATAAAGAAATGGAAGACATAGAAAATATAGCGGAGATAGATGAACAACACAAAAATAACTCATTAGATAACAATTTTGGGGAAGAAATTGAAATAAATAATCCAATAGCTACAGGCCCGCATAATTTTAACGAAGAAAATTTCGGAGAGGAGGCTTTTACTAAACAAGGAGAAAAGTTTAATTGCGGTAAGCTGTTTGTCGAATGCAAGGAACAACTTTTTATGAGAAAAGATAATTACATATATTTCATAGCGACCGATGGTACACCGTGTGATAAAGGCTCATTGCAATTATCAGAAAGAAAAGAACTACCACATTTTTCGCATTTAAATCCCGGAGAAATTAAAATCACAAATAAAAATCATAAATTACATTTTGCACTTATTATTAAAGAAGAGATACCTGCAAGTACTACAGAAGTCATGAACAATATAACTACGGCCTTGAAGGTTTTAAAATCAATAATTATTAAGGAAGATTTACGCTCTATTAGCATTGCTAAGAGTGAAAATATTGAAAATGTACCATGGAAAGAAATTATTTCCAAAATAAGAAATATTTTAAAAGGGCTATCTTTGAAAATTATTATATGTAATGGATTAATAAAATACGTTCAAGAGAAAAATCGTGGGAAAATAATCGAGGAAATGCATGATACAGCCATTGGTGGACACAAAGGAGTAAACAAAACTTATAGGAGAATCAAACAAAAATATTTTTGGGAAAACATAAAAGATGATGTTCAAAATTATATTCGAAAGTGTTTAAAGTGTCAATTAAAGAAACTTGTGAGAGTAAAAACAAAGCAACCTATGATTATCACAGATACGCCTATGGCACCACTCGAAAAAGTTAGTCTTGATATAGTGGGTCCTTTCCCAGTATCGAAAAACGGCCATAATAATATTTTAACCATTCAATGTAATTTCTCGAAATTTTGTTTAGCAATTCCCTTAAAAGACGCAAGCGCCGAGTCGGTAGCTGACGCGTTCATAAAAAGGTTCATCTGCATTTTTGGTTCTCCAGTAACAATTTTAACAGACCAAGGATCGAATTTTATGAGTAGTTTGATGAGAAGAGTCGCAAAGAAATTCCGTATTAAACAAATCAAAACTACAGCATATCATCCGCAGTCAAATGGATCGCTCGAAAGATCGCATCACTCGCTGACCGAATATATGAAAATGTTTATCGAAAGCAATGATACTTGGGATGAATGTCTCGAATTAGCGACTTTATGTTATAACACAGTAGAACATGAAGGGCATAAATTTACGCCTTATGAGTTAATATTTGGGAGACTAGCACGATTACCTTCAAGCGAGCCACTGGAAGCCGAAGAGCAGCCATTAACATATAACGATTATATTACTAAATTAAATAATCAATTACATAACATCCAGAATATTGCGCGAGAAAAACTAATTGAAGCTAAATATAAATCTAAATATTATTATGACAAGAAAACAAATTCTAAAGAGTTTAAAATAGGTGACAGTGTTTGGCTCTTAAAAGGAGGCAAACCATATAAACTAGCTAATCAATATGAAGGGCCGTATACGATTATTGAAATAGTTAACGATAAAGGTAACGTAAAAATAAAAATGAATAATAATAAAACAAAAATAGTTCACGTAAATCGTTTAAGAATATCATATATAGATCAGGAATAGTAATAAAATAAAAAGAGTATAAATAAATAGATAAATAGTTAGGAAATAAGTATGCATTAATATTTATAAGTATACAAGATACTTAGGAAAAAATTTGTAGAAAAACGATAGTTAGCACATGTTCTTTTTCTTACAGCATCATGAATCTAGCCCGTCTGCTGCTCCTTAGCGGAGTTCTGATAGTAACACTCTCAAAACGAATAATAATCAATCAGACACTCGAGATAGATGTCACGTCGGAACCCGGATTATTATTCGAGAAGCGGCAAAATGTTAACTTCATACGCGAGCCTTGGAGAATCGTAATTTGTTTAGACTCAAGGAAACTAAAGGACCGATTAAGAAAAATCGAGTCAGAATTTATGAACATTAAACATAACACGTATACCTTCAGGAAGGATTATTATAAACATCTACGAGGATTTCTTGAAGTACAAAGAGAATTTAATGATACCTACGAGGAATTTAAAAATGGAGAAGAATATTTTGAAAGCGTGAAATCCACCCGAGTAAATTTCGAACGAATAGACAGCGAAATGCGAACAAATACCCTTAATCAATTTTCCGAGGGAATCATGATTTCATTAAGTACGAAATTAATCATTGTAGAAAGTTCTTTAAATAAAATACCAGTGCATCACACCAAGGAATCAAAGATGCTGGGAGATCTCTTGAAGAAATTAGAACAAAATAGTAAATGGCAGGAGGGCATGCGTACAAATGACGAATATGTTCCTTTGATGGAAAACATAACAGGATTGATAGGGGAGGAATTGCGAGATAGCAGGCGAAAGAGTTCTCAAATGATCGACGCAATCTTAATGATTCAAGGAGGGCAGATTGCGTCATCACTGTTCGAAAAAGAGGATTTGAACAAACTGATAGAAACAATTGTAAATGTCACACATTATAAATTTCCTATCGCAGCTGATTCCGAACACTTGAACAAATTGGGAAAAATTGGTAAAATTGAATACGGAGCTGGAGATAGTAAATTCTGTATTGAGTTACAAGTACCTTTAATGGGAACGGAGAAAACTATGTTATATAAAATGCAACCGATCATGACGTCTCCGCAGTTTGTTAGAGACTCGACCATTTCTGCATTTATTAAACCTCGCAGTGATTATTTACTGGTAAGAGGGGATGAATCTTACTATTTTTCGGAAGAAGAATTGTCACATTGCCAACTCATGGTAGATTTTTACCTATGTACCACGGAATGGTTTCTTTTTAACAAGAATCATGAATGTGAAGCTCGCCTATTTTTTGAACCCGAACGAGTAAATTTTGAAAATTGTGATATTCAGATAGCTAACGACTTTCAGGAGAAATTTATCCGTTCTCATTCAGGAGACAGTTGGTTTTATACACTTAATAAGCCTGTTCAACTTGAACAAAACTGTGAAGGAAGGTCAAAAACTTCATGGGAAGTGAGGGGAACGGGAATACTTACTTTT
Organism: Torymus aiolomorphi; assembly: GCA_036365515.1. NCBI lineage: Eukaryota > Metazoa > Arthropoda > Insecta > Hymenoptera > Torymidae > Torymus > Torymus aiolomorphi. The sequence goes on along the minus strand of CM070873.1, from coordinate 19,775,132 downwards.
CCTACTCATTGTTCCATAAAATGTAAAAACAAAGTGCTTACCGTAAATTCATATATACAGGATAATGAATCTACCTTTATAGTGCCATTGATTACATTAAACATCCAAAACATACCGAAACTCTTGAGTTTTGCCGATGGGAGAAAATTATTTCAAAATCTTACAAAAGAAGGAAACATTCGGAACTTGTGGCAATTAGATTCCGCAGGGACTCTCTTTCTTGAACAAAAGGGGGATAGGGAAAGCATGGAAGGACAGAGTAGGAGGGGCCAACGAAGAGATATCCAAAAATCGGGGGAAGTAGAGAGGGAAAAAGAGGCGAGAAAAGTTAGAAGAAAATCGGTCGCGCATAGAGGAAGAAAGGGAAGAGTAGGAGGAGCCGACGAAAAGATACAAAGAAAACGGGGAGAGTAGGAGGAAAAATAAGACAGAGAAAAGAGTCAGTTACCATAAACAAATTATTAACAATAATCTTCTCCAAAAATACGCAAATTTCCTTATCATAGTCGATAAAAGAGAATGGATAAAGATACGTATATTTTATTACTTCTTTTTGCTAAATAATATATTTGTTACTTTTTGCTAAATACTTATTACAAGAAAAAACTTGTTCCAAGTTTTTTCTTAAGCCGGTGGGGTGGGGAACGAAAAATTCTGAAAAATTTTTCTAATCGCATGTCATCCACGCCTGTATAAAAATTTCTTTTTGCGAAAATGTAAAATTTTATATGAAGAATGTAACATTGTGTTGTAATCTTAACTATTTGCATTGAAATTCAAACTGTAGAAATCAAAATATTGTGTTAATATAAGAAAAAATAAGAAATAGGAAAGCTGAATATCCGAAATAAATTAATTTAGAAATAAGGCCGAAAATTTTGCTTGTAATCATTAAGACTTTTTGAGAATACAAATTTTTTTCTTGTTATGTTATCAAGCCAGCATGTAATCTAAGTTAAGTACATTAAAGCAAAAATAAGGTATGCATTTTTATGAGAGTATGATAGAATGAGAAAAAAAAAAAAAAATTAAATTAAAGTATGTTAAAATAAAAAATAATGTATGAGAGTATGATAGAATGAGAACAAAATTAAAAGTAAGTTAAAATGAAAAATAATGTATGTATTTTTTATTAGTGTATGATAGAATGGGAGAAAAATTTTGTAATATTACTATAATAAAAAAATAAAAAAAAAAAAAGAAATAATAAAGAAAAGAAAGAGAAGAGAAGGTGAACAGAACAAAAACACTATGTAATTAATGAAACGAGTGAGAATGGATGGGACAGTATGGAAGTATGTTTTCTTTTAATAATTAATATGTTTTTAGGCTATTGTTTGTTTTAAATTGATAACACGGAACCACGCATTAGAACCAAGTAACATAGTAGACGTTTAAAAATTATGTATTTATCCACGCTTATTGTAAAAATTGCATCATTATTTACTCTCTTGAGAACATTTTTAATTCTTTTAAAGATATTTTTTCTTTTTTTTTGCTTACAATAAATAAATAGATAATGATGGAATTTACGAACGACGGATTTTATTTTAAAACCCGCTCGTTCTGCGGTGGGCCGTGAGGTGTAATGGACGAGTTTTTCGTCCATTTACTTAAAATAATTATAAAAAGACTTGTAAAATAAAATCAATCCAAGCGGTGATGTTTGTAAACCTTTGGGCACGCGCGCGAACTGGAAAAACGCCGATACCGAACGCCAAGTGCAAAAGCCAGAAAACTAGAAGAGTACGAGGGATGAAAATTATATCAATGGATTCGTCTTTTTATGAAGAATAAGATTATAGTATTCGCAACAGTAAATATGACAATGAACATCCACGCCGAGGCAGTTTATAAAAATTAAACGCGCACTGAGAACGCCGAATTCAAGAGCACAGCGAAGAGGAGACCGGAGGAAGGAGGAGGAGCGAGTAAAACGCCATACCCAATCTGTTTGCTAGAACCGAGAGAGAGAGAGAGAGACAGCGAGAGGGAAGGCACAACATGAGAGCAAGAAAAGAGAGATAGAGAACGAGAAAACGCGGCGCATGCGTGAGAGAGGTCTGGCGTTTGTCAAGACCAATGCGGCTCCGATTTTCCCGTACGGAGGCGAAAAAGCTGACAGATCGTAAAGAGCCAAAATTATGAGTCCAGCTAAAGGGAAGGTGACAGCCGCACTTTTCGGCTGGTGGGAGCGATCGGATACCTACCAAATGTGTGTGTAAATAGATACATTGGAAGAGGCTCGATCTAGGCCATTTGACCTTTGCGGGAAGCTTTTCTCGGGGACGGCGCGGGGTCTCCAAAGAAATTCAGGAGACATCTTTATGGCTTTGTTTTTAACCCTATAGACCAACCACTACTATGCTGTATATGGATCTATGCATAGCACAGGAGCTTTTTATAGATAATAGTCGAGAAGCTTCTGTACGTGAAAATTCGGGTATAAAAAGGCCGAATAATGAGAGCACGGCGCGCAGTCTACCACAGCAATTTGAAGAGGGCGAATCTCTGCTTGAGACCTCCGACGGAACGTAGAAGGAGTTCAGCTACATAGACATAGAAAAAGAAGCTCTCTCGCTGCGCCCACCAACTGAGCCTTCATCACATTCATCGTCGCCGGTCTACGAGGCAACAATCATCGCACCTGCTGCAAGAGTAGAGAACTGAAGAGGGTCGATCATCACGCACTGGAAGAGGAGCTGAACCACCGATCTCAACCAGCAAAGCGGGGTGCGAAGCCCAAGGTATTATTAATTAAAATTGTACTCAAAATGTATTTCGTCGCGGATTGAATAAAATCATTGTTCTATACATTTTTATAAAATTTCTGTTTATTCCGGGATTCCGCATCCTGGTTACGCATAGCGCTTTCGGGCGTTGGCGAAAAGACAGGAATCCGAATACGCATGGGCTTGCTCAGTGCCTATTCAAATAATTTAATTATAAGGTGTGTAATCTCGACATAACACACTCAAACCCTTAAAACTAGCCTCTTCACAGTACAATTGTTTACTCACTGTTTGTTCGTCGTCACTATTAATACTACACACATCGATATGATTATTGTCACTGGATACGTCACTTTTAGAAATAGCGTAGTTATATATGTACGTATATATAACATTAATTTAATCTCTAAATTAAAAAAGATTTATATTTTATTTTTTAAAAACGCACAGTGATATCTATCGCTAGGTGGTGTGGAATGAGGAAACGTTATTGAGTAGGCATTCAATGATTTTTTTAAAATTTTTAAAAAACCAACCAACAAAATGAATTAAAATGTTTAAAAATTATATCTATTATAATCTATTATAATTATGAATTATGCATTATGAATGCATTATATTCTGCATTATTATAATTTATTTGTGAGTTATGAACTTTTTTAAAAAAACACGTTTCTGTTAATAACAAAACAACCGTGATAGCTATTTGTTTTATTATAAAATATAAATATTTTACTTCTATTTCAAATGATAACTTTATTTATCAGCTCAAAATTTATATAAATTTGATATAAATAAACAATAAATAAATAAATAAATTTAAAAATTAACAATTTTTAATATTCATAAATGAATTTAATTATAATTATGCAATAAATTTTGTTATTAAAAATTAATTAAAGGAATCAAAAAATTACGGTTGAGGAAGCTACGGGTCAATGAATCGGCAGCGGTTTTTTTTTCTGTAACATATGTAAAATTTCTTTCATTATATTATTATTTCATACACATTTTTTTTACCTCAATTTTTGTTTTCTAAAAGAATTGAAAGTTTACTTGAAATTGAGATATTTTTGTCCCAGACAACATTGTAAGTAAAATTTTTGTTTTTCAAAATTATTTCATTAAATGCGCTAATTTTATAAGTACTATAATATTTTGGATAACATTTGTTTACCCAGTTAAAAATATTTTGAGTAAATTAATTCGACGTGTTCTTGTTTATGCACATACTGATTGTGCACATATTAATTGTGCACACTTTAACATTGGCATATATCTATATATATAGATCTGTACCAATGCTATCTGTGCACAATAAATATGTGCACAATCCTTATGTGCAGAAACAAGAACATGCCATTAATTCACTGAAAATTAATTAATTAATTAAATACATGGTTATATTTATTTTATATTCAAAATAATGTTTGTCTAATTGACTTTTTATTGACTTTTTTTTAAGGACAAGGAAGGATCAACAATAATTATCATTGTGCAAAATAAAAAAAAAATAAATAGAAAAATAAATAAATAAATTATGTTTTTATGTTTATAAAAATTTAATTACGTTTTTACGTTTTTTACGTTTTATAAATTCTGTAAAACGTAAAAAACCGTATGAAATTGTATAAAATCGTTGCAAATCGTAGAAAACTGTATTAAAATGTTAGAAACCGTATGAAACCGTATTAAAACATATTAAAACGTATAAAGTTGTCCAAAAACCAATGTTTAGATCCGGTTTTATACGTTTTTATACAGTTTTGTACGGTTGTATACGGTTTCATACATTTCTTTTTTTCCATACGGGAATGTGAAAGTATAGCCAGCGAGGCCATCATTCACTCCAGGTTCCAGCAATGTCATCAAGCGTCTTCTTGTGGATCCTAGCAAAATTCTTTTCACCTCCTCTACATCTACATATCAAATTAGGACTGATGAAACAATTTCTTAAAGCTCTCGATAAAGAAGAGCGCTGCTTCAGATACTTAGCATCTTAAGAATGTAACTCTTAAAGAATGTAAGAATGTAAGCATCTTTAAGAATGTAACTCTGGTTAAATTGAAGGAAGGTATCTTTGATGGACCTCAAATTCGCAAAATGTTCAAGGACGAATAGTTTTTTAAAAGTATGAATGATATCGAGAAGGCAGCCTGGTTGAGCTTCAAAGATGTTGCAACCAAATTTCTTGGTAATAATAAAGATGAGAACTTTAAGAGCATCGTAGAAACTGTGGTAGAAAACTTCAAAAGTTTAGGTTGCTTAATGAATTTGAAACTCCACTTTCTCGATTCGCACATTGATAAATTTCCACCAAGCCTTGGGGATTTCAGTGAAGAGCAAGGTGAAAGATTTCATTAGGACATGAAAGAATTTGAACGTAGGTGGCAAGGAAAATGGAGCGTGAACATGATGGCGGACTATTGCTGGATGCGAAAAAGAGTTGTACAATCTAATAACAAAAAGCGGCGTAGAAATCCTTTGCATAGGTCGTTCGATGATAAACGTATACGCAAGCGTAAGCCAATTTAGTTCTTGTGCATGAGATTTTTGAGTAGTTTTTTGAGGTTATCTCCGAAACCCATCGGTCAAACCTCTTTTTCTATAGCAAATTCGGATTCAGCAGGCCAAAGTACATAAACACAAAATGTTTTTGATGTGAAGGAAATAATGTTTTTGTTCTTCTCAAGTTCTTACCACAGAAACACTGCTTTTCAACAGTTTTTTGAGGTTATCTTAAAAACTTACGGCCGAACCCCTATTTTTAGTGACGAATTCGGATTCAGCGGAAAAAAATAAAAAATACATAACAAAAAGAAGTAGTCTCCATCCCAGAACCAGACACATTTTTTTTTTGTGGGGCTGTATTACTTTTTTTATTCATTGATACATAATTGAGTAATAATAACATTATAATCAAATTTAATATAGTTACTTAATTTAAAAATATCATTAATAAATAATAATAATTTTTTTTGTCAGGAATAAATAAATATGAAAAGGGCGTGTATATAAATTCCTACCATACCGACATCATCATTTAATTTTCATTTACTATAATCCTGTGAACTTTTTTTTAACGAATATGATTTTCTATCTTTTACAATCCATACAAAAAATTTTTTTAAATTTCAGCTTGAAAATTTTCTTTTTTCTTGTTCAGCAATACGTATTTTTGAATTTAAAAATACAATGATCTAATCAATAATGAGTTACCTTTTTAATTAAGATGTAATTTTTGCATGGATTGTGGAAGACAGAAAACCGCATTCATTAAAAGAAAAAGTTCACAGGATTATAGTAAATATAAATTAAATGACGATGTCGGTATGGTAGGAATTTATATACACGCCCTTTTCATATTTCCTTTATTCCTGACAAAAAAATTATTATTATTCATTAATGATATTTTTAAATTAAGTAACTGTATTAAATTTGATTATATAATGTTATTATTACTTAATTAATTATGTATCAATGAATAAAAAAGCAATTGAATATAACGCGTACATTGTAGTGTAGCTTATATATCAGTTTCGAACAGGCAAACTGTAAGTCTTTTATAGGTGAGTGGCTAGAGCGTCCGACTGCCGTGCCAAGGGTCTCGTGTTCGATTCCCATCATCTGCAAAAATTTTTTAATTTCTAAATTTAATGTTTTTCTTGTATATTAGTGTAATACTCAAATTTTAATTCGTGTATTGGTTAAATAAAAATAATAAATAATAATTTTACTGGAGCAATTTTTTATATATCACGTGATTTTCACACGATATTCACGCGATTATCACGTGATTATTTTTGGTAGAGACGTCTACGTAACTCCTTAGATGGGTGACCTCGCGTGCCCTGGCTACTTGGGTTTAAAAATGATTTAAATAATCATGATGCTTAGTGCCGCGTATCTACGTAACTCCCTTAGATGCGTTGACCTCGCGACCCCCGTCTACTTGGGTTTAAAAATTATTTAAATAATCGTATTGCACTTCTTCGTAATTCCCTAACATGTGTGGAGCTCTTATCCCCCGGCTACTTAGGTTTAAAAATTATTTAAATAATTGTTTTGCTTATAGTGTCGCACGTATACCTATCTCCAATGTTTTGAGTGGACCACGCATCAGTTTTAGGATTTTTTAAATAATGTACTTAATACCTACCCGCTCCTCCCCACTTTTCTTAGACTTTGGGACTGTCCCCTGAAGTTTCGTAGTTATTGCGCCCCTGAAAATGTCCGAATCTTAATCAAAACGTACCGAAACATACCGAATCGTACGGAACAGAAACATAGCAACACCCCCAGTGGAAATAAATTTTGTGATAAAATGTGCTGAAATATGCTAATTATCGTGCTATACCGTGCCAAACCATGCCAAACTATAGGAAATTGAGACTTTTTGCACGTTTATGGCACAGTTTGGTATACTTTGGCACAGTTTGGAATTGGCAATTTTACTTTTTCAATTTTTGTGCATTATGGCACAGCTTGACACGATATTGGCACAGTTTGACACTATATTGGCATAAGCAATTTTACTACAGTTTTTTTACTCAATTTTTGCGCGTTATGGCACAGTTTGACACGATATTGTCACAGTTTCACACTATATTGGCACAGTTTGACACGACATTAGCACAGTTTGACACGATATTGGCACAGTTTGACACACAATATTGGCACACTTTGATACGATAATGGCACAGTTTGACGTTATATTGGCATAGTTATGACATAGACTGGCACAGCTTGATAAATTTGTTACTCAATTTTTGCGTATTATAGCGAAATATTTTGTCAAACTGTGCCGAGAGTGTACAAAAAATTTGCAAAAAATTTGATTAATTTTGATTATGGTAAACTGTGTCTATATTGTGCTATACTGTGCCAATATTGTGCCAAACTGTACCGAGAGTGTGCAAAAAATTTGCAAAAAATTTGATTAATTTTGATTATGGCAAACTGTGCCCATATTGTGCTATACTGCGCCAATATTGTGCCAAACTGTGCCATAATCGTGCAAAAAGTCTCAATTGCCTATGGTTTGGCACGGTTTATCCCAATATTGGCACAGTTTTGATACAGTTTTGGCGTGGCACGATATTGGCACATTTTGGCACATGTTGCCACAAAATTTATTTCCACTGGGGACGTAAAGGAACGTGCCGAAACATACGATAATTTACATTGTTGTGCCGTTTATTTTTTCCATTCGAGATGGGACTAAAGTCGATCATTCCCTTGGGTGATCACTGCCCCAGTCTCTAGCCTAGTCCCTTGTTACATAATGTACTATTATTTTACGGGTATAAACCCTTAAATACATGATTAAAAAAACATTTATTACAGTCGTTTTAATAAAATTATTTTGATAAATAAAAGCAAGATTATATTTTACTTAAAATTCGAAATGTGCAATAATACATTCACTTAGGGACTGGCCACATAGCGTCTAATGTGCCTTGTCTCTTGTCTCATGTCTCAAGCGCGAAAAAAATCGTTGTCCGAATTGTTATACATTTATAGTTTATGGCAATAGAAAATTCCCTACTGAAAAATCTCACGTGAGATCTCACCAAAATCTCATCTGGAATTCTGGTCCGCGAGCTGCTAAAATCTCTTTAATGATGAAAAGTCAGTTTCTGGGAATTACGAGTCGCCTATTAGGTTACGCCCCCCCCCCCCCCAGATAAGTTCAAAAATCTATGTTTTGAAGCGATTTAGCCATTTTTTACATTTTTAGAAATTTTACACATGAGATCTCACGTGAGAAATTTGAAACATGAGATTCCACGTGAGATCTCACGTGAGATCTCATATGTAAAATTTCTAAAAATGTAAAAAATGGCTAAAACCAGATGAGATTTTGGCGTGAGATCTCACGTGAGATTTTTCAGTAGGGTTATACAGAAAAAATGACCACAGATTAGAAATTATTAAGATTACGGACAACGATTTTTTTCGCGCTTGAGACAAGAGACAAGGAACATGAGACGCTATGTGGACAGTCCCTTAGAATTTTGTAAGATTTCTCATGTCTACTGTTCATACGGCATGAAATCGATCTTTAATTTAAGATTTCCGTATTAGTTATATACTGATGGAATATCATTTGCAGGGATCGTCTTTCACGGGGAGAATCTCTGCACGATGACAACAAACCTGCTTTCTCAACGAACAACGAGCCGAGCGAGCGCGAGGAATTTGTGTTACTGCTGCAGATGTGCCGTTTGGCCTGTCGGCTGCGTAAGTTCGGACTGCTGCAACGTTTCTGCTTCACGGCCCTGACCTCGAAGCGCTTCGCCAAGGAGAACGGTCGGCTCATGTACCTCTGCCTGATCTCGTGTATACGCAACAACGACTCGTACGCGGGCTTCAACATTGTACGTGAACTCGTGCGCGGTAAAAAGCGCTCCAAGACGTGGAACCTGCTCAATGTCATAATACAGCGAGCCGAAGACTCGCGTCACAATCGCTTCATGATGCGCCAGCTTGGCAAAGAGGACGCGTTCTCCTACCTCCACATACTTCATGCAAACAACTGTCTCGTTTCCGGCACTTACAAATACGCCCTCAACGACTACATATCGCTTTTCAAGGTCGATCCCAGTCCTCTGCTGGCAATGCTCATTGCGGTAACATTACTGCAGATGGCCTGCCAGAAGTTTTCCTCCAAGAAGAATCAGCTCGTTGTTCAAGGTAAATTATTAATTTAGGTTGCTAAAATTTTAAAAATCTTAATAGAACCCAAAGCAACGAAGATAGACACTAATAGAAGCGCAAAGCCTGCAGAGAGATTGAGGCAACCCGAATGTAGTGTGTACCCCGACCACGCGCAGCGCGGCAGTCGATTTCTGAAAGTTTCGTGAACAGCTGACTGAGCTGACGAACGGCCGATAACATACCACCCGTAACGACTGCAATGGTAACATAATACACATTGTGTATGTAAAACTGATAAACTGGGCATTACAAAAATGTCAGTAACCAACATTAATTACAAGGAAGTAGACTAAACCCCAAAAACATTTAACAAAACAAATTAATGTTAAACTCCAATCTATAAACCAAATGGGGGAACAGTTTATATATTACATCCACGTTACGAACATATGTGTGTGGCGTTGGTCCTGTGGATAACGTACCTGAATACTACTCTTTTGATGCGGGTTCAAATCCATCACCCGGAACCACTCATCAATTTGTTTGTTTATTATTAAATTTTTAAAGTCTTCTTTCTCTTTAAGCGCATCTTCATTAATACATTTATCAAAACTAAAAATTAATAATCGAGCCTCATCCGGTTCGCAGTTTGTTCCGACGGGTGGTACTAATAAAGTTATCATTAACGAGTACTGAAAATTTCTACGAAACTGCATAACAGTCGGGTTATCGTTATGCTCTGTTTTCAAGTTTATCTTGATTTAGACGAGAAGTTAATACATACGGTTTACCTTCGTTTTTTAACTGAGTCCACAACTCCAAAGTAGCACTTACTGTTAAAATTATACTATTAAAACAATCCGGATTTTTATCATTACTCATTTGCCATTGTTCAAACCACGTCACCGCATCGCGTAAACATTTTTCTACCTGTGGATTTTTTTCTGATAAGCCGCGTTTTAAAGGGTTTCGATCATTAGCCCTAGTGGGAATGAAAAATGAAAATAACTGTAAATAACAGTAAAAAACTGTAAATAACTGTAAATAACAGTTTATAACAGTTTATAAGTGTTTGATTTTAGACGTTAATAACAGTTATTTACAGTTATTTACAGTTATTAACAGTTATTAACAGTTATTAACAGTTATTAGCAGTTATTAACAGTTATTTACAGTTTTGCAGAAAAGTACCTGCGAAAACGGAGGTGCTGATAAAAGTTAGTTACAGTTATTAACGGTTATTAACAGTTTTTAACAGTTTTTAACAGTTTTTAACAGTTATTAACAGTTATTAACAGTTATTTACAGTTTTGTTGATAAGAAAAAAGTTAGTATTATAGCGAAAAAAATAAACTGTTTATAACTGTAAATATCTGTAAATAACTGTTAATAACTGTTAATAACCGTTAATAACTGTTAATACCCTTTGTCAGTACCTCAGTTTTCGCAGGTACTTTTCTGAAAAACTGTAAATATCTGTTAATAACTGTTAATAACTGTTAATAACTGTAAATAACTGTAAATAACTATAAATAACTATTATTAACGTCTCAAATCAAACACTTATAAACTGTTATTTACAGTTATTAACAGTTATTAACAGTTATTTACAAAAATCATTTCCGCTAGGGAGCGCTTCGAGCATTAAGGCAATCAAAAACATCATTTAATTTTTTACAAAAATTAGCAGTTGCTACTGTTGATTGATCTTTTAAATCGCCAGAAATTGCACCTGCCATAAGGGCCACGTAAACGGAATTACTGAAAACTTGCGTAGCTAAACTGATTTTCATTTTTTCGAAATTATTAGGATTTATGTGTCGATCTGTTAGTTTAGGTGCTGCTTTGCAAACTTTTGAACACTCGATTTCTCTCAATTCTCGAACAGCATTCCACGAAATTGTATCGTTACCTATTTTAATATCACTTCTAATTAAATTATTACGAATGCATTTAAAAATATGAGGACCGTCGAATGCAAAAGTTATTTTACGACTTTGAAACTCAAAATGGTCTATTTTTATCAATTTTTAACGCAGCAATCGCTTTTTGATTGGAAGCTCCTTGATCACAAACCATGTGCCGAACCTTAAAACCTATATCTTCAGTTAATTGCAAAACGTCGCAAACAATGGTTTGTAATGTGCTCCCTGGTACTGGACCATTCGTGGGAAAAAACATTAAAGGCTGCTTCCAATCGTGGGTTAAACCGGCGACCATAAATACTAAAACCGATTTTGCTATCTTCTGTTCGCGTTCTCCATAACCGTTCAAATCGTGATACCCTTCAATATAATCCTCTTTTAAATTATACTCAAGCCCGGGTTTTAAACTCATTTCGTCCCACATTAAAACCGCCTCGTTTTCAAAATCTGTTTTACCCTGTAATTTAAGTTTAAGTTGATTTGAAAGTTGTTCGTTTTTTCTCGGTCTTAGATTAATAACGTTAACCCACCTGCGAATTAAAGAAATAGATGGCAAAGCAAACTTATGAAAATCCCTTAAAAATTGATAGGCTTTCGGAGATTTGTAGTAAAGGCCTAAAGCAAATTGCTTTTCCGGTTCTTCCCATTTTCTTTGCTTGCCATGATTTAACTGCATTGCCAAAAAAGATAAAACATTACTATTAACGTATTTTGAAGCTTCATTGATTATATCTTGTTTAGGATCAGACTTTGTGCTCTTAACTTTAGTTTTTTCATATCTGTCTAATTTTTGTTTCAAACGTTTATTGTTTCTTAATAATTGAGCATTTCTTTGTTTGAATTTATTTAAAGTTGTGGAAATGAGTGGAGCACATTTTTTTTACGTTTTATTTTTATTGGCGCTTGCTGATTAAGAAGATTAAATGGCAAACTAGCATCATTTTCCGTTCCCGCTGCAGAAACATCATCGTCATTACTTTGCTCGGGAAAGGTTTCAAGATTAACTGCTGAATTTAATGTATTTTCATCAAAAGAATTAACATGAATTGATTCGTTTAAACTTGATTCATTACTTAGTTCATTACTAGTCATATTATTCGAAACATTACTTATTACTTCAGGAACGAGACTACTTAAACTTGATTGTGGGACAGTACCCGGTTTCAGTAACATTCTAGTAGAGGTGTGCAGAAAATCAGATGGTAAAAAGTGTTTACTACATACCCGTTTCTCTTCTAACTTTTTCAGACCCACTGCGTTTTCATTTAACTTAGAGAGCGCTTCGTCCTGAACAACTTCCAGCCATTTTCTCAAGCTAGTAAAGTAAATATTTTAAACTATATCAATTATATACAAAATCATGAATTAGAATTAAAAATTATGATAAAAAAAGGAATTTAAGAAGTTTATTTTTCAACATTATGTTCTTCTGTTTTTATTAATTTAATTTTTGTATATTCTAATTTTAATGAAAAAAATTTTATGGAAAATATTAACTTGTAATTTTTTCATGACTATTAATTGCTGTTCCATTTGTAATTTATTTTTTTGTGATTTTAATTCTTGTATGGAATGGAAAACAATCGCAAATACAAACTCTGATGAAGTACTATTCTTCATCAAACTTTTCTTCAAGTCTACTATCAACGGCATCTCGTCGTACATTGGGTCGAAATAAAAAAAATAATCTAAAATTGTGCTTTGATTGTATTTACAATGAAAATTATTGTATGGGAGATATAACGCATGTGGGTTTAAAGCATTTTATTCTTTATTATATTTCTATAAAAATTATAATATAATTATATATTATTACATATAAAATTTTTTATTCTAATTTTATAAATAAATGGGTAATATGTGGAGTCAACGAAATGATTTAGTAAAATGCAAAAAAACGATATCAAACAAAAGTTTTAACCACAAATATCTCTGAAATTTATGTATCAATCATTTTTCCCAAAGAACTCAGCCGAGGGCTACCCAACATCTATCACCACAAGAAATTTTAAAGCAATTAAAACAATTTAACTCCCGCAATCGTTGGATATACAAAACTCATTTTCCTAATTTTTAAAGCTTTACGTTTTTGCTAATAACAAAAGAACCGTGATAGCTAGAAATAAAATTTCTTAGGAAATGTTGGTATTTTAATTCTCTTTCGAATGACACCCAGCCGATTCAAATACATGCAGCCGTTCTCGAGATATTACGATTTAAAAAAAGGGTTAAATTTTAACCTCAAATATCTCCGAACTTTATCGACGAATCATTTTGTCCACCGAACTTAGCCGAGAGCTATACAAAATCTACCTCTACGGGGAATTTTGAAGCGATTAAGTCAATTTTACTCCAGTTATCGAGCGACAACGAAAACTAATTTTTTCCATTTTTCATTTTTTTTCTCAAAAACTAACCAAAACAATTGATTCAAATTTTTACAGATTATACCTATTTATATTCTGCATTATCATGATTTTTCTCCAAAAAATTGACCGTTTAGATTGTGAGCTATGATCTTTAAAAAAAAAAAACAAGTTTTTGTTAATAACAAAAGAACCGTGATAGCTAGAGACTTTTTTTTTTTAAATATAAGTTTTTTTATGCTCTTTCGAATGCTACCCACCCGGCTCAAAAATTTAAATCAAAACATTCAAAAAAAATGAAAAATAATTTTTTCTAAAATCAAAAATTCGACATAAAACAAAAATAAATCGGTGAATCATAAAAAATAATTTTCTTCCCGAATTCGGAGTAAAAAACAAAAAAAAATGAGCCCCACCCGGTTAAAATCGACCGCGTGGGTCCGGAGATAAAGTGGTACACACACACACACACACACACACACACACACACACACACACACACACACACACACACACACACACACACACACACACACACACACACCCACCCCACACACACACACACACACACACACACACACACACACACACACAGACATACAGCACACACACACACACACACACACACACACACACACACACATACACACACACACACACACACATCCATAGACATTTTCTAAAATCATGTGATACAAACTTCTAACACCTTTAATCATGTTTCTAGAGAAATTTAACGAAACTTAAAATTTTACTATTACAAAGCTTCCTAAGCTAAACACCGCTTCTGACTAACCGCACGAAAGCTCCCCAAATTAATGTATTTATTCCTTGTTTTAATTTTTGGCTAGTAAACTTTAAAACGCTCGCTGCCTTTACCCACCCTTTTCTTATCTCTTTAGCCCTTTACTTCAAAGATACATATCATATTTACATTTCATCATATCATACTATCATACTACATTTCGACACGGGTGCGGAAGGTGATTATTTAGCTCATGTGACGTTTTTCGCACGAGCGAAGTGGGTTTTATACCCGCTGATTGCGTCGATAAATTAGCTATGGATGAAATGGATGAAAAAAAGGGACATACACGCATGGAAGCTTCACAGGAAAACGATGGAAGGTCAAGGATGCATCTTTCGCCCTTGCACTCTCGCAGCCCTTAAAAACACACACGTTTCTGTTCCGCATTTTCACATTTACAGTGACGATTAAAACACGAAAGGTACACTATCAAAATATACTAATCCCGGACAAATAATTACAAGAAAACACTGAAAAGGCTCTAATATTCAAAAGATTAAATATTAATAAAACATAAAGATAATCGCAAACCGCAAAACAGCCTGTCACGCGGAGTTGCTTAGCCACACTGATTACTGACAGTTAAGGGGGTCCGAAAGTCAATTAAAAATTCAAATTTCGCGCCACATTATAGCAGACGAAAAAATAAGTAATTTGCCTATAACAAATAGTAAAAACAATATTACGGAAAACCAGGACTGCATTGCCCTCCGTTACATTATTATCTATCATTTTACAAAGTTTGAAGTTTCTATATAAATATTTCGCTGAATGGCATTTGAATTACTTGATTTTGAGACATTATTCAAATGCCATTCAGCGAAATATTTATATAGAAACTTCAAACTTTGTAAAATGATAGATAATAATGTAACGGAGGGCAATGCAGTCCTGGTTTTCCGTAATATTGTTTTTACTATTTGTTATAGGCAAATTACTTATTTTTTCGTCTGCTATATTGTGGCGCGAAATTTGAATTTTTAATTGACTTTCGGACCCCCTTAAAAACAAAGCACGATCTTCGCGCATGTAAACAAATGCAGGCGCGAACTCCCGTCTTGGCGCCTTTTTAAATGACATTTTTAATTCAAAACTTCTTTCGCTTTTCTTATACTTCTTATACGATTATAATAATTGATTACAAATTACTCATAATATTTAATATTATTAATTCGATTATTTAACTACATAAATTATTTAAAATAAATAATAATACTGTAAGGAAAAACATTTCTAAGCAATACAAGTAAAACAGTATACAAATTAAAAAAATTTTAGTAAATAAAAAACGGTCTATAGCAACATCATTTTACAAAAAATACTAATATAATAATAATAATATTCTTTAAATTAAATAAGGAAATTAAATAAGGAACAATTCTTTATTTCCTCTATATCATTTATTTTCTTTCTTCCACCGTTATATTTACAATAATTATATAACAATATTATTTAATAGTTCAATATAATATCTACATGCCAAGAGATCTTGTGTAAAGACAGAAAGCAGAGAATATAGAATATATTATCTTTACGCATAGAAGGTCGGATCGGGGGGTTTCGGTGAAGCCGAGTTAAGCGTTAGTTCCGTACCCCATGAGGCAGGCGGCGCTACGTTCGGGGTACGCGCGAGATTCAAATAGCATTAGTAAGGAATCAACTTGAACCGTAAATCTTGGTCATTTATTTGGATAAAGTTACTAAATATTTAGTTTATAATTTTTTATTAATATTTTTAAGTAAATATATACTTAATTTATAGATGGACGTTACATCTTATCAAATCAAACCACTTATATTATACATTTAATATTTGCAAAAATCAAAGAAAGCTATTTTTGGTTATAGAAAACGTAATATAAATAATTACAAATTAATAAAGATACAATAATAAAACGAAATATTGGTCATTATAAGAAAATTATGTAATTATTATTTCAAATAATAATAGAAATTATCATATTTTTAAAAAATTCCTAAATTTTTGACTTCATATAACTTTAAATAATAACATTTTAATTTATATATAAAATATTTATATAAACAATAATTTATATTAAAAAGTTCACAAAATTAATGTTAAGGATTTTAACTTTGATTTCCTGCACTTAGCTAATGCCAATAACATTAAATTAATACAAGATTTTTAGTATTAAAGAGTTTTACTTTTCTGTTTAATAAGTAATAATAAATAGAGTTTGCATATAAGTGGATTTAAAAATAAATAAAAAATCTTTAATTAAGTAACAAAAAATTTGGTTATTGTCATTACTCGATGGAAACCACGGGAAGGTGGCAGGTTTTCGTTCCACCAGGATAGGATAGGATAAAGGGAAACGAAGGTACATACGTTGGATAATCGGAATGGATGAGACTTGATTTTTCAAGTCAAAGCTACGTACGACGTACACAACTAAACATGCATATATTTATAATAAAAAAAATGTTAAAACAAGTATTATAAACATTTTCAATAGCAGATTTTCAATATTAAAAAGTGCTTAATAAACCAGCATTAGCAAAAGTTAACGTGATGACAAAATACTAAAGCCTATAGTTTAATCATGGCAATCAACAGCATGCAATAAAACAGTATGATACGTTATTTTCCAAAAAGAACGTAATAAATTGCTAAATAAATTGCTAAATAAATCAATCAATAAATAAATTGTTAAATAAATCAATCAATAAATAAATTGTTAAATAAATCAATCAATAAATAAATTGTTAAATAAATAAATAAATAAATTAATTAATTAATTAATTTATTAAGAAATCTACTCAAATTCAATACAAACAAATTCATAAAAAACTTGCGTAACAATTTACTTTTGCAATTTTTGCAACTTTGCGCAAGGCTTTTGTTGATTCGAATTACAAGATCTCTTACTTCCAGAATCGCGATGATCTCTGGACATCCACTTGAGGAAATAAAAAATATGAAGCCGAACAAAAAGTTTAATTATGTACTCTCTATGATTCAAGCATTCTTCAATTAGCCAAAAATCATTAAACTCAGTTAAAATTTCATTTTCAATATATTTAGTTAACATGAAGCCAATGTTTTTTCAGTATAATGAAGTTTAAACTGTTTATCAAAAACATCGTAACATTTTATAATAATCGAATAAAAGGTGTCACAAGGAATTTTTAGATTGCCTAATTCCTTATCTGGTACTGCATATGCTTTCCAAAAAATCAACAAATCTGTAGACTGTTCAAAATTTTGATTTCCTCGCGTTAATGTCTCTTTACATTTCAGGCAACCAAATTTGTTCAAACATTTATAAATTAAATATCCTGCTACGTATTTCATTGAACATCTTTCTAAAGTAACAGTTCCAATTGAGTTGACAATCGTTAAGGAATCATTTGTATCATTTTCATTTTGATTATCATCGACATCATCTTCATCATAATATTCATTAATTGCCCATGCTTGCAATCGTGCATTAATTTCATTTGCTTTTTCTTTTGCATCAGATTCATTATTTTTACGAATCTTAATTACTTCGGTATAATTAGTCAATAAGGTCATGCATTCATCAGGTTTACAATTTGCTCCCGGAGGTGGGAAAAGCAGTGTAGTGACAGTGCCATGCTGAAAATTTTTCCTAAATTGCATTGCGGTAGGATTAGAGTTGAAACCTGACAAAGCTCTCATTAAAGAAAAAAAGTTTTCAATCGGATCTTGATTTAGCTTCCCGGTTAATAAATAATATCTACCGTCATTTTTTAAGTCGTGCCAAAACATTAAAATACTTTTAATCGAGAGTATTAAATTTACAAAGCAATCTGGATATTTAAACTTTTTACCATCAAACATCTGCAAAATTTCTAACCACGGTATCGCATCATCCAAAGCTTTTTCTACTTGAGGTTTAGCACCACATAAACCGCGACTAAAAGGATTAGAGTCATTAGGATTTCTTGCGTTCAAACAATCAAAAATACAATTCATTGACCATAAAAAGGAAGCTGTCGATACGCAATTTGGATTTATTAATTCTTTAGTACCGAAACCCGCCATCATCGCTCTCGACACTGATCCACTAAAAATCTGTACAGCTAACTTTACGTTCATTTTTTGAAAATTATTAGGATCTAAGTGTCGATCGGTCAATTTTGGGGCAGCTCTACAACTTTTAAAACGTTCAATTTCACGTAATTCCCGAATAGCATCCCATGAAATCGTTTCATCGTCTAATACAAAATTGTATTTCATTAAATTATTTCTAAAACATTTAAGGAGATGAGGAACGTCGAAATTGAAATAAAGTTTACGTCCGTGTCGTTCAAGATAGGGCTTATCTTCGCTAATATTTAAGTCAGTTATAGCCTTTTGATTTGACGCGCCTTGATCCGAAACCATTGATTTAATTTTTAACCCTGCTTTTTCAACGGAATCAATCACATCAAGAATGATATCTTTTAATCTATCACCAGGTACGGGACCTTTTGAAAATGCAAAGAAAATTGCTTGCTTCCAATTGTAAGATAAACCTGATAGCATGAATGCTAATACGGTAGTTGCTTGCTCTTCCGTTCTTCCATATTTACCTAAATCAACAAAACCCTCGATATAATCCTCTTTTAAATTGTACTCCAAAAACGGCCTAATTGACATTTCATCCCACATTAGCACACATTCTTTTTCATAATTAGACATTGACTCGGCTTTACTTTTAAGCAATTTGAATAAATCTTCGTTGATACCCGGTATCAAAGTTAATTCATTAACCCACTCTTTTATTACAGTTAAACATGGTAAACTTAATTTTTTTTCTTGTTTTAAAAACTTGTAAGCTTTCGGCGACTTGTAATATAAACTCAAAGCAAGCAATTTCTCGTCATCTTCCCATTTCTTTTTCTTATTAGTATGATTTAGTTGCATTTTTAAAAATGTTAATGCATTTTCGTTTAAAAATTTTGAAGCAGCTTCCAATATCTCTTTTACATTTAAATCTTTTTTGGTGTTTAAACGTTTCGTTTGACGTCGAACTTTTTGCAACAAAACTTTATTTTGCTTCCGTAGCTTTTCATTTTCTTTAATGAGTTCTAGATTTTTTTAATCAGACCCGCTGATGTACTTTTAAGTGAATCGAGGTTTTTTAATTTCTTTCTCATGCGACGTCTTGATCTTTGAATCATGCCACGATTTGTACAAATTGCTGGAGAATCTGAATTCTTAGCATCCTTTTGTATAGTGACATCTGTCACGTTCTCTACATCATTCAAGTAGTCTTTTTCATTAAATAGTTGATCATGCACTACTTCATTCCTGCATTTCGGAATACATGCACTTACACTACTATCATCAAGATATTCAATAGATATATCTGAGTTATCAATGACGTTATCCGAATGAACGCTTTTGTTACTAATCAAACTGTTATTTAAATTGTCATTATTTAATAATGTTGGATCATTTGTTAAATGCGATTCATTCAAAATAATTTCATTTACATCAATAGGATAACTATCATTTTTAACTACTTTTTTCCCAACACCTTGAACTAAAAAGTCGGTAATCAAAAAATGCTCACTGCAAAGGCGCTTACTTTCAATCTTCTTGATGTCAAAATCTTCAATACCAGAACGACGTAACCACTCTCGTAAACTATATGTATAGTATTAAATATATAATACTTCACATCGCTATGATTTTTAATGAAATTTTTGCTGAGTTAAATCAAACTGAATTGACCATTTTAGCCGATATAAATCTGTTTTATTATTTTTTATTTTTATAATATTAACATCACGATTTAAACTTTTAAATATTTTGTACCCTTATAGCAATTTTACTTATATTGATACAGACTACATTATTCATACGATGTTGATAATACGTTAAGACCATCATTTTAATGAATAATAAAAATTATAAAAATGAATTTAAAAAATGTCAAACGATATGCGAATAATTTATTAGTACATTTCGACACTGGTGCGGAGGGTGATGATTTACTTCATGCGACGTTTTTCAACGAAAAGTCACATGAAGTAAATAATCAACTTCCGCACTCGTTTCAAACGGTATTTTATACAGGCCTAAATTGTGCTTTTCTTCGTACCGGGCGTCGATATGACACACAGATATATATATATAACGTTTGCAAATATTTTTAAGCGACCAAAAGCCAATTTAGATTGATTAAACTTATTTAAAAATGACCATTCTTATGATGTACACCGCCTAAAAAAGTTAATAATTTTACAATCAAAGGAAAAATAAAAGTGCATATAGTTTAGCGTACAATGCGATTTACAAAAAAGCCACTCGAAACATATTTTTTTCTACTAGGGATGAGCATACAAAGCAAAACCTCTAACCGCAAAAACAGCTTATATATTAAACCAATCAATAATAAGTAATATAAAAAATTATTTTAATACAATATAACATCATATTTTACACTCTTAGTGTATAATAGATACTATTCAACAGAAATTTGATTACACATCTTTATATATTTTATTGATTGGTTATATTTTGTAAAAAGTGGTCATTTCATTTATTTAATGTAAAGGAAATATATCAAAAGTATATTTAAATAATCATGCAAATACATCGCAAAGTATTGTTGAAAACTTTTAAACAATAAAAATCTGAAAATTTACTAGTTGCAATCACCAAAGCAAATCACCATACTCTAAAAATTACAAACAACTATGATTTACTTACGGCTAATGTATAGGGGATATAGAATAAAATTTCGTGTAAA
This sequence comes from Torymus aiolomorphi, assembly GCA_036365515.1. Classification (NCBI taxonomy): domain Eukaryota; kingdom Metazoa; phylum Arthropoda; class Insecta; order Hymenoptera; family Torymidae; genus Torymus; species Torymus aiolomorphi. Next base: position 19,753,913 of record CM070873.1, on the reverse strand, counting down.
AAAAATTAATGTACGAAATGTTATTTTTTATTATGATAATGTGGGAAATGAAATCAGGAAAAAAATTTTCTGTGTTATTTTTTGATTTTCCTACTAAGGTTTAGTTGTTATTTCCTTACCTAAAGGGGAAATCAGAATCTTTGTTTTTATTAAAATCATTCACTCAACTTTCTATTATACACTTCTTAACTATTTACATAATTATAATATATTATAATATATTGAGAATGAAAATCAAAATAAATAATAAAGTACAACATAAAAAGTTTGTTATTAGAATTGAGTATGTTGCTTTTCAAAATATTGTAATAATAATTTTCACTCAATGTGTGATAACGTTTAGATGATATTTTGGCACAACATTGAACGATAAATATTAAAAAGAATCCCAATTAAAATTGTACTACTTTATAAAATTTAACTTTGAATATATGTGTATATTTACATGATTAATAAATCTACGTTCATGTTATCTACTTAACAGATAGTAAACAAAAAACTTTTGACTTAATGGTTTTCAGAAATTCACGTCCGCTAATATATTCACGATAAAATACCTACCGGGGAGTATTTTGAGTCGGAAACCTGTGAAACGTCAGATGTTGATGTTTAAAAGACGTGTTTCTACACGACTTGTATGCACACACGACCCGAGGCATTTTTACAAAGTATATGCAAAAATATAAAACTTAATAATAATACTACTTTCACTAATAATAAAACTTACTACTTCTGAACTTATAAAACTGAATGATAAATGCACTTCAAGTAAAAACTATATACGGCACATCTGCATGGATCGGCCGTTACTCGCGGAATGAAAACAAAACAAACACTGATTGTTGTTTTCGCGCCGCCGCGCTTTTCTATAATTTCTGTTGCTGTTCTCCCGCCGTTTTTATATTGTATATATGCATAACTAATGCATTTAGTTTTATGATATCATTAGAAAAGTAAGATTCTTTTATAAAATCAATTTTATTTGAAATGAATTGTATCTTTTTTATAAATATATTACTCTTTTATATACTAACATCTACACTTTGTGCACGCATTCAAATAAAAAAATACTTACCAATATGCTACATAAAAAATTATAATATTTCTAAATACTTTAAGCTTACTTATAATTGTTTTAATTTTTTTATTAACATTTTCATTCAAGTTATAAAATAATTGGACTTTAGACCAACAAGATTTTGGCAACTAATTTTATTTAAATACTGCTGATGTTTTAGGAGTATTATCATAAAATTAGTTGCTAAAATCTTGTTCGTTAAAGTTCTAATTATTTTAAAACTCATAACAACTTTTGTAGAACATTTTATCTAACTTTAATTTTCATTAAAATGTGTGATAGTTAATTCAATATGTATCGTTTAACGAATTTATTAAATTCCACATAATTTGTCTAGTTTTCAAAGATGTAACGTCCATCTATAAATTAAGTATATATTTACTTAAAAATATTAATAAAAAATTATAAACTAAATATTTAGTAACTTTATCCAAATAAATGACCAAGATTTACGGTTCAAGTTGATTCCTTACTAATGCTATTTGAATCTCGCGCGTACCCCGAACGTAGCGCCGCCTGCCTCATGGGGTACGGAACTAACGCTTAACTCGGCTTCACCGAAACCCCCCGATCCGACCTTCTATGCGTAAAGATAATATATTTTATATTCTCTGCAGAAAGGTTGACCAATTTAGAACATTAATTTTCCTATTATATTCTACTCTTAAAGAAACAATGGCTGGATGTTGTGAAGCATTTAAAGATTGACTTTGATTGGTCTGTAAGGAATAGGTGTAAAGATTCGCTATTTCCGCTACATTTGAATTTTTTAAATTTAATTTTTATTCTTAACTATTTAAAACTAAAGAATTAAATCAAAATATAACGAAAAGATTAATTTTATGTTTTGAAAAATTATCTGATTATTCTATCAAACTAATTAAAATGAAATAATGAAAAATATATATTCATAAACTCAAAAAGAAAATAGTATGCGCGCAGCGTGTTTGGGTTTTCCTAGTACTGATAAAATTCTAGTTATGATGTGGGTTTATAAGCATATAGTTTGGAAAAAATAACCTATATTCGGATAAAAACGCTCTTTTCTGAATATTTATAGTAGAAATCAGGGCAATATTTTATGTTTATAAATATATGTACATACCTCAACCTCAAAATCATAACTTTAATGATTATTCAGCTCTCGTGGTATAAAATACCATACGACACTGGTGCATAAGGTGATTTTTACCGCACTCGACTTTTGTCACTCGCTTCACTCGTGCGAAAAACATCTCATGCGGTAAATAATCACCTTCCACATTCGTATCGTAATGTACTATTTTTCTTGCATTATAATTAAAAATTGTTGATGGGTAATTATGTTAATGCAGAATTCATTTTACAGCAATTGCTTTTATGAAGACATACATAAAGCTGAGGGGTGAACAAGGAGCACAGGAAGCTAACTACAACATGGCTCGAGCTCTACATCAACTGGGATTATTGCCTGGAGCTATACATTTTTATAAGCTAGTCCTTGACTCATCAGCACCGACTCTTGTGGAACGAAATTCGAATCTACTGGACTTAAGGAGGGAGGCTGCTTTCAACTTACACCTCATTTATGAACAGGCTGAGAATCATCAGCTCGCTAGAATGTATCTCGAAAATTATATTACAGTTTAAAATATGCAGCTTGAGCTTTGCATAAATTTAAGTATTGCCTGGCGCAATATATTTCTGTAAGTTGTTCCTTGACTCATCAGCATCATCTCTTATGCAACAAAACTCGAATTTTCTCTACTTAACGAGGAAGGCTGCTTTCAACTGACACCTCATTTATGAACAGATTATGAATTATTAGCTTGCTAGAATGTACCTGGAAAATTATATTACAGTTTACGTTACTAACAAAATATCTGGGCCTTTTGTTTAAAAGATATCATTAATGAACATGTGCACTTGATGGGACTATTTCAAATTTAATTTCCAATATTTCGTGTCCAAACAATTATTGTTCTTTTTTTCTCAAATTTTTCTTGTATTTTTCATTCTTGAATGATATGATTTTGTTTATATTTAAAATGTAAAAATGTAGTTTGTAAGTGCTATATTTGCTTAGTTAAGCTTTAAACATTAAATAGAATGTTAGTATTTTATTCTAATATCTTCATTGATAGATTGGAGATACCCTAGCAGAAATATTTTTGTTCAAAACTGTTATTAAGGGGGTGCCATACTCGTACCATTACCGACCGAGCAATTCACACAGTTTCAAGCTGATTAAAAATAAAATACGCCGAATCACAAAAAATCAAGAGAACACTCTTCTGTATTTTTTAACGTTCTATCATCCAGTCAAAGTTAGGAGTTGAAATATCAAGTCATTTTTGCAAAAACTTTGAACAAAGCGAAATTTAATTTCATTCAAAGTTTTTGAAAAAACGGCTTGATATTTCAACTCCAAACTTTGACTGGATGATAGAACGTTAAAAAATACAGAAGAGTGTTCTCTTGATTTTTTGTGATTCGGCGTATTTTATTTTTAATCAGCTTGAAACTGTGTGAATTGCTCGGTCGGTAATGGTAGGACTATGAAACCCCGTTAAGGGGGTGCCATAGTCGTACCGTTACCGACCGAGAAATTCACACAGTTTCAAGCTGATTAAAAATAAAATATGTAAAATCACAAAAAAACTAGAACACTTCGCTGCGGTTTTGGACGTTCTATCACCTAGTAAAAGTTTGAAGTCGAAATATTAAGTGGTTTTTGCAAAAACTTTGAACAAAACAAAATTCGGTTTCGTTCAAAGTTTTTGCAAAAACAACTTGATATTTCGACTCCAAACTTTTACTGGATGATAGAACGTTCAAAACCGCAGCGAAGTGTTCTCTTGATTTTTTGTGATTCGACGTATTTTATTTTTAATCAGCTTGAAACTGTGTGAATTGCTCGGTCGGTAATGGTAGGACTATGAAACCCCGTTAACTGACTGAACAGTAACGACCTTTTTAAATGTGTATCTTGTCTGTGATTTATACACAAAAGGTTGAATAGTGTGATGAGACTTTTTGTACTTCCTGCCTTAAAGATACAATATACTTGTTCATTTAGCTTAAGATATTAAAAAGAAAATAAATAGTAGTAAATTTCGTTTGCAATATTTTGTATTTTTGTTAGTGAAAGATTTCAATAATTTATCATTTAATAAATCACACCAAAGTAAGCTAAATATTACTAACAAATAACAAGTATATTTTGTATGTAACTTGTATATGAATTTTGAACTGAGTGATAAATTATATTATGTACCTTTAAATTTATATAATAGATAATTATATATATATAACAACTTTATTAAAGTTGTTATAGATAATTTATACAGATAATTTTTTTTATAGATAATTTATAAAGTTTATTTTTATTGGTGAATAAGTGTAAGAATTAGTGATTGTATCAGTGGCTTAAAAAAATTACTCGGGTAATTAAGAACTGATGTCACTACTATTTAATTTATAAATTTGTTTTTATAATTGTCTATATATGCAGTAATTAAATACTGTAAAAATGACTTAATGCCCTAGTGGAAATGAAAAATGAAAATAACTGTAAATAACTGTAAAAAACTATAAATAACTGTAAATAACAGTTTATAACAGTTTATAAGTGTTTGATTTGAGACGTTAATAACAGTTATTTACAGTTATTTACAGTTATTTACAGTTATTAACAGTTATTAGCAGTTATTAACAGTTATTTACAGTTTTGCAGAAAAGTACCTGCGAAAACGGAGGTGCTGATAAAAGTTAGTTACAGTTATTAACAGTTATTAATAGTTATTTACAGTTTTGTTGATAAGAAAAAAGTTAGTATTATAGCGAAAAAAATAAACTGTTTATAACTGTAAATATCTGTAAATAACTGTTAATAACTGTTAATAACCGTTAATAACTGTTAATACCCTTTATCAGTACCTCCGTTTTCGCAGGTACTTTTCTGCAAAACTGTAAATAACTGTTAATAACTGTTAATAACTGTTAATAACTGTAAATAACTGTAAATAACTATAAATAACTGTTATTAACGTCTCAAATCAAACACTTATAAACTGTTATTTACAGTTATTAACAGTTATTAACAGTTATTTACAAATATCATTTCCGCTACGGTGTATTTCAAAAAAATAAAATAATAACATTTTTTATTACATTAATTATTTAGTCAAACCCATGAAACTAGTTATTTTATTATATTAAAGTTTGATGTTTGTAATAATAAAAATTTGAACATATTCCACTTTAATATTTAAGGTGTCAAATTATTTTTGTTAATCTAAATATTTGTTCTTGGAAAAAAAAATTACTAAATATTTTTAATTAATGACTTGTAAAATTAGCTTAGTTTTAAGGTGATGCGATACCCACGCTATTACTCAAAATTGGGTTCCCATTTTTCTCATTCAATTTTTAATTTTAAGGAAAAAGCTCTTTGATACGTTATAATTCTTTATTAAACTTAAAACGTGTCAAAGAGTTTTTTTCAAAAAGTTTAAAATTGAAGGAGAAAAACGGGAACCCAGAATTGAGCAATAGTGTGGGTATCACATCACCTTAATTTTTTATCTTCACTGAAGTCTTTGATAGTTGGAAGTTGTTAAAACTTAATTAAATTTAGTACATTAATAAAGATTGGGAAATTATTTCATCTTCAAGTTTCGAATCGAACTTCATTTATATTATAGATTAAAAACATTGGTTGAGTCAACAAACATGGTATATTATTTATCTAAAATACCTTTAAAATATATATTTTAAAAGTATTTTAGATCACGCAATTACAATTGAAATAAATGATCCTAGTTTAGTTATTGTGTATAAGTAATAGTAATATTTTTTAGGTACATTATTCATAATTTACATACACAGAATTTCCTCAGATTTTTAGGGGAAATATTTATTTCATTTATCTATAATATATTTATATTATAAGTGTGCAATTTTACCCGGTGCAACTGAATATACTTAAGGTACGTTTATGTTTTTAGATCTAAAGCAAAAAGAGATATCAAGTAAGTATATGTATGAGCAATAAAAAATCAATCCAGGCGATTCTAGGCACAGATCCATAGCGTCTATTTGAATTCTCAATTTTTACTTCTGTTACGACCCAAGTCGGGGTCTGCGAGTAGAAAGTCACTTCTGCAATGGTCGCCAAGTTGACCAATCAGGATGTGGGAACGTTTACTCAATTAAGCGCTGAAGCGCAAGGAGTCGCGGGAAGTTTGAAATAAAACTCGAACTCGGAGAAATAACTTTAACTCGAGATTTATTAAATTAATTAAACACTTTATGAATTGTAACAAATAGATAGACTTTTGACCGTGACTCTATACAATTCAATTAACTCAATTTTTAATCGTAATGGCGACTGACTCAGAGACGTGGTCAGAGCTCGTGCACTAGTGCAACTGCCTACAGCTTCTCATGTGCTCGGTAGCGACTGACTCGATGCCGGCGGTGTGGCTCAATTTATATTCTGGATCGTGGGTGGAGCTTCAGGTTGGTAGTGGGAGGCAGTATGGTATAGAGGCTGTAGGGCGCCAAGTTGCCTCAGAGGCCTCCCCCACTCTGAAGTAGAGAGCGCGGCGGTGGAGGGACCTCAGACCTGAAAATAGGGTCGAGAGCGATGAGCAGCGGGTGACGGGCCGCCTCCATGATGTAAAGAAAGGAGGTGTGCTCCCTCACTAGGTTTATTTTCGTCTCCTACTGCGCCTTCCCACTTTCCGCCATCTTGAAATCCGGTAGTGTATGTTTACATTGTTGCTCTGGCTGTTCCGAAATGACAAAATGCCTGGGTGTTCAATAAAAAATGGCAAAAATTGGAACGGAAACACAAAAAATACAAATATAAAGTATTTTAGATTTCCTAACGATCCCGAAATACGTAAGAGATGGATAGAAGCTTGCAACAACAATAAACTTAACCTACAAAACGGTAATTAATTTTTCTAAAAACAAAAAATTAAGTATTCCACGACTTTTTCAGAAATTGGAATTTATTAAATAATTGTTTTATATTATGTTTATAGCTCGAGTATGCTCAATCCACTTTACAGAGGCATGTTTTGAAAAAAAGCCAGATCATTTGATTGTACCTGGAGATGTTAATATTTTCAAATTATCAAAGACTGCTATTCCATCTCTCAATCTAATTTGTAATAGTGCAATTCAATCATCAAATGTTAACATTTAAATAAAACATTCAATCATCAAATGTTAACATTTAAATAAAACATTATTTAATGTTATTTAATTTATGTAATGATATTTAATGCGTTATTTTATGTTTATTTAATACGCTGTTTTATATATTTATTTTAATATAATTGATTTATAATAATAAACATGTTGCCTTTTAATTATTTCATTATGATTTTGCCTTATCACAATAATTACAAAATTTCGATTTGAATTTACTAAAGTTATTCTGAGGCGCCTATTGGCTGGAAATTCAAGATGGACGATATTGGGAAGGCCACGCTATTGGTTGGTTAGGAAAGCTGCGCGAGAGCACACCTTTGTTACGACCCGAGTCGGGGTCTTCAAGCAGAAGGGCGTTTCTGCAATGGTCGCCAAGTTGACCAGTTGGAACGTGGAATTCGTTGCTCAATTAAGCGCTAAAGCGCATAGAATTGCGGGAACTTGAAATAAAACTTCAAACTCGATGAATAACTTAAACCTTGACTTTATTAAGTTAATTAATACTTTTGATACTTTAACAATAAGCGAGCTGTCTTTATAAGCGCGACTCGATATAAACTTAGTCTGGCGAAGCCAGATTACGCGTAATGACGCAATATAGTAACAAAGCCAGAGTACTTTGCCACTTCAGACTACAGCTCAACGGCGCAACATACACAGGGCAAGCCCTAGTGCAGCAGAATACCAAGCTAGTTGGTATGACCGATTATAGAGCTTCTGGGCGCAACATGCACAAGTGCAGCAGAATACTAAGCTAGTTAGTATGACCCAGGTCTTCAAAGACTGACTGGACGTCGGTAGCGCAGCTCCTTTTATATCCTGGACGCAGACCTTTGTCCGTTAAATGGGAGGAGCCAGGCTCTCTGGTGGCGAAACGTTGAATCTTCTTGAGGTCGGTTCCGAGGCCTGTAGGTGCCTAGGAGGGCCGAGAGCTTCCCTCTCCTCTCTTAATCATGGCGAGCTTTGTGGTGGGGGAACACCTGTGGATGCTCAGATCCTGGCCGAAAATCCCTTCTTGACTTGCGGCGCTTGTGCCTGCCTCTTGATTGGTTCCCCTCTGTAGGCCGTTACGTTGTGATGTAGTAGCTCCCGGTTGGTAGTGGGGACAGTACGATGTAAAGGCTGTAGGGCGCCAAGTTGCCTCAGAGGCTTCCCCCACTCTGAGGTGGAGAGAGTGGAGAGAGTGGCGGTGGAGGGGCGTCAGATCCGAAAGTAGGGTCGAGAGTGCCGAGCAAAGAATGACGGTTGATGGCGGAGGGGGTACTGATCTCTGATTGGCTGCTGCTCTGAAGGACCGATTGCCACGTAGCCTCTTTGGTTGCGTCATGGACCCACGAGCTGACGCAACGTCGCCCAACGTATTGCTAGGGTTGTTTACGGTTGGTGACTCATAGCTCGTTCCTCGCTGTGCTCAACCGTCTTACATTCCAGAGGCCCTTTGCTAATGGCCCTTCTCGGAATTGCTGACCTCGAGAGGTTTATTTATGTTCATGCTGCCTTTTTAACCGTCGCTGCATTCCTTCTCGTCGGATAAGCACTTCTCAGGATTGTTTGTGATCTGCTAGACCGTTGGCTAATGGATTCTGGGAATTGATTGACCGTTGATTGTCGTCCTGCTGATTGTCCTCCTATAAACAGAGCTTTACCCTACCTGAGCGAGCTTTTCCCTAGCTGCTATTATTATTATTATTATTACGGTTCGTCTCGAGTGTTGATGATGTAATTATTATCTATTATCGAAATAGTTATTAATTTAATCGCAGATTACTACCGTTTGTTTAATTGTTATTGCTAATCTCAATTTGTTTATTAAGGCGTTGACCTTACTATTGATAGTTGCATTATACGGGAGCAATTACTATTTATCGCTTGTTTATGGTCAATTTCTATTCGAGTTATCGTTAATTATATTTATTTATAACTTTATACTTGTTTATAACTTGGTTAATCAATTAATCAATATATAGATGAGTCTTTAGTATTTATTAAATTATCCTATTATTTATTTGTCGGAACGTTCCGGAGTTACTGTGGGGTAACCTTAATTTTAGCGATATTCGGTCGCGGGAAAGCAATTCATGAAACAGGTATTTCATTTGTAGGGAATGTTCCGGAATTATTGCAGAGTGACCCTAAATACAACGATACTCGTTCGCGCGAACGCAGTTTATAACAGTTCCCCCCTTCTTTTAAAACGCGAACCCATGGTTCGGGCTTTTATCAAATTTGAAATTCGAATTTTCGCGCGCTTATGGGCCGTTCTTGCCTTTACCGCGAGTCCGAGTGATGGAGCCACGGTCCGTGCCAGTCGGAAGGATCGTTCAGCATTCGTTGTCGGCTGCTAGCTGCCAAAACAATGGTCATTTTCAGCCAGCAAGAGCAAACACATTTGTGAGATTCCTGCTTCTGGAGCAGAAATGAGAATGACAGGAGGATTTCAGCATGACGGGAGAGTTTCAGCTAGGCCATTTACTAATTGTCAGATAAGTAGATACTATTATTCTCCTTAATCTTTGGGCAGGATACATTGTGAAAAGTTTCCTTATTTATTTTTCAGAGAGGCTAGTGATCATCCAGGTTTTATGATGTTCAAGCAATGGAAAGACGATGCTGGATTGACATAACAGAGGGCTCATATCGTTGGAGGCAAGATAAAGACTGGCTATCGCAACGTACTCCTTCTAAATTCACTAAATACTGAGTGCAGATTTCTGGTTTTTAAGAAGCTGAAGAACATGTATGCATGACAGCAGATAGCATAAAGAAGAATAAGGTCATAAAGATAAAGTACGTTCTCAAGAAAGTTATGTATATATGATTGAGAATCAGGATTTTAGTTCATATGCTAATGGTTGTAGCATAAGCGGATTTTAAGGATCTACAACTATAATTAAAAGATACAAAGGAGAGTAAAGCCAAAGACGGAAGCAGAAATACTGATACAACCACCTTCTGACAATTATTCAAGGCGAAGAAAGGAAAAACAAGTGCCCAGAACTGATTGACATATACATATATATACATGCCAGTATAGATTCCAGCATACATCCGTTATAGAAGAGACAGAAGCCTGGACCCAAGGAAAATCACTGGAAGCAAAACATATAAGTGGTGCCCATGCCCAACACACCTCCAGAAAACACTGATTTGCTTTTGGATTGTGGTCGACCCCAGTTCCAGCCCTGCAAACAGCAATACTCATGAGCGTCACAAGAAACGCTACAACATATCCCACTTAATGAACAGGAATAAGACCAAAACTTAAAGAAAAGGTGATTTTTTGAAAATGATATTTAAAAACAAGGGGAATGTAGGATTGATTTCAAGAGCAGACATTGGTGCACCCTTCCTGCCTATCAAAGTCTAGCCAGCCCACTGGCTATACAAGCCCATACATCTGGTCCGTCCTGGCAGTGAATACCTTATCGAGGTAGAGTAAAAAGGATACAATATTCAGATGAACTCTGCTTTATTAAAATTTTTTTAAGGGTGATACAAAATGAAAAGTACAAAATGGAAATACAAAAGGTTATTCAAACATACAAATAAAAGAATGATAATACAAAAGGCGCTCTGATAACTTGCTAAAGCACCATGCCTTCTCCATTTTCCTCTTGATGCAGCATATGTGCACAGCTGCACAATGGTCACACGGATACCGGTGACATGATGTGGGGTTTAATGCTGCACCGACATGGAGGCGCATGATACCAAAAAAACACACAATGTGATTAGTAAAATAAAAAGTAAAATGCGTAAAAGGTTAAGCAAAAAAGAGAAAAATGAAATAAAAGTTCAAACACTACAAGGGCAGGGATGCTACAATCATTCCTGCTCCTATTTCCTTCTGGTGCAACATATAGGTACAGCTGCACAATGGACATGCAGCTACCGGAGTTATTACATGTGGATTGGCATTACACCTGCATGCCGGTGCGTTGAACGCAGTCAGAGGGCCCACCACATGGGTATGTTTAATGGCCCATCCCTCGCCAGAATCCTTGAAGCAATCCAAACATCTCCAATCGTCTTCTCCAGGGGAAATGTAATAGAATGCCTCGCAATGCCCAATATGCAGAGCGCTATCTCTAGTTGCCTTGGTCATAGTCCCCTCCAGCAATTTTTTGAGCTTCTTCAACATTTTTGTATCCTTAGGGACTGGCGGAGTGTGGAAAGGGTGCTCCCCCTCTGGCCTTTACTACTAAGATCCTTTGTGACTGGCGGACTGGAGGCTGGTCAGAAGGGCCTACTATATCCATTTCTAAAACCTCGAAAGCTCTACTAGGGGTGGTAGTAATTTTCATAGGTTTCTTGGTTTTAACGCGGACTAATTTCTTTCTTTGGCAATTTTCGCAAGTTCGTACGTACTCAGAAACGTCTTCCCTTATCCCTGGCCAGAAAAATCTTTCCCGAACGCGATGGTAGGTTTTTGCAACCCCTTTATGTCCTCCTATTGTGGAATCATGGGCCTCATTAATTATTCCTAATCTATCATCGGGGGGCGGGATAGTTACTTCACCTGTGCAAATAGTAAGCTTAGGAATTCCGTCTTTCCATTGAGAACGTAGCGCGAATTCTACCGGTAGCCAGTGAATCTGTTCTAAACCATCTCCCGTTTTAGAAATGCTTACGGATTTTATTTTATCTTCTATCATGGCTGTTCGGAGAGAATTTAAACAATTTATTATCACTGTCATCTTCGCGATCTCGTCAGATTTTTCTTTAATGAATAACGAATAGATTATTTTACCGTTAGATAAGGTTGTTTGAGTGACCGCACCGACCCCTATTGATTCACTCTTGAGTTTTCCAAGATCTATCATTCGTGATGCTACTAGCTGTTGGCAAATGGGGGAGCTTGGGTTGCAATCTACGGATAAAAAGTGTGCAATGTTATCATGTCTCATTAAAAGGTGATCTCGCGAATATTCAACAGATGATATGACATGGATGGACTCTACTTTATCTATATGGGAGGGTTCTGTCCACACAGGACTTCCTTTTTCCACACAGGATTCTGTCTCATTCCACACAGGATTTTCTCTTTCCACACAGGATTCTGTCTCATTCCACACAGGATTTTCTTTTCTCATACAGGGCTCTGGGCTACACACCTTGGTGCATACTATCTGGGGCATATCGTCATCATAAGAATCGTCGGACGCACTGTCATCATAGGGTTCAAGTAGGGTTGGATTACTGTCCGTCGTGGGTTTTTGGGGTGTAATTACCCCTTGAACCATTGTCTGTGGATTATCGTTAGCCCTACTTTTGCCAGACGGGATTTCTTGATAGGAACTAACCTGTTGGTCCCCGGCCCTATCCTTTTCGTGCGCGGAAGTACTACGCTTTAAGGCCGCATGGTCCCTGAGCCCCCCGACACACACGAGAACTTCAGTTGTAGCGGTCGTAACCGGAAAAATTTCACTTGCCAGGGTTTCTTGATAGGAACTAACCTGTTGGCCCTGGGTCCTACTCTCCTCAATACGTTCGGGAGTACTCCGGCCCGTCGGGATTTCTTGATAGGAACTAACCTGTTGGTCCCCGGCCCCCCCGACACGCATGAGGGCATCGGTCATGTTTCCCACGACCGGATCTTTCCGAACTCCTCTTGCGAGGGCATCAGTCATGTTTCCCACAACTGGACTTTCCCTAACTCTACTCTCCTCTACTTCGAGGGCATCAGCCACGACCCCCACAACCGGCACTTCTCTAAAGCTAACCTCGGTCATGTTTCCCACAACCGCTGCCCCTCCTGTTGAAGAGGCAGAGCTAAGCCTATGTATGTCAGTTCGTTCATTGTCCATTCTAACGAGGGTATGGGAACTGTCACGGTGCTCGACTGCTTTGGAACCGGATTCCCCTGATTTGGGTTCATTTATTAAAAATAATCTTTCTACATTAATTTCAGGTGACGATTCTTCCGCGCCGAGCTCGTCGATATTCATAGTCAGGATGGGGGCAGGAATGGGATTTCTTGACAGCGCGTCCGCGTTCATGTTAATTTTTCCCGGTTTATGTATAATTTCATACTCGTATTCTCTTAATAGGATTTTCTAGCGGGCCAAACGCGTAATGGGGTCTCTCAGTTTGTGAAGCCATAGAAGGGATCGATGATCGGTCACCAAAGTAAATTTCCTGCCGTATAAATATGGTTTAAATTGTTTAACCGCGTGAACTATCGCTAATAATTCCTTTTCGGTAGTAGTGTAACGCATTTCAGCATCGTTTAAGGCCCTAGAGGTATACGCGATAGGGAGGTCTTTCCCGATTTGACCTTGGCTCAAAACGCCGCCTAATGCGTAATCGGACGCGTCAGTGGTAACTACAAATGGTTTAGTAAAATCGGGATATTGCAGGAGGGGCTCTGAACAAAGTATTCGTTTAAAGGCGATAAATGACTCTTCCTGGGGGTTCTTCCAAATAAAAGGCTGCCCCTTTTTCAAAAGGGAAAAAAGGGGTTTGGCAATTTTTGCAAAATTGGGAATGAATTTCCTATAGTACCCGGCCAGACCTAAGAACTGTCTAATATTTTTCGCGGTTTTGGGTCGCGGGAATTCCGAGACAGCTTCGATTTTCCGAGGGTCGGGTTTAACTCCCTTTTCTGAGATAATGTGCCCTAGATACGCGACTTCTTTTTTCAAAAATAGACATTTATCGGGCTGCAAGGTTAGGCCTGAAGTTTTTAGTCTACCGAAAAGTTTTCGTAGTTTCCGCGCGTGTTCTTCCAATGATTCGGCGTATACAACGATATCATCCATATATACAAAAAGCTCGATTCCTTGCAAGCCGCTAAGAACCTTATCCATAAGGGATTGAAATGTTGAGGGGGCGCCTTTTAATCCCATGGGCATTCTTTTGTATTGGAGATGATTAAATGGGGTAGAGAACGCGGTTTTCGGGGCATCTGCGGGATCAATGGGCACCTGATGAAAACCGGACGCTAGATCGAGGGTGGAAAAATATTTACTGCGGCCTAATTGATCCAGGATCTCGGTGATGTTAGGGAGTGGATACGCTGACGCGATTGTTTTTTCATTTAACGCCCGGAAATCTATAACAAGCCGCCAACGCTTATTTCCTTGGGGGTCTGGTTTTTTCGGCACTATCCACAATGGCAAATTGTATGGCGATTCCGATTCCTCTACTATATCGTTATTGATTAGCTCTTGAACGTGTTTGTGAACTACATCACGTAATTGGGGTGGATACCGATATTGTTTTACGTTTATTGGAATATCGTCAGTGGTCGGGATTTTATGATTAATCATCGATGTTTTACTCAAAATGTCGCCTGGTAAATGGAATTGACAAGGGAATTGGCTAACTAATTTTTCTACACTCTCCCGTTCCTTTTGATCAAGGTCTGCTATATCTAATAAATTCATTATTTTCTCTACTCTATCTTGAAGTCCAATCTCGGCCTCAGAATTAGCTATAATTTTGATGGAACGCACCGGCTTGATAGTGCTATCGTATAATTCTAAAGTCAATGGCGGAATAATAACATGGATATCTTCCGCGGTAGTATTTATCGCGAACAGGTGTGCCTTACCATCTTTGTTTTTGACTAGACACTCGCCTATAAAGAGTCCGGGTCCGGCATTTACTCTAGGAATATAACCGGCGGGGCGCGTAGGGTTTTGAATCCTAATTTGGACAAGAGTTTTCGTTCTAGCGGGTAAGTAAAGGGAATCATGGTTCATAAATGTCGTGGTTTCGCGTGGGTTTCCGAAAGAGATCAATCCACTCTTAAAAGATAGGGTAGCTTCTTGTTCTCTCAAAAATTCTACGCCAAGAATTCCGTCCGTGTTTATTGGGAAACTATCCGGTACGATGTTGAGTCGGCATTTAATATCCCCCAGATTTATATTTGCACAACCCAATGTATCAATTAAACCGTCGTTTATTCCAGCCAGGCGATAAAGAACATTTGACTGAATAGTAACATAGGGTTTTAATAACGATTCCTTGATAATATTTAATTCCGACCCGGTGTCGATAAGGAACCGCGGTAAGGGTTTGGTTAAGTCCTTACTTTTGAATACTACCACCGGGGAGTTCGACTCATTAGAGGTGGTGGAAACGAGGATGGCGCGGGTCGGGGCGCGAAGGTCGTTGGGTTTCGGCGGTTCATCATGGCGCCCGTATGCTGAACCACGTGGGAGTTTAAAGGTTGCCCGTTGCTATTAGAGGAGAATTGTCGCGCGGGTTGGTTCGAGGTGAAATTTACGGAATTATTGATCCCTAATCGCTTCCTGCATGTCTCGTAAGTATGCCCTTTTATCCTACAGTAATTACAATATAGACTCGAACGACTTCCTTTTGTGCAATCTCGCGCAATATGGCCGGGTTCATTACATTGATAGCATACGCGGCGTCTTTTTTCCGGTGCCTCCTTATCTTGGGGTTCAGTAATATGACAATATACTTTTTTCCGGCTATCGTCTACTTTATCGTAATGCAATTCTTTACGTTGCTGAACATACTTTTCGCAATTTATCGCAGTACTTATGGCTTGCTCGAGGGTGTTTGATGTCTTCCCGATCATGCGCGTGGCTATTTCTGAATTTAACCCCAGGGTAAAACATTCTATTGCCGTATTAGTTGTTCCTTCAATCATTCCGCGTGCTACGAGAGGGTTAAAGCTTTCATCAATTAATTCACGCGCTTTCTGCAGGATTTTAGTTACTCGTAATCCGTACTCTGATACTTTTTCGTTCAAATTTTGTTTAACGCGTGCCAAGTCTGTTTGAACCTGGGGCAAATTTTGGCTGGGTTGAAAAACTCGTTTCAATTCTAACAGAAGCTGATCTAGATTATCAAACGATTTAAATTGCAAATAGTCACTTGCCTCTCCGGTAACCCGTGATTTTACTAATTTCATAAAAAAGTTCCTGTCGTTAGGATTTATAAAATTTTCGGCTTCTCTACATTCTTTAATAAAACGGTTCACGGAAATATTTTTCCCATTAAATTCGGGAAGTATTCGCACTATCTCGTTTGTTTTCTTATAACTCGCCACCGAGTCTGACGCGACGGATTTGTGATTGGCTGAATTAACTGAATTATCATCAAAATTATCACGCACGATCAATTCGTCTCGAAAATTTCGGAAATTTGGGGCAGGATTAAGCGGTTGCCCCTTTGGTGGTACGGTAGACTCGGCGCGGTTATTCACTCTTAGATCGAGTATTTCCATGTTATCCGAAATCGACCACGAACCGGACGCTTGCTCGCTATTAACCGACATTTTGCAATAATCGCTCGCACGCTTGCTCAGGTTACTTAGCTCGGGTTCTTCCTTTTCGTTGTCTCGCAGATGACCCTGGTAGTTCGGGCAGAAGTTGAAGATTTTTGTGCGCTGATGACTCGTGGTAGGTGCTGGGGACCCGCATGATGATTAGTGGCTGATTTTAACCTTGACAATGCTTGCAGTGCGGGGCGTTGACAGGCAGTGGAGAGATCGCAGGTGACGCCCTGAACGTAGCTGATACCGACGTCCTGGTGTAATTGATTTACGTCTGTTGATAGGCCTTGGGTCTTCTTCGTCGATGCCGCTTCCGTAGCCTGAATCAGGACTACCTTCTCTTGAGTTCCGTGGAGCTCTGTAGCCGTCGATTGGCTGGGGATGTTCTCTTTGCTGCTGTCGTGGACCCCGTTGTCCAATCGGGTGTTCCGGCATTCGCACAGGTTTCAAGGGAAACCAGGACTTAAAACCTTGAACGGAACACAATCTTGAGCTTTCTTCGCAAACGTCTTTTTCCTCACAACTCTTTGAGCAATCCCACCGCTGTCACCAAAAATTGTTACGACCCGAGTCGGGGTCTTCAAGCAGAGGGGCGTTTCTGCAATGGTCGCCAAGTTGACCAGTTGGAACGTGGAATTCGTTGCTCAATTAAGCGCTAAAGCGCATAGAGTTGCGGGAACTTGAAATAAAACTTCAAACTCGATGAATAACTTAAACCTTGACTTTATTAAGTTAATTAATACTTTTGATACTTTAACAATAAGCGAGCTGTCTTTATAAGCGCGACTCGATATAAACTTAGTCTGGCGAAGCCAGATTACGCGTAATGACGCAATACAGTAACAAAGCCAGAGTACTTTGCCACTTCAGACTACAGCTCAACGGCGCAACATACACAGGGCAAGCCCTAGTGCAGCAGAATACCAAGCTAGTTGGTATGACCGATTATAGAGCTTCTGGGCGCAACATGCACAAGTGCAGCAGAATACTAAGCTAGTTAGTATGACCCAGGTCTTCAAAGACTGACTGGACGTCGGTGGCGCAGCTCCTTTTATATCCTGGACGCGGACCTTTGTCCGTTAAATGGGAGGAGCCAGGCTCTCTGGTGGCGAAACGTTGAATCTTCTTGAGGTTGGTTCCGAGGCCTGTAGGTGCCTAGGAGGGCCGAGAGCTTCCCTCTCCTCTCTTAATCATGGCGAGTTTTGTGGTGGGGGAACACCTGTGGATGCTCAGATCCTGGCCGAAAATCCCTTCTTGACTTGCGGCGCTTGTGCCTGCCTCTTGATTGGTTCCCCTCTGTAGGCCGTTACGTTGTGATGTAGTAGCTCCCGGTTGGTAGTGGGGACAGTACGATGTAAAGGCTGTAGGGCGCCAAGTTGCCTCAGAGGCTTCCCCCACTCTGAGGTGGAGAGAGTGGAGAGAGTGGCGGTGGAGGGGCGTCAGATCCGAAAGTAGGGTCGAGAGTGCCGAGCAAAGAATGACGGTTGATGGCGGAGGGGGTACTGATCTCTGATTGGCTGCTGCTCTGAAGGACCGATTGCCACGTAGCCTCTTTGGTTGCGTCATGGACCCACGAGCTGACGCAACGTCGCCCAACGTATTGCTAGGGTTGTTTACGGTTGGTGACTCATAGCTCGTTCCTCGCTGTGCTCAACCGTCTTACATTCCAGAGGCCCTTTGCTAATGGCCCTTCTCGGAATTGTTGACCTTGAGAGGTTTATTTATGTTCATGCTGCCTTTTTAACCGTCGCTGCATTCCTTCTCGTCGGATAAGCACTTCTCAGGATTGTTTGTGATCTGCTAGACCGTTGGCTAATGGATTCTGGGAATTGATTGACCGTTGATTGTCGTCCTGCTGATTGTCCTCCTATAAACAGAGCTTTACCCTACCTGAGCGAGCTTTTCCCTAGCTGCTATTATTATTATTATTATTACGGTTCGTCTCGAGTGTTGATGATGTAATTATTATCTATTATCGAAATAGTTATTAATTTAATCGCAGATTACTACCGTTTGTTTAATTGTTATTGCTAATCTCAATTTGTTCATTAAGGCGTTGACCTTACTATTGATAGTTGCATTATACGGGAGCAATTACTATTTATCGCTTGTTTATGGTCAATTTCTATTCGAGTTATCGTTAATTATATTTATTTATAACTTTATACTTGTTTATAACTTGGTTAATCAATTAATCAATATATAGATGAGTCTTTAGTATTTATTAAATTATCCTATTATTTATTTGTCGGAACGTTCCGGAGTTACTGTGGGGTAACCTTAATTTTAGCGATATTCGGTCGCGGGAAAGCAATTCATGAAACAGGTATTTCATTTGTAGGGAATGTTCCGGAATTATTGTAGAGTGACCCTAAATACAACGATACTCGTTCGCGCGAACGCAGTTTATAACACCTTATTTCTTTACATCATGGCCGCCTCCCTCCAGTGGCGTGGGACGCCGCTAGTCCGTGACGTTATCACGTTTATTTCGCTATTGATCGCCCATCTATTATTTATTTAATTACGAATGCAATTATTAACTATCGTCAGGACAGTTTATTTCTATTCGGGTTATCGTAAATTCGTTAATTGTTTATTTACTATTTATTTACGGAACAGATTAAAATTATTTATCTGATTAATTAAACAAATTCATTATTTTAGTGTTAAAATCTTTATCGGAATTATTATTTTATAGTAATACGTTTCAATACGTTTGTTATTCGAATGATTATTTATTTTGATATTTATTTTGAAATTAATCTCTTAAATTCGAATTATCATTGTAGAACGATCCTAAATATTACGTTAGTCGACCATGCGAACGCAGTTCATAACACTTCACATAATTTCTTAGTTCTCGCCGGGAGATATAAGGTATCGTGATTTACAAAGGGGATAGCAGTAATTTCAAGGACCTTCAAAAATTTTGCCTCAAAGCTTTGCAGAATTATAGATAGGGGAAGGCGGGGCATGGCGTGTCAGGTAGGTAAGTTTGGCACCCTCATATTTTTAATATTAATGAATGCAAAAAATGTAATTTTTACGTAAACCTAATTAGATATGCTTTTAGAATTTTCCTCTATACTTTTGAGATTATAGATAATGTTTAACATTTAATTTAATAAGATTGAAAATCGGTGCTTAGAAACAAGGTTGACTTCATTTTTAAGTCGCTTGAAGCAACGAGAAAATGATTTTTTTTCTAAATGAGACCAAACCTATTTGATAGTTTCAACTTTTATCTTTCAAGCCCTGTTTTTGTTTTTTTCAGAAAATCTTTATAAATAATATAATTAAAAAATGAAAATGGTATTAAAATGGGGCATGACGTGGCACCCTGGCGGGGCACGCGTGGCACACTCGGGCGTATCAGTGCGCCGCGGCGGCCGCCGAGCGAAGTGATGTAACCTACAAACCAAAAATGGAGCAAGATGGGTTAACAACTACGCAGTGCAATAATTTAGTTTTAAGTAGTTTTTAGTTTCAATTATTACATTAATAAGTAAATAACAATTATTTCGACTGCGTATTAAGTTATAGAGTAAAAGAAACAATGGTAAGGAAGGAATCAATTGTAGATACTCAAACTGCTTTTTTCAATGGTCAGGTAGTTCAAATATGCTACATAGATGAAAATGATACGAAATCTTTAAATTTAAACTTATTGTAATAATAATGATAATTTGTTAATCAAACAAAAGTATTTTATGTTGTGATCATATTTTATAAGAAGGAATTTATAATATAAAATCATTTATTAAAATGTAATAATTTATTTTAAAATAAAAATTGTTATGTTCCTTAATAAAAATAAAATTTTAAATTTTCAATAGACTGATTAATTATTTGATTTTTGAAAATTTTATTATGGCATAATTATTAAAGTATTAATTACTGGAAAAAAGAATTGGAAAATACCTATAGTAAAATATTAAATTTGACCGTGCCATGCGTGCCCCGTCGGGTGCCACAATCCACCCGCCGGTGGGGCACGTAGAGCATTTTTTTCAGAATTTCTTTTCTGTATTTTATCAATAATTAAAAGAAAATGAAAAAAAAGTTAATAGTTTATTTTATTTTATTTTTTCTGATCTAATTATTCCGTTTTTGTACATTTTGAAATAATACACGGTTTAGTTGTTATTTTTAATCAAAGTTAGGGTGTCACACGTGCCCCGCCCTCCCCTAATTACATTACGCAGGGCAAGCAAATTTGGATAAGTCGCTAACGTAGTTTTAATCTTTTAATTAAAGTAATCGACTTATAACGAATTACGGCTTTCCGGCCCGTATAGTAGATCATGATATGGGAGGTGGAACGCCATGTGGATTTTCTCGAATCAGTAGCACCGTCACCAACGAAGATAGACACTAATAGAAGCGCAAAGCTTGTAGGGAGACTGAGGCAACCCGAATGTAGTATGTACCCCGACCACGCGCAGCGCGACAGTCGATTTCTGAAAGTTTCGTGAACAGCTGACTGAGCTGACGAACGGCCGATAACATACCACCCGTAACGACTGCAATGGTAACACAATACATATTATACATGTAAAACTGATAAATTGGGCATTACAAAAATGTCAGTAATCAACATTAATTACAAGGAAGTAGACTAAACCCCAAAAACAATAAACAAAACAAATTAATGTTAAACTCCAATCTATAAACCAAATGGGGGAACACTTTATATATTACATCCACGTTACAAACATATGTATGTGGCGTTGGTCCTGTGGTTAATGTACCTGAATACTCTTTTGATGCGGGTTCGAATCCATCACCCGGAGAATATTTTTTTTTTTTTATTTCTTTAATTAATAAGTAAGACTGTACTTTTCTGCTGGTTGGAAAAAAAATGTACTGAATTTTGACGTTTTTAAATAGTTTTTTGTACTACCCTGGAAGTACTGTTCACAATGCGTTGGATATAATTTTTTTTTTATTTACAAATGATTTTATGAAAAAATTAGAAATACTTCATTACAATCTCTTGGCATGTAGACATTATATTGAACTATTAAATAATATTGTTATATAATTATTGTAAATATAACGGTGGAAGAAAGAAAATAAATGATATAGAGGAAATAAAGAATTGTTCCTTATTTAATTTCCTTATTTAATTTAAAGAATATTATTATTATTATATTAGTATTTTTTGTAAAATGATGTTGCTATAGTCCGATTTTTATTTACTAAAATTTTTTTAATTTGTATACTGTTTTACTTGTATTGCTTAGAAATGTTTTTCGCTACAGTATTATTATTTATTTCAAATAATTTATGTAGTTAAATAATCGAATTAATAATATTAAATATTATGAGTAATTTGTAATCAATTATTATAATCGTATAAGAAGTATAAGAAAAGCGAAAGAAGTTTTGAATTAAAATTGTCATTTAAAAAGGCGCCAAGACGGGAGTTCGCGCCTGCATTTGTTTACATGCGCGAAGATCGTGCTTTGTTTTTAACTGTCAGTAATCAGTGTGGCTAAGCAACTCCGCGTGAGAAGCTGTTTTTGCGGTTCGCGATTATCTTTATGTTTTATTAATATTTAATCTTTTGAATATTAGAGCCTTTTTAGTGTTTTCTTGTAATTATTTGTCCGGGATTAGTATATTTTGATAGTGTACCTTTCGTGTTTTAATCGTCACTGTAAATGTGAAAATGCGGAACAGAAACGTGTGTGTTTTTAAGGGCTGCGAGAGTGCAAGGGCGAAAGATGCATCCTTGACCTTCCATCGTTTTCCTGTGAAGCTTCCATGCATGTATGTCCCTTTTTTTCATCCATTTCATCCATAGCTAATTTATCGACGCAATCAGCGGGTATAAAACCCACTTCGCTCGTGCGAAAAACGTCACATGAGCTAAATAATCACCTTCTGCACCCGTGTCGAAATGTACACGGAGAGAAATTTTGTAGTGAAAATTACAAATATTCGAGACAAAATTACCAGTTTCTATGGTAATGGATGGATAGACTGACAATTTCAAACTTTTTACCAAAGTGCCTTGGTAAAATTTTTTTTTAGTTAATTTAAATTAAAAAAATTAACTTTTTTTATCCATATTGATGGATATATAGTATTTTAATATAGAAATAGAAACAGAAACAAGGATGAAAAAACATTAAACTGAAAAAAAATTTTTACGGAAGCGGGATTCGATCCGACGATCTTTAGGTTGAGAGTCCGACGTTCTACCGACTGCGCCACGGAAGCTGTTACCAACAGTCATTTGAATCGCCGTTATTACTTACTGAAAATATGTGTATTGTTTTCATTTTAACGTCGCGCACGCCTCTAGTATCAATCTTCTGAAACACAATAATGCGCAGTGCGCATGCGCGAATACACAAATACCAGGTTATTTGGTAAAATTTATCAGTTTTCTTAGTAAAAATTCTTAGGTTACCTTGTAAAAATGACTAGATCTCAATTTTTACCAGTGTGTCTGGTAATTTTTATTCCGATAATTTGGTATTTTTTTTAAGTGGTTATGGTAGTTTTTCCTGGGAAACTTATAAATTGTATTAGAAACTTGGGAATATCACAGCATTTGACAGTCTATCCATGCGCTACCAAGGCACCTTGGTAATTTTTACTCTAAAATTTCTCTCCGTGTAGTATGATAGTATGATATGATGAAATGTAAATATGATATATATCTTTGAAGTAAAGGGCTAAAGAGATAAGAAAAGGGTGGGTAAAGGCAGCGAGCGTTTTAAAGTTTACTAGCCAAAAATTAAAACAAGGAATAAATACATTAATTTGGGGAGCTTTCGTGCGGTTAGTCAGAAGCGGTTTTTAGCTTAGGAAGCTTTGTAATAGTAAAATTTTAAGTTTCGTTAAATTTCTCTAGAAACATGATTAAAGGTGTTAGAAGTTTGTATCACATGATTTTAGAAAATGTCTATGGATGTGTGTGTGTGTGTGTGTGTGTGTGTGTGTGTGTGTGTGTGTGTGTGTGTGTGTGTGTGTGTGTGTGTGTGTGTGTGTACCACTTTATCTCCGGACCCACGCGGTCGATTTTAACCGGGTGGGGCTCATTTTTTTTTGTTTTTTACTCCGAATTCGGGAAGAAAATTATTTTTTATGATTCACCGATTTATTTTTGTTTTATGTCGAATTTTTGATTTTAGAAAAAATTATTTTTCATTTTTTTGAATGTTTTGATTTAAATTTTTGAGCCGGGTGGGTAGCATTCGAAAGAGCATAAAAAAACTTATATTTAAAAAAAAAATTCTCTAGCTATCACGGTTCTTTTGTTATTAACAAAAACTTGTTTTTTTTTTTAAAGATCATAACTCACAATCTAAACGGTCAATTTTTTGGAGAAAAATCATGATAATGCAGAATATAAATAGGTATAATCTGTAAAAATTTGAATCAATTGTTTTGGTTAGTTTTTGAGAAAAAAAATGAAAAATGAAAAAAATTAGTTTTTGTTGTCGCTCGATAACTGGAGTAAAATTGACTTAATCGCTTCAAAATTCCCCGTAGAGGTAGATTTTGTATAGCTCTCGGCTAAGTTCGGTGGGCAAAATGATTCGTCGATAAAGTTCGGAGATATTTGAGGTTAAAATTTAACCCTTTTTTTAAATCGTAATATCTCGAGAACGGCTGCATGTATCTGAATCGGCTGGGTGTCATTCGAAAGAGAATTAAAATACCAACATTACCTAAGAAATTTTATTTCTAGCTATCACGGTTCTTTTGTTATTAGCGAAAACGTAAAGCTTTAAAAATTAGGAAAATGAGTTTTGTATATCCAACGATTGCGGGAGTTAAATTGTCTTAATTGCTTTAAAATTTCTTGTGGTGATAGATGTTGAGTAGCCCTCGGCTGAGTTCTTTGGGCAAAATGATTGATACATAAATTTCAGAGATATTTGTGGTTAAAACTTTTGTTTGATATCGTTTTTTTGCATTTTACTAAATCATTTCGTTGACTCCACATATTACCCATTTATTTATAAAATCAGAATAAAAAATTTTATATGTAATAATATATAATTATATTATAATTTTTATAGAAATATAATAAAGAATAAAATGCTTTAAACCCACATGCGTTATATCTCCCATACAATAATTTTCATTGTAAATACAATCAAAGCACAATTTTAGATTATTTTTTTTATTTCGACCCAATGTACGACGAGATGCCGTTGATAGTGGACTTGAAGAAAAGTTTGATGAAGAATAGTACTTCATCAGAGTTTGTATTTGCGATTGTTTTCCATTCCATACAAGAATTAAAATCACAAAAAAATAAATTACAAATGGAACAGCAATTAATAGTCATGAAAAAATTACAAGTTAATATTTTCCATAAAATTTTTTTCATTAAAATTAGAATATACAAAAATTAAATTAATAAAAACAGAAGAACATAATGTTGAAAAATAAACTTCTTAAATTCCTTTTTTTATCATAATTTTTAATTCTAATTCATGATTTTGTATATAATTGATATAGTTTAAAATATTTACTTTACTAGCTTGAGAAAATGGCTGGAAGTTGTTCAGGACGAAGCGCTCTCTAAGTTAAATGAAAACGCAGTGGGTCTGAAAAAGTTAGAAGAGAAACGGGTATGTAGTAAACACTTTTTACCATCTGATTTTCTGCACACCTCTACTAGAATGTTACTGAAACCGGGTACTGTCCCACAAAAATGTGCTCCACTCATTTCCACAACTTTAAATAAATTCAAACAAAGAAATGCTCAATTATTAAGAAACAATAAACGTTTGAAACAAAAATTAGACAGATATGAAAAAACTAAAGTTAAGAGCACAAAGTCTGATCCTAAACAAGATATAATCAATGAAGCTTCAAAATACGTTAATAGTAATGTTTTATCTTTTTTGGCAATGCAGTTAAATCATGGCAAGCGAAGAAAATGGGAAGAACCGGAAAAGCAATTTGCTTTAGGCCTTTACTACAAATCTCCGAAAGCCTATCAATTTTTAAGGGATTTTCATAAGTTTGCTTTGCCATCTATTTCTTTAATTCGCAGGTGGGTTAACGTTATTAATCTAAGACCGAGAAAAAACGAACAACTTTTAAATCAACTTAAACTTAAATTACAGGGTAAAACAGATTTTGAAAACGAGGCGGTTTTAATGTGGGACGAAATGAGTTTAAAACCCGGGCTTGAGTATAATTTAAAAGAGGATTATATTGAAGGGTATCACGATTTGAACGGTTATGGAGAACGCGAACAGAAGATAGCAAAATCGGTTTTAGTATTTATGGTCGCCGGTTTAACCCACGATTGGAAGCAGCCTTTAATGTTTTTTCCCACGAATGGTCCAGTACCAGGGAGCACATTACAAACCATTGTTTGCGACAGTAGTAGGTGTACCGCTATAGCGAGACAGATAGGTATCAGATTACACTTCCGGTGTCATCTTCAAGTGTGCACTTGACTCAAGTGTTTATATAAACATCTCTTATCTTAAGTGTTTGTTTATATAAACAGTGGCCAAAACAGTAGCAAAACAGTAGCAAAACAGTAGTTAATTATTGTTTATTTATATAAACAATGATTAATAGCCTATTGTTAATGAGCTACTGTATAGCTCCTGTTTAAGTGTCCACTTGATGGCGCCGTAACCTGATACCGCTGTTCTCGCTATAGCGGTCATGACGTAACCTGCTGGCCCACTATACCCGTCATGGCGCCCCCACTCCTTCGCAGCCAGCGCAGGGTATTGGTGCGCTATACCAGTCACACGCCTCCCACTCTTTCGCAGGCAGCTTGAGCGCGTGGGCGCGGTGGATGTAGAGGGGCGGACTACGCTATACTTGCCACGCGTGTGCCGGTAGTTGGCATCCCCACTGAGCACGGGCCGTGTGCTCTCTCCGGGTGGCTTGAGCGTACTGCAAGTCGCGTGGCTCGAGAGGAGTGGGGAGTTTTGGTGTGAGAGAGAGAGAGAGAGAGAGAGAGATGAGTAAGCGCTCGCTTGCGTGGTATCAAACGGTCGCTATACTCGCCCCGCTACTACGAGAGAGAGAGAGAGGGTGAGGAGGGGATAGCGTGGGATTGTTTTTCGGTGGTGGTTAAAAATAATAATTTGTATTAATAATTAATAATTAATATTTTTATTAATTATAACGCACACACGTACAAGCGCATATTTGATACGTATATGCACATGCGTGTCACGTGTTCGCAGACACGTACGGACACGCAGTGCACACACACACACACACGCACACACACACACATACGCACATACACATGTACATTTTTTCAACAGTACTTACTGCTGTCACACACATGTACAAACACGTACAGTCGCACACGTATTCGGTGATACGTGTAGGCACACATGTGTCAAGTGTTCGCAGACACGGCCGGGCACACAGTGCACACACACACACATACGCACCCACACACGCACAGTTCTGCGCCCGCACACACATATTGCACTATACGGCTGCACTGGTGTCGTCTGTTGCTGCTGTAGACGCAGGAATTTCTGCTGCTGCTGCTTGTGGTGGTGGTGGTGGTGGTGATCGCGGTGTGTCCATTTCGTTGAGACACTCGCACGCGGTTTTTTTGCACTCGCAGCACTTGTACCGGCTGCACCGCCAGCATTGTTCCCACGATTGGCCCTCAGGGTCTCTCCTCAGAGTGCGGAATATTATTCCACACGAATTACACCATGTGCCCGTTGGAGGGCTGGGCTGCTGCTGCTGCTGCTGCTCGAGGAGTTGCACTTGGGCTTTTATTCTTTCGACTATTTCCGCAGTACGCCTCACACCGCGCATGTAGCGCTCTAGTCTCTTGCTCGCACTAGCGAGCTGTTGTCGCATGGCGGCAATTTTTTTACCCGTGTGCTCCATCGCTGGGGTAATACTGACGACCGGCGAGCGGTGACATGACGCAATGCTGCGTGGCGCTGGTGGCGGCAGTGGCGGCAGTGGTGGTGGTGGTGGTGGTGGTGGTGGTGGTGGGGGCTCCGTTAGCCTCGCTCTGGATGCCCCCACTTTTATTGGCGGCGGCGGCGACGCATGCGTAATGAGCACGCACTTTGTCGGCTCATGCACAGTGTCCGCTGTCTCTTGGTGCGTAATGCGTATATTCTTTCTTGATTACCATCTGGAAGACGTATACGACTCATGCACCGAGTCCGCACACGTTGCCTTTCTTCGCCGGACCAGGCTCCCAGAAGTACCATTGTATCCGCCGTCAGTTTGTCGTATACTTCTTGTTTATCACGAATGTGGTTTTCCTCGCTGTGCAAACGCTGCCTGGCACAATCCAGACAGCGGACACTCTTATTTTGAATCTTCACGGTCATCCGCTCGATGACCCTGTCGGACGCCTCTATCTTTTTATAAATATTATATTGCTCGTTGAAGACAGTTTGTAAAATATTCTCGATAAATTGAAAATTTTTCAATGTTTCCATGTTGACGGCGACGATGACGACGACGACGACGACGATGACGATGACGATGATGATGATGACGATGATGGCGATGGCAGCGATGGGGATGCTGTGGCTGTTGGCGATGCTGTGGCTGTTGGCGGCGATGGCGATGCTGTGGCTGTCTAAGGTTGATTGGTACTGTGACAGTGTGCGCCCCACGCTTTTATGTGCACGACCGTGGAGGGTAGAGTGGGGAATAGTGTGAGCGATGAAAAAGTACCCGATTAAGCGCCGTGGTTTATGGCGGCTAAAGCGTCGAGAAAACTGCCTAGGTTGGCCAGAGTAAACACATGTTTCCTACAGAAACTCTCGGTTTCGGGGAATAGTGTGAGCGATGAAAAAGGACCCGATTAAGCGACGTTTCTTAAGGCAAGAAAATTTCCAGCGTTGGTGGGCGTCCCGAAGAAAGCGGGCTGCTCGGGGAAAGTCTGTACATTTTTGGTGTTGTGAGGTATTTACGTCGTACTTACGACGTACTTACGAGCGGTAAACGAACTATCAGACCCACAATGCTAGCCTGTATTTAGATTTTTCTCTAATTTTGACAGGCAGGCAGGCAGGCAGGCAGGCAGGGTGAGTAATGGTTTTGTAAAACAACACCCCCGACTGTAGCGTACTTTCGAGCGATAAACGAACTATCAGACTCACAATGCTAGTCTGTATTTAGAGTTTTCTCTAATTTCGGCAGGCGGACGGGCGGGCGGGCGGGCGGACAGCCAGGGTAGAGTGAGCAATGCTTTTGTAAAACAATACCACCCGACTGGGCACGGTACAACGGTTTGTATAGTTTTTATCTCAAGTGTGCTTCTCGGCTTTCTCGTCAAATCAATGGGGGTCGTATTTTACGGCACTGGTCCCACGCACGTACGTTTGAGGAAGTGTTGTTCCTTTTTCTCAGCTGGAGTGCCTGCATAGCGCTGCTATTTTTTTTTGATGCCCACTCTTTTTTCATAAGATGTTTATTTTGACTCTCGGAATGTTTCGAACA
Organism: Torymus aiolomorphi; assembly: GCA_036365515.1. NCBI lineage: Eukaryota > Metazoa > Arthropoda > Insecta > Hymenoptera > Torymidae > Torymus > Torymus aiolomorphi. Next base: position 19,724,937 of record CM070873.1, on the reverse strand, counting down.
AAATGTGCTCACGGAGTAGGACGCTGTCGTCAACGTCTTCGAGATGACTAGATGACTAATTTTTTTTTTATCATACGTTTGTTGGGGTGCGTTTCAAAGATGACGGGTGTGTATAAGAAGTCCAAGCTTGCGTGCGACGCACTCAGTCTATTCAGAAGTTTCGAGATGGATAATCAGGCAAATAGTTCGTTGCGGAAAGCCGTGTTACGGCTCGCGGCTAGAGCCCGTCACGGCAGAAACCCCGCGTGGCTACGCCGTTTACGGCGTATGTCGCGTGAAAACTTATTAGCGCAATTACGACTATTACTAAGAATGGCAGGGTATCGCGCAATAGTGCGACTTTACAACGCATTCGCTTGTTCGCACGAAGTGCAGACCGTCATTGAAGATGATGTCTTCGAGCGCCGATTAAGCGGGTTACCCGTGTTTCGCGATATTGCGAATGCGCGCACGGAACGTTTAGGTAAGTCTAAAACTTTTTTTTTTCAAAATAATTTTCCTTTACTTTTTATTTATTTACATATTTTTATTTACAGCATTTGAGAGCCTCATTCGCGATGATTCGGATACGGAGCTATCCGATAGCTCGAGTGCGGCCACCGATGAGACAAATTTCGAGCCAAGCGCGTCAGCCATGTCGCCGCAGCACTCGGCGCGCACGGGTGGGGTATTTAATCCTGTAGCGCGACGACTCAACTTTGAGTACAGCGATACGGAGAGCGAAGCCGCGGACGAGCAACCGGTTGTCGCGGACGACGCGCGCAGGTCCGAAGATGACCATCCCGAAGACACCCAGCACGAAGACGCCCAGCCCGAAGACGCCCAGCCCGAAAGTCCGTCGCTCATTGCGTGGGAGCGTTTCGACGACGACGAGGATGAGGTGGGTGAGTCGGAGACGGAAGAGGAGCGAGTGGCGCGAATCGAGGTTGATAGGCGCCTGGAAGAGCTGATGTACAGGGATCTCGCGATTGCCGACGCGCTTGAGATGTACGAGCGTCCGCTAGTGACACCAGCAGAACGACGTCTTATCGCGAGCCACCCACCCAACGTGAATGTCGAAGATAACAGCACTGCTGCAAACACTGTGCGTGCCGATCGTGAACGGCTGTTGACGAGCCTGCAAGGCGTGGTAAACATGGTTAACACCGTGTACAACCACAATTATCCGTCGCATCGTCGTGTCAACGAATGTAAGTAAAAATATATTTATTTAAGGGCGTTTCTGATTTTGTTTTTTTTTAAAAGTCAAATATTTTTTATTATAGTTATCCGCACGCGCGATCTGATGTATCGGGAAATTCGTTCGTCGCTCCCCGATGTCGACGGTTTGCCGGAGTTATACGAACAAATAGCGCATAATCCGCAGGCAGTGATGCAGCGCTGGTTTCGCGACCAGGCGCAAGACGAGACTTCGCCGCTATATACCGACGCAGACCTCATAGATCTTGTAAAGCGAATACTCGAAAGTTTTGCCGGCTATTCCGAGCCTTAAATGTAAAAAAAAATCAGAAACGTTTAAAAATAAAAAAAGTTAAGAAAATATAATTTGTTTTTGACTTTTTTAGCGAGTCCCGAGTCCCATTCGTCACCACAGGTAGGCGGCGGCGTTTATAGCAACAACAGCAGCAGCAGCAGCAGCAGCAGCAGCAGCGGCAGTGTCGTGGCGGTCAGCCCCGAGTCCGAGAACAATGAAGTTATACAGCCCGTCGCCGAGCGTTTCATCGTTGCAGCCGAGGGTCAACAGTACCTGCGACGGTTTGGCGTCCAAGGGCGCACGATTAGTTTTAGAATAGGTGAACCGCGCGAGGGAGAAAATGTTGTATTATGGATGGAAGCGGCGGTTAGCGATATCCATAACTACATAACCGAGCATGTTCCGGGTAATAATTTAATCAGTGTGAGGGTGGAATGCGAGCGGTTCGCGCAAGGTCCCGCAGGGCTCTCGTTCAGGCCTATAGAAAATTTCACCGTCGCTGATTTATGGAATCTAATTAGTTCCATATGTCAGAGTAATGAGATTATAGGCATTGACGACACGTTCATTTTACAGGCTTATTACGTTGAAATGCCCGTTGGTGCAGGTAGAATACGCGGCAAAGCAGCTCTGACGGCGTCCAGTCTTCAGAAGCGCTCAATAGTGTCTATACAAAATGACGGTGATAATCTCTGTTTACCGCGTGCGCTCGTAGTGGCGAAAGCGCACTTGGCGCTCAAGGGGCGGGATTGCGTGGAGGCGCGCAAAGAGTGGAAAAACATACGCGATTCACGGCGCACCCTGCAGAAACAACGCGCGGAAACACTCGTGGGTGACGCTGGTGTGTTTTTACCACGCGAGGGTTGCGGGTTTCGCGAGCTGTTAGCGTTTCAAAATTTTTTGTCGCGTCGGGAATCGCGATCGTTGTTTTCGAAATTGAAAATTTTGGTAATGGCGATGCGCCGCTTTTCGATGGCCGAAACACGTTCGAAGAATTAAATACTCCTCTTCACGGTGTAATTTATTTAATTTTTGAAGAGCGTCGACGTCATTTCAACGTAATTACGAATTTATTCGCGGCGGCTGGTGCTCGTTTTTTGCTCTTATTGCAACAAAGGGTATCGCTGTGTCGACCAGCACGCTTGTTCGCGTACTTGTCAATGTTGTTTCGTAAGTCCGCCCTGCAGGAGCGACGGCGTGGAAATGATCGAGTGTACAGACTGCGGGCGCAAATTCTTTGGCAACGGATGTTTTGCGAAACACAAGCAGGCGGGGTCGTACAAAAAAAATAATAAGAGAGTCTGCGACGTTGTGCGGCTGTGCGCGCACTGTTTAAAGATCGTGAATATTTTCAGACGACAACACGTGTGCGGTGTCGGTTACTGTAAGCAATGCATGAAACACCATCCGTTTAACGATCAGTGCTTCATGCAGCCTATTATTGAAAACGACGCGAACGCGACTAAAAAATATTTGTATATTTTTTATGATTTTGAAACACGTCAGGACACGCCGTACGCTCAAAACATACAGCTTCACGTGCCGAATCTTTGCGTCGCGCATCAGGTCTGTACCGACTGCATGGCTATCGACGATATAAAAATTATCTGCAACACATGCGGAGCGCGCGAGTTTGTTTTTACGCGGGATCCGGTGAGAGCTGTTAGGTTTGTGCATTCGGGTAAACACAGCTTTCGCGGAAATTATATGCATCGCCCACAATGCCAAAGCTTTTGACGCGCAATTTATTCTAAAAGAACTGGCCGAGAATCCCGAGCATAGTTCACCCAGTGTCATTTTGAACGATCAAAATGTAACACTGCTCAAATATGGTCGCACCAAATTCATCGACAGCATAAATTACTTTCAGATGAAATTAAGCGCGCTGCCCGTGACCTTTGGTTTGCCGGAGAGTGTTAAAAAGGGCTATTTCCCTCATCTGTTTAACACTCTCGCCGCTCGGGACTACATCGGTCCTCTACCACCCGTTGAGTTTTATGGCCCCGACTCGATGAGCGTAGCCGATCGCGAGGTTTTTCTTGCCTGGCACCGTGAAACGAGTCCGGACTATATATTCGACATGAAAAAGGAGATTGTCGAGTACTGTCAAATGGATGTAGAAATTCTCAGGCGGGCATGCATACAATTTCGGAAAATTTTTCTAGATGTGTCTGATACGGATCCGTTCGTATCAGCATGCACTATAGCGTCAGCGTGTTCGCACGTTTATAGAAAAAACTTTTTGACCGCGAATACCATCGGCATAATACCGCCCAACGGTTACAGACGCGCCGACAGGCATTCTCAAAAATCTATAGAGTGGCTACTCTGTTGCGAGCGTGAAATCGGCCGAGAGATCGTACACGCGGGGCGCGCGCGCGAGTTTCGTTTGTCGGAGGGCTATTTAGTGGATGGCTACCTGCCACCAGCCGCCACCGTCGCCGCGCCGGACAAAGGAATTGTTTTCGAATTTCAAGGTTGCTATTGGCACGGCTGCCCGCGGTGTTTTCCAAATATGCGCGATAAGCTTACGAGAGCACTTGTGAAAAAATTATACACATGAGGCGAGCCGGTTACGAAGTGCGCGAGATGTGGGAATGCGATTTTGAGCGGTTAAAAGAGCAGCAACCAGATATCGCGCGTTACATCGGCAATCATCCGATAATGTGTAAAATCACGCTTGACCCGCGCGACGCGTTTTACGGTGGTCGCACGGAGAATATCGTCACCTCTTACAGAGTCGCCGCGGACGAAGAGATCAAATATACGGATATTTGCTCTCTTTACCCGTATATTTGTAAAAGAGGTCGTTTTCCAATTGGACACCCGCGTATTTACAGCGGGGGCGAATGTGCCGCTCTAACGACCGGTCAAAACAACAATCTCGAGAGCGTCGAGGGCCTGGTTAAATGTCGCGTGTTACCGCCGCGTGATTTATTACTGCCTGTGCTGCCTGTAAAAATGCACAATCGCCTTATTTTCGGGCTATGCCGTTCTTGTTGCGCCGAATTACGCGAGGAGGACTGCAATCACGAAGAAGCGGAAGATCGTGAATTTACAGGCACATGGGTTGCGCGCGAGCTGCGCAAGGCGATAGAGTTGGGCTACAATATCACTGAGATTTACGTGATATGGCAATTTGAGAGCACGCAGTACGACCAGCGCACGGGCGAGGGTGGTTTGTTCGCCAACTATGTAAATACTTTCCTTCGACTGAAACAGCAGGCCAGCGGGTGGCCGAGCTGGTGCGGCGACGACGCGTCGAAGCAGCGCTACATTGACGAGTACGAGCGCGACGAAGGGATCAAATTAGACGCTGATAAAATTGAAAAAAATCCCGGTTTGCGCTCGCTCGCCAAGTACTGCTTAAATTCACTCTGTGGCAAGTTTGGGCAGCGCTCTAATTTAAAGCAAACTGAAATTGTAAAAACGCGCGAAGACCTGCTGAAACTGTTAGCTGCGCCGGAAAAAGAGGTTTTCGATGTACTGCCAGTGAGCGAAAATCTCTTGTACGCGAATTGGTGCTACGTAGACGACGCTGTAGAATCTGCCCGCGGCACATGTGTTGTATTAGCCGCGTACACGACGGCCCAGGCACGTCTAGAACTTTACAATTACATCGAAAAGCTCACAGCTGCGCGGGTTCTCTACATGGACACCGATTCGTGTATATTTAAATGCACACGTAATAATCCCGACGAATACAGGCCTGCTCTGGGTAGTTTACTCGGCAATATGACCGACGAACTCAAGGTTTATGGCGAGGGCTCATTCATCACGGACTTTATCTCCGGGGGGTCAAAATTTTATGCCTTTCGAGCCTTTGTCCCTTCGAGCGGTGAGACTGTCGAGTGTTGCAAGGTGAAAGGCGTCTCGTTAAATAGTTCAAATTCGCGTAAAATTAATTTTGACAGCGTGGAGCGCTTGATCGCTGCGTACTTTGAGGGTGACGTCGCACCTATCGTTCTCAATTACAATGCCATCAGACGCACGCGCACACACGAGGTCATCACGCGCGCCGAAAAAAAGTCCGGCTCTGTAGTGCTGAGGAAGCGAAGGTACTTTGCAAATGGTACTTCGCTCCCTTTCGGCTACAAAGCGGAATAGTAATAATTTATATATTTGTATGCGTCGTTGTTGTTGTAAAAATAAAATGTAAAAATATATATAACTAGTAAAATAAAAATATATTTATTCTTTTGTAAAAAAAAATTCATTCATTTCTCCTCGTCCCCCCAGCTGCTGCTGCTGCAGATAAAAAAAAAAAAGTTCTAATTGTTGTTGTATTTTAACCGGTTGAAAACGCGGTAATGTGCTCGTCCCGCGGCAATGTGCTCGTCCCCGCGGCAATGTGCTCGTCCCGCGGCGAGGAGCTGGCCACCGCGGGCAAGCGTCCACCGCGATTATTCGCGCACCCCCGCGGTCGACCAGCGGCCCCGGCCCGCGCCGCCGCCGCCGCCGCCGCCGCCCCACCGCTGACGCTAATGTTCTTTGGGGAGCGGCGTCTCGACTCTCCGCGCGCGCGCGCGCGTGAGTATTATAAAAACGTCGGACTGTCGAGTGGCTGTGGTACTCTTTGTCTTTCTCGTCGCGCGCGAGGTCCTCGTGAAAAAAACATGGACATTCGTTGGAAGCATCCGTTTACCTGCTGCGTGTGCGGACCCACAGGCTGCGGGAAAACCCTGTTCGTGCAGCGCTTTCTCGCGCAGCTCCCGGCAATGTGCGATGCCAGCTTCCACCGTATATTATTTTATTACGCCGAATGGCAGGAGGCATACCGAACAGCCTTTAAGCCCCAGGCGCCCACAACCATCGAGTTTCGAGAGGGACTGCCCCAGGTAGTCGACTATTCACGGGACAATGACAAAAAAAAATTACTAATCCTAGACGATCTCATGCGCGAGTCTTCGAGCGATGTTATTTTGGATTTATTCACGAAAGGCAGTCACCACAAAAATATAAGCGTCATATTCATCACGCAAAATGTTTTTCACAAAGGTAAGGCACAGCGCGACATAAGTTTAAATACCAAATATCTCGTGCTGTTCAAAAACCCGCGCGACAAAGCACAGATACAACATCTGGCGCGACAAATTCACCCGGAGGACTCGCTTTTTTTACGCGACGCGTACGTCGATGCGACGCGCTTGCCGCATTCTTATCTCTTTATCGATCTCTCGCAGGACTGCCTGGACGCGTTTAGATTTCGTAGCAATATCTTTCCCGACGACCACGAGCCGCATTACGCGTACGTGCCAAAGCACCTTAAAACACGATGATCTCGCCAGCCGCGCGTCAGTTGGAAAAAAACTATGGCAGCGGGCAGTCGCATCGGAGCCCAACGTCGGCGCCGCGGGATACAGCCGCGCGGTAATCATTTTTCCAAGAAAAATCTCGCACTCCTCGGTGCGCTCTGTCACGGCGATAAGAAACATCGAGCGGCTATCGCGCGCACGGCCGACAAACCACTCGTCAAGTGCATATGCGAGTGCGCGTTGAACGTTTTACAAGGGGTCGTAAAATTGAGCGATACCGACAAGAGGCGATTGCGCAGACATAAACACGCGCTTAGAAAGCTGAGTGACGCACGGGGAAACAGCGATTGGCGCACAAAGAAACGATCGATTGTTCAGAGTGGAGGATCATTTTTACCGCTCTTGCTCGCCCCGATACTCGAAACGCTAATCTCAAAAATATTTGGATCGGGTGGCGGCACCGCCACGCGATAAGATGGAACGGGCACGCAAGATGATACTCGTACCAGAGGACACATTTCAAGCTGCGCAGCATGCGATGACGTCATCCACTCCGCCCGCTACAACACAGCCAAAAGAGTCGGGGGGAGAAAAAAGTTTACAAACACAGGGTGATAATTTTTCACGATTAGACGCCGAAATGTACGAGGTTCTACGCTCAAAAACGGCACGCGATGATTACGAAAAATGCCTAAATTATCTACAGATTTTACGTCGCTATCTTTTTTTCCGAGACAGCGAACGAGCGACGGAACGCGAGACGAAGCGCGAAATCGACGAAATAGAGGAGGCGCTCGGACCACTCAGCGAAGAAGCTATACTCGAGAGCCTGCCAAAAATACACGCACCCAAAGCGCGCCGCATGCTGCACATCTGGAAAACAAGAGTGCCCAATCGCCTGAAATGGGACAATACAGGCACTGTGAGCATCGATGGCCGCGTCATACCTCGCACAAACATAACAGAGTTATTGCTCGACGCACTGCAGAAAAAGAAAAAGACAGCGGCAGCAGCAGGAACAGAGGACGAAGCACCCGTTGGCCGCTACGAATTTGCGAAATTTCTCAAAGCGAGCGCCACGCTCGCCGATGGGTTGAACCATTGATGGGTTGAACCATTGATGGATAAAACGGCACGCAATGTTGCCGACGCATTCGAGCGCATTATCGACAGAGCACAACCACGTTTACCCTTGTGCGTGCAAACCGATCGAGGCAAAGAATTTACCGGTGCAGCGTTTCAAAAACTTCTTGACCGACGGGGAATTGACTTTCGCGTCGCCAGGAATCCCGATATCAAGGCAGCAGTCGTCGAGCGCCTCAACAGGACACTGCGCGAGCGAATCTGGCGATATTTTTCCCACCAAAACACCAAACGATATATCGACGTTTTACAAAAAATTGTCCACGCGTACAATCATTCTCTACACAGCGGCACCCGAATGCGACCCGCCGACGTTGACATCTACAACGCCGCGCAGGCGCGAGAAAACTTGACCAAGCGCGCGAGCTCCAATTATCGGTGGCAACGACAGCAGCGCCACCACCACCACCACCACCGCGTCGGCGCGACACATGGTAAATTCAATGTGGGAGACCTCGTGCGCATCAGTCGAACAAAAAACACCTTCGAGCGCGGATACGAGAACAATTTCAGCGAGGAAATTTTTAAGATAGCGCGCGTATCGCGACGGCAAGGGCTGCACACGTACATTCTTCGGGACTTGAACGACGAGATCATAGACGGCTTCTTTTACAAAGAGGAACTCGTACGCGTCGGGCGCGAGCGTCTGGCGCCCGATAAGAATTTCAAGATCGAACGCGTCGTGCGCGAGAGAGGGCGCGGCGCCAACAAGCAGCTGCTTGTCAAGTGGCTCGGCTATCCGGATAAATTTAATTCTTGGGTAAAAGCTAGTCAGCTCGAAAAAATCGCGTAAAAAGCAAGCAAGCAAGCATGGACACGTACGAAGATTTTTACATGGTGCTGCCTAGCAACAGCAGTATGAATTACTTTCCCGATAATAAAACTAGCTGCTTCACGACGCACTTACCGCGCGAGATCAAATTACACGGCGAATGGCTCGTCGGGCTGGTGGAAATACACGTGCCATGCAGCGTCGTACATTTTCAAGAGGAGGACGCCTTCTACAAGTTTTCCACGTACGACGACGACGACGCGCAACTCGTGGAGGAAAAATATTGTAATATACCCGTTGGAATTTATGACTCACTCTTTGAGCTGGCGGACGCGATAAACAGCTCGAATGAAACCTATCGGCATCAAATGCTCGAACCCGTTAAAACACGTCGCGGCTATTACGCGATAAGGCGCAAGTGCGACTGGCACAGCTACACGAGACTTATTTCAACGAAAAAATGCGTCGTATATTTGGCTTCGATGACACTCCGGAGAAGCAAAAAATACCTTTTACCACTCTAAACGACGAGGGCAAAGGGACATAGTCGCCGCGAGACCTGCATCGCTCTCTCGAGCAATTCCCGACCAGCTGTATGTTTACACAGACATATGCGAACCCTACACAGTGGGGGATACCCAAGCGGCACTCTTGCGCATAGTTTCCATGGATACCTTTAAATTCAGATATGGATGCAGCACTGTCCAGCGCTTCGCACCCGCTCACTACATACCGCTTCTCTATCACAATTTTAATAATGTTATTATAGATATAAGAGATCAGCACGGGCGGCGCATACCATTCGAGTATGGTACGTTGACGGTAACGCTACACTTTAGGCGCAATCGCTAACATGGCACATTATACTCGCTATTACGACGAACAGATCGGGGGTGGCGTGAGAAACGTTTTTGCCGGCTCGCCATTTCAGAGGGGCCGAGGTGTAGGCGCGTGGCTAGGTGGCCTCTTTCGCCGCATTCTGCCATATGTCACGAGCGGCGCTAGGGCAGTGGGTAAGGAGACGCTGCGCGCAGGTATAAAAGTTCTCGACGACGTTGCCAACACAGGGAGCAGTTTCAAGGAGGCTGTAAAAACGAGGGCCCGTGAATCGGGTCGAAATCTCAAGCGTAAAGCGGCCGAGAAAATAGCAGAAGTTATGAAAGGTTCAGGCTATAAAACAACCAACCGAGTCAAACGTCGACGTCAGTCGCGAAAGTCACGCGGCCCCGTTCGCACCGTGCGCCCCAAACGCAAGAGGGCCATAAAAGTGCCAGCATCCGGCGGACGAAAATCGCGCAAAGGAGGTAGAAAAAAACGCAAAACACCGACGTTTCGAAGCGTTAGCGATATTTTCGGGCCAAAGTAAATAGAAAAAAAAAGAAAATGTCTTTCTTACACTCGCACTCGTCAGAGTGTATGTCGAGCGAGCTTGATCTTTTTACACTCCCCGCGACTCAAACTTCGATCGAAGGCAGCAGTTTTCTGAACTATAAGCCCGTGTCGTCGATCAGCGATGAAGGCGACGCGCCGATCGAATTTGTCGTACCCAGCGCCAGCGAGCATTACATCGATCTCGCGCACACCATGCTGTACGTAAAGGCACAGATATTACCGATCGCCGACCCCGACGTGAATTTAAAAGTTGCGCCCGTAAACAACCTTCTTCACTCAATGTTCAATCAAATCGATATTTTTCTCAATCAAAAACTTGTCTCACCGCCAAACAACGCGTATCCCTACAGAGCTTACATCGAGTCGCTGTTGAGTTATTCACCGGCAGCCAAAGAGTCTCATCTGACGGCTAGCCTCTGGTACGATGACACACCGGCTTGCTTCGAGGCGACCCCACAAAATCAAGGAGCGGGCTCTAACAAGGGCCTCGTCAATCGTCAAAACTATACGCTCGGCGGAAAGACATTCGACATGATTGGCCATCTGCACTGCGACTTGTTTAATCAAGATAAAATGCTTATCAATGGTGTCGAAATGCGCGTGCGCCTAGTGCGGAGCAAAGACGCCTTTTGTCTGATGGACAGCACAGACGATGGACAATTTGGCATAAGGATAAAAGAAGCTACGCTCATTATTCGTCGCGTGAAAATAAACCCCGGTATTTTAATCGCGCACGCCAATACTTTGGCCAAGGCAACTGCCAAGTATCCCATAACGCGCGTCGAAATCAAAACTTTCACGCTTCACGCCGGTATATACGGCGACAGCATCGATAATGCAATTCTAGGCCAACTGCCGAAACGCGTAATCATCGGTTTCGTAGATAACAGAGCGTTCAACGGAAATCGGCGACTTAATCCTTTCAACTTTCAACACTTCGACATAAATTACCTCTCCCTCTACGTCGATGGTGTCCAAATTCCGAGCAAACCATTACAGCCACACTTTACCGGGAACAATGCCTCGTTTATCGAAGCCTTTCAAACACTCTACTCGGGCACCGGTATACATTTCCTCAACGAGGGCCTCGGCATAAACAGAGCCAATTATTCACAAAGCTATTTTCTCACAGCTTTCGATCTCACGCCCGACTTATCGGCTCACTGTCACACGCACTGGAATCTCGTGCGGTCGGGTAGCGTGCGTATAGAAGTAGGCTTCGAAGTCGCGCCGACAACTACGATAAACTGTATTGTTTATGCCGAATACGATAACATTCTCGAAATCGACTCCACTCGACAAATTTTATCGGATTTCAGTGCCTAAATGCTGACGTCAGCACTACAGGTGGCGTCAGTCTCGCCGGACGTAAAAAGTGGGAGACAAAAGTGGTGGAGGGTGCGCTAACGACGTACACTCTATGCCACCTCGCGTCACTTCGTTTTTTCTCTCGCACCCGGCAGCATACACGCACTTTTGCGCGCGCGCACGCGCACCCCAAACAGCATGGACTACGTAATAGATATTCAAGGCTTCCGTGATACCGAAAAAAAATTTTTGCCAAAGGAGGTGGCAATCATTTGTCTGCAGAAAAAAATTATGGATCACTGGATAGTACAGCCGCCCTGCAGCTTCGATGACTTGCCTGATGAGGTTAAACAGACCAATACTTACTGCGCTGTTGACATTCATGGACTTCATTGGTTCGAGGGGGAAGTGAGTCTTCGCCAGTTGCATCGACATCTCTACAATATCGCCCGAGGGGCGAGAAGAATTTACGTACGCGGCGAGGAGAAGGCCCGCTACATCGAAACACTATTTGGACGCTGTATATGTAACTTGGAGAAATACGCTTCTCCAACATTTGGCAAGTTCAACAGTATTTTTCCAAAAAACACCGTGTGCGCCACGCATTCGCAGAAAAAGCAGAAAGAATTTTGTGCCTTATAGAAGGCTAATCAAATAAAGAAATGGCTACGCTCGCTACTACCCGAAGAATGGCGGCTTACTTCGAAGGAAAGGGTGAATAGTGAAATGTATTTTTCAGCGCTTCACGAGTACCACAGCAAGGAGAAGAAAAAAAGTCTGCGTATTGTAGGGAAATCGGACGATGATGATGACTACGATGCAAGAGATACAAATAGCAAGGATTCGAATAGTTGCAACAGATACTTCACAGCTGACGGCGACTCTGCATCATTGTCTCAAGAATGAACACCCGAGAAATAACACGAGCCATCAGTGGGCTCGCTGCTAATTCGATCGGAGTCTACGCCGCTGACCATATACCATGGCGCTTGAGCCTTCCCGCAGCCGTCGTGACTAATATCGACACGGCGGATAAACCTGGATCTCACTGGGTGGCATTCTACATAGATCGTCATGCAAGAGGCACCTACTTTGACAGCTACCGTCTGGGACCAAAGTCGCGCTGGCATCTCGACCGACTCGGAAGAAATTGCAAGCGTCTCGTGTGGAACAAGAAAAAGTTGCAGAGCATCGATTCGAAAGTCTGCGGTGAATATTGTATTATGTTTTTGTATTTTATGTGTAGCAGGCGTAGTTTACGCACTTTTTGTCAAGTCTTTACGCGCGATTCTCGCGCGAACGACAAATTAGTTGCCAAGTTTTATGAAAATGTCAGGAGAAAAGGTCGCGATAAAAAACTAAGAAAACAAAAGAAAATGCGTCGCATGAACAATTTCCCGCGGGCAACTTCCGCAGGGGCAGGATTTTGTATGCAATCGTGTAAACCATTGTCGCAATAATGATGATGTCGCCGTTCTTTGTTCTATTGTATGGTGTTAATTTTAATGATTTTTCTTCTTTGTGTGTATGAATAGTTTGTAGGCTTCTCTATGCGCTTTGTACTTTTAACATTTTAGTTTAATATCCCTGGAGCAAAACACATTCAATTTTAGTTTGTAAGTCATCAGTCCCGGTTGTACGCGCTGCTTTAAAATTTATGTAATCATAGTTTGTAAGTTTTTGTGTATTTTTACTATGTAAGTTTTTTTCTTAATAATCTGATCGATCGATTAAACTTTTTTTTTACCAAAACGACTTCTTTCATTTATCGAACCCACACTCTTCCAGTAAAATTATCCAATCCCCTTCGTTTCCTCGAAAAAAAAAAGTAATAGTCGGGTTTCATTTTTGTTCACACACACACACACACACACACACACACGCGCATGACTAAAAACACGATGAAACGCGTTGCTTGCAAGTCTAGCCTTGGCTTTTCTTGGAATAGTTATCGATATTTACGCACTGATCGCGTTTCTCTCTATTGAACAAAACTTATCTACACGTACGTGACTAAAATTGATGACCTCATTTCCGCTGTTACCGAATACTCAAGCGTAATAAAATACCTCTTGAACTACGATATGCATCGATTTATCAAAGGCAATGTTAAAATCTCGCTTATCGATAAATATTTTCAAAACAAAGATATCTTTCTCTTTGAAAATAGATCGTGTTTCTCTCTTGTACATTTCCGGTGTTACCGATGAACTCACGCGTAATAAAATACCTCTTGAACTACGATATGTATCGATTTATCAAAGGCACCGTTAAAATCGCGCTTATCGATAAATATTTTCAAAACAAAGATATCTTTCTCTTTGAGAATAATTTTTCGCACAAGGTCTTCCCCCACCACCACCACGCTCCAACAGCATGTATACGTCGCGATCTGTCATTGGATAAATGCTTACCACGACCGCCACCCACTGCTCAAAGGAGGGAGGTACGCGCTCGTACGCGTATAGAGAACCATAGGGCATCGCGAGCGGGATAATATAGTAGAAGCGCAGCAGCCGAAAGCACGACATCTCTACCGCCGAGCAGTATTTTCTTAAAAAGAAAGCACGAACCGCACTGTACACTATCTAAAAAAACACATCATCTCGGGCGTTGCCGTCAGTATTTTTTTTATTAAAAGTGCGCGTAAAAAGTGTTAAAATGAATCAAGAGAATATTCCGCACACGCTGCTATTCAGCACGTGCTACGCTCTCAATAAATCGCACTCAAAGTTTGTCTATCTCGGCTTACAATACTTCGGCAAACAGTTTCGCCCTGTTATTCAATTTGGCGGCGGCGTTTCACCTCACAAATACGTCACTATGGACAAACCTAGCTGGGAAAAATTCACGGAACATTTTGTCACCATTCAAGAATATCTGATCAACGAGAATCGAACACCTAGAAAAATCATCCTACCCGCCCACGACATTTCATTGATGCTCTGCTACAGCTCAAAAGCCGTATCCGTCAACCATAGTCGGGAAATTACACCACCTGACTTCTCGAGCTGCTACGAACACGAGGCCCAGGACTGGGATACCGCCGATGGACGCAGTCCCTGCCTCACGCACGGCCTAATACACGACGACGATACCGTCAGCACCACCAGCACCAGCACCACCCCCACCACCGCCACCATCACCACCGCTGCAGCCACCGACGACGACGAACCACCCAAAAAGAAGAGAAAGATCGACATTTTACCGAGTGTTGTGATGCAGTTAAAGACATTTGCGCACTTGAAAAAATTACGCGAGTGTATAAATTTTAGATTCAAACAACTAGAAAATATCGTGATATTTGTTAATTCCGCGGTAGAGTTAATTATTAATAACATCAAAATAAACATTCGTGAAAAAAACGACGAGAATATAATACACTCATTTTTTGACGGCATAACTTTTCTAAAAATATTCGACGAACTAAAAGAAAATTTAAAATCTAATGTGAACGATCGCGTAGGTTATTCAAACTTTAGAGAAACCGACGTAGAGAGATTGTTTTTAGAACTTCGCACTCTGTATTTACACATTCTGGAAAAAGAAGTACACGAAAGCATCCAATAAATACACATTATTCGCACATTTGATTTTTTACTTGCGTCATCATCATGCCCATCACCACCACCACATAAATATAAGTAAAGGACAACACCGCGATAAAACAGTAGAGCTGCGATCCTCATCGAGACAACATCATGGGACCGCCGTTCAGCAAACCAGCCGGCAAGCCGGAAGACAAACAGCCTCTCGTCGATAATAAAAAAGACCATTCCTCCACGGATAAAGATTCTGCCCGTTTTAAATCTTTTTCCACCAACACCCACTCTTTCCCCAAAAAAAGAAGGCTACTCCAGATACAGCTAGTCGTCACCACCATCATCATTAAAAACTAATAACACAACCAAAAATACTACACTATGACAGACAGTCCACTACACACTCCTCGCGCCATTTACCTGTAAAATTTCTTAGTGTCTGCGTACACTATTATGTGTTATTTATGTAAATGTGTGTGTATGCATGTATGGTGTGTTAATAAAAATGTGATTTATGATTTTTTACCAAAACAATTGTTTTCATTTATCGACCTCACATTCGTCCAGTAAATTATCCAATCCCTTTGTTTCCTCGAAAAAAATAATAATCGAATTTCCCCTTTTTTATTCACACATACGATTAAACGCGCTGCTACCTGCAAGCATATCCATTTGTATATCTATACAGTACCTTTCCCTCCCATCCACGCAAGCGAGCGCTTACTCATCTCTCTCTCGCTCACACCAAAACTCCCCACTCCTCTCGAGCCAAGCGGCTTGCAGGCACGCATACACAAACGCACACAGCAGTATGCCCAAGCCACCCGGAGAGAGCACACGGGCGACCCACCACAGGCCCGCGCTCAGCGGGGTGCCAACTACCAGCACACGCGTGGCAAGTATAGCGTAGTCCGCCGCTCTACACCCACCGCTGCGAAGGAGTGGGGGCGTGATGACTGGTATAGCGCACCAATACCCTGCGCTGGCTGCGAAGGAGTGGGCCAGCAGGTTACGTCATGACCGCTATAGCGAGAACGGAGGTATCAGGTTACGGCGCCATCAAGTGGACACTTAAACAGGAGCTATACAGTAGCTCATTAACAATAGGCTATTAATCATTGTTTATATAAATAAACAATAATTAACTACTGTTTTTGCTACTGTTTTGCTACTGTTTTGGCTACTGTTTATATAAACAAACACTTAAGATAAGAGATGTTTATATAAACACTTCAGTCAAGTGCCCACTTGAAGATGACACCGGAAGTGTAACCTGATACCTATCTGTCTCGCTATAGCGGTACACCTACTACTTGCGACGTTTTGCAATTAACTGAAGATATAGGTTTTAAGGTTCGGCACATGGTTTGTGATCAAGGAGCTTCCAATCAAAAAGCGATTGCTGCGTTAAAAATTGATAAAAATAGACCATTTTTTGAGTTTCAAAGTCGTAAAATAACTTTTGCATTCGACAGTCCTCACATTTTTAAATGCATTCGTAATAATTTAATTAGAAGTGATATTAAAATAGGTAACGATACAATTTCGTGGAATGCTGTTCGAGAATTGAGAGAAATCGAGTGTTCAAAAGTTTGCAAAGCAGCACCTAAACTAGCAGATCGACACATAAATCCTAATAATTACGAAAAAATGAAAATCAGTTTAGCTACGCAAGTTTTCAGTAATTCCGTTTACGCGGCCCTTATGACAGGTGCAATTTCTGGCGATTTAAAAGATCAATCAACAGTAGCAACTGCTAATTTTTGTAAAAAATTAAATGATGTTTTTGATTGCCTTAATGCTCGAAGCGCTAATGATCGAAACCCTTTAAAACGCGGCTTATCAGAAAAAAATCCACAGGTAGAAAAATGTTTACGCGATGCGGTGACGTGGTTTGAACAATGGCAAATGAGTAATGGTAAAAATCCGGATTGTTTTAATAGTATAATTTTAACAATAAATGCTACTTTGGAGTTGTGGACTCAGTTAAAAAACGAAGGTAAACCCTATGTATTAACTTCTCGTCTAAATCAAGATAAACTTGAAAACTTTTTCGGAACAATGAGATCTCGATCAGGGCATAACGATAACCCGACTGTTATGCAGTTTCGTAGAAATTTTCAGTACTCGTTAATGATAACTTTATTAGTACCACCCGTCGGAACAAACTGCGAACCGGATAAGGCTCGATTATTAATTTCTAGTTTTGATAAATGTATTAATGAAGATGCGCTTAAAGAGAAAGAAGACTTTAAAAATTTAATAATAAACAAACAAATTGATGAGTGGTTTATTAATAACGATGCCGAATCAACTTTAAACGATGAACAGCAACTTCAAACAAACAAAGAAGTTAAAGAGAAAAGTTCTGATTTCCAAAACTGTTCTAAAAAATACGTTGCTGTAATCAGCAACGTATTTTTTCTCGCGTTTAAAAATTTACAAAAATTCAACTGTGACGAGTGTAAAAAAGATTTTATTTGCAATGATAACGAACTTGATTCATCTTCGGATTTACTGTTGCTGTGGAAAGTATTTCCCTCCTTAAAAGGTTATCCTTATGGGAGTTTAAAAGCTCCAACACAAATTTTCTTTTCGATTATTTTAGATATGTATAGTATTTGTGAAAGTGAATTTTGTAAGATGTCTCACATGCATAATGGAGCTGAATATTTGTACCAATTAATAAAAAAGCAATTGCTAGTGAATCGATAGTATTTTTTTTGGAAACGACGCGTGTTTAGAACATCGAGATTATGTTATTAAATTTTTTTAAAGACGAACATTTTTAATAATGTTAAATGGATGACAAAAGATTTTAGAGATAGAAAAGTTAACAAGCGATCCGCTTCCGTAAATGCACCTAAACGTACCCTGCAAAAATATTCAGCATAAGAAATGGCCGATGGTCATAATTCTGACTAGACAATTAATCATAATTAATACGGGGGAATTCGTCCTAATTATGACCATAATTATGGTGAACGAGATGCTGAACGATTGACAAACGTATACAAAGGTCACGTGACCTCCGTCGCGCTCGTCGCTCAGGCTGTTTATACCGAGCGCTTCGGGAATTCTAACCTTAATTTCGAACCTTCTGGCTGTGTTTTTCTCCCAGTGTTCTCTCACACTTATATATACATATACACACACACAATCTCCGCTCTGGTAGTTCGTTATATTACAGCTATTCGTATCACAGTCACAGAGGTATTATAGATAGGGTATAATAAGGGAAGTCAGGCCTCCGGCAGTCGCAGTGATAGAGAATATAGAATATATTATTATTCAGTATAGAACGCCAGATCGGCCGTTTTCGTGAAGCCAAAAATAAGTGTTAGTTCAGCCCCCCATGAGGCAGGCGGCGTTACGTTCGCCTATGCTTAAGCATGGGCGAACATAGCGCCGCCTGACTCATGGGGGGCTGAACTAACACTTATTTTTGGCTTCACGAAAACGGCCGATCTGGCCTTCTATACTGAATGATAATATATTCTATATTCTCTGGCAGTGATAGAGAGAGAAGATTGCGGGACGTAGCTCTCTCTTATACTTGCGCGTGCGCAGTACGCGCAGAAAGTGAGCGTCAGCTTGCGTGACGAGAGAGATAGCTACGTCCCGCGATCTTCTCTCTCTCTAACGTTCAGACATTTTCATTTACGGGCAGCCTTATATCTCCCCTGCTCCTTCAGCATAATTATGCCCATAATTATGGTCATAATTATTTACTATAGTCCTTCTAATCTCGTTATCCCTTCAGCATAATTGTGGTCATAATTATCAGCATAACTATGGTCATAATTATGTCGCCAGGTGACAGGATTTATGAGCATAATATGCGGCACAAAATGGTCATCCGTCATAAAATACGGCATATTATGGCTATATTATGCTTAACAGTTCTACCAGGGTAATAAGAAAATGCTTAAACTTGATTGTTCCCTAGCGGAAATGATTTTTGTAAATAACTGTTAATAACTGTTAATAACTGTAAATAACAGTTTATAAGTGTTTGATTTGAGACGCTAATAACAGTTATTTATAGTTATTTACAATTATTTACAGTTATTAACAGTTATTAACAGTTATTAACAGTTATTAACAGTTGTTTACAGTTTTGCAAAAAAGTACCTGTGAAAACGGAGGTACTGATAAAGGGTATTAATAGTTATTAACGGTTATTAACAGTTATTAACAGTTATTTACAGATATTTACAGTTATAAACAGTTTATTTTTTTCGCTATAATACTAACTTTTTTCTTATCAACAAAACTGTAAATAACTGTTAATAACTGTTAATAACTGTTAAAAACTGTTAAAAACTGTTAATAACCGTTAATAACTGTAACTAACTTTTATCAGCACCTCCGTTTTCGCAGGTACTTTTCTGCAAAACTGTAAATAACTGTTAATAACTGCTAATAACTGTTTTTTTTTGTTTTTCCGAGGTACTAGGTGAATCTTCCGAGGCCCCCGTCCTTGCTTACAGCATGGAGGGGGGCCCACTAAGACCATCACGAAGCGCCGGGCTCCGCGGTGTGAGGGATTTCTACCCCCTAAACACCCAAAACCTTTCCCGCGGCGTTCACCGGAATCCGGTCCGGAACTGTTATACACATTACTTCGGACCGGTCGGCGTTTCTATGCCCTACGGCAATCTTATATATCTTGTCTCGTCTGTCTGTTTTTCGTCTTCTGTATCAGTTTTCAAGGCAACCGTCAGTCTTTTTGCCTTGTAGTACGTGAGTCACGTAGCGTGCTATGTCGTCCCAGTTTTGTTTGCTTGACAGCATCAGTGTCACGACGTTCTCCGGTGTGATGTCACCTGTCTTCGTCTGTAGTCTGTGTCTCGCGACTATCCAGCGGGGCACACGAAAAATGTGTGCTCCGCGTCGTCTCTATTATGTCCGCAGTACCTGCAGGACGCGGTCGTTACCTTCCCCATCCGATGCAGATACTGGCGGAAGTATCCGTGTCCGGATAGGAACTGGGTCAGGTAAAAATTCACCTCCCCAGCTCCTCTCTTATGCCAGAGTCGCACGTCCGTTATGAGGCGTCTCGTCCACTTGGCTTTGTCGCTGTCTGTCCATCGCGTTTGCCAGGATGTCAGCGTCGTCGTCCGTGCGTCTATGGAGGCCCTCGCTCTTCCCCTTTCTTCGCTGTACTCGTAGATCCTCTTCCGCTCGAGAGCGAGAAGGTCTACTGGGACAACCCCTGCGATCACTAGTACCGCCACCTCTGCGACGGTGCGGTACGCGCACGCGATTCGCAGCGCTCCCAGTCTTTGTACCGCCGCGATCTTTTTGCGGTACTTCTCTATTCGCGTCGCGTCCGCCCATATCTCGGCCCCATAAAGGAGCATCGAGTTGGTCACTGTCATAAGCAGTCGTCGTACGCTCGGTCTCGGTCCCTTCGTATTTGCCATGAGGCGGGCGAGGGCGGCGGTCTTTAATGCCGCTCTCTCAGCGACGCCACGTATGTGCGGCCAGAAGGTCATCCTCGTATCCAGAGTCACCCCAGGTATTTGGCGGACCGTCCAGGATGCACAACGGACGTCCCCACCGTCATGGGTATCGTCGTGTCTATCCGTTTCCTAGTTAGGTATAGTAACTCCGTCTTTTGCATGGCCAGCTGTAGTCCTCGGCTTTGCATCCATTCGTCCACCCGTCTCATGGCTTGGGTCAGCCTCATCTGAGCCAGTTGTGTATCCTTGGTCGTGATGACGATGACCAGATCGTCTGCGTAGCCGACCAGATAGACCCCTGGCGGCATCGGAAGATCCAACACCTCATCGTAACCTACGTTCCAAATATCGGGGCCAAGGATCGAGCCCTGCGCTACTCCCGCCGTCATTTTTCTTTTCTTAACCCCAGTCTGCGTCCCGTACGTGATGTAACGGTCTCGTAGATAGTCCTTGAGGATTCGGAGAAGGTATGGGGGCAGCGGGAAAGCGTCGGAGAATGCCCGCACGATGTCCGTCCACCTCACCGAATTGAAAGCGTTTCGTACGTCGAGTGTTGCCATGAGCACTATTGGCCTGTTCTTGTGGGGTCTAGTCTGTGCTCTGTCAAAGGAGTCGATCACTTTTTGGATCGCTCCTATCGTCGATCGTCCTTGTCTGAACCCGTACTGTCTGTCGTTCAGGCCGCCAGCGTCCCGAACCGCCTGTTGGATTCGCGGTCTCAGGAGCATTTCGAAGAGCTTGCCAAGTGTATTCAGCAAGCTCAGCGGTCTGTAGGATGACGGCGAGTCCGGGTCCCCACCCTTTCCTTTGTCAATGAGGATCAGTCGCGCCGTCTTCCAATCTTTGCTGAACACGCCCTCCGCCAGGCATGTATTATATAGGTTCAGGAGTATCCCCGGGCGTCGTTTTGCAACAATCCCGAGGATTTCCGCTGGAATACCGTCCGGACCTGGTGCCTTCCCCGCCGGGAGCTGCGCAACAGCAGCCAAACTGAGCTCACCCCGGGTGAACTCATGCACCTCGTCGCCGCTAGTATCGTCGCCCCCCCACCCTTGTTCAAAGTGTGTAGGGAAGAGTCCGTCAATGATTCTGTCCATCGTTTCTTCGTCCCTGACTACCGGTGGATTGTTGCCTCTCAGGTTGCGGGTGACGATCTTGTAACCCGCTCCCCAAGGGTCTGAGTCCACCTCGTTAATCAGTTTGGTCCAACTTTCTTTTTACTGTCATTGATAGCGCGCCTCAGTTCTTTGCGCGCTACCCGGTACTCCTCCGAGTGGGCCATCGCGTCCGCTTTGTTGCGGGCGCGCTGGGCCCTCCGTCGGAGCCGTAGGCATTCGCGTCGGAGGCGCGCGATATCTTCGGTCCACCAGTACACCGGTTCTTTGTCACGTCTCGTCCGTTTTCTTGGCATAGAGGCGTCACAGAGCCGTCTCAAGAGCCCCGACGTTTCCTCTGTTAGCTTTTCAGCCTTTTCCCTACCACCGATGCCGCGAGGGATCGCCGTTGTCGGGTCCGGTTCACTGTCCAGCTGTGCCGTCAGTTTGTCAACGTCTAGTTTTTTCATGTTCCATCCCGCGGGAGTTTGGGCGGTCCCTGTTCTGTTCTGTGCTTTGTCGGTCACTCCGAAGATGATGTACTGGTGGTCGCTGGCCGTGTAGCCCTCGAACACCCGCCACCCCTCGACATTTCGGAGAAGTCCAGTCGTCACAAAGGTCACGTCTGGGATGGATGCGCCATAGCCGGGTCTCCTGTATGTCGTCGCCTGTCCCACGTTTGCTACTGTTAGGTCTAGCCTCGCGGCCAATTCCAACAGCAGCCGTCCACGTTTGTTCGTCGTCGTCATGCCCCACTCAATGGCTCTGGCGTTAACGTCCCCGCGAAGATAACGGGGCCGGGGATGCCCCTAAGCGCGTCCTCGAGGGCCGCCACCTTTCGTTCGAACTCCGCGGCGCTACAGTTCGGAGTAAGATACACGCTGACATACGTCACATCAGACACCCGCGCCCAGACGTAGTCCTCGCCCCTCCCTTGGCTTGTGATACGCGACCTGGCCCGCCCCGGAACCACAGCGTCGCAGAACGGGAGGTATTAACGAACCAAGTCGGGCTGTCTCTGTCTCTGTACGGCTCGCTTATCATTATAACGTCCGCGTTCATCTCCTCGGCAAGCTGGGGCAGTAAGGCATGAGCCAGGCTACTGCCGTTCAAGTTGCCTTGGAGCACTGTCGTCGTCTTGTTAAGTGCGAACGGTCCTCTGTCTCGCTCTTGCCTCCGTCAGCGCTGTTTTGAATGCGGTGCAGAGCGCCGTGCCCGGAACGTGCGCTGCCCCTCCGCCTTCCTGTGATGGGCACAAGAAACAGAGGGGAGCACCCGTGCAGGCCCCAGCCCTGTGTCCATTTTTTCCACACTTCCAACAGCAGTCGCGTCTGTCCGGTCCTTTACAGTTTGTACGGTAATGGCCGTAGCCGAGACACTTGTAGCATCTCGGCACCATCAGTCGGGTCCTCACTCGGCAGCTGACAAACCCTATCTTTATACGTCCCATCTCGAGTAGCCGTGTCGCGTCTCGGTCTCCGAGCTCGCAGATAGCCATCTTCTGTCCTCGGCTGTTTGGCCCGAGGACCGAGACCCGTCTATCCGCGCCCGGGTTCAGTACTCCGTCTAGTGCGATTCGTACTTCGTCAGTATCTGTAAGGCAATCCAGGTCCAGTATCTCCAGGGTCACTTTTCGGGTCATGTCCTTGATTGTCCCCTGTTCGCCTAGCATCTCCAGGAGACATCCACTCAGGTTTCCGTGAGTGCTTCCATCTCCTTTGGTGCGTACTAGTGCGGCGCCGCCCTTCGTCTTTGTGACTCCTCTGATTTGGAGGTTGTTATCAGAGGTGTCAACCGTACGTAGCGTCTGCACCACGTCCACGAAGGTCTTGCCGTCTTTGGGCACGATTAGCACTACGCCGCCCCGTTGTTTAGAGGCCTTGCAGTTTGGACGTAGTGGCGGTCTGGGGCCCCCATTGCTTTTTCTTCTTTTTTTCTTCTTTTTGTTCTCCATAGTTTTCCAGCCTTCTTGGGGATTTTCACCTGTGCCTACTTGGGTTTCAACCAGGTCCCCTCTGTCGTCTGATACCTGGATTTGGGGGCGTTGGATGTTGCTGGCAGTCTTCTTCTTCTTGGTTTTTGGGTCTCAGGCTGTGATTCTGGACTGTCCCCTGCACCTCTACGCCGTTTGGGAAGCCTGATTGTACGGGCCTTCCTCTTGGCTTCTTCGCGTGCGGTTTGGAGTACCGCCAGCAGAGCCCTGAGCGTCTTCAGCCCCTCTTTAACATCTTTGGAGATGTTCTTCTGCTTCTCCGTTGCTCTCTCCATTATTTTAATCTCAGCCAGCATGCTGCTTACGGTTTTGTCTACCTCGTGCTCCAAGTTGGAGGGCCCTGTGACGTCGTCAGGCGACGTGCCAGAGGTGCTAGCGTCGCTGATGGCGCTATAAAAGCTTGACGTGCTGGCTGTTCTATGTCTGATCTCCTGAGTGTTGCCTGGTGTCAGGTACTCGGTGTTGGGCGGGACACCCGATGCAGTTTGCGCTCTAACTGCGTTTTCTGTACTTTTGTCTTGCATTTTGTTTTTACTCTCCTGAAAACTAACTTCGTGTGGGTTGTGTTGTGTTGGTCAGAGTACCTTCGGCCTAGGATCAGGGGCATCCGCCGGCGTACTCCCGGGAAGTTCCGCCACCCCGGTAGGCCGCAGTGGCCTCGTCGGAGCCCCCCACACCCCGCCACAACTGCCCACGCGGCAACCACCCGGCACTGATACGGGAGAGGGATTATACACCGTTATGCAGGGCAGCCTCCTGCTGGTTAATGCAGGGTTCGGGCCCCTCACTACCGGCGGCCCAGGAGCGCTCCGGCCACTATCCGATGGCGGCCGGACTGGTTTTATCCGGTGTACCCTCTGCGGGCCGGGGTTGCGGGACCGCAAGCCAGCACAGCGAAGCTCGTAGTCCGTCGTCCAAAGGTTCTGCTGTGCAAGTGTCGTGCGTGTTCATCTGTCAGTGTACTGCGTGTTAGAGGTGTTGTGTGTTTCTTTCTTTGTGATGAGTGGCTGTAGCAGTGTCAGGTACCACTATTCTTGACTCTTTTTCCCTTCTCGCTTAATGAAGCTCGGAGGTTCCCTTTTTTAGGCTCCGCGCCCCACACGGGAAGGGTGTAACCCGTGACCCAGAGCCTCCGTCAGCCGTTTCTGTTGTAGCGTTGCTGTTGGAAGCATTGACGCGACAGAAGACGTTTCCAGCTGTCACGTACGTGGACGTGGAGGTTGAGGATTTACCTGTATCGGGTTACCCCTTTACAGACTATGACAGCCACTAACTGTTAATAACTATTAATAACTGTAATTAACTGTAAATAACTGTAAATGACTGTAAATGACTGTTATTAACGTCTCAAATCAAACACTTATAAACTGTTATAAACTGTTATTTACAGTTATTTTCATTTTTCATTTCCACTAGGGTTAGTCGCGTTAAAAATTCATTGTATTGTAATTATTGTCAGTATTATATTTAGTATTATTTCTTTTTTTTTCGTGTTAACTTTTCAAAGGCCGCATTACAAAGACCAGAAATAATAATATTAATTTTTGTTGAACTATTTTAAGTAATTGCAAGACATGGTACAGTTACTTTTAGTAGACAATATTGAAATTAATATTATTATTTTATTATGTACTTCATTATAAAAAGGCAAAAAAGTTACATTTTGTATTTGAATAAATTTTTGTAAGTATATTATTCTTCTATATATTTATAAAAATGTTGAAGATTATAATAGGCGCTTTTAGAGTTTTTTTATAATGAAGTGCACACAAAGGAGGAGGTGGAAAAGGTCAAAGGAGCCTGGAGATGGGATGGACGGCTCCCGTGGTTTGTGTAGGGCTACTGGCGAAGGATTCCACGGTTTTATTTACAATAGTTATATTTAAAGATTATTGAATACTTCAATATAATTTCTACATGTCATGAGATTGTAATGAAGTATTTTGAAATGTTTTATATGATAATTTGTAAATAAAACAAAAAAAAATATCCAACGCACTTCGAACAGTACCTCAAAGGTAGTGCGGAAAACTGTTCCAAAATTGCAAAAAAATAAGCAGCAGAAATAAAAGAAGGGTTGCAAATAATTTATTAAAATTTCAATTAATAATAATTCGTTTACTAATTTATAATTCGTTTTATACTTGTTGTTATCTTACCACGGTCTATATACCTAGTATTTAATATATGTAAAGGCCAATTTGCCCGTCTAAATAAATAAATAAATAAATTAATTATTCAGTTTAATTAAGGATTAAAATATCAATCGTTAATTAAACCCGTGTTTAGTTAAGAACTAAATTTTTAATCGTTAATTGAATCAGCGTTTAATTATAAGAATTAAAATTTCAAGCGTCAATTAAACCCGCGTTCAGTAAAAAATTTAAATTTCAATCGTTACTTAAACATGGGTTCAATTAAAGACTGAAATATTAAATCTTAATAAAATGCTGGTTTAATTAACAATTAAAATTTTAATTCTTTATTAAACGCTGGTTCAATTAACGATTGAAATTTTAGTTCTTAATTAAAATTAAATTAATGCGCAATTAAAAATATTACAATATTTTCGCAGCCCTGAATAAAAGTATACAGTCTTAAGTACTCATTAATTAAAGAAATAAAAAAAAAAAATATTTTCCGGGTGATGGATTTGAACCCGCATCAAAAGAGTAGTATTCAGGTACGTTATCCACAGGACCAACGCCACATAGGGGAAGGCGGGGCATGACGTGTCAGGTAGGTAAGTTTGGCACCCTCATATTTTTAATATTAATGAATGCAAAAAATGTAATTTTTACGTAAACCTAATTAGATATGCTTTTAGAATTTTCCTCTATACTTTTGAGATTATAGATAATGTTTAACATTTAATTTAATAAGATTGAAAATCGGTGCTTAGAAACAAGGTTGACTTCATTTTTAAGTCGCTTGGAGCAACGAGAAAATGATTTTTTTTCTAAATGAGACCAAACCTATTTGATAGTTTCAACTTTTATCTTTCAAGCCCTGTTTTTGTTATTTTCAGAAAATCTTTATAAATAATATAATTAAAAAATGAAAATGGTATTAAAATGGGGCATGACGTGGCACCCTGGCGGGGCACGCGTGGCACACTCGAGCGTATCAGTGCGCCGCGGCGGCCGCCGAGCGAAGTGATATAACCTACGAACCAAAAACGGAGCAAGATGGGTTAACAACTACGCAGTGCAATAATTTAGTTTTAAGTAGTTTTTAGTTTCAATTATTACATTAATAAGTAAATAACGATTATTTCGACTGCGTATTAAGTTATATTTAGAGTAGAAAAAAGCCATTTGAAGACTTAAACACAAATCAGCTTGATTTATCCATTGTTAATAATAATTCAGCTTCCGTAAATAATGAAAATTACTTTAGAGAAGTAATACCTGAAGAATCAATTGTAGATACTCAAACTGCCTTTTTCAATGGTCAGGTAGTTCAAATATGCTACATAGATGAAAATGATGCGAACCCGAATGAAAAAAAGAAATGTACGAAAATGTAGAAAACCGTAAGAAATTGTACAAAACTGTAAGAAACTGTATAAAACCGTATAAAACCGTATAAAACCATTGGTTTTCGGACATTTTATGGGAAACGATTTATACGGTTATATACACTTTTATACATTTTTATACATTTAAAAAAATTAAAATTTTTTCCAGTAAATTTTCTTATATATGTACCAATTTTAATGAAATGTAAGAAAACGTATAAAAATATACAAAACTGCTTAGAAGTGTATAAAAGTGTATATAAATGTAAGAATATGTAATATTTTACATTTTTATACATTTTCTTACGTTTTCATGTATTTTCTTACATTTTTTTACATTTCCTTACATTTTTTTACAATTTCTTTTTCCCGACTAATTTGACAAAATTAGTCATATTTGTAAGAAAATGTATAAAAATGTAAGAAAATGTAATAAAGTGTATAAAACCGTAAAAAAATGTCCGAAAACCAATGGTTTTATACGGTTTTATACGGTTTCTTACGGTTTCACACGGTTTCTTACGTTTTCTTACATTTGTTATTTCCATACGGGAAATCTTTAAATTTAAACTTATTGTAATAATAATGATAATTTGTTAATCAAACAAAAGTATTATGTTGTGATCATATTTTATAAGAAGGAATTTATAATATAAAATCATTGATTAAAATGTAATAATTTATTTTAAAATAAAAATTGTTATGTTCCTTAATAAAAATAAAATTTTAAATTTTCAATAGACTGATTAATTATTTGATTTTTGAAAATTTTATTATGGCATAATTATTAAAGTATTAATTACTGGAAAAAAGCATTGAAAAATACCTATAGTAAAATATTAAATTTGACCGTGCCATGCGTGCCCCGTCGGGTGCCACAATCCACCCGCCGGTGGGGCACGTAGAGCATTTTTTTCAGAATTTCTTTTCTGTATTTTATCAATAATTAAAAGAAAATGAAAAAAAGTTAATAGTTTATTTTATTTTATTTTTTTCTGATCTAATTATTCCCTTTTTGTACATTTTGAAATAATACACGGTTTAGTTGTTATTTTTAATCAAAGTTAGGGTGTCACACGTGCCCCGCCCTCCCCTACATATGTTTGTAACGTGGATGTAATATATAAACTGTTCCCCCATTTGGTTTATAGAGTGGAGTTTAACATTAATTTGTTTTGTTAAATGTTTTTGGGGTTTAGTCTACTTCCTTGTAATTAATGTTGATTACTGACATTTTTGTAATGCCCAGTTTATCAGTTTTACATACATAATGTGTATTATGTTACCATTGCAGTCATTACGGGTGGTATGTTATCGGCCGTTCGTCAGCTCAGTCAGCTGTTCACGAAACTTTCAGAAATCGACTGCCGCGCTGCGCGTGGTCGGGGTACATACTACATTCGGGTTGCCTCAATCTCTCTGCAGGCTTTGCGCTTCTATTAGTGTCTATCTTCGTTGCCGTCACGTCAGGCCATAGGAACTTCACATTTTTGTTCTTTATATCTGTTCCTCAGAGCTGTGTGAAGGCCCATAGCATTAGCACGTGGGACTACTACGTTCTCAGAATACCTATAAATATTCAAGATGGCTACTCATCAAAACATTGGCCGGCTAACCGGCTTCAATCTGTCAAAACCAAAACCAGGCACTGTGTAGTGCGAATAGTATTGTCTATGTTCAACGTTTTATAATTGAGGTTATGTAGGATGTAGCGGTGCAGTAACTTTAGACGAAAAGTTAATAAAGTGAAAAATGTTTTATCTTATCTAATAACTGTTAACTATAATTTGTTTTTACAAATAAGCAAGATAATTTAGTTATATTTGTAAACGAAAAGTTTGAAAGAAAATTCAAAGGTAAGAATATTTTAAAGTACACAGCACAATTATTTTTCCCATTAATGTAAAAAAAATAGAAACAATATTTTTCTTAATTCGTGCATAAGTACTGTGATTGGAATTTAATGAAATAATTTATTTTTGTATCTATAAGGTTAATCTTGCATAAAACAAAATTTTCAGGAGTTAAAGTATAACAATAGACTTCTTTTTATTTATTTATTTATTAGAAAATAGCGGACAAACGCTGAAGTACAATAATCTACAAAATTATTTGAAAGTACAAAAATAACAAGGTTGTAAAATTATTGATGGCGACAAGCACAGGTCGCACGAGGTAACAACTTTATAACAAAATTTATGAATATTTTATCATGTAATAAAGTTAAAGTAATGTAGCACACGAAAATGGCAACAAGATGTGAAAAAATTAAAAACTGTCAGTAAGAGTTATAAACTGTCCAAAAATGTTATAAAATGTAGGATTTTGGACATTATTAATTGCTTATATATGTTTGTAATAGTCTTTTAACAGATTGTAATAGCTATAATAATAGTTTAATTAATTACAAATGATTAATAATTATTACTATTGGTTATTAGTTAATAATAGTTTAATTTATTACAAATTGTTAATTTTTCTTAAATATCATGCAAAATATCATTCATAAATATAATTCTCAAATATCATTCGTTTAATTAATCACGAATTATTAATTAATTATTATTATTAGTTAATAATAGTTTAATTAATTACAAATTATTAATTCATTTTAAATATCATTCAAAATTATTTGAAACTATTTCAAACTATTTAAAATTCCTGAAAACTATTTGAAAATGTGTCCAAAATCCTACATTTTGTAATATTTATAAACAGTTTTAAACAGTTACAAACAGTTTTAAGCAATTTTTAACAGTTATTAACTGTTATTAACATTTATAATTTACAACAGAGTAAGCTATATCTTGTTATACTTCAATTCTATAATTATATATTCTCTGTGCTCAAAATGTTTAGAAAGAACTTACTTTTTTTTATGTTTTCTTACATTTTCATACGATTTTTAACATTTTATCACGATCTTTTACATTAATAGAATTTATTATTTTCAAAAATTTTAAAAATGTAGCACTTGGTATTGAAATGTAAAATCATGTAAGAAAATGTAAACTGTTGCAGTGTTTTTACAAATGATTACATTTTCTTGGAGATTTTTATGTTTTCTTACATTTATGTGAAAATAAAGCTGAGAAATAAAGAGTTTAAGAATTGTACGAAAGTGTAATAAAAGGTAAGAGAACCCAGGCGGAAATAAAACTTAGCAAATAATTATTAACAGGTTCAGTGCGGCGGTGAAATTTGAAATAATTCAATACTATTCCATTATTTTTCTATATTTATATATACTTTTATTATATTTTCGTTTGAGCAAAATAAATTTGTTTTTGGAAAGTCAATAAATACGATAAATTAATTAATTAAAAGAATTATTATTTTTAACTATTTCTTCTAACAATTAAAAGAAAAGTTTTTAAAGTATTTCATGATACAATATGTATCATGCTGCACTTAACTTGTTAATAAGAATATATAATTTATATAATTTTTTAAAAATATTTATAACAGTTAATAATTGTTTATAAAGATAGGATTTGAGACTATATTAACAGTTTATAAAACCTATCAACAGATTATTTCTATTACGAACAGCTAAAAAAAATTTATAGCAGCCCTAGTGGAAATAAAAAATGCGAATAACTATAAAGTCAAAAACTGTAAAAAACTGTTAATAACTGTAAATAACTGTTTGAATTGAGACAATAATAACTGTTATTTGCAGTTATTTACAGATATTTACTGTTGTTGACAGTTATTTACAGTTTTGTTGATGTTGATAAAAAATAAAGTTATTATTATAGAGAAAGAAATTAACTGTGTGTAACTGTAAATATCTGTAAATAACTCTAAATAACTGTAAATAACTGTAAAAAATTGTTAATAAGTGTTAATAACTTTTATCAGTACCTTTATTTCTGCAGTATTATTTTTTTAAAAACTGTAAATAACTGTAAAAATCCTAGTGGAAATGGAAAATGTATATAAATGTAAATAAGTGTATATAAATGTTGTAATTGGAACACGCATTTACATTTATTTACATTTACTCTAGCGAAAATATTTTTGTTCAAAAATGTTATAAACTGTTAGGAAGAGTTATAAACTGTTTAAAAATGTTACAAGATGTAAGATTTTGGACGTTATTAATTGTTTGTAACTGTTTGTAACAGTTTTCAACAGTTTTCAACAGTTTGTAAGAGTTATTCAATTATTTAATAACTTCTAAATATTTATTAATTATTATTATTAACACAATAATTATTAGTATAATTAAATACTCCTTAGGCTTCTTCTGCATTGTTTAACTCTTATTTGCCTCCAGAGGTCTCTCGTGCTCCTTGATTCTCATGATTACAATAATGAGTCTATTACATAATTATTAATTAATAATAATAATAATAATAATAATAATAATAATTTATTAATTATTAATTTTTCCTGAAATATATCAAATTTAAAATTATTTGAAACTGCTTAAAAGTGTTTAAAACTATTAGAAACTGTTTGAAATTGTTACAACCCGAATGGAAAAAATAAACGGTACTACAATGTAAATTATCGTATGTTTCGGCACGTTTCTTTACGTGTTCGTATGTTTTTGTACCTTTCCTTACGATTCGGTATGTTTCGGTACGTTTTGATTAAGATTCGGACATTTTATACGAAAACCTACCAAAACAAACGTACCAAATCTTATCGAATCGTATGTAAACTTGCAGGAACGTACGGTGCCGTACAGTGACATACATGTACGTACGAAAATAAATGGAAACATACTTGTATGTACCACCCTAGCGGAAATCGAAAATGTTAAAAAAGTGTAATAAACTGTAAAAAAAACGTAAGAAATCGTAAGAAAATGTAAGTAATCGTATATTTATATTGGATTTCGGACGTTTTTTACACTTTCTTACATTTTCTTACATATTTTTACAGTTTTTTACAGAAACTTATATTTTTTTACATAATTTTACAGTTCTATACAATTTATTACATTTTTTCACATTTTATTACATATTATATTTTTTATTTCGTTAGAACCAAAATATGAAAAACTGTAAATAAGTGTCAAAAAAGAACGAAAAAATGTAATCAAACATGAGAAAGTGTAACACTTTATAGTTTTTTACAGAAACTTACATTTTTTTACATAATTTTACATTTCTATACAATTTATTACATTTTTCCGCCTTTCATTATATATTATATTTTTTATCACCTTGGAACCAAAACATAAAAAAATGTGAAATAAATAATTCAAGAAAATTTAAGAACGTGGATCACTTTATAGTTTGTTACAGAAACTTACATTTTTTTACATCATTTTACATTTCTATACAAATTATTACATTTTTTGGCTTTTATTATATATTTAATTTTTTACTTCGTTAGAATTAACATATCTAACTAGGGGGGATGCGCCCCTCTATATAGATATATACAATCTCAATTACAAAAAAATACTCGCGGCATATATGCACATATACATTAATACCGTGAAAAGGAGAAAAACAGAAGGAAAAAGCTCAATACTGATCTGGCTTAGCCCTGCGACCTGCGTGCATGAGTACTATTGCAGCAGTCGTAACGGCTACCTCGGCTAGGCTACGTTCGCACACTAAGTACCTACAGCGGAAAAACACACGCGACTCGCGCGACCGCGAGTGCTCCTTGTGTATAAGATATATCTATAGGATAAAATATGGACCCCGCGCAGTTTCTGCTACTCTATAGCGAGTAGTGTTAGTGCGGCATGCCGTTGAGCGCGTGTGTCCATGGTGTATTGCTATGTGTGATGTCAAAAATCGCATCTCTGGTGAATGTCATCCCTTTCATCGTGTCCGCCGATTAACGATGATTTGGAGATGGGAAGGCAGTGTTTCAACGTCGAGAGCAGATTTAGTAAGCCCTTTCACGTTCCTAACCTCTCTGATGGGTGAGCTGATGGTACCCTGGTAACACAATCTGACGCACGCGCGAGTGCGCAGATTATGAATAATATACCTTGGTATTTTCCTATAGTTCTGCGGACAGAACCTACAGTAGCAACTTTACAGCAGAAGTGCTGCAGACTTACGACAGATAGAGTGCGATCTCAAGATGCTCGTGATGGACGCCCGCGTGCAACAGAATTACGTAAGAATTTCCACGGTTGTGCGCGGCAGAAACTTTATAGCAGAAATGCTACAGACTTGCGATAGAGTGCGATCTCAAGAGGCTCATGATGGACGCCCGCGTGCAGCAGAATTCCGTAAGAATTTCGACGGTTGCGCGCGACAGAAACTTTACAGCAGAAACGCTACAGACTTGTGACAGATAGAGTGCGATCTCAGGAGGCTAGTGATGGACGCCCGCGTGCAGCAGAATTGCGTAAGAATTTCGATGATTGCGCGCAGCAGATACTTTACAGCAGAAACGCTGCAGTCTTGCGACACATACATTGCGATCTCAAGAGGCTCGTGATGGATGCCCGCTTGCAGCAGAATTGTGTAAGAATTTCGATGGTTGCGCGCGGCAGATACTTTACACCAGAGACGCTGCAGACTTGCGAGAGAGTACGATTTCAAGAGGCTCGTGATGAACGCCCGCTTGGAGCAGAATTGCGTAAGAATATCGATGGTGGCGCGCGACAGATACTTTACAGCAGAAACGCTGCAGACTTGCGACAGATAGAGTGCGATCTGAAGAGGCTCGTGATAGACGCCCGCGTGCAGCGTAATTGCGTAAGAATTTCGACGGTGGCGTGCGGCAGAAACTTTACAGCAGAAACGCTGCAGATAGGAGTGTCATTTCAAGAGGCTCCTGATGGGTGCATGCGTGCAGCAGAATTGCGAAAGAATTTCGACGAGTACGCGTGGCAGAAATTTTACAGCAGAAATGATGTAGACTTGCGACAGATGGAGTACGGTCTCAAGAACCTCGATAATGTATGCACGTTTGTAGCTGAATTACATGAGAATTTAAAAGATCGCGCGTTAGATAGCATCTAAATGCAGAAATATATTTTATTCATGTCGTTTGGTTAAATTTATTAATAA
Source organism: Torymus aiolomorphi (assembly GCA_036365515.1). Classification (NCBI taxonomy): domain Eukaryota; kingdom Metazoa; phylum Arthropoda; class Insecta; order Hymenoptera; family Torymidae; genus Torymus; species Torymus aiolomorphi. The sequence continues at coordinate 19,690,978 of CM070873.1, read as the reverse complement.
TAATAAAAATTTCATACAAATTTTTTTAACTTTTTTTAACCCATTGTTACGGCTCCAAGCCATCAAAACCTATGCTATATCGTAACTGTATGAAAAGATGATAATATAGGAAAATAATGAGCCGCGCAATTTAGTAAATTAAATAGCAATTACATCATAAAGTAATAAATAAATCTTTTGTTAAATGATAAACAATCTTAATGTACCTTATGCATTACATTTTTTGACATTATCGCGTCACCTCCGAATAAAGATAAGTCAACTCAGAAGCCGACTGGAAAAGGAGTCATCTCAGAGACCGTTGAAAATGGAGTCATCCCAAGAGCCAGTTAAAGTCTTCAAAATGGAAATATTGGGTAAAAAAAATAATATTTCTGTTTCAATCAAAGATTAGAAAATTCAGTGGATGCTATCAACTTAAAATTAGATGCAAGAAACATTCTTCTGAGATATCATCTTTTTTGCCCGGATTCCGAGTTGACTCCATTTTAAACCGGCTTTTGGAATGAGTTTTTTTCCAAACGGCTTCTGAGGTGACTCCTTTTTCAAACCGCTTCTGAGTTGACGCATTTTCAATCGACTTTGGAGTACAGTCCTGTCTATTCGGAGGCGGCTTCTCAGTTAACGGATTTTTCAACTCATTTTTTAGTACAGTCCTTTCTATTCGGAGACGAAGATCGTACAAATATCATAACTTAAAGTTATATAATACTTTAACATATCACATGGGTGATTAAATTAGTAAACTAAAATATTTTTTATGAATTTTGGCATTCTTCTTGTATATTTCTCAAATATTGCAGGGGATCATTTGGCTCTTTTTCTCGATTTTGGATTCTTCGTGTTCGATCCCGGTGTTTCTGCTTAGCTGCTCTGAGGCCAGCTTGCATTGCTATATTATATAATCTTCGATTTTCATTCCATCAAAGGTTTTCAAGCAAGCAACTGAAAAAAATTATGAAAAACGTTTTCTTAATATTTAGAATCTTAATATATTCATTTTAAGGCAAGGTGGAGTGTAAAATTTACTTGAATTTATTATTTACTAATGTGATTATTTTAATGTTTTCTTGCAAAAATGTTTGTTAAACTCTCCGTATATTATGCAAGTAATATACTCAGTAGTATACTCAGAAATTTTTCTAAATAATTCTATTAGTATTTTCGAAAGATGTAATTACTTAAAATTAGATTAAACTGATAAAAATGAAAATTCCTACTTATCGAAAATACCGGTTTTACTTAATTAAAGAATTTGTAAATACTCTTTTGGAATAAAATTCAACATAGTTACTTACGACATATTACTTTATTTAACTTCGATTGGAACAACACATTCAGATTTGGAGTGTCGTTTTCCGCATCATTTTTGTCATTCTTCCACCATTTAAATAAAATGGATAGATCGTCAGACATCGCCTCTTTCAAAAATTGTCTTGTGGCTGTTTTCATGTCTTGGCTACCCCATAATATGAAATATTCTTTATATTAAAATATGTAAAGATTAATGACTTTGCAATGTGATATGTCCAGCGAATGCAACTTCTTTACATTGAGACAAATGTCGTAGGAAAATTTACTAAAAGGCTTACAACAATTACTATTTATGTAACACTGGGATATCCTCATATGGTAGTAATTTTTAATGACCAATGTATTAATAGATTTTATATGTAGAAAATGTGTAATAGTCAGTCGAGCTAATCGCTTATTACCTCACGTGGGTTTTTGAGCACACAATATTGCAATTGATACAATTGCTACCTTCGCTTATGAAAGATTTTAATGATTATTCGACATCAAGAAATAATCATAATATAAAAAATAATATATAACTAAAATAAAACAATTGACTCGGTATTATCGATGTTTTTGCTAACCTAATCTCAAATTACAGGAAAAACATAACCTCTACCAGATATGACGCCTCACGAGTATTAGTATAACTTTTTAAGGTGTTTTTCAAATATTTCTATAACTATAACAAAATTTATACCACTCTAACCTCAAAATCACAACTTTGGTATGATTAGTTGGTGCTTGTGGTATAAAATACTGTTCGAGACTAGTAGTCGCAAGTACCAGTGTCAAAATGTACTATTTTGATAATTTTAGCACATCCCAGCCATATTATAAAATGCAGTAACTTGCCTTAGATTTTTAGTAAATTTACTACATTTTTTTCAATGTATAAAAAATGATATTGAATAATGTCCATAAGAAATGATACTTGACTTACAGCGCGCTTTTGTTTATCAGAATCTTGCTCAAAAGCCTTAAAATCTTCCAAGGTCTTCAAGGGAAAGCAATCCGGTGGCGTTAATGACAAGTTCATTTCATTTCCTTGTTTGAAAAAACTAAAAAATTCAGAATAATTTAATTTATATACACACACGCACACACGCACACACGCACGCACGCACGCACGCACGCACGCACGCACGCACGCACGTACGCACACACACGCACACACTCACACACACACACACTAGAGTGGGTACCCAGCTAGTCGCTCCGCTCGCCAATCCCCCATTCATAAGTTGGCGAACTATTTATTTATTATTAGTTTTTATTCTAAGATTAAAAGAAATAGTTTAGAGAAGAGTATTATATAACCAATTTTCAACAAAATCTAAGCTTGTTTCGAACTTTTAACGGTCATATTGGATCCGCAATTTTAAATTTCGAAACTCTTATAGTAAGATTCTAATTAGCGACCTCGAAAACCCCTGTATACAAATTTTAAGCAAAATCGTGATCAACGACTTCGAAAACCCCTGCATGCCAATTTTCAGCAAAATCTAAGCTTTTTCCGAACTTTCAATCGCCATATAGGATCTACCATTTCGAATTGTGAAAGTCTGATAGTAAGACCGTGATTAGTGTCGTGAAAATCTTAGTAATTTTAAGCAAAATTTAACCTTCGAACATCTTAGCCATATTGGATCTACCATTTTGTATTTCGAAAATCTAATAGAAAACTTGATCAGCGACCTCGAAAACCCCTGTACACCGAAGTTAAACAAAAACTAAGCTTTTTTCGAATTTTTAACAACCATATTGGATCCGCCATTTTAATTTTCGAAATTATAATAGCAAAATCTTGATCAGCGATCTCGAAACCCCTTGCATACCAATTTCCAGCCAACTCTAAGCACGTTTACAACTTTAAATTGCCATATTGGATGCGCCATTTTCAATTTCGAAAGTCTAATAGAAAAACTTGATCAGCAACCCTTGTGTGCCAATTTTAATCAAAATCTAAGCTTTTATCGAATTTTTTTCCACCATTTTGAATTTCGAAAGTCTGATAGCAAGATCATGATCAGCAACCTCGAAAACCCATGTATAACAATTTTCAACAAAATCTAAGCTTCGTTTGAACTTTTGACAGATATATTGCATCTGCCATTTTAAATTTTGAAGTCTGATAGCAAAATCTTGATCAGCGACCTCGAAATCCCGTGTTTACTGATTTTAACCAAATCTAAGCTTTCTTCGAATTTTTAACCGCCATATTGGATCCGCCATTTTGATTTTCGATAGTCCAATAGCAAAATCTGGATCAGCGACCTTTAATATCCCTGTATACCAATTTTCAGCAAAATCTATGCTTTTTCCGAACTTTTAACCGTCAAATTGGATCCGCCATTTTGAATTTGGAAAGTCTTAGCAAAATCGTGTTCAGCGACTTCGAAACCTCTGTATTCCAATTTTGAGAAAAACCTATGCTTTTTTCGAACTTTTAACCCCATAGTAGTTCCGCTATTTCGAATTTTGAAAACCTAATAGCAAAATCTTGATCAGCGACCTTGAAAATCCCTGTATACCAATTTTCAACAATATCTAAGCTTTTTTCGAACATTTAACGGTCGTATTGGATCCGCCATTTTAAATATATAAAGCCAATAGCAAAATCTTGATCAGCGACCTCGAAAACATCTGTATATAAATTTTAAGCATAATCTAAGCTTCCTTCGAATTTTTGACAGCCCTTTTGAATTTTGGAAGTCTGATAGCAAGATCGTGATCAGCAACCACGGGAATCCCCGTATTCCAATTTTGAGAAAAACTCGAGCTTTTTTCGAATTTTTAACCGCCATATTCTATTCGCCATGTTGAATTTTGAAAGTCTGATAGCAAAATCGTGATCAGTAACTTTAAAAATCCCCATATACCAATTTTGAGCACAATTTAAGCTTTTTTTTAAACTTTTCCCCATCATATTGGATTCGCTATCTTGAGTTTGGAAAGTGTAATAGCAAAATCTTATTCAGCCACCTCGACTCCCCATGCATATCAATTTTCAGCCAGTTCTAAGCACTTTTACAAGTTTCAATCGCCATATTGGATCCCCCATTTTGAATTTCGAAAATCTAATAGAAAAACTTGATTAGAAATCTCGAAAACCCCTGTATACAAATTTTAAACAAAATCTAAGCTTTTTTCGAAATTTTTATCGCTATTTTGAATTTTGAAAGTCTGATAGCAAGATCGTGATCAGCGACCTCGAAAGCCCATGTATACCAATTTTTAACAAAACCTAAGCTTTTCTCGAACTTTTTACCGCCATTTTGAATTTCGAAAGTCTGATAGCAAGATCGTGATCATCAGCGACCTCGAAAACCCATGAATTCCAATTTTGAGCAAAATCTAAGCTTTTTCTGAACTTTTATCCGCCATATTGGATCCGCCATTTTTAATTTCGAAACTCTGACAGCAAAGTCGTGATAAGCAACTTCAGAAATCCCTGTATTCCAATTTTGAGAAATACCTAAGCTTCTTTCGAATTTGTCAGGGTGTAAACACAATACTTTACTCGTGGTGTGAGAAAAACAGATGTTTGTGGTATGTCTAGCGAGATAATAATACGATTAATGAAAAAGGTGGTAATGAGAGGGGGCGCAGGGGAGGCTGGCCAAGTGGGGGCGAGGGGGAGGGGCGAGGAGGCTATTTTAATGTAAAAAACTCATAAAAATACGCTGATTTGTACGTTATTTTGAGGGGGCTGAGGAGGAGATGATGTTCATAAAACATGCTAACATCTATATAATATAGGAATATATATCTTCCTATATTATATAGTTGTAAGGGCAAAAATGGGTACCTACCCCCTCCACCCCCCCACCCCCTCCACCCACATCCACCCCTCCACTTTTTACCATTAAATTCTTTCAAATTTTACGTTATTTTGAAGGGCGTCTGCCCCTCCACCCCCTCCACTCCTCTCCACCCTCTCCCTCCCCCCTCCACACCCCCTCCACCTACCCCTCCACATACCCCTCCACCTAGCACATTACAACCAATCTCCAAAATTTTATATAGGAGGTATCGAGATTCGCTGATTAGGAATCTGAACTCAGATTTTGAAAATTCAAAATAGCGGAACGAAAATGTCTGCCGCATATTGAAATATTACTGAATTTTGCTGAAAATTGTATATACGGGATTTCTGGATTCGATTATTACGAATCTGAACTTAGATTTTAAAAATTGAAAATGGCGGCAAAATATTTAAATAATACTGGATTTTGCTAATAATTGTATTTAGGGGATTTCTAGATTACGAATCTCAACTCAGATTTTCAGAATTCAAAATGGCGGATCGAAGATGTCAGCCACATATTGAAATATTACTGTATTTTGTTGAAAATTGTATATAAGAAGTTATTGGAGTCGCTTATTACAAATCTGAACTCAGATTAAGAACATTCAAAATGGCGGATTCAAAGATGGTGGTCAAATATTGAAATATTAGATTTTGCTGAAATTTGTATTACCTTAATACGGGATTTTTGGTCTCGCTGATTAGGAATCTGAACATATATTGTGATAATTCAGACTGGTGGACGCAAGATCGCTAACAAAAATTGAAATTTTGCTCGATTTTGTTGAAAATTGTATATAAGGAATATGTGGATTCGCAGATTACGAATCTCAACTCAGATTTTCAGAATTCAAAATGGCGGATCTAAGATGTCGGACACATATTGAAATATTATTGGATTTTGCTGAAAATTTTAATTCAAACTGGTGGACCTAAGATGACTAACAAAAATTGAAATTTTACTCGAGTTTGTTAAAAATTGTATATAGTGAGTTTCCGGATTCGCTGATTAGGAATTTGAACTCAGATTTTGTAAATATAAAATGGCGGCCAAAAATTGAAATATTACTGTATTTTATAATCAATAAGTTACAAATAAAATCAGAGCTGACGTAATGAACTACATATATATTCTGCATTATTTTGTTAAATATAATATACTTAGTATTTTAAAAATTAATAAATGTTAAGAATAATGTTTTTAAAAAACATTACAGAAATTTTAAATGAAAAAATAAGTGGTTCATGATATTATGTAATAGAAGATTATCCTCATTCATTATTATTAATATTTATCTCTAATAATGAGGGTTGGCGAGCGGAGCGAGCAGGGGGCGAAGCCCCCCTAGTATATGTATATATATATATATACACACACTAGGGGGCTCCGCCCCCTGCTTGCTCCGCTCGCCAACCCCCATTTTTATCGTGAATTGTTAAAAAAAATATAGTAAAATTTAATACAACTGGAAACTCAATTTTGTTGTTTAAATCTAGAAATACTACGATGTTTTTTCTATTTAGAAAAAATTCTTTTCTAAATTTGCGTGCTTATATTGTAGATCGATTCTCTGAGCATTTTAAGTGCCGGTTTTTCACCATGACCTCGTATACATATGTGTACAGTACATATATATTTACTGTTTTACTTATGTGTGCAAAAAATTTATAAAAACGGTGGCCGCTGTTTATTACGCCTAATAGTGTAAGGTCATGTTCATATTATTGTATGTGTTTTAATGTGTAGTCAGTTTTTTAGCGTGTTATTTACTAAAGTTAACAGTTTTTCACACCACCACTGAGGTACTGTTATAGGCGCGTTGAATTTTTGATTTTATTGTGCTTAGGTGTTTTATATAACAAATATTAATAATTAGATAGGATAATGGGACATGCCAAAATAATATAAGATTATTGTTAATCATTTTTTATATAATAAGCCTAAACACAACCATGGAATTCATCGTCAATAACCCTAAAAACCATAGGAGTCGTCTCTCCGTCCTCCTTGACTCCAACCTATCCCATCCTTCCTCCACCATGGAAGATGTGAATCAATTTTCATTAATAAATTTTATCAATTTTAATTAATTTTAAATAATTTGTATTAATAATTTTTAATTAATGTAATGAAAATTGATTCCCATCTTTATTACATTTAATAAAAAAATATTTCATATAAATATATTTATATTGAAATTTTTTTTATTATATGTAATAAAATAATCAGATTATTTATATGATATTATGCTTATAAGAAATTACATGTCTTATACTTTCGTAAAAGAATAATATTATAAATAAAATGATTATTGATATAAATTTAGTTGGGTTTATTTTAATCTATATAAATTTAGATAAAAATATATATAAAAAAAAATAATTTTTGAAAAAGTTTATTAAAAAGTGTAGATTAAATGTCAAAAATTTCTTTCCAAACAATGTTATTAATTATTGATGAATTTTCTAAAAGATTTTCAATAAATATATTGTTAGGATTTTTACATCGGGATAAAGCAACATATAATTGGCCATGTGAAAATAAAGGTCGTCTAATGTAAATACCTAGCGAATTAAAGCTTTGAACTTGAGATTTATTTATTGTTATAGCAAAAGCTAATGCAACTGAAAATTGTTTTCTAAAAAGTGTAAACGGAAATGAAGAATAATCTCCAGTATTTAATGTTATTCGTGGTATAAAAACTTCTTCACCAATTCTTTCCCCCGTAATTATTTCAGCTTTAAATTGTGATTAAATAAACCTGTAATTTTCAAGCGTGTACCATTACTCATTCCTTTTGATATACTTATATTTCTAATTAACATTACAATTGCATTTATTGTTAATTTTAATTCATGTGGTAGTAGACCTTCTCTAATATTATTAAGTAAGCGAATATTTTCAGTTAATTTTAAAACTTTAAAGAGAGGCCATAAATGAGAAAATTTGATTGTGTCCTGTACTATACTGTCTCGGTAACCATGTTTTAGGACTGGCAGAATTTGTCTAAAATCGCCTCCTAAAACTGTCAATTTACCACCAAATGGAACATCACTGTAACATATATCTTTGAGTGTTTGATCAACAATTTCCAAAGCTTTTTTTGGGATCATTGATGCTTCATCCCAAACTATAATATCTACTTCACGTAATTTTTTTTTCTGATTCTAATTTTAGAAAAGCACTTTCAATACTGTTTAAATCTAAATGAAGTCTAAAAGTACGATGACTTGTCATTCCTCTAGATAATAAAATAGATACGATTCCTGTCCAAGCCATAGATAAAATTTTTTTATTCAAAGATAAAAAGTGATATATTAAAGTCTTGTATATGAAAGTTTTTCCTGAACCTCCAGGTCCATCAATAAAATAAATTTTATTTTTGTGAGTTATAATTTCATTAAAAATTAATCTTTGATTAGTAGTTAATTGATTAAACCAAATTTCAAAAAGATTTTTACTGTTTGCTAAATTTTCAGGACTTTCTTCGATATTATTTATTATTGGTTCAGGTAAACTATAATCTTTACAACTTTTATCTTCAGTTTGTAATATATTTTGAATGTGTGACAAAGCATTATTTTCTTTATTTTCTTTAAAATCTTCAGTAAAAAATTTTTTGAATTTATTCCAAATTAAATTACCTTGAATATTTTCAGCTAAGATAAACTATGCAAAGAATTGACGTAATTGAAAAGGAAGCATGATATTACTTGCTTCATCAAAAATAATATAAATTTGGGAATCATCTTCTATTAAATCCATAGCAATTGCTGCTTCTTTATATGTTTCATATGAGACGTTATTAAATGTTCGTAAATCTTTAAAAGAAGTAGCACCTTTTATGCGGTTCAACAGTAATTTAAGAAAAAATCTTTTATTATCTTTAGGTGAAACAATATCTAACCGCCCAATCGCATCAAATTGTTTATTGCGTTCTCTACGTTTCCATACTTTAGATTTGGTAAATCCATAATATCACAATCATATGAGGGTGTGTTCTATTTTGTGTCCTACATTATGTGTCACGTTATTAAAGGCATACCCTAATATGACTAAGGCTTACATTAAGACTACACGTAAAAAGAAAAGGCGAACTTATACAAATTTTTAAACGTGACCTTAGGAAGAGTGTACATAAGCGCTGTGCTGTGCGGTGCGTTTCCGATGCCGGTGCTGTTGGTGCATTGACTACTTGTAGAACTACGCCGCTGATTGGTTGATGTTTAAATATGGATTAATCAGAAAAGTAGTTCCGTAAGTAGCCAACGCACCAATAACACGGGCATCACGCAGCATCGCACAGCACAGTACCATACAGCGCTTACGTACACCCTCCAATACATTTGATAACATTTAAGGAAAGGCGAACTTATACAAATTTTTTAAACGTGACCTTAGGAAGAGTGTACATAAGCGCTGTACTGTGCTGTGTGGTGCGTTTCCGATGTCGTGCTGTTGGTGCATTGGCTACTTATAGAACTACGCCGCTGATTGGTTGATGTTTAAATACCGACCAATCAGAAAAGTAGTTCCGTAAGTAGCCAACGCACCAATAACACGGGCATCACGCAGCATCGCACAGCACAGTACCGCACAGCGCTTACGTACACCCTCCAATACATTTGATAACATTTAAGGTAGCTATAATTGTTTATAAAATCACGAATGAGGTTATAAAAATAATTATCTTCAATTGGCTATAACTTTCTGGGTCTTGAATAATTTTGAATTTTTCCTTGGGCAAGTCCCCGTGAAAGAATAAAATGAGACCTTGATAATTAAAATTTGTTAAGAAACCAAAAAGATAGGGATTTATTATCAATAATTGTTTGTGCTATTTCTAAAATATCGACATTTTGTTAAAAAAAAATTATTTTAGTCATATTAAATACACTATATTTATAGTATTAATGTATTATTATTAGATTAAACTATAATCATTAGTAACGTTATTAAAGTCATACCCTGATGTGATTAAGGCTTCTTACATGCAAAAAGGACCCTGGCGGAAATTATAAAATGTAAAAAACCGTAAGTAAATGTAAGAAAAAGGTATGAAAATGTAAATTAGTGTAAGAAAATGTAAGAAAATGTAAACAAAAGTAAGTAAGTGTACTTTTTTGTTGGATTTCGGACACTTTTTACGTTTTCGTACACTTTCTTACATTTTATTACAATTTTTAATTTTTTTTTAGTATCTTACGTTTCCTTACATTTATTTATTACATTTATTTACATTTTATTACTTTTTCATTTTTATCCTTAATTATAAAATTACTTTACAGTTTTTTACAATTTTTTACAAATTCTTATACATTATTATATTTTGTTACAATTTTTTCACGTCGTTTTATATTTTTTTTCTTTATATTACATATTCCTACACATAATTATACTTTTTTATACTTTTTTACGGCTTTTTATATTTTGTTATACTTTTTGACGACTTTTTACATTTTTTTACATTTTTTTTACTTTTCATCACATATTCCTACACTTTATTATACCTTTTTTATACTTTTTTACGGTTTTTTATATTTTGTTATACTTTTTCACGTCTTTTTACATTTTTTTACATATTCCTACGCTTTATTATATTTTATTACACCTTTTCACCTCTTTTTACATTATTTTACATATTCCTACGCTTTATTATATTTTATTACACTTTCTCACGTCTTTTTACTTTCTTTTACATTTTATTGCGTATTTTTTGTTTATTTATATTTCTATACGTTCTATTACGTATTTTTTCATTTATTTACAATTTTTTACATTTTATTATGTATTAACAAATTTTTTATGTTTTCTTACATTTTTATATTTTTAAACATGCTATTTTTATCTATTGCATTTTTTATTATAAATTTTTCATTTTGAACTGCATCAACCAACCATAATTACAAAAAAAACTTCTGTGTAATGTATGTGCTATATAAATTTTGTAATATGATGAATTTCAATGCATAAAAAATGCAATGTTCTAGCTGACTCTGTCAGTCTTACACTGTATAGGAAACTATTAAATAGGTGGATAGAAGTCTGCGAAATACATAGTGATGTATTTTAATACAACAGATATCCTGAAACGAGTTCTTATACCCTGACTAAACTTGGAAATTAACTAGACGAGCTAATATTACCAGGGACAACTAGCTACCCGTATTGCATTGAATCACACACACAGCACTTTTATATCCCCCAGTTCCTATTACCTATCCCCTCACACTCTAAAGCACTAACACTCGAAGATCACTTAGAGCTGCAGAAGCAGCAAAATAGGGCTGGACGGTCTAGGCTGGCACTATTCCATGGATGCCAGTCTGTTTTACGTCAGTAACCACGCCACCTAGGAGGAAGGTACTGACAGAGACCGTCAATTGTGTATCAATATCAGGGACTGCCTCAGCCTAGGGATCAACAAAATACATGAGCAGCAGATCAGTCCCTATTCTGTGGGATAACCGAGGAGAGTTGAGCTCCTAAAAATCACATATGACTAATAAATAGAGGACACAAAAAACATACCATGCAAATAAAAAGTCTTCAGCAATGGATGTTGTTCACTCGCTGTACCAGCTACCTGTAACCACTAATGGGGAAGGATTGGTGGAGACCTTCAACCGTTGTTAACAAGCAACAGATTAACTGTACACATAGTCATTGGTATCAGAGCCAAACAAGGAAAGTTGAGCACCTAGAAACCACACATTAATTAATAAATAGATGACCCAGACAACATTTCCACACCCAAGAAACAGTCTGCAGCAGTGCCCGTCGTTTATACTACTCTCCCTGCCACAGATATCTGCAACAAGAGAAATTACCATCAGCTCACCCATCAGAGAGGTTAGGAACGTGAAAGGGCTTACTAAATCTGCCCTCGACGTTGAAACACTGCCTTCCCATCTTTGAATCATCGTTAATCGGCGGACACGATGAAAGGAATGACATTCACCAGGGATGCGATTGTTGACATCACACATAGCAATACACCATGGACACACGCGCTCAACGGCATGCCGCACTAGCACTACTCGCTATAGAGTAGCGGAAAGCGCGCGGGGTCCATATCTTATCCTATAGATATATCTTATACACAGGGAGCACTCGCGGTCGCGCGAGTCGCGTGTGTTTTTCCGCTGTAGGTACTTAGTGTGCGAACGTAGCCTAGCCGAGGTAGCCGTTACGACTGCTGCAATAGTACTCATGCACGCAGGTCGCAGGGCTAAGCCATATCAGTATTGAGCTTTCTCCTTCTGTTTTTCTCCTTTTCGCGGTGAAGGTGTATATGTGCATATATGCCGCGAGTATTTTTTTGTAATTGACTTTGTATATATCTATATAGAGGGGCGCAGCCCCCCTAGTTAGATATGTTAGTTCTAACGAAGTAAAAAATTAAATATATAATAAAAGGCAAAAAATGTAATAATTTGTATAGAAATGTAAAATGATGTAAAAAAATGTAAGTGTCTGTAACAAACTATAAAGTGATCCACGTTCTTAAATTTTCTTGTATTATTTTTTTTCACATTTTTTTATGTTTTGGTTCCAAGGTGATAAAAAATATAATATATAATAAAAGGCGGAAAAATGTAATAAATTGTATAGAAATGTAAAATTATGTAAAAAAATGTAAGTTTCTGTAAAAAACTATAAAGTGTTACACTTTCTCATGTTTGATTACATTTTTTCGTTCTTTTTTGACACTTATTTACAGTTTTTCATATTTTGGTTCTAACGAAATAAAAAATAAAATATGTAATAAAATGTGAAAAAATGTAATAAATTGTATAGAACTGTAAAATTATGTAAAAAAATATAAGTTTCTGTAAGAAACTGTAAAGTGTTACACTTTCTTACATTTTATTATATCTTTTCATTCGTTTTTTACATTTTTTTACACTTTTTTACGTTACGTTAAAATAAATGAAAAAATGCCAAATTTTAAAAAAGTAAAAAACGGTAAGAAAATGTAAGAAACTGTAAAAATATGTAAGAAAATGTAAGAAAGTGTAAAAAACGACCGAAATCCAATATAAATATACGATTACTTACATTTTCTTACGATTTCTTACGTTTTTTCACAGTTTATTACACTTTTTTAACATTTTTGATTTCCGCTAGGGGAACGGGGAACTTATACAAATTTTTTAAACTTGACCTTATAATTGATAACATTTGATATTATAATTATTTAATAATATAGAAACAACCTCAATAATATTAACAATATCAAATCATTCGTAATATATATGGAATGTATAACAAAATGAGAAAAACAATGCAATATTAAGAGGAGGGGAGGAGGAGGGGGGATGAGGCGCGAGGAGGAGGGCGGTGGAGGGGGGAGGAGGGGTTTTGAGGAGCAAATGTAATACTAAAAACTCCTATTTCTAGTCTCATTTTTCCGTTATTTTGAGGAGTGGTTGAGGAGGGGCTGTAAGGAGGGGGAAGGAGGGGTCGGAGGGGCTGGGTACCCTACAAGCCTCTTACAACTATATACTATAGGAATATATATATATATATATATATATATATATATAAAAACTTGTATAACGTTAGTTCCCAGGACCCCATGTTACTGTATACCTATACGTGACTAAAGAAAGAATGTCTCTTATGGGGGCCGATGTCCTCAAAACTGACGTTAAACATATGTAGATTCAGGGACTGTCCCCAAAACTAATAAATGTCCTCGAAACCAACGTTAAACATCTGGAATGTCCTGGAAACTAACATAAAACACACACACACACACGCACACACATATATATATATATATATATATATATATATATATATATATATATATATATTTAAATATATCAGTAATTTTATTTCAGGTGGGGGGGGGGGGCTTCGCCCCCCACAGCCCCCTTAGTGGGGGCTTCGCCCCCTACACCCCCACCAGGGGCTCTGCCCCTGGACCCCGCCCTGCGCCCCACATCAAACCCGCCATACCTCATTGCCTACCAACAACAAACTTTATTGTTTCTTTTATTTTGTTTTATTTAGATGGGACATTTCAACATAATAACTATATCCTCAAGGATTTTCATTCATGGTCACAAAATGATTTCGTAGATTCATTCGTCATCGAATATCATTTAATGTGTGATATCAGGAATATGGTTACGAGTCGTGAGGATGGAATATTATATTTGCTTATTCTTTGGCTCAATTTTATATTTAATCAAAAATTTAATCTTTGTTTTTTAATTTTATTTTTAAGGTTTAAACTTGAAGAACTTCTATTAATCACATTGTTAATAGAAGATTAGATTATATACAATATTAGCTGCCTGTCTACGACCAAGTTTTAGAAAAAAATAATTTGTTTCTTGGGCCAACTTAGAACAATTTTAAGTAAAAAAACATTTACGGATTTAATCTTTTAATTTTTGTTACTTCAACATCAATTTATATTTCTTATTATATATTTTTAATAGTGTTTTAGTTTACATAATATTTGGCAGTTTGTAAACAGTAGATATTTCTTTTTTTTAAATTATGTTTTCAATGTGTTTATCTCATTTTATAGCACAGTGTGACCTAAGTTCACACTTAAGTCACGCCTACCCGTGACTTAAGTAGTCGATTATTGCACCGTGAGGTTAGCGCGCGAGCGTAGCGAGTAGACTGATTAAGGTACGGATAGGCGTGACAGCGGACTTAGGTAAACGTGATATAAAATATCGTACGATACATGTGACTTCAGTGGCAGTATCGTAATGTACTATTTTAACATTGTAATTAAATGTAATTTTATATCTTATGATTATATTTTTATAATTATATGATCTTTCGAATGTTATATTGATTTTTGCGATATTATTTAAAGCTATTGCATTGAATAATTCTTTGTCAAATCGAATCATGTTAAATAAGCGAAAATTGAATATGTAAAGTGTCGTATTTATAGGTTTAAATAATCAGGATTGATTTTACATTAAAATATTAATTGGGGAAAAGTTTTGTTTAGATGTTATCCATACTTATATCTTTTGCATTTAATATTTTTGTGTAAAGTCAAATCGTTGAAATAAGCGAAAATCGTCCATTTTATGTATGTTTTGGCGTTAAAAATTGTTTGGATTTAACTCGTCGGGAATTGATTGTACAAAAAAATGTTTCATAGGAAAAAGTTTTGTTTTAATTATCTATAACTTTTACATTCAAAATTTTTGTGTAAAATCAAATCCTGTCAAGTTATAGCAGAAAATCGTCCATTTTATGTATATTTAGGCGTTAAAAATCGTTTTTATGAGTTCAACTCGTCAGGAATTGATTGTACAGAAAAATGTTTAACAGAAAAAAGTTTTGTTTTAATATTATCTATAACTTTTATATTTAACATTATTGTGTAAAATCAAATCCTGTAAAGAAATAGCAAAAAAAAAACGACTATTTTTGATGATTTTAGCGGTTTTTTCGCTATTACATTGTTAAATATTGTTCATAGAAAACAATTTTCCATGTAAAAAAGACGTGTTTTAATTAGTTTTAGCAGATGCATTTGTTGTTTTTTGACGTAAAATTAATTTTGTTCACATTATGTTCAAAAATCGATTTTTTCAAATTTTTATTTGTTCTGGCGTTTTTTTATTTGTTGATCGATTCGGTTCGGTATAAGACTGGAGCTTACTTATAATTAGACGAGTATCTGGGCCAAAATTTGTTAAGATCTATTGGAAATTCGCTGAGATATTCCATAAACTTGACTACATACGAACGGACATACACACATACACCATAAAAAACGCCTAAAATGAACTAATTCTGGGTGAAAAATAGTTTTTATGCAACAAATTGTTCGTTTTTGAAGTGTTACAATTTTCGCTCTAGTGAAAATATAAGGCTCTCCCGAGAAGCGGTCGTGTCTAAAAAATCATTTTTATAAGTTTAGTTCGTCTGGGTCTGATTGTACATGAAAATGTTAAATGGGACAAATATTATCTATAACTTTTGTTTGTATAAAATCAAATCCTGCTACGTTATAAACGAAAATCGGCGATTTTAGGTATATTTAGCCGTTAAAAATCGTTTCTTTGGATTTAACTCGTCAGAAATTGGTCGTAGCAAAAAATGTTCAATATAAAAAAGTTTTGTTTTAATATTATCTATAACTTTTACATTTAAAATTTTTGTGTAAAGCCAAATTCTGCTCAGTTATAAACGAAAATCAGCCATTTTATGTACATTTAGGCGTTAAAAACCGTTTTTTTGAATTTAACTCATCAGGAATTGATCATACAAAAAAATGTCGAATAGGAAAAAGTTTTGTTTCAATTTTATCTATAACTTTTGTATTTAACATTTTTGTGTAAATTCAAATCCTGTAAAGTAATAGCAAAAAAACGACTATTTTTGATGATTTTAGCGATTTTTTCGCTATTACATTGTTAAAAATTGTTCATAGAAAAAAATGTTCAATGTAAAAAAGACGTCTTTTAATTAGTTTTAGTAGATGCATTTGTTGTTTTTGACTTAAATTTAATTTTGTTCACCGTATGCTCAAAAATCGATTTTTTCAAATTTTTATTTGCTCTGGCGTTTTTTTATTTGTCGATCGATTTGGCTCGGTAGAGAACTGTCAGTTACTTATAATTAGACGAGTATATTCCCCAAAGCCCGTTTGGATCCGTCGAAATTTCGCTGAGATAATCGGGTTACTTGATCACATACATACGTACAGACATACATACATCTCTGAAAACGCTTAAAATGTACTTCTTTTGGGTGGAAAATAGTTTTTATGTTGTAAATTTTCAGAATTTGAAGTGTTACAATTTTCGCCCTGACGAAAATATAAGGCTCTCCCGAGAAGCGGTCGTGCCTAAAAATGACTGATTTTTCGACCTTTTTTTAATTTTGTGTACGCAGCTGGTTCTTTACCATTATTTATAATTGTTTTTTTATTTTTTATTGAAGGGCAAAAATTTTGAGCTTTAGTTCATTTGACTGCATAAACTTTGGAATTCCCAATAAGTTAAGAGTTCCTGAGATTTACTCGCATATTAACGTGAATTATTTATAATACAAAGTAATATTAACTATGCACATCTCTTTTTAGATGGTAAACGGTAAGCAACTGTAATAAATAATTTCTACTCTATGTTTAATTTTTTGACTATAATAAAAAATCTCTTAAATACTGAAAATTAATATTTGAAAAATTTATAACTCTTTGAATACTGGTTCTTCGTAGATGTCGAATGCAACATTTAAATCTTATAATTGACTGAATTTTGAAGAAACAATTATTCTGATCGCAATAGATTGTTTCTATTTGTTTAAATTAAGTTTTGGTTTAAAGAAATGCATTAAAATCAAGGTTTTTAAAAAACAATTTTGTTAAATTGTAACCTCGAAATTTAGGGTCTACGAATCAAACTCTATAAAAAGCGATGGTTATTTTATCCAATTGCATAAATGGGTAGACAGAAGCGAAAAAATTTCCAACTCCTGGGCCAGGTAGAATCGTTAGAAACTGAAAAACGGCTCTCGAGAGTCAAAGCGACAGTCAGCACGTGCACGCTCATATGACAACATTGCCGCCGAAACCGCAGCACGCGGCCTCAGGCTCCGCTCCCCTTTCCCCTCCGGCAGCTTGCTGTTTGTATATATATATATATTCGAGCGCAGATAGCTCTCGCGTGCTGCGCTGGCCGAGCCCGTCTTTCTCCCAATTCCCCCACTTCGCGCCGACCAGTACACTCATAGGGCGTATTCGGGCGCAGACGACTCGCGAGCTGCGAGGCACTTCGTGCTGATTGGTACACTTATAGTGCATAACGAAGCGTCCGCCAGAAACCAGCCAGCGGGCGCAAGCCGAGCCTTTTTCGCGTAAAATGCGCTCTGTTCAACTCGCTCGCAATCATATGATAAGTCTCTCGGAAAAAAACAGTGAACATATATTGATACATTTTTTCTCCTCTTTCCAGTTATGCTATTGTTTATTCTCCGAAATGCTTTTTTAGCTCAAAAACTTGAGTTGAAAGGTCGGACCGATTTTTCTAAAAGAAAAACATGTTTTTTTTTTTTTGAACTTTTTTCATTCGAAAGTACAAGTCTTCAGTTTCAAAACCCCAAATTTTCAAGTTGGAGAAATGAAGGGTTCATAAGTAATTAAATTAAAAAGACGGCGGGGCGTTGCAACAGTTTAACCTTTAGACTGCTGGCATTTTTACGTTAAAAATGAATATTTTTAAAAGGTAAAATTTATTTATATAAATATCTAATATGTCGAAGCGAGTTTTCAAGGTCACAGCTGGCTCATATATGAGTCAGGTCCGCAGTCTAAAGGTTAATAAAATGAAATGATAGTGTTACAGGAACTTTTTTTGATGATTTTAACCTTTGTTTCGGTTTTGATCATATACATCTTTTTTCTCTTTTATATAAACTTAAAACTAATTCTTTTTTTTTCAAACAGCGATCTTCATATTCACAAACCTTGAGGGAGTTTTTATCCAAAAGGACATTTTTAACTTCTCTGGGTTTCTTGGAAAAGTTCGTCCCTATTGACCAAGAAGCGGCCCAATCAATTCTCATGCATTTTTCCGTACGCGGTTGCGCGAAAGCGCTGCTCTGCTTCAACAGAAAAATCTTCAAAATGATGAAAAAGATTATGGAAGTCGTATTTGTTTTTATAGTATTGCCCAGTTCCATCAGTGAAACAAATATCTTTTTTGGCGAAATCAAGAGAGTTTTTTATTAGGGTAATTGATTATAATTTTTTAGATAAACTGCTACGGCAGCACGAGATAAATTGTCTCAAAAAAGTATCATGCTTTTTTAAGTTTTAAAATTTAATTCTCTATAATAAAGGACTAATGCTGCCAAACTACACTGATTAGTGTTGCAGTGAAATGATTTTGCCGCTTTTTGGTAAAAAAGACGTACTTTTCCAAGAAACCTAAAAGAGAATTTAAAAATTCTTCTCTGGATGAGTACTCCCTCAAGGTTTATAAATATGAACTTCACTGTTTGAAAATAAAAATATGAGTTTTAAGTTTATATAAAAGAGAAAAAAGATGTCTTCAAATGATGAATTAGAAACGATGAATTAAAATTAAAACAAAGGTTAAAATCAGCAAAAAGAGTTCCTGTAACTCTATTATTTAATTCTATTAAACTGTTAGCACACGTTAAGAGGCTTGAACTATAACAATTGTCATGGTCGGAAACTTTAGAAGTATACTCACCTATCCAAAAAGTAAAGAAATCTAAATTTGAGACAAGACCTATTCAATTAAATTCAGATACAAGATATTAGTAAATTAACAAAAAATTGCAAAAGATGGAACACCAAGAATTGACTTATAATAAAAAAAAAGATTGAAAAATTTATTATATGATATTTATTAAGTACGAAACAACGAAATAGTGAAATACGTCGGCAACAGCGCGCTCCGGCGTAGCGTACAAAGCAAGCGTGGCGACTCGCCGCCGTCTTTTAAATGTTATTATTTATGAACCCTTCATTTCTCCAACTTGAAATTTTTGGGTTTCGAAGATGAAAACTTGTACTTTTGAATGAAAAAATTTATTTAAAAAAAAAAAATAGTATTCTTTTAGAAAAATCGGCCAGAACTTTCAACTCAAGTTTCTGACCGCATAAAAGCATTTCAGAGAATAAACAATAGCACCACTGGAAAGAGGGGGAAAATCTATCGATATATGTTCTTTGTTTTTTTCCAAGAGACTCAGCATATGATTATGAGAGAGTTGAAAAAAGCGCAAAGGGTAGTTGTTCCGATTAGCGTTTAAGGAAGCTTCCCGGTTTGTCGCGATTTTTTGAACTCATTTAACAATGCACGAATGTGAAATTAATACTTATTGATAGTTTAATTTTAATCTAAATACGGAAATATTTTTTTCTACAAAATATCAACTCTATCGAAAGTTATATTAAAAGTAAAAAAAATCATTTTTGCCTACATTTGTGTGCCCCAAGAGACGGCGATGAACGCAATTGTATTCCCCCAATTAATGTGCTTGTACACGTTTGTGTGCTCCCGATTAGTCTACTTTATCATCATAAGAAATATCATTTTCAATATAATCAAACCTATAAATATACAAATTATGATAATATATTAGCGTTTCACATATTTATTACCAAAATATACTAATTTACCCGTGCTACGATTTGGAAGTTCATTGATATATTTTGCATCGGCTTCTTATGAAATTTTCTTCTTTTTGACGTTAATTTTGAATTCACTTCCAAAATCTATTGCCAGTAAAAGTATAATTTAATAAAAATAAGGTTATAACACTCTTTTCTATAACGTGATGAAATATTTCTACACGAAAAAACGTAGTTTGTACAATCACTTTTGAGCGACGTATAATCTAACAAACGTTATGTTTACGCTCTATCGGCACGCACAAATGCTGATTGCGTGCGGTATTACTGGACAAAGTCATTTAAAATACGAGAAACATCTTGAAATTTGTTATAAATGGTTATTGTGTAAGTTTTTACTTTTTATACTTCAAATTACTATTATACATTATATTTTCTTATAAAATTATTGTTGTTTCTTAGCACCTTCGAATAAGAAAAAGTAATGAATCTTTCCAAATCACATGTTGTGCTTTTTAAAGCATTATTGCAATGTTAGTACTGACTAAAAAAATTTGACACTTAAATCTTATAAAAGCTAAACAGATTAATTTTTGAACGAAAATTATTTCAATGCTGTCTTCGTATCAGCTTATTTGTATGACGCGTTCTCGGACGCGTTTAAATAACAGAGCACCCAAATAGGGACAGGTACACAAATCGGGGCTCGCTGGCTGGTTTCTAGCGGAACTCGTATATTGGGGCCCAGCCGAATCTCGCAAGTTATGTTGGCCGAGCCGCTTTGTACCTACTCCAGCTGGTACAGACTTTCAGGTTAAAAAACGATATGCAGTCATTTTCTTTCTTGCGATATCTCATTGGGAGAGTTCATCTCAACGTTCTCTACAAAATACATGTTATTCAGAGATTCAAAAGTGGGTTTAAGACACAGTACATCGCCCTGGGGGGATTTTCCGGAAAAGCGATTTCGTTCATAATTTTTTTCTAAGCATTTGGTGACTGTATCTACAAGAAACCGTCGAAAAAATTTTCCGAGCGACGTAATTGCGGCTCTGGGAATTTTTTTTCGTGTTTAAGACACAGTATATCGCCTTGGGGGGCTTTTCCGGAAAAGCTATTTCGTTCATGATTTTTTTCTAAGCATGTGGGGACTTGGTCTACAAGAAACCGTCGAAACATTTTTCCGAACGATGTAATTGAAGGGCCGGATGCAATAAGGGGGTTAGCGCTCGAAAACCCGTAAAAGTATTGTACAAGTGACTAAAATTTCAATGTAGCCAAATTAATTTTTAAAGAATATCGCCTTGTAGGGAATGAAAAGAAGTATTTTTACCTAGAAGGAATTTTTTTTATTCGACTTTCTTTTTAATATAAAAATTAAAAACTGAAAATTTTGTTCATCTATTTTTAATAGCTTTCAAAAACATTAATCGTCCAAACTTGGTCAAATATGATCGAAATATTTTGAAATTTGACAGGGACGTGCAGAATACTCCAGCGTTGTCTATGGGATTGATAAAAGGATCTAAATCGATAATTGTTAATAATTATTTAATTGCAAATATATTGCGACGGTAATTACGTTTTCTTAACTTTAACGGAAAAAAGTATCGAGGGAAGTTGAAGCTAGGAAAAACTTCCAGCGAGACATTTGTTCCTTAATAGTCTAATAAGTTTCTGTCAAAGTTTCAAATTGATTTAATAATAAATGACTTAAATAGAGCGTTATTAATAAAGATGCGCGCTAGCAACATCGGCGGCGCGGCGCGGCGTGAGCTCAGACTGCGTCGCACACGTTTTCGCAGTGGCTATCACGTTTATAAAAATTAAAGAATTATTACGTTATTGTGTATGTGTGTGTGTGTGCGTGTGTGTGTGTGTGTGTGTGTATGTGTGTGTGTGTGTGTGTGTGTGTGTGTGTGTGTGTGTGTGTTTGTGTGTGTGTGTGTGTGTGTGTGTATCCTTATGATAGTATTAATGAACATATTAAATTTTAAAGTACAAATTTATTTATTAACATACTAACAAAATGTAATTATATGTACAGTGCGTTGACTTATAAACTGTATTTTTACGTTATATAAAACATAATATCGTTACATAATAATTCGTTAATTTTTATAAACGTGATACATCAGTGCAAAAACATGTAAACACAGGCTTAGCTCACGCCGTGCCGCTGATGTTGCTAGCGCGCGTCTTTATTAATAACGCTCTATTTAAGTCATTTATTATTAAATCAATTTGAAACTTTGACAGAAACTTATTAGACTATTAAGGAACAAATGTCTCGCTGGAAGTTCTTCCTAGGTTCAACTTCCCTCGATACTTTTTTCCGTTAAAGTTAAGAAAACGTAATTACCGATCGCAATATATTTGCAATTAAATAATTATTAACAATTATCGATTTACATCCTTTTATCAATCCCATACGCAACGCTGGAGTATTCTGCACGTCCCTGTCAAATTTCAAAATATTTCGATGATATTTGACCAAGTTTGGACAATTAATGTTTTTGAAAGCTATTAAAAATAGATGAACAAAATTTTCAGTTTTTAATTTTTATATTAAAAAGAAAGTCGAATAAAAAAAATTCCTTCTAGATAAAAATACTTCTTTTCATTCCCTACAAGGTGATATTTTTTAAAAATTAATTTGGCTACATTGAAAATTTAGTCACTTGGACAATACTTTTACGGGTTTTCGAGCGCTAACCCCCTTATTGCATCCGGCCCTTCAATTGTGGTTCCGGAAATTTTTTTTCATGTTTAAGATATAGTATATCGCCCTGGAGGGGCTTTTCCGGAAAAGCTATTTCGTTCAGAATTTTTTTCTAAGCATTCGGGGACTTGATCTACAAGAAACCGTCTTAACATTTTTCCGAACGACGTAATTGCGGCTCTGGGAATTGTTTTTCATGCTTAAGACACAGTATATCGCCTTGGGGGGGCTTTTCCGGAAAAGCTATTTCGTTCATGATTTTTTTTTAAGCGTGTGGGGACTTGGTCTACAAGAAATCGTCTTAACATTTTTCCGAGCAACTTAATTGCGACTCTGGGAATTTTTTTTCATGCTTAAGACACAGTATATCGCCCTGGGGGGGCTTTTCCGGAAAAGCTATTTCATTCATAATTTTTTTCTAAGCATTTGGGGACTTGATTTACAAGAAACCGTTGAAACATATTTCCGAACGACGTAATTGTGGCTCTGGGTTTTTTTTTTCATGCTTAGGACACAGTACATCGCCCTGTGGGTGCTTTTCCGGAAAAGCTATTTCGTTCATAATTTTTTTCTAAGCATTTGGGGTCTTTGCCTACAAGAAGCCGTCGAAACATTTTTCCGAACGACGTAATTGCTGCTCTGGGAATTTTTTTTTGTGTTTAAGATACAGTATATCGCCCTGGGGGAGCTTTTCCGGAAAAGCTATTTCGTTTATAATTTTTTTCTAAGCATTTGGGGACTTCATCTACAAGAAACCGTTGAAACATTTTTTCGAACGACGTAATTGCGGCTCTGGGAATTGTTTTTCATGCTTAAGACACAGAATATCGCCCTGGGGGGGCTTTTCCGGAAAAGCTATTTCGTTCATAATTTTTTTCTAATCATTTGGAAACGTTATCTACAAGAAACCGTCGAAACATTTTTCCGAACGACGTGATTGCGGCTCCGGGATTTTTTTTCCCGTTTTCGACACACTATGTCGCCCTGGGGGGGCTTTCCCGGAAAAGTTATTTCGTTCATGATTTTTTTCTTAGCATCTGGGGACTTGATCTACAAGTAAACGGTCTTAACATTTTACCGACCGACTTAATTGCGGCTCTGGGAATTTTTTTTCATGTTTAAGACAAAGTATATCGCCCTGGGGGGGCTTTTCCGGAAAAGCTATTTCGTTCATAATTTTTTTCTAAGCATTTGGGGACTTGATTTACAAGAAACCGTTGAAACATATTTCCGAACGACGTAATTGTGGCTCTGGGTTTTTTTTTTCATGCTTAGGACACAGTACATCGCCCTGTGGGTGCTTTTCCGGAAAAGCTATTTCGTTCATAATTTTTTTCTAAGCATTTGGGGTCTTTGCCTACAAGAAGCCGTCGAAACATTTTTCCGAACGACGTAATTGCTGCTCTGGGAATTTTTTTTTGTGTTTAAGATACAGTATATCGCCCTGGGGGAGCTTTTCCGGAAAAGCTATTTCGTTTATAATTTTTTTCTAAGCATTTGGGGACTTCATCTACAAGAAACCGTTGAAACATTTTTTCGAACGACGTAATTGCGGCTCTGGGAATTGTTTTTCATGCTTAAGACACAGAATATCGCCCTGGGGGGGCTTTTCCGGAAAAGCTATTTCGTTCATAATTTTTTTCTAATCATTTGGAAACGTTATCTACAAGAAACCGTCGAAACATTTTTCCGAACGACGTGATTGCGGCTCCGGGATTTTTTTTCCCGTTTTCGACACACTATGTCGCCCTGGGGGGGCTTTCCCGGAAAAGTTATTTCGTTCATGATTTTTTTCTTAGCATCTGGGGACTTGATCTACAAGTAAACGGTCTTAACATTTTACCGACCGACTTAATTGCGGCTCTGGGAATTTTTTTTCATGTTTAAGACAAAGTATATCGCCCTGGGGGGGCTTTTCCGGAAAAGCTATTTCGTTCATAATTTTTTTCTAAGCATTTGGATACGTTATCTACAAGAAACCGTGGGAACATTTTTCCGAACGACGTAATTGTGGCTCTGGGAATTTTTTTTCTTGTTTAAGACACAGTACATCGCCCTGTGGGGGCTTTTCCGGAAAAGATATTTCGTTCATAATTTTTTTCTAAGCATTTGCGGTCTTTGTCTACAAGAAGCCGTCGAAACATTTTTTCGAACGACGTAATTGCGGCTGTGGGAATTTTTTTTTGTTTAAGATACAGTCTGTCGCCCTGGGGAGCTTTTCCGGAAAAGCTATTTCGTTTATAATTCTTTTCTAAGCATTTGGGGACTTGATCTACAAGAAACCGTCTTAACATTTTTCCGAACGACTTAATTGCGGCTCTGGGAATTTTTTTTCTTGTTTAAGACACAGTATATTGCCCTGGGGGGGGGGGGGCTTTTCCAGAAAAGCTATTTAGTTCATAATTTTTTTCTAAGCATTTGGATACGTTATCTACAAGAAACCGTGGAAACATTTTTCCGAACGACGTAATTGTGGCTCTGGGAATTTTTTTTCTTGTTTAAGACACAGTACATCGCCCTGTGGGGGCTTTTCCGGAAAAGATATTTCGTTCATAATTTCTTTCTAAGCGTTTGCGGTCTTTGTCTACAAGAAGCCGTCGAAACATTTTTTCGAACGACGTAATTGCGGCTCTGGGAAATTTTTTTTTTGTTTAAGATACAGTATGTCGCCCTGGGGGGCTTTTCCGGAAAAGCTATTTCGTTTATAATTCTTTTCTAAGCATTTGGGGACTTGATTTACAAGAAACCGTCTTAACATTTTTCCGAACGACTTAATTGCGGCTCTAGGAATTTTTTTTCATGTTTAAGACATAGTATATCGCCCCGGCGGGGGGGGGGGGGGGCTGTTCCGGAAAAGCTATTTCGTTCATAATTTTTTTCTAAGCGTGTGGGGACTTGATCTACAAGAAACATTTTGAAACATTTTTCCGAACGATTTAATTGCGGCTCTGGGAATTTTTTTCATGTTTAAGTCACAGTATATCGCCCGGGGGGGCTTTTCCGGAAAAGCTATTTCGTTCATAATTTTTTTCTAAGCATTTGGGGACTTGATCTACAAGAAACCGTTGAAACATTTTTTCGAACGACGTAATTGCGGCTCTGGGATTTTTTTTCCCGTTTTCGACACTCAGGGTTCCTACAGACCCTGGAAAACCGGGAAATCCGGGAATTCTCCGGGATATTTTTTTTACCTCCGGGAAACCGGGAAATATCCGGGAATTTCCAGTCTGATCCTGGAAATTTTTACATAATGTAGTTTTTGTATGAATGTGTGTGTGCGGTTTCGTACATATACAGACAAAAATAATGTTACATAGTGCAGCCTGCGCAGAGAGGTCGCTACGCACAGGCACCGCATGGTTGCGACGTTGCGTGCTCAGTCGCACTCGCACGTCTCTATTAGTCGTGTCGTGATTGCCGTGTCCCGTATAAGTATTTCTTGTAAACAAAGAGCGCGCCCCAACACGCTAGGTCACCGGCCGGCTCCCGTGTTTTGAACTTGTAGTGGCTATACTCTCTCTGGCAAGCGGCACTGCTTTACTTCTTCTGTTTATGTGAATTCATCGTTAGCTGTATGCGGAGCTGATCTGAAGTGAATTTGATTTCGGATACTTGGTAATCTTTCTTTAGACTTGAAAAGTCTCAGTGAAAGTTAGAGGTTAGGAATTTTTCTTATTATTCATAAATATTTGCGTTATTCGTGCATGTATAATATAATTATGCAAAATCCGTATAAAAAGAAATTATGTACTAATAATGACTTAACCATCATATAACCTCAATTAAATACTCTTACTTGTATCCGTTTTTACGAGTTTTTCTTGAATGCAATATTTTTTACAATAATATCGCGTTTTAATGTCCTTTCATTTATTTTTTATTAAATAGAACTATATTTTATTATTACTTTTTTTTAACTTCAATAAACGTAATAAGTTGTTTATTCTTATTGGTATTATTTGGATTTCGTAATCTTTATCATTCCTAATGATTTTCTATAAAATTAATTTTTGTTTCAATTAATATAAATACATTTATTTATCATATTATTTTGCATATTTTAAATATTTTTATGTATTTATTTTGACGTTAAATATTTTTTTTTTCAATAGGTTGATTTCTTTGATAGAAATTACACATACAAAAATTTCTTGCAGTAATAGAATCTCGAAGCATTGATCCACCAAAATGGTACATAGTAATAAATTAGTACTTTGTTTAAATGTTTGGCGGTAATTTTTATTGAAATGGGTAAGTAAAATTATTTATAAGTGCGCGTTTTTTATTACGGTTCAATTGAAATTAATTTTCTTATATGATTGTAGGTTAACTAATCAAATGTAGTCACTCAATTTATTGTGATATTATCTATTAAGTTATTTTAATAAAAAGCAAAATGTCAGTAGGCAATAATAGGGCCTTTAATATCGAGTGGACTAAAGATAAATTATTTGAAGCATGGCTTCGACCTTCGCAAGAAAGCAAGTATAAAGCTTATTGTTCCTTTTGTTCTAAATCGTTTGATTTAAGTAATATGGGCATAACCGCCGTTAAAAGCCATGCAAAAGGTTTAAAACATGTCGAAAAACAAGAAATTCATAAAAAACAAGCAAATATTGGATGTTATTTTTTATCTAAAGATAAAAATGATAATCTAGATAATATATCTACTAATCTAGTCGCAGGAGCTACGTCTAATTTACAAGATATAAGTAAAACAAGTGATTCTACATTTCAGCGACTAACTCATTCACAGAATATCCTGCCTTTCCTTGCAAAGGACGAATTTACTAAGTCTGAAATTATCTGGGTACTTACGGTGGTGTATAATCATTTATCATTTAATGTAGGTGCTAAATGTGCCACAGCAATTAAACTAATGGTAAAATCTTTTAATGAAGATTTCGTTAATAAAATACATTTAGGTAGTGATAAAATTGCTTACACGATATATTATGGCTTAGGACCATATTTTTCGAAAAATACTATAAATAGAATTTTAAGTAGTGATACTTATGCTGTTTCATTTGATGAATGTTTTAATAAAATTACAAAAAAGAGCAAATGGATATACATGTCAAATTTTGGAATAAAGATATTCAACAAGTTGAGAATAAATATTTGGGATCAGCCTTTCTTACGCACACAAAAGCTTCCGATTTACTTGCTGAATTTAAAAATCAACTTAAAACGCTAGATATTGAAAATCTAACTCAGATCTCGATGGATGGACCAAACGTAAACTTCAAATTTTTTGAAGATTTTCAAAAAGATTTAAGTAAGGAGACAGACGGTAAATCTAAATTATTTCAACTTGGATCCTGTGGTTTACATACAATTCATAATGCTTTCAAAAATGGCTTTATTGCTAGTCAATGGGAGATTTCAGAGTTCTTAAAAGCTATTTACTATTTATTTAATCATTCGTCAGGTCGGAGAGGCGATTACATGAAATACACAGGCTCAAGCGGGCCGCACAAATTTTGTCCAACTAGATGGGTTGAAAATTTAATAGCAGCTGAAAAAGCTGAACGTGAACTTGATAGTTTATATAAATATAAAGAAGAAATAGAAAATACCAAAGATAAATCAAAAGTTAATGTGAAAACAAATAAAAATTTTGTAATTATGGTGCAACATTTGACAGACAAATTATTGAAAGCTAAATTAGCTTTTTTTGCTACTATCGCTGGCGATGTAGAAATATTCTTAAAAGAATTTCAAGATGAAAAGCCAATGATGCCATTTCTTTATACAGACCTTAAAATTCTTGTTAAAAATTTATTAGAAAGATTTGTTGAGCAAGAGGTTATTCTAAAGGAGACTGATTATTGGAAAATTGATTTAAATAAAGAAGAAAATTTACTTAAGTTAGGCAAAATAAATATAGGACATAAAACTAGAGCTGCTCTTCGTAGTTGTAAAGGTTTAAGTCAAGAAAGTCATCAGAAGTTTCAAAGAGGCTGTCGCATTATCTTGAAAACTATTGTTCAAAAGATATTGGAAAAATCACCTATTAAGTATCCTTTGGTTAGATATTTAAGTTTCTTTGATCCTGCACTAATTTTAAGAAACAAAAAGATCAGTACTTCTCGACTAACTAAAGCATTAGGCGTATTTGTTGAATGCAACAGAATCAGCGGATTAGATGCTGATAAAGTTGAAAGAGATTTCAAGCAGTTAATTGAAAACCCTAAATTTGAAAAAGCTGCACAAAATTTTAGTCGGAAAACTGATCGCCTTGACGATTTTTGGATGAAATCAATAGACCAGTATGATTGTTCTCAAGATTTAGCAAAAATTTTACAAATGATATTTGTTTTATATCACAGCAATGCTACCCCGAACGTGGTTTTTCTATCAACAAACAATGCTTATTTGACAATCAAAAAGAGAAATCACTCGTAGCTATAAGGCACGTTTGGCACGCTGTTCACGATTGTGGTGGTATTGAAAATATTCAAATTTGTAAAAGCATGATACATGCTGTTAGAAATTCAAGAAGTTTATGGGAAGAAGATCTCAAGAAGCAAAGAGAAACCAGACTAAAACAGTCATCTGAAGAAGATGAGAAAAAAAGAAAAAAGAAAATAATTGATGATTTGGAAAGCCAAAGAAAGAAGTTAGCTGAAGTAAGTGCAAGAGAAATCCAAAGACTTGAAGATGAGATTTGCGATTTAAAAAAACAGTAAAATATTAGTTTTATATAAGTTTTTGAAAGATTTAGATTAATTAAGTTCTTAGCATTTAGAAAAAATAAATGATATAAGTTATGACATGACTTTAATAACAAAATAATATAATAAAAGAAGACACGTTATGTTTACTAAAAATTTAATAACCGAGAGATTTTAATTTAAGTTGTTATTTGACAATTTTATAACAAAAAATTGATGCAATTAATATTTTGGTGTAAATTGATTGTAATCTTTTTACAAATAAAAATTTTTGAAATAATATGATCTCTAAGCTGATTTGATACGCACACACATACACCCACACACAATAAATATAAGGATCAATTGAACATTTTAATCCATTAAATAATCCTGGATATTTTTCTATTTTACACCTGGAAATCCGGGAAAAATCCGGGAATTTCATGGATTAAAAATTGTAGGAACCCTGACACTGTATATCGCCGTGAAGGGGTTTTCCGTAAAAGTGATTTCCTTCATAATTTTTTTTTAGGTCGTGTGGGACCTTTCCTTCAAGTACCAGTTGCAAAATTTTTTCTAGCGAAGTTATTGCGACTCTGGGAATTTTAGTTTTCGTGTGTGTCGCTATGGGAAAATTGACTTGTCTGTAAGGGTGGTTTTGGGGGTGGTTTATGGGGGGTGGCGAAGTGCTAAATTAGTTTTTACACGGTTTTTGGTCCATTCCTACCATGATTTATGGTTTTAAACCGGTTATAATGTAAATCGCAAATTTTAATATTTTCGTTCACTGTGAACGTTCGGAATTTCAAGCACATAAAAAAACTTTGTTAGCAAAGGACGATCTGACTGCCCCCCACCACCAAATTGCCCAACGTTTCGAGCCCGCTGCGGCTTCTCCTCAGGGACTGAAATGAAACCCACGATACACCTCCTTGTATACCCCCTTCTTTTCTGTTACTTCCACTACCATCCACTTTCCCCTCTCCAACTTTCCATTCTCACTTAAATTAATAAAGAATGATAAATGTTATCTAATTTACTTGACTTTATCATTAAATTTACATTATTCCGATTTCTTAGAATGTGAATGTTGGAAGTATGCGCGCTTCCCGCGTGTGTGTATATGAGTGTCTGTATGTGTGAGTGAAGGGAGCCCCCTCCTCGTCTCACTGCGTGCGGCTATCTCCGGGAGCGCCACTTCTCCCTGAGCGCTGGACTTGAACGGACGTGCGAATGAGAGAGAGAGAGAGAGAGAACGATCGAAAGCTTATTCAATAAACTGAACGTTAAACTTCAAGTGTGTGACTCGTTATTTTGCCTCATCCTCAACCAATATCCCAACAGGTTGTGGACCCAGAACGTTTGACTGTGCCGAGCCGGGAGGCCCAGGAGGTGGCAAACACAAAAGGTATGAGAGTGATAATAACCGGGTCGCGAGGAAAGGTCCTTTTGTCTCTATGAGACAAACAATGACTGCTGTCGCGCCGTGCGTGAAGAGTCGCGTTCGGGAGAAGGAAACTGTTTTGTGTTGTGAATGTGGGTGGATCGTGGACTGGAGAGGTTCAATAATTGAAGGCGTTTCGTGTGGAGATAAGTTGGTTTTATTGTCTTTGTCCGTTGTGCCGTAGCAGGCGTACATGGGTTGCCGTTCTCTCTCTGGCCGTCGCGCGTGAACTGAGGAGCCGGCCGGCGCTACGAAGTGCCGTCGGTGTGTCTTTGTTGAAGGAGGGGCGGTGAGAGAGGACCGCGTGGAGAGCGCTGATTGGCTGCGCTCTTGCTCGAGCCGTATATTGCCTTATAAGGCGTGATGACGTCAGCGTCTCCTCTGTTTGAGGCGTTGGATCGCCAACATTCCGCCCACCTTCGCCAGACTGGCGAACGGATCTCAGGTGGAAGGCTGGAGGAGAACGACCTTGGTGATGGGGCGACGAAGAGTTGTGTTAGCGGTGCGAAGATCCACCACGCGGGAGATACCATCCTTCCCTGGATGGATGGCGATGACACGGGTCAGCGGCCACTTGGCTGGCGGAGTGAGATCATTTCTTATGAGCACGAGATCGCCCACCGCTATAGGAACCTGCTGTTGCCTCCACTTTTGACGGACCAGAAGAGAAGTGAGATATTCCTGCGACCATCGATGCCAGAAGTGTTGGGCCAGCTGGCTAATTAGGAGCCAGCGCTTTCCAGGTGTGATGTTGACTTCCTTGACATCTTCTTCCGGAACTAAAAATGATGAGCGTTGTATAAGAAAATGTGAAGGTGATAGGAAATCAAGGTCAGTTGGATCGTCGGTGAGAGCAGTTAAAGGTCTCGAGTTGAGGCAGGCCTCGACCCGGCACATGAGTGTGGCGAGTTCAGAAAAGGTGAGAATTTGCTCTCCAATGACTCGACGCAGATGATGTTTCGCTGACTTAACTGCTGCTTCCCAAATACCTCCAAAATGGGGTGCACTTGGAGGGTTGAAAATCCAAGACGTGCCTTCCTTGGCAAGAGAATTTACAATTTGAGTTGAGTAAGAAGCAGAAGAGCTAACCATCTGTTTTAACAGAGCATCTGCACCTACGAAGTTCGTACATTGGTCAGAGTATAGGTTTTTGCAATGACCTCTACGAGCGGTGAATCGGTGGAAAGCAGCGATGAACGCTTCACTAGTGTAGTCCTCAACTACCTCGATGTGTACAGCTCGTGTAGCCATGCAGACAAAAATCGCAATATAACCTTTCATGGTTCCCTTTCCCCTAGTCTTAGTGAGACGAAGCTGAATGGGGCCGGCGTAATCGACACCAGAGCCCTCGAAAGGCGGGGAAGGGCGTACTCGAGCCTTTGGCAACTCACCCATTAGTTGAGTTGGCACACGGGCGGTAGGGCGTGAGCATGCTAGGCAAGTTCTGATGACTTTCTTGACTGCGGGTCGACCTTTCACTATCCAGTACTGACGTCTGAGTGTTGCAAGGGTTAATTGAACACCACCATGAAGAGTGCGCTGAAGAGCATCTCTTATTAATAAAGTTGTAAAGTGACAATCAGCTGGAAGGATAAGGGGATGCTTAGCATCTTCTCCGAGAAGTGAGTGAGAAAGACGACCGCCCACCTTGAGTAAATGATCTTGAATCAAGGGGTTTAGCGATAACAAAGGGCTTTTAGTCGAAAGTTTACCTTGCCTAACTAATTGTTGAAGTTCAGCCTTAAAGTAAGCAGTTTGAATTAGGTGGATCAAACAAAGTTTGGTGTTTCCAATCTCACTAGCACTAATTTCCTCAGAAGTCGGAGTGTGATGGCGTAGTAGGGATTGAAAGACAGAAGGAACACTAACGCCTAAATTAGACGACGTCGTACGCTGTATTTTCGAGCTGACTCGATTAATGAATCGAAAGCAGTAAGACGCTATTCGTAATAATTTATCTAATGAAGAGTACTCACTAATAAGACTCCAAACTTCTGGAGTATTCTCCACCGAATTTGGAGTGTTCTTACTAGCGACTAGAGTATAACTAGTCTGAAGATTGAGGCTATTCACGTTGAAATTGAGCTCGTCATGAGACCTCGACCAAGGTTCATGATTATCTGAGAGCCAGCCGGGGCCTTGCCACCATAAGCGATGCGAAGCTAGTTTTGAAGGCTCAATTCCTCGAGATATGACATCGGCGGGGCTGTCAGCAGAACGCACATGATGCCAATATGCGTCAGGTAATAGAGTGTGAATTTCCGAACACCTGTTAGCTACAAATACACCCCATCTTCACGGGTGGTCTTTCAGCCAAAATAGTACGTCTGCTGAGTCTGACCATAGATGAATACTCTCAACCTTAATTGGAAATGATTCGACAAAAGTTTTCACCAGAAGAGCAAGTAGCAACGCAGCGCAAAGTTCTAAGCGAGGTATGCTTAGTGTTTTAAGCGGAGCTACTCGCGTCTTAGCCACTTGAAGGGTGACGATCGCTTCTTGTGTCTGTATTAAGCGCAGATAGACTACAGCACCATATGCAAACTTAGATGCGTCTGCGAATCCGTGGATTTCAAGAAGTTCGCATTGTGGCGTGTATCCACTCCAGCGAGGGATTTTAATCTGACTAATAGAATGAAGATCTTGCAACCAAGTCTGCCACCGATTTGAGATATCGATAGGAAGTTCCTCATCCCAGCCAACTTTAAGTAGCCATAAGGATTGCATGATGATTTTAGCGGTAATGACTATGGGGGCCAACCACCCCATAGGATCAAAAAGACGAGCTATTCTTGAAAGAACAGAGCGTGTCGAGAAGGGCAATTCGATTGGCTCTTCTACGATGTGAAAGCTAAAGCAATCAGTATTAGGATGCCAGCCTATACCTAGAATTGGTACAGATATATCTGAGGCAAATAATGTAATGGAATCTGCAGCTAACATGTTCGAGGGTAGATAAGAGAGAACTTCAGTATTATTTGATGTCCATTTTCGAAGATTGAGATGACCTTGTTTAAAGAGTTGAATTAACTCATCTTGTTTTTTCCAAGCCTCGTCCAATGAATGTGCACCTGAAAGCACATTATCAGAATACATTTCTGTGCGAACAGCTTCAGCTGCGATCGGAAAAGTTTTACCATAGTCTTCTGCTAATCTCAGAAGAGTTCGTATGGCTAGAAATGGCGAACAGGCCAAAACATACGTCACTGTGGTCAATCGATAGGTTTGAATGGGTTCACTCTTGTCAAAACGCCATAAAATCGACTGAAAGGGTTGATCACATTGTTCGACACCGATCTGCCTGAACATTTTCTCCACGTCAGTTGATAGAGCGATCTTATACCTGCGCCAGGCACAGATCAAAGCGACGGGACTTTGAAGAAGATTAGGTCCAATGTGAAGAAGATCATTGACCGAAACACCTGATTTAGACTTACTCGAGCCATTAAACACTGTACGTAACTTGGTTGTCGTACTGGTTTCTTTGCACACACCGTGATGTGGTAAGAAGGCTTGAGACTTGTTAGAAGATGGATCAAATTTTGTGGAGAGTGACATATGACCAAGGTCAATGTACTCTTTCATGAAATCATTATAAGCTATTTTGAGTGTTTTGTCCTTGGCGAAGTTTGCTTTGAGACGATTGAGTGCGCGTAATGCAGCAGAATGAGAGCTCTCGGGATGAGCAGATCTCAACTGGTCTCGACTTTTCCAGGGTAGGCTTACTATATATTGCCCTGTTTCATCTTGACGAGCTGTTTTTTGATAGAAGTCCTCGCATGCTTGTTCGTCAGGCGAGTAAGATTTTTTGTCGACAGGTATTTCCTCCGCCCTCCAAAAATCTTGTACGAGCTCGAATAGTTTGGCTTCATGCTCGCAGTTGTTCGAACAATGAAGAGATATTGAGTCTAGCCCTATTTCTGGCGTTGAAGAAGAGAGATTACCTGTCAAGAGCCATCCAAGTTTGGATCTAAGTGCTATCGGCTGAAGACTTTGGCCCTTAACTATTTGATTTTCAATGATTTGCGCATAAGCGCTTGCACCGAGTAGAATATCGATACGTGAAGGTTCGAGATACTTGGGGTCAGCTAGTTGCAGCCCTCTTAAGTATTCGAAATTTGTATTACCCCCTACGACGGGAGGCTTATACGATGAGAGTTTTGGCAAAACAATGCCATCAACTTCCAAAGAGAAAGTTGAATTGAAATGCGGTTGTATAGTAAGACGGGCTACTTTAGAAGAGACAGCAGCTGTCTTTTCACCTATACCTTGGATGTGCGTATGACTGGTTCTACAGTTTAGAGAAAGCAAGTTACACATAGCTTGTGTAACAATTGAGATTTGGGATCCAGGATCAATCAGCGCACGAACTAGAATTTTGGTTCCGTTAGGACCAAGGGCGTTAACCCTAGCGGTAGCTAAAAGTACTCCTGTACATTTAGTACTTTCTCCACTATTGAGGGAGACTGCTTGAAGAGCAGATTGATCGTCTTTAGAAATGACGAAATTGCCACAGTTTGGGCTAGAGGTGCTGGTCGCTGAGTCAATCTGATCAGTCTGTAACGAACTGATTGCTTGATAGTTGTCAGAGTGCACCATGGTGTGATGCTTGGCTTTACAAACAAAGCATCGGTACGTGGAAGTACAACTTTTAACGTTGTGCTTCCCTAGACAATTGAAACAAAGGTTTGAAGATTTAATTAATTCCTTTCGTTCAGGAACCGTTTTATTGATAAATCGTTCACATCTATTTGTGAAATGAGATTGATTGCAAAAAGAACATTTCTTTTTTGAAGGGTTCGTCGGAGAAGTCTGATGAGAATAAACCGACTGAGCATTGTCATGCACTGGTTTTCGAGATTTTGTATTAGGTGATTGTGCTTTTGAATTATTGTTCGCAGAAGATTTAGTACCTGCCTCGATAGCCTCCAGAGTGAGGGTTTGGCTTCGAAGAAAAGCTTGAAGTTGTTCCATTGTAGGTGGATCGACACTATCACCTAAGTGTCTTTCGCATTCTTTTCGCGTATTCAAATCAAGACGATTCAGTGTAAAGTGAACGATCAAATCACTACCTAAAGAAGCCGCTCTATTTAGAGAGGTCAGACTAGCTATGGAATTGAAGATTTCGCTATAAATCCGTTTGATTTCCGATGAAATATCTGACTTCATAGATTTGACTGCGAAGATTTCCGAGATATGAGAGTTAACAATACGCCGTTGATTTTCGTAATACTCGGTTAGAGTTGTCCATGCACGTTCATAATTATCACCAGCAATGGGAAGAGATTTAATTTTCTCAAGTGCTTCACCCGTAAGGTGAGTGCGAAGATAATGCAATTTGAGAACAGGCGTTAAGTCTTCACGTCGATGTATGACTGAACGAAAGGCGTCTCTAAAATTTTCCCAATCCGAGAATTTCCCCGAAAACTTTGGTAAATCTACTTTCGGCAACGATTGAAACGAAACGTTCGTAGATCGAGCAGTGCTTGCAGGCACTGGCTCAGCAGTCGAATTAGAAGATCCTTGAGCAGCATCTCTAGTTTCAAAAGTTTCTAAGTAATCAAGAAAGTCTCCTCTGCGGAGGTAAAAACTATCCTCAACCAGATCAAAGAGATTAGTTGTAAAATAGGCATGATCTTGATCAATATCCTCAACGAGCATAAGTTTCTCGTGATTTACCCGAAACGACGTAAAATTAGTTTCAAGTCCGGTTAGACATGATTTTGCATAACCTTTCGTCATATTATCTTTACCCTTAGATTTGAAATTTTTAAAGGAGTTTGTAATTTTAGCTTGGAGTGCCATCTGCTTAGCATGAAACGCCTCCATTTTGAGATCAAGTTAATTCAGACTAGTAACAAATTTGATTATTTAACCTAAGTATTGCTTGAACTATGTTTACCAACTCGAAAGTAAAATAACCATAAGTGAAAATTGTTACAATTAAGCCTTAGCCTAGGTTATAATACTTATGATAGTATGCACGGAGATATTCGCTTGAAGATGCGACGTTGCGCGACTGCTAACGTTCCCACGGTGATTCAGCTGTTGATCAGTGTTGACTGCTCGAAGGGGAGTAACTGCCAGTGTTGAATTCAGCAACTCCTGCAGCGTGTAATCAGCAACTGAATCCGGAAGGGTATCCAAATGTAGATAAGCAGCCTAAGTTGAGTCGCGATGTTGCATCCGCAGGCAGTAGTAAAACTGCAAGGTTCAATAATATAAGTATTTGCTAAGTCGAAAATTACATTCAATTTTCACAAGACTAGTTAAATATTACAATTAATTTTATAATAAACCCAAACTCAAATTAAATAGTGCTAGTCTCAAATTAAATTTACTCAATTTTAATTAAAGTAATGTGACTAAATAGAGATCATTAAATTCTCATTAAAAGTAATAAATGTACTAGATTGACTAGACGATAGTTGCAAATTTAATTTAAACAAATTGGAACGATACGTGTGTCCAAGTATTATGACAGTCGAGGTATCAGTTCGCTTCCTGTGGTAGTCCTTGGATGGACTGGTGTAGACCCCGTAGCGCAAGCTGCACGCGGGTACTCCGTGTCTTAACCGGTGTGAGCCCCGTAGCGTGTACGCCGCACGCGGGTACTCTTTATCTTGACTGGCGTGGACCCCCTAGCGCGTAGGCGCCACGCGGGTACTCCTTGAAATGAGAGGTGTGAACCCCGTTTCGACTCTTTGCACTAGCCGGCAACGATTAGATGATCATCGTACGATGGCGATGATTCTAGAGCTGGTTTACAACGCACGCTCTTCTATAGATTGCCACTTGTTGGTCTTGACTCCAACAAGATGGCTGCCGATCACCGTACGAACGCGGTGATTCTAGAGCTGGCTTTACAGCGCACGCTCTTGGCGGATTGAAGCTGGTCAGCGACGCACGCTTCTTAACAGAAATGCCACTTGTTGCTCTTGGCTACAACAAGATGGCTGATCATCGTAAAAGCGATGATTCTAGAACTGCCGATCATCGTACGAATGCGATGATTCTAGAGCTGGCTTTACAGCGCACGCTCTTGGCGACGTCTTGGAGTTGGTTGACACGCACACTCCAAGGCGCTTTCAGAAAATGGGGACAATAGCAATCGATGTGCTATTTCCCCTCGGAAGCCTTAGAAGGTGGCTTCCGAATTCACGCGACGGCGTAACAAACGAGAGAGAGAGAGAGAGACAGCAACGTACGCGCGCAGTCGGCATGCGTGAGCATGCGACTGTATCGGCACTCCCGACTACGAACACTTTAGATGCGTACCTGAAGAAGAAAGACTAGTCCTACGCCACTCGTGAGTAGACGTAGGGCGTAGAGAAAGGCTTCTTTGGCATGGCCATGGCGACGTCACTCCTTCTCCCACGATCCGGCTCGAAGGACCAAATGTTTTTTGTTGTTGTATGATGGGATCGTGGACTGGAGAGGTTCACAAATGAATAAGTTTTCGTGTAGAGAAATGAAATGGTTTTATTCAAGTGCCGTCGTGCTTCTTGGCGTACAGGTGTTGCTTCTCTCTCTCTCTGGCCGTCGCGCGTGAACTGAGGAGCCGGCCGGCGCTACGAAGTGCCGTCGGCGTGTCTTTGTTGAAGGAGGGGCGGTGAGAGAGGACCGCGTGGAGAGCGCTGATTGGCTGCGCTCTTGCTCGAGCCGTATATTGCCTTATAAGGCGTGATAACGTCAGCGTCTCCTCTGTTTGAGGCGTTGGATCGCCAACAAAAACTGTCGAGAGTTAAAGAATTAGAATCGTGTCGAACGTTGCGAAAGTAAATGCGAAAGTATCGAAAGTCTAAATAAAAATGTCGGACGCGAGAGAAAGTAAACGTAGTGTTTTGTTTTACAATCTGTGTGAGTCAGAATTCTGTTTTACTAGAGGTGTTTGTATAGAAAATTGTTGCGAAAAATAGAAGTGAGCGAAGGTCGAAAGTTATAGATAAAAGCGAAAGAGCAAAAAGTAAAATATAGAGTAAGAGTAATTCGGAAGATAAAATTGAATTTAATAAACTGCCTAAAGTTCGTGGAATCTCAAATCACGGTATATTGTTTTCGGACATATACGCCGGTAACGAGAAGTGGACGCACTTCTTGGAACTGGCACATGTCAGGCGATGGGTGCTTGCGGGCATGTCAGCACAGGCACGATCGCGATGGGAGGGAGCATGCGCGGCTGTACCTCATCAACATGACCGCGCGCCGGCTTCCCGAGCGAACATCGGAGTGAGCGAGTGACAGAAATGGCAGGCTCGCGCAAGTGTGAAGTGGCCGTGGCCACAGCGGCAGACGCGCGCGAGTATATAAAGCGGACGTAAGCCATAGCGGTAGGCGCGCTCGAGTGTGTAACAGCCGCTAGTGCGAAAGGCGTTGCGCGCGCACACATACATACACATATGCTTTGTGCTGATGCAGACTGACGCGAGACGCTATGCGTCGCGGAGGCTGCAGACGTCGCCAGCATGGAAATGTGCAAGCGTACCTTATGTGGAAGGAAACGGAAGATAGCGAACGGCGCGAACGGAATATATATATACATATATAAACATGCATGCATTGAAATACTCAAACCGAAAACTGACTACGCAGTCTAAATAAATAAATTGAA
The DNA here is from genome assembly GCA_036365515.1 of Torymus aiolomorphi. Taxonomy (NCBI): domain Eukaryota; kingdom Metazoa; phylum Arthropoda; class Insecta; order Hymenoptera; family Torymidae; genus Torymus; species Torymus aiolomorphi. The sequence continues at coordinate 19,651,334 of CM070873.1, read as the reverse complement.
ACTAAACACGCACACAATTAAATGTTCACAAACAATTTACCGATAAAAATAAAAAATATATATAGATATATATGACTACACTGATTTGATCTATTCCATAATCGATGACACTGCCTTGCTGCTTATTTCTGAGGACTCAGGAGGTTACTCATGAGTTTCCAGCAAAACACGCGGACGAGCGAGTAGTATAACTAGGCCGGTTCTACGCCCCCCCACCACTCGGCCACCGCCCGACCTGTGTAACTTTCTGATAGGTTGAGACGGGGAGGTAGGGCTCCGCCCACTTTTGAAAAGCTTCTATTTGTAATAACGTCATCGAATAAAAATTATCCGTATTTTATTGTCACATTGTTGCATGACGATCAAATGTTTATTTACGAGCGATTCTCGACGGCGGGCGGCGGGCGGTGGGCGGCGACGGCGCGCGCGGGTACGAGCATCTTACCGCGGTGACAAGCTGGACGATCGCGGGGATGAACTGATTCGCGCGGCGGGTGCGCGGAGATGAGCATATTATCGCGGTGGCTAGCTGATTTCCGCGGTCATTAGCATACACCACCCGCGTGTATGTATATTTACCGCGTTGATGAACTGACTTTCGCGGGCATTACTCTATCGTCGCTGGTAAGATATTTACCGCGCGTTTATTTTTTCGAGATGGCCTGCATTTTGATATGGCTCTAACTCAGTAAGTGTATTTCGGCTATAGCATGCTGAACTGAACTGAAGAACTCCAGAGTATTTCAATTGAGTTCTCCTTGCAATCGTTTCCTGACAACAACTCACAAAACTTTATAGTATTTCATAGAATTTTACCCGGTAAATCTAAATACTGTTTTGGTTAACTGCATATACAAACGATAAGAGTGACGGCGTCGATGGAAACCCTAGATATAATAATTATTGAAGTGATCCATACAAAGGAGGCAAGACGAAAAGTATTTCACTCTTGCCAGCAACCCCGACACGGGAAACGTCATCGCATGCTGTGCAGGTTGAAACGTGCCTTCTCGTACGAGTATTTTGCGGGCATTAGTCTATCGTCGCTGGTAAGATATTTATCGCGAGAGAGCGAGTGAGAGAGAGAGCGAGAGAGCGAGAGAGCTAGAGAGAGAGAGCGAGAGAGAGAGAGAGAGAGAGAGGGAGAATTTTCGAGGTGGCTTGCATGTATGATGTGACTAACTCAGTAAGTATATTTCGGCTATAGCATACTGAACTGTAAACTCGGTTGGCCCGACACAACAGGATGTATAGTTTTTATCTCGAGTGTGTTTCATGTGTCAATAGGGTCGTATTTTTACGACGCTGATCCATGCATGTACGTGCGCGTGCATGTTTGACGAAGCGTTGTTCCTTTTTCACATCTGGAGTGCGTGTATAGTGCCGCTAGTCTTTTCGATGTGTATTTTGAATCTCAGTAATGTTTCGAAGAAAATGTGCTCACGGGGTGGACGCTGACGCAAACTCCGACGAGATGCTACACGTCATCGCATGCTGTGCAGGTTGAAACGTGTTTTCTAGTACGAGTATCCGATAAGAGTGGGGGCGCTGATACAGGAAACCCTCGAAATAATAATTATTTAATAGGTCCATACAAGGCGGCAAGACGGAGAGCATTTCAGTCTTGCTCGGAGATGAGAGCAGAACAGTCGTGTCTTGCCACAGTCAAATATCAGAATATACACAGCATTTTAGTATACGGGCGCATAAGTATACAGGCCTTATAAATATGACGAGGGAGCTGGAATTCATTCATTGTGCAACGAAGTTTTAAGTGATCACTATGTCCGCGTTTGACTATAAAAAACTTGTGAATATTATGCTAGAAGCATATGAGCTTTCAGCCTATAAAAAAGTAAATCCCGAAGAAATTGCGAAGTGGATTAAACTAGGCAACCAGAATCTAAGAAACTTGAGGAGGATTTCGCTTAAAAATGAAAACACTGTTGCATAAAAACAAAGTTTTATATCCACAATTGGATTACTTAAAGGCATTCAGGGCAGATTCAAGCGTTTATTGAAGAGTGGTGCGGGTTTGTGTGAAACAAGAAGTGACAGAGTAAAATGGCAAAATGTGGAGTCTGCTTTCAATGATCGTATTAAATCTGGAGCAATTACCAACTTAAAAAATTTAGATATAACTAGATTTATGAAAGACGCTCAAGCATTATTTCAATCTCAAATGAAAAATGTGTTGAAAGAAGAAGAGGCTCTCAAAGTATATACTATCTTGTTAGCTGAATACATCATAATAAAAGCTGACAAAGAGATAGTAGAAATCAAGTACTTTAATACAAAGGCGGAACCGATTTTACGAACAACTGATTTAAAGAAATGGTTTACTGAGAATGATCAACAGCGTATTGAAAAAGATATGGAAGAATTTCAGGAGAAAGATTCCGGCTGGACACTTCCACAGATTCTTAATTTATCTGTACACATCAATAAATATAATCCAATGCGAGGAGGCTCATACATCAGTCTACCCCCGCAAATACAAAAGAAGCATGCATGTATCAATATACAGAATTTCGATGATGCATGTTTCTAGTGGGCAATACTGTCAGCTTTGCATCCAGTACACTATCAAGCACATCCTGATAGAGTATCAACATACAAAGTCTATGAGAATGAATTGAATTTTAATGGAATACAATTTCCTATGAGTCCTAAACAAATTCCGAAATTTGAAAAACAAAATAACATCTCGGTTAATGTTTATATTTTAAAAAAGTCTGATGGAAATTTTAAAATTGCACCGCTTCACATAACATCATGTAAGAAGGAAAAACACATCAACCTTCTTCTTCTACAAAACTATTACGTAGATGATGAGGAAAGTAAACAGGAGGAAAACTTTGAAAATGATTCATCGACATTCCACTATGTTTGGATCAAAGATTTATCGCATTTAGTATCTACACAACTTTCAAAACGGAGTCATAAGCAGTTTATTTGTGATCGGTGCCTACATTATTGCAGAAATGGTTCTAAATTGAACTTGCATGAACAAGATTGTATGCAACTCAACAAGTACAAAGTAATTCAAAAGGTTACTGCTCTCCCAAGCTGCTCGCGTTCAATGATAATTTTTATTGAGGGTGTAGTGAATTCGTACACCATAGATCATTTCGAGCATCATAAATTTATTGATACACCGACGTTTCGGGAGTATAATTAACTCCCCTTATCAAGGCTAAACACAATGAACATACAAAAAATATTAAACATAACGGCAATATTTGGGAATTCAGCAATTTGAATTCCCGCGGTTACACTCAGCTCGGCTCGACTCACGGCGCCTAACGGAAAATCACATTCCACAACATATACAGGACATTTTTAGGCTAGGGCAGAATTTTAATTTTACATGCAATCCGAGTCAGAGCACATATTTTCAAATTCTTAAAAATTTGGATTGTATATTACAGACGTGTCTGATGAATCTAATAAATTACGTGGTGAGTTAGTTAACTGTGTAAATTCCTTTGCAAAAAAGAAATTACATTTGTCACATACAGATGCAGTTATTATGAGTAAAATTTCAGCTACTGACAAATTTGTTAAAGATAACAAAAATATATTATTTACTAAAGCTGACAAGGGAAATGTTACGATTGCAATTGACAGGGAAAATTATAATAAAAAAGTCCTTGAAGTTCTCTCGGATGATAAATATTATAAGCAACTTTTCAAAAGTCCACTTAACATTCTAAAAAAGTCAGTAGATTTATTAATAAAAAAGTGGATTAATCGTGGCGTTTGTGACCTTGATTCCAGCTTTGACATTTTGAAAACAAACAATAACAATACAGATCTAGCGCGTGCATGTGGCTTAATAAAGATCCATAAAAAAGATTTGCCAATCAGAATTATTGTTTCGATGGTTAACTCGCCAACGTATAAACTTGATAAAGCTATTTCTACGTTTTTTATAAAGTATTTGCCGAAACCTAAATCTTCACTTAAAAATAGTTACGAATTATTAGATTCTGTCTCAAAAATTAACGTACCCGATAATTGTAGATTAGTTTCTTTTGACGTTGTTTCATTATTTACTAACATAAATATTGATTTAGTGCTTACGGGGATCAGACGTAAATGGAAATATTTAAAGTGCAGAATTAATTTAAGTTTACAAGAGTTTCTTGATGGTGTTATTTTTCTTATGTCTTCTACATATTTTAAATTTGATGGCAAGTACTTCAAACAAATTCATGGGGCTCCTATGGGTGGTTGTTCTAGTCCGTGGTTTGGAGAGTTAGCTCTCGAATGTTTAGAACTTCATTGTCTCAATGTCCTTAAAAATAGTGTTGTTTTCTATAAACGTTATGTTGATGACTGTCTATTGATTATTAAGGAAAATGATATAGATCGATGTTTATGTGAATTTAATGAGTTTAATGAACATTTGAAATTCACGATGGAAAATGAAGAGAATAAATCTATCAATTTTTTAGAAATGTCTCTAATAAGAGAAGGTAATAAAATTATTTCAAATTGGTACAGAAAAAGTACTTATTCTGGTAGATTCGTTCACTTTGATTCGCATCATCCTTTATCACAAAAAAGAGCGATTGTTTATGGTTTGGTTGATAAAGCTGTTAATTTTTCACACAGTAGATTTCATGTACAAAATTTAAATATTTTAAAACAATTACTTGTTGAGAATGGTTATCCGTTAAAATTTATTAACGAGGGTATACAACGTAGGTTATCTTTTACAAAAAAATTACAAACTGACATAAACGATTCGAATACTGCAGATGATTCTAAAAAATCGCTCATCGTTATCCCATACGTTAAACATCTCAGTTACAAATTAAAATCAATTCTGTCTCGTAATAGTTATAAGGTTATACAAAAACCATGCAATAAACTTTCTAAATACATTAAATTAGGTAAGGATAATGTTGATAAGTTTGAAAAAAGTGGTGTAGTTTACAAAGTGAATTGTGCTGATTGTAATATGTCATATATTGGACAGACAGGTAGACAATTACGATTACGCATTAATGAACACAAGCGTAGTGTTAAGAATGGTGACACCACGTCGGCTTTAGCCGAACATGCAAACTTTTACAATCATAAAATAGATTTTAATAAGGTCAATATCGCTGATCACGAAAGTTATAAGAATAAAAGATTGTTTTCTGAGATGTTACACATTTATAGTACCAATAATAATATGAATAGACAGTTTGATACTATCAAACTAAAAAATTGTTATAAATCCACAGTCGACATTGTTAATAGATCAACCAACATTCGTAATAAACCTAACAAATTCATAAATTCTCGTCGGTTACATAGCAGAGAGTAGTTTTTCATTGGTGGGCACTGCGTTACTAAGTCAATTTCCTTACTAAATTTCTATCCCCACTACTTTATTCCGTATAAATAGCCCCGGAGATGCCCGTAACTCTTATTGTCTCTTTTGGACAGTGAGATTACATCATCCTGGGTAAAACAGCTTTTGACGTTATGACTAAACGACTGATTTGTAACATGTAAGTTTTTTGAATTTTCATGCCTTTTTTCTTATATTTTCTTATTTTTTCTTATTTTGGGTTTTTTCTTTAGTATAATTTAATTTTTCTAAATATTCTCATTATACAGGTATTGCTTTACAAATGTTGGTGATGTATTAAAAATCTATTGTAAAAAGAAAAAACTGTTTGACACGCGGAGTCCACGCAATGGCCACTTTATAAATTTGTAAATTGATATACCACCTCGAATGGTAAGGGAAAAGAAAGTTTTTTTTTTTTAATGTGACAAGAAATTTTAATTGCCTGTTTGAGAATTCCATAAGTTTAAATGAGTAATGCTAATGTTTAAACCCATGCTGTGGGTGATTAAATAAGTTGAGTCGAACACAATTTATATATAAACTTCATGTTATATTTTTCACAGTCATATTTGGCCTCAATAATTACATTAAATTACACTGGTTATAACAAGAATATAAAAATAAACTATTTTGATGACTAGAGTAGAGTACAATATTAAATAAAGGCGATTGAACGATACATGATTTCTAAATTCACTATATTTTCTTAAATGAAGTCTAAGCGACTAACTGGTTGGTTGAGATTATTCATGAATAAAAAAGGCGAGTTTATCATAGCACTGTTTGTTGAGTTTTTTCACTGGTTTCATTACACTTTGACATGAATGCTAAATCATGTCCACTTAGTGAGTGTAATTCAGTAAAGCAATTACTGTATTATAGTATGAATCCCATATGAGGGATTACTAACCTGTTGAGTTTTCTACGATGATTTCAATGAAATGAGTGTGTCCGATCCCTGTGAGTGATTCTGTCCAATGAAGTTCTTCTTTCTCGGCTCAGCACGATGAACTAGTATAACCAGCAAACAAATGTTATTGATTTGTTGCTTTGAGTTTTGCCAACGAAGTAATGAAGTTCAAAATGGCCAACAAGTGGTCGCTACTTGACCTCGTGTGGAGTGAGAGATGTTACCTGGCAGGAGCAGCGATTATATTAATCGGAGATGCCTTTTGATGTGTGATGGTTGAGCGAGAATGTAGAAGCGATGAGAGTCCCAAGTGAGTGATCCAGTGAATTTGCGTTGAGAGTTTTCCGACGAACGATAGCAGGTGCACAGCGGAGAGATGTTTCTCGTGGCAAGGCTGGTTTAAGAGAGAGCGAGTCCTTGATCCACTTCCGTCTTCTTCCTTAAATTTGTCTCACTACACCCTAATCAAATTAATATCTCTCATATTTGCATATGAGAGTGTGAGAAAGATAGCAATATCGCGACTATACTGTACGAATCAGTATAGCGTCTCAGCTGTTCCGCCGAGACGCCGCGAGGTGCTGCCGCGCCGTGGCTGCGCCGTGAGTCGAGCCGAGCTGAGTGTAACCGCGGGAATTCAAATTGCTGAATTCCCAAACATTGCCGTTATGTTTAATATTTTTTGTATGTTCATTGTGTTTAGCCTTGATAAGGGGAGTTAATTATATTCCCGAAACGTCGGTGTATCAATAAATTTATGATGCTCGAAAGGATCTATGGTGTACGAATTCACTACACCCTCAATAAAAATTATAAGTACAAAGTAACTTTGCCTACACCAAGAGACAAAATTTTACAGTTTAAAAATTTTAATCATAAAGAAAAAGTGCCATTCGTTATATACGCAGATTTTGAGTGCCTTCTAAAAGCTGTGAAAATTGGAAATGTTTATCAAGAACATGAAGCATTTAGTATTGGATATTATTTAAAGTGCAGTTATGATGACTCTCTATCTCACTACAGTAGCTACAGAGGAAAAGATCCTGCTAAATGGTTTGCAGAGTAGCTGCAAAGTCTAGCAGAAAAATTTGAGACTATCTTCAAATTCATAGTACCAATGGAAACATTAAATTTAAAACAAGATCAAGAATTTCGAAATACATCATTATGCCACATTTGCGAGAAACCTTTAGCAGAGAAGCGTGTACGAGATCATTGTCATCTGACTGGAAGGTATGGTTAAAAGAAAATTAAATATACTTCAAGTGGAAATTTTACATTTTTCTTATGTTTTTGTTTTTTTTTCTTGTGTTTTAGGTATCGAGGTGCTGCTCACGAAGATTGCAATTTACAGTATAAAGATTCACACAGTATTCCAGTGGTATTTCATAATTTAACTGGCTATGACTCACATTTTCTCATAAAGGATATTGCCAATAGCATTCCTGGACGAGTAGATCTTTTACCAGTGAATAAGGAACGCTTCATCTCATTCATCAAGCGCATTGAGGAAAATGATATTAACTTTAAATTCATAGATTCCTACCGATTCATGGCAGCATCCTTAGACAAATTGTCATCATATCTCGAAGAACTTAATTTTTTGTGGCAAGATTTCTCTCAAAATGCAGAATATGCACCATTTATTAAAGAGAAATTCGAATTACTTAAGCGGAAAGGAGTATTCCCTTATGATTATGTGGACTCAAAAGAAAAACTAGATGTTTCCGAGCTGCCATCAAAAGATGAATTCTACAGTAAATTAAATGACAATCCAATATCAGATAAAGATTATGAGCATGCAAAAAATATTTGGACAGCATTCAACATATCGAATGTGGGCCAATATTCAGATTTATACTTAAAAACAGATGTTCTACTTTTGGTCGAAGTATTAGAAAATTTCCGGGACAGCTGTCTGAAAGCTTGCGGCTTAGATCCAGCACATTATTACACAACTCCAGGCTTAACTTGGGATGCTATGCTCAAGTATATACGAAAATACAGCTAGAATTACTTACAGATATTGATCAAGTTATGTTCATTGAACGCGGTATTCGAGGTGGAGTGAGTCAATGTTCCAACCGTTATGCTCGAGCTAATAACAAATACATGGGCAATGATTATGAAGTAGATAAGGAGTCCAAATATCTCATGTACTTTGGTGTAAATAATCTCTATGGCTGGGCTATGCAACAATATCTACCCATGGTGGTTTTGAATGGATTGATGATGTAGAACGAATAAATTTCAATATTCCGGATAATGCCCCAGTTGGCTATATACTTCAAGTGGACTTGGAATATCCAGAACATTTACACGATACACATAAAGATCTACCATTTTGTCCAGAGCACAAGAAACCACCAGGCTCCTCACAAGCTAAACTTCTCACAACTGTTGAGCAGAAATTGCGATACATTCTACACTATCGCAATTTGAAGCAAGCTCTAGAAAATGAATTAAAACTCAAAAAAATTCATAGAATACTGAAATTTAATCAAAGACCCTGGCTTAAAGAATACATTTATCTAAACAGTAAAATGCGACAAGCAGCTAAAAATAATTTTGTAAAAAATCTCTACAAATTAATGAATAATGCTGTTTTTGGAAAGACGATGGAAAATGTGCGAAAAAGAGTTAATGTTAAATTACTAACTAAATGGGAAGGTCGATATGGAGCAGAAGCTTGTATTGCACAGCCAGAATTTCATAGCAGTACTATCATCGATGAAAATCTTGTTATTATAGAGTTAGAAAAAATTGAAGTGTATATTAACAAGCCAATCTACGTAGGACTGTGTGTACTTGATTTATCAAAGACTTTAGTATACGATTTTCACTACAAATATATGAAAACGAAATTTGAGGATCGTTGTAAACTGCTATATACTGACACTGACAGCTTAATATATGAAATAAGAAATGATGATATTTATGAAGTGATTAAGAGCGATATTGCAAATTTTGATACTTCGGACTATTCATCTAATAATGTATTTGGAATTCCACAAGCCAATAAGAAGGTTGTAGGATTAATGAAGGATGAGTGCAATGGTTGCATTATGACAGAATTCGTTGGACTACGTAGTAAAATGTATAGCATACGCGTCAATGGCCAAGACCACACGGGAAAAGCTAAAGGTGTGAAAAGTGGAGTTGTCAGCAAAACCATCAATTTCGACGACTATCTTCAGTGTTTACTAAATTCAACTACACAATACAGACAGCAGTGTATCATACAGTCTAAAGCTCATGTAGTGCGTACTGTGAAACAAACAAAATTAGCTCTAAGTCCACATGACAATAAGAGATATCTCATACCAAATGAAACAGATACTCTGCCGTGGGGGCATTATAAAATAGATGAAGATTGATTGTATGTATATATATGTGTGTCTGTGTGTGTTTGTGCGCGTGCACGTATGTCTGCGTGTAACGGCAGTGAAATGCGGCATCTGTGAACGCATGTAAATGTACGCGTGTGTGTGGTATGTGTGTGTGTGTGTGTGTGTGTGTGTGTGTGTGTGTGTGTGTGTGTGTGTGTGTGTCTGTGTGTGTGTGTGTGTGTGTTACTTTAAAATTTATGTAATCATAGTTTGTAAGTTTTTGCGTATTCATACTTGTATTTTTACTATTTAAGTTTTTTTTCTTCATAATAATCTGATCCATCGATTAAAATTTTTTACCAAAACAACTTTTATCATTTATCGATCTCACACTCTTCCAGTAAATTATCCAATCCTTTGTTTCCTTGAAAAAAATAATAATTGTCGAGTTTCATTTTTGTTCATACACACGCACACCTATGACTAACACGATGAAACGAGTTGCTTGCAAGTCTATCCTTGACTTTCTTGGAATAGTTATCGATATTTACGCGCTGATCGTGTTTCTTTCTTTTGTACAAAACTTATCAACGCGTACTCTGTCTCTCTCTCTCTCTCTCTCGCCCTCGCTATATATATATATATATATATATATATATATATATATATATATATATATATATATATATATATATATATATATATATATATATAGACGGTGACCCATTTTAATCGCCGCACCCGGATTTCTCGGAATCTAAGCCAGATAGAGAAAAATGGTTCAGACAAAAGTTATAGTGGACAAAGGGGGCCACATAATGGCGCTAACATCTTTGACCTTGAACTTGACCTTTGAGGTTATTTCAAGGTTAAAGTGGTTTTTTCATATGGAAACACCTAGTTTTGACCCCGGATTCGGAAAGAGCAGGAAATTTTACGTTCAAAATCATATTGAGAAATTTTTTCCAAGGTCATTTCAAGGTCAAATCTAGGTCAAACTCAGAAAAGTCCGTTTAAAATCGTTTTTTTCCATGAACCACAGGCTAAGCTAGTTCAAATTGATCGTAGGCTTAATAGAGGAACCCACACATTTAAAACCCACACACCCTAAACCCACATACCCAAAACTTACACATCCTAGTAAACAAAACTCAAACTCGCACATCCTAACCCCATACACTTCATGTCCTCACATGCTGAACTGTTACACCCCGGTCCCACAACCATACCCCACACCCCCCAGTCCCACACATCCCTACCCCACGCATGCTAATCCCATACACCCCAAACCCACACATCCTGAACCCTGAAAAATTTTTCTCATGGGCAACATGATTTTTTAACGGATACTTTAAGATCGTTGAAGCTTCTGTTATAAATGTATTAACCTTACTTTTTGCGCTACCCAGAAACAACGACGTGGACATAGTAAGGATTGTTTCCTTTGGGGTGCTTAACTAAGGTCCGGTTAACTGGCCTGCTTGCTCACCCGATCTTACATCACCAGATTTCTATTTATGGGGGTATTTAAAAAATGCTGTTTTTAAGCAACAACCCACTACAAGAGCAGATACGCAGGATAGAATTCGTCGAGCATGCGCTGCCATTCCGAGACAAACTTTGCAGAACACAGTTTGCCATTTTCAAAGGCGTTTGTCTATGTGCCTTGAAGCAAATGGTCGTCATTTCGAACACTAGCTTCGAGGTTAATTAAAAATTTATTTACATTAGTGAGAGGCGAGGGGACTCACTATAATCAAGCACCCCGAACAGTGAGAGGCAACGGCACTCACTTTAATTAAGCACCCCAAAGGAAACAATCCTTACTACGTCCACGTCGTTGTTTCTGGGTAGCGCAAAAAGTAAGGTTAATACATTTATAACAGAAGCTTCAACGATCTTAAAGTTTCCGTTAAAAAATCATTTTGCCCTTGAGAAAAATTTTTCAGGGTTCAGGATGTGAGGGTTTGGGGTGTATGGGATTAGCATGCGTGGGGTAGGGATGTGTGGGACTGGGGGATGTGGGGTATGGTTGTGGGACCGGGATGTAACAGTTCAGCATGTGAGGGCATGAAGTGTATGGGGTTAGGATGTGCGAGTTTGAGTTTTGTTTACTAGGATATGTAAGTTTTTGGTTCCTCTATTAAGCCTAGGATCAATTTGAACCAGCTTAGCCTGTGGTTCATGGAAAAAAACGATTTTAAATGGACTTTTCTGAGTTTGACCTAGATTTGACCTTGAAATGACCTTGGAAAAAATTTCTCAATATGATTTTGAACGTAAAATTTCCCGATCTTTCCGAATCCGGGGTCAAAACTAGGTGTCTCCATATGAAAAACCCACTTTGACCTTGAAATAACCTCAAAGGTCAAGTTCAAGGTCAAAGACGTTAGCGCCATTATGTGGCCACCTTTGTCCCCTATAACTTTTGTCTGAACCATTTTTCTCTATATGGCTTAGGTTCCGAGAAATCCGGGTGTGGCGAATAAAATGGGTCACCGTGTATATATATATATAATATTAATAATAATAATAATAATAATAATAATAATAATAATAATAATAATAATAATAATAATAATAAAATATTGGCAGGGACCGTACTCTTTCCCCCTTTCCCCCTTTTTCGTTGATTTCCCCGATTTTCCCCCATTTTCAAACATCTTCCCCGATTTCCCCCTTTTTTAAAAAATCTTCCCCCATTTCCCTTTATATTCAACCTAATGTAGATAACATATTTTTTTAAATGTCAAAAACTGGAAAACACGTACCAGCGCAGCAGCACACGCGTGGTGCACTCGCGCAGTCTAGCAAAATACATTACACAATCAATACCATACCTATACATATACCCGTGTACTCTTATTGGGCGACGCTGACGTCACGCCCAATACGAGCTCGCGGCGTTCGCATGTCGCAAATGCGTGCAGGCTCTTTCTGCGTATAGTCAAACCAACCGTCTTATACACGGAAAAGAGTATAGGCAGCGCGAAATGTCGTGCCACTCTATGAGACACCCTAAGATGACGTGCCGCTCCTTTGTTTCTTTGGGCGGGCCGCTTGAAACGCTATTCCGGCACGGCGCATCTTGAGGACTAGTTTCAACCGGCCTGACTTTTCGAGGTGCCGGCACGTTAGTTTGTGATGCCGGCCCAATCTTTCGTGCGAACGGTTTTTGGTGTAGAAGTTCGCGAATCATCTTACCAAAAATTTTTCTGTTGTGCATCACGAAGTCAACACTTTCGCGCCCATGAGAATACATATTTATTCAAGACACTCAGAGATAATCAATTTATTTTTCATAATAAGTGAGTTGGAAGTATTTTTACTTACCAATTATCTTGAATTCAGGAATTAATGAAAACCTAACCTTAAAACTCAAAACTTCGTTTACTTGAATTTGATCATTAGTGAGTAATATGGATTCTGACTAGAGACAAACATTGTTAAATTTGAACTGAATAAATAAATTATTCTTATTAATTATTTTACAGTGTGTAAACAATTTTGTTAATCACCAACTGAAGAGAGAAATAAAGATGTGTTGTACAAAACTGAAGATTTGTAGAAATTCTAATAAGATTAATTTAATCAGGTATTTGTGATATATTCAGGTAAAGATTATAAATAAAAAAGTTTTAATTATTAACATTTCGATCTTTTTATTGCAGAATTATTTATGCTAATGTTCAACTATAAAACAATATGTAGTTTTTTCATTAGTTTAAATTATTATAATATACCCATAAACTATATTTATTAGTTTCAGAAAGAGAAATTGTACAGGTAAAATTTCTTTTTTTAATTTATTACTAATACTACATAAATATATTTTAATTTATTAAATAATGTAATATATTTTTACTTGCTCATTTTTCTTTAACTTTAAAATATTAAATTTTTAAAAGAAATCAATTTTTGACAATTGTTACATTGTAATGTTTTTAATATTAATTTTAGATTATTTATTTAAAATAAATTCAAATCAACTGCAATTAGCAGCTACAACTACATTGCAAGATTCGAGGAAAACTAGTCAAACAATTAATAATATTACACCAGTAATTTTATTTAACAAAAGGGAAGCAGCAAGTAGAGCTGAATTGCTTTTATGTATGGACATCGTAAATAGTCATAATTCAGCATGATTCGACTGCACATGGCAGGGAAAAAGGAGCTATTTCAAGCTATGTTTCCTGGTTGTGTGCCTGAATCGTTTTCACTGTCTCCAACTAAAGCACAAAGCACGGTATTTAATAATCTATGCTTTAGGGCCGTATTTTAAAGATATTTTACTTAGCGAATTACAAAGTGCAAACGTATTTTTCACCATGCAATATGACGAGACCAGTAATGTAAAAAGTAAAAAAGAATTACAGATTAGAGTGCAATATTGGTCTTCTACACTGAATTTAGTTGTAAATAAACACTTAAGTACGTTCTTCATTGAAAAAGGAGATGCCGTTACAATATTAAAATATTTACTTCAATCTTTAGATTGTAATGGTCTATCTTTATCAAAAGTATTAGCTCTTAGTAGTGATGGTCCTAATGTAAACAAAAAGGTGTTGTGTCTTTTTGAAGAAAATTTCAAAAGTTAGGTTATAAACTTATATGATATAGGTTCTTGTTTAATTCACATTGCACGTGCTTAATTAATGCTTTTTTAAAAGGATTGCAATGTCTTGATTTTATTGGACCAGCATCCGAAAGGGTAATTGAACAATTACCAGCAATAAAAGAATACTTTCTAAAATTCATTCCGAAAAATGAAGATCACACGATGAAAAAACAAAATTATTTAGATTTAATAAAGTATATAAAAGATAAATCACTTACAAGTACTTTAAAGTTTACTGTATGCGCTGCTAAAATTTTTACTAGTGAATTTACTCAAAAAATGAAAGTTGATGAACCACTAATTCACATACTTTATTATCAATTAAAAAAATTAATTTATATTCTTTATTCAAACGTTATAAAGCCTTCTACATTGAAATCATCTAACATTTTAGATGATAAACTATTTGATAATTCTAATTTTCAAAACTTAAAAGATATTAATGTGGGTGTAGATACTAAACAAACAATGACAACTTTAAATGAATTGGACAAAATGGCATTGTTGAACAGCATAAAGAAATTTTATGTAGCCTCAGTTACTCACATTTTTGAAAAATTGAAAAATATTACTGCACTTCGATATTTTGAATGTTTATAACATAAAAAGTTCTAACAGCGTCAATTACCTTGTAAAAATAGCATCTTTATTGCCACTCGTAGATGTAGACGTGGATTTACTATCGCATGAATGGAAGTTACTACAAATTGACAGAGACGTATCTTTTACTTTGAAAGAAAAGGAATTGATCATTTTTGGACTCCAATTTTTTCTCTTAAAACGGCGACAGGTGCTCGATATCCGCTCATCACAAAAGTAGTTAAAGCAGTTTTGTCTCTTACGCATGGAAGTGCCAATGTAGAGCGCGGATTTTCTGAATCTAGTCGAATTTTAACGGAGGATAGAGCAAATATGGATGAAAAAATGTTAAATGCTAGAATACAAATATTAGATGGATTAAAGAATTTTGAATCCCTGCCTTGTAAAGTGCCAATAACAGAAGACCTTCTAAAACGGGCACGAACTGCTCGTCAATCGTATTCCAATTACTTGGAAGAACAAAAAAAAAAATCGCCGAAGAAAAAAAAGGCAGGAGGAAGAAAACAAAGCACGAAGAAATCAAGAAAAAGAAATAGCAAAAAATATTAAAAGTAAAATGGAAACTGTAGAAAACTTAAAAACACAGTTACATATAGAAGAAGAAACTTATAAAAAATGTATTCAAGAATCTGAGTCGATGCAATCAGTATTAAAAAGCACAGTTACAACTGTGCAAACTAAAGTAGTATTACAAGAGTTAGTGGCAAGCTTAGAAAATATCCGAAATAAGGAAAAAGACCAAAAAAAGAAAGTAGATAAATTAAGATTAAAATTAGAAAAAAGAAAGTGTGCAATTTTAGAGATTACTGTAAGTAAAAAATTAAAAACTTGCGAGAATTCAAAATAATTGTATTTAATTTATAATAATTTAAAAAGAATATATATTAAAAATATATATTATTTCAATATTTAAACAAAAATTTACGTTTGAAAATTGTATTTAAGTGTTTATTTAATGTTATTTTCGCTCCACTTATTTCCCCCTTTTTCCCCCTTTTTCATGAAATCTTTCCCCCATTTTCCCCCGATAAGAGAGGGAGGGGGGGGGGGAGGTACGGTCCCTGTATTGGGCAATAAATAAAGAAAAACTATCATTTTTTTAGCATTTATCTATTTATTTAATCTTTACACATCTGATTTGCTTATCCAACTATTGCGTGAATTGTCAAATCCTAACCATTTAACATAAATCTGATTTCCTCGCTTCTTAAGCACCTTCTCCACAAGGTAGACGTCTGGATAATTAGTCTTGAGAAGCTCTTGTTCATAGAAACCGCCAGCAATGGATTGATCGCGATAGTCTTTTAGCTTGTAAGTAACCGGATTAGTAGCCATAACTTCACTGATTGTAAAAATTTCTGTTTACCAATTAGGTGTATAGCCCTTCTCAAATACTTGCTTTATCTTGCTCACTCTTACTTTTTCTCCAATTTTAAACTTTGGTTTTGTAACTATTTTTGACTGTCGATTAAACCTCGCAAGTATTTCTGCTTCATTGACTAATGTTATATCTTTTGGTTTCATTCCGGTTGTGCGATGTTTGATGTTATTATACACTTTTAGCAAATTAGGTAAGATATCAAGCCACTTATACTTTTCACGCAAGCTGAATTGCATCATTTTCTGCTTAAGTGTACGATTGAAACGCTCACAAATAGATGCTTTAAGATTACTGTATGTAGAATACAGATTAATTCTATAACTTTGCATGAGACTTTGAAATGTAGCATTATAAAATTCTTTGCCTCGATCGGTTTGTAAATTTTTTGGTTTGCAATCCTGCTGCAAGATAGACTCCATTGCTGCTGTGACATCACTACCAGTCTTTTGCTTTACAGGAACAGTCCATGCGTATTTGGAAAATGCATCGATGACAGTAAGCATATACTTATAGCCGTTGTTTTCTCGAGCATAAGGCTGCATCTCCACTAGATCAGCTTGCCACGTCTCATCTAAACCACGTACGATAAACTTGCGTCGATGATAATTTCGACGTGCAGGCTTATGAAGCTCCTCAACTACTTGCTGCTGCATTTTTTTTACTCCGAATTACATACTGTATCCCTAATAATTTCGCATCCAGCTCATCTCGATCAGCCTAAACAATAAGATCTAAGGTATCCAAATCTTTTCTTATTTTAGCAATAACTTCATGCAAGCTCTTAATTTCCATTCCAACTATACGCTGCAGGGTTTCCAGATTAACAGCATCGCCTGCTTGTGTAGGCTCGGTAACGTTACATAACCTCTTGTTATCAATGTCGTATTGTCCGTCAGAAGTGACTTTGAATCCAACACCTGGAGGACCTCGACTGCCTCCAACTCGTTCGAGGTTACGTCCGAATACATCGACACTCATGTTACAACTGATTGCAATACCAACAAGTTAAATCAATTTATACTGTTGCACAAATATGTATTATATTTATGTATGAGCACTGGTTTGATAATTTCTGATAGTCTCTGAATTCGCATTCGAAAACGCTCTCGATCACGTGCTATCTGTTCCCATTCTCCGTAACCTGCAGCTCGACTGGTATAGCACCACACATGCATCACATGAATAACTGGTTTAGCATCAAAGTGAACTCTCTTCGAAGACATCTTAATGTATGTAACCTGTTTCTTTGAGTTATTCAATGATCGAATGAATCTCATTTGTGTGGCTCTGATTGCCGGCTCCCAGTTCAGCCAAGAGTAAGCGAAGACGATCAACTAATTCATTAGGATCATCCCAGTATACATAATTCACACGCATATCTTTTCTTGCAATCTTATATTTAGGTAAGAGGCCTAAGTCTTCAATAGGTTTTCTCTTTGGTGATTTATTGAAGTAGGGAGCTATATAATCTTTATATTTTTTACTAGTAGACTGACGTAGAGGTTCTGTTTCACTATAATTCTTCCTAAAAGCATTCGTCACTTCTACGATTTTTCGATAATTTCGTATATCATTCGAACTTATATGCATCGAATCAGGTTGATTCTGAAAGAGCAATTGGAGTAGACCAGCTGTTTTTGGATAACTTACATTTTGTACTTTTACATAATGTTTTGTAAAATGTATCGGTGAATTGCCGATTTTCAATAATTCATTTTCTATTCGTACTCCATATGTATTATCAAGCGACTTGGTACGTTTTTTAAAAGTCTGTAAATAAGCTTGTTTAAATGACTCTGTTTCATCCTCGTCTTGTGTAAACGATTCTGATATTTCATCATCCACTTCGCTTTCAGCTGTATCAAATGATGTATCCGCTGCTCCGATCCTTATAGTTTCTTCGAGATCACTTTGAGACTCCTCTTGCACCTCCTCCTGCTCCTTTTCTTCCTCTTCTCTATCGTTATTTGTACTAAATTCTATAACGCTTCTTGGTTTTTGCTCTTCTGATGCTATTTTAATAACTTTTCTCTTTTTTGCAGCATCGACAAGTTTTTCAAGCGGACTTACAATAGGCTTAAATGTTTCATCTAAAACTTTTTCCACATCATTTTTGGTTTGCCTCAACTCCTTGTACTTTCGCATAATTGCTTCTCTCGATTTTATAATTTCATTGAGAACGTTTTGCTCTTTCTGAAAATGTGCCATGCTGACTGATGAACGATTGAAATCATACTAACCTATTTTATTTCAAGGTAGCTATATTTATAAGAAAGTGATCGAAGCCCTTTCTATATAGACCAGTACCAAGTGTCCTATCTTTGTCGATAACAAGAAAGCCATACTTATCATCATTCCAGCAGATTGAACACAAATCTCTAAATTGACTATATGACATATCTGTATTTACGTGATCATTATATACATGCTTTAAATTCATATCATCTTGGTGAAATAATACTAATAAATTAACATTATCTCGTACTAGATGTTTAGGAATGCGTGCATAAGATTGACATAGATAGAAACAGTCTACATTTTTGTGACGTCCCATACAAAAGAAATTCTTGATGTTCTCTTGTTTTTCACAGGCTACATCATCAAATATCATAACTGAGTTTGGCAATGCATCTTCTGCTGATATTACTTCATCATGATCTTTGAATGGAAAGTACTGACTTTCATTTATGGGCTTCAAGAGAAATTTAAGAAATTGGTATTTGGGTTGTTCCAGTGATTTTGAGTAAACATATACATTTTCAAATTTTAATCCGCTTGGATGAGTAATAAGAGAGAGTAGTGCATTAGTTTTGCCATAGTTTGAGGGTCCACAAAATATACTTCTAATATTATTGGGAAGTAATTCTCCATGACGCTTTTTTGATTTTTGCTGCACTACTAAGCTGTCAAAGTTTATAACTGCCAGCTTGACGTCTCAAATACAACTGACTTTGAGTGCATATATACAGCTTAGTTATACATATTTCAGCTTAGTATGTATTTATCCTCCGAGACGTTAATATCATGATTGAGCATAAGCAGTGTAAACGCAATACTCGTAAAGGTCGAGGCTTAGCAAATACAATCATTAATAAGCTTCCATTTGAATTACACCTGCCTGGTTATCAATACTGCGGACCAGGAACTAAACTTATAAAGCGTCTTGCTCGACGTGACCCTGGCATTAATCCTTTAGACCAAGCTTGTAAAGAACATGATATAACCTACTCTCGGAATCGAGAGAACGTTGAGGCTAGGAACGCTGCTGATAGAGTATTAGCAGATAAAGCCTGGAAACGTGTTTTTGCTAAAGACGCTAGTATTTGTGAGAAAGCAGCAGCTTATACTGTAACAAATACTATGAATTTAAAATCAAAATTTGGAATGGGGTTGAAAAAGAAGCCAAATACCACACTAGCTAAAGTAGTTAATGCAGCCTCGAAATCGAGCATTTTTAGTAAAAATTCGCGCAAAGTTATTCAAGCTGCATTGAAAAGTGCTCGAAATGTTGTGAAGAAGGCTGGCGGCAAGGCAAAAGTACACATTCCTCGCGTACTAGCAGTTCCATCGAAAATTGGAGGATTCCTACCATTTCTGATTCTATTATTTGCAGGCCTAAGTGCAACAGGTGCACTAGCAGGTGGCGCTGCGGGTATAGCTAAAGCAATAAATGATGCAAGAAATGCTAAACGTCAACTTGAAGAAAGTCGAAGACATAACAAAACGATGGAAGCTGTTGCACTTGGTAAAGGTCTCTACCTTAAACCCCATAAAACGGGCTATGGCATGTATCTAAAACCCTATAATAGACATGAACTTAATAAAAAAGGCAAAAAAAAACTTCGATGTAAAATTGCCCCACAGAGCACTGACTGACGCTGACTTGCTAAAGTATGCTCGTATTTTACAAATTCCATACTTTCGAGGTGTATTCATGCGAAATACATTACCAGCTAGTGGTCCACGACACTACGAGTCAGCAATCGTTAATCTCGACGGGGAACGCGGACCTGGTACACATTGGGTAGCCTATCGGAAAAGAGGTAAAAGTGTTGTGTATTTTGATAGTTTTGGAGACCTACAGCCACCTTTAGAACTTATGAATTACCTAGGAGTTAAAACTGTAAAGCATAACCTCGAAAGATATCAAGATTACAGCGTATATAACTGTGGGCATCTTTGTTTAAAATTTTTGTATAAGGCTATATAAAACAATATATATGTTATACATAGTCAGTATTACTTAAGCAGTCATGAGCGAATCATTGATGCTATGTTTATCTGGAACGTCATCTGTACTAGAGACTCAATATTTTCCACCAATTGAACTCTTGACAAATAAAAGATTCGTTCTAGGGTTGATTGAACTTTTAACCTTTAATTCAATCCCCAATATCGATATTGACAATAACAAGCTTTACGTGGGAGAAGAGATAGTGACATTACCAACAGGTAGCTGGGAAATTGAAGACATTGAACGCGATCTACAGGAAATACTTACACCTAAAAGCATAGTACTCAGCCTCAAACCAAATAATAATACTCTTCGCAGTATAATCAAGTGCAGTCATACAATAAATTTCCAGCCACAAGATTCTATTGGAAGATTGTTAGGCTTTACGCGACATACTCTTTCAGCAAATATTACTCACGAATCAGATTTACCTGTATCTATTCTTAAGATTAACGCTCTACGAGTTGAGTGCAACATTACGTCTGGAGGCTATATAAATGGACAGAAAGTGCATACGATACATGAATTTTTCCCAGCTGTTCCTCCGGGCTATAAGATCATTGAAATTCCAACACAAGTTATTTATTTACCAATTACAGTTAATACTATCGATAATATACAGTTACGCATCGTCGATCAGGACGGAAACTTGGTGAATTTTCGTGGAGAAATTATAACAATTAGATTACACATCAAAGCAGCATCGTAATTATGGGAATCGTATATAATAGCAAAGTTGGCAAAAGCTATATTAAAAGAAAATCATGTCAGCAGAAGATCAGTCATCAACGAGCAGTGAAAGAGCTAACAACTCAGAATATTCGCTTCCTGAAAAGTCTAGGACTGCAGGTCAGAAGAAACGCCGGAGAAAAATAATTTGTCTGTTTTCCTGTGGTTTTTACAATCAAAAGAGATGGACGACATATTAAACGTACAGTCATCTGTGGAATTCGATGAATCTGTCGCTCATTATGAAGTGCATGCACATCAGCCTTACACCTCGTCAGCTTTCAATAACAGTGATGAAATTCGTATCGCCATACAGCATCAAGATCTCTACCTTCTACCTTGTCGCAGTTCATTACATATTCATGGCCGATTATTAAAAGCAGATGGCACCGCAGCAGTTATCACAAAGCTTGTAAACAACGCCCTCTGTCATCTTTTCGAAGAAATCCGATATGAAATTAATGCTGTAGAGATTGATAAATGTAAAAATGTTGGTTTGACAAGTCTAATGAAGGGTTTGATATCGTTCAATCCTACGCAAAACTTGGAAAACGCAGACTGGATTGATATTGCAGAAACTCAGCAAATAACCGATAATGCTGGCTACTTTGATGTGTCCATACCACTAAGTATGATTCTCGGCTTTGCGGAAGACTATCGTAAAATTATAGTCAATTGCAAACATGAGTTTGTTCTCACAAGATCGAAGAATAATGTAAATGCTATTGTGCAACCGCAAGCAGAATAGTTCAAAATTAACTTTGTTAAAATTGAATGGTTAATGCCATATGTGCTATTATCCGATAAGCATAAAATACGATTCCTTCATTACCTACAGAAGGAAACTCCTATTGCTATGAGTTTCTGTAGTTGGGAGCTGTACGAGTATCCATTACTTCCAACCACATCGCAGCATGTTTGGACAGTTAAGACATCGAATCAATTAGAAAAACTACGATTCGTCATTTTAGGATTTCAGAACAATCGTAAAGGACAAAATGGAGCTAACGCTAGCCGTTTTGACCGTTGCAAAATAAGTAATTTGAAACTATTTCTCAATTCTCAATACTATTCTTACGGAAATCTCAATCTAAATATTGATCAAAATCAATATGCTTTATTATACGATATGTATATTAACTTTCAAAATGCATATTACGGAAAAGAAATTGAACCTATGCTCAAAAAGAGGGATTATATACAGAATGCTTCTTTAGTTGTCATTGACTGCTCAAAACAGAACGAGTCGCTGAAGCAGGCCCCAGTTGATGTTCGTCTTGAATTTGAAGCTAAAGAAAATTACCCAGCACAGACATCAGCCTACTGCTTGATTTTACATGACCGTATTATCGAATATAATCCCATAAGTGGGGATATTAAGAAATTAGTCTAGAGATTTTGGTGCCACCTTTAAGAAGAGATTGTATTTAATGTACAATTTAATGCTAATATAATATGAAAACTTATACAACAGTTGTAAAAAAAAATTATGTTTAATAAACTTCATGAATATTATATATTACTGTTTTAATTTCTTTTACCCATAGATCCCTTTGGAGATCATCGAATAAAATTGCTAGCGTGAAGTATTCGCTTATAACATGCAGCGCTTAAGCTTGTCCGTGTGACCGATGCACACGCGGTATCACACGATGAGCACGCTGCGGTGATCAGCTGATCAGCGCGGTAAATATCTTACCAGCGACGATAGACCAATGCCCGCGAAAGTCAACTCATCAACGCGGTAAATATACTTACACGCGGGCGGTGTGTGCTAATGACCGCGGAAATCAGCTAGCCACCGCGATAATATGCTCATCTCCGCGCGCCCGCCGCGCGAATCACCTCATCCCCGCGGTCGTCCAGTTTGTCACCGCGGTAAGATGCTAGTCCCCGCGCGCGCCGCCCGGGAGTCGCTCGTAAATAAACATTTGATCGTCATGCAAAAATGTGACAATAAAATACGGATAATTTTTATTCGATGACGTCATTACAAATAGAAGGGTAGAAGCTTCTCAAAAGTGGGCGGAGCCCCACCTCCCCGTCTCAACCTATCAGAACGTTACACAGGTCGGCCGGTGGCCGAGTGGCGGGGGGGGGGGGGGGGGGGGGGTAGAACCGGCCTAGTTATACTACTCGAGCGTATGTGGGTGGAATCAACAGAAAAAGAGCGTAATGAAGAAAAAGCGAAAGAGCGTGATGAAGTAAAAGCGAAAGAGCGTGATGAAGAAAAAGAGAAAGAGCGTGAACAAGAAAAAGCGAAAGAGCGTGATGAAGTAAAAGCGAAAGAGCGTGATGAAGAAAAAGAGAAAGAGCGTGAAGAAGAAAAAGAGAAAGAGCATAATGAAGGAAATGCAAAAGAACTTAATGAACTTGGCAGTCCGCACGCCAGTAAGGGACTACGAGTATGCTTTGAGTACAAGCAACTCACGGAGCACATTGCTGCTCATTGTTCTCAAAGACTGACAGACGGAATAGCGAAAGCGGCGGCAGCAGAGAAAGTAAAAACATCGAAAAACATTGTAAAACTAGCGGCAGACAACATTTCGATAAGCGAACGTCAAAATGAGAAAATAATCACAACATTGGCAGGTAAACAAAAAAATTAAAAATATACAAACAATAACCTCTACGAACAAAGTTTTCATAAACAGGTATGTAAATATAATTGTACCTAAATTCTTTGACTCTATTTTGATAGAAATCCAACGTCAGTTGTCAGAAATGGATAAGCGGATGAAGCGACTGGAGTTAAACCAAAAGAAGCTGGCTGACAAGGTTGAGGCAAACCACAATCAAGTATTTGAGTACGTGCATAGGGAACTAAACATGATGTGGAACGAATTGAGCGAACAGGTAGAAAATAATATGTCTGATGATAAGGAAGGAGAATCATTCAATAAACAAGCGTGTTTAAGTTCCACACAATTGCCTTCTGATAATATTAATAAAACGGAAGTGATTGAGATAGTGAATGACGAATTGGGAAAGATAAATAAAGTGAACGATAATGGAAGTTTTATTGATGTATCAAGAGAATTGACAGAAACGTTTAAGTTCGGATAATCGGGAAAAGGATCTGTCCTTAAAGGAGATTATAAATTAACTAAATAGGCAAAGTTTGAATATTTGTTGATTACGTCAGAATAAATAGCGAATGATATTTTGTATGTAATCGATGAGACTATCAAAGCGAATGATAATTTGAATGAATCAGCGAAAGAAAAACACAAATTTAAGGTACGAGATATTCTGATAAATCACATTGACAATGAATATTATGCGAAAGTAATGGATATTAAAGATCCAGTTATATTGTTAAATAAAATTAAAGTTGTATAATATGCATTATAAGCCAGAGAAAGAAAAGGCAATAGAATTTATTGATAAATTTGAAAAAATTGTTCTCAATTATAACAACCTTTAAGGAATTTAAACTTTGCCGAAAAAATACGTGATGCATTTTATAACGATGTAGTTGGATCAAATAATGAAATATAAAGTGCTGACTTCGTGATGAGAAGTAGAACCGATAAACCTCTCAGTTTTGATCAAACAAAATGCTCGTATTATAGTTTGAGAGCGTATGAAAACAGGCGAAAGATCAAATGAAGAGCGTAAGAACACAGGCAAAAGACCAGGCGAAAGATCAAGCGTAGAGCGTAAGAACACAGGCGAAAGATCAGGTGAAAGATCAAGCGAAAGGCCAAACTACAGCAATGGCAGCAAACCTTGAAGTAAACACCACAGTACCCAAGTGCTCCAATTGCGATGACTTCGGGCACTTTGGAAGGAACTGCCCACACGCTAGTACGGGACTCCGAGTCTGCTTTGAGTGTAAGCGACTCACGAAGCACATTGCTGCTCATTGTCCTCAAAGACTGGCAAACGAAAGTCGAAAGAACTCCCATAAAACGTACGAAAGTAGAGTTTTCCATAATTGTAATAGAAATAGAAGCGAAAGTAGAGGCACTCAGCCAAAGAATGAAAGGAAATACGATAATAGCGCTAAGAAATATAGACCAAATAACAACAACAAAGAAAATAGTGAGTACTCTGTAGCAGAGCGTAAAGCTATAGAGCGAAAGCTAAAACTAGAGAAAAGTGGCGCTCTTAATGTCGCAAATATAGAAAGAAAGTAAAATGAGAATGTTCTACTGGCCGAATTTTTGGCAGATACAGGTGCTACAGAGCACTTTAACGAATTCAAGGCTCATATTTAAACTTTTAATAAACAAGCGAAAGAAATTATATGCACTAACAAAATGAGTATGCTAATTTAAGATCGGAGGGAGAAGGTTAAATTCAGGGTTATTCGAAAATAGACAAATTAATTAACTTGGAAAAAGTTATATGTGCTGAGAATTTGTCCGAGAATTTGTTCTATAATTTATTGTCATTGCGAAAGTTTGCCGATCAACGTTTATGTATTTATTTGGATAATGAGAAAATTGACATTTATGATCCAGTGTCGAATAAATCATTTATATCGTGTATATATAAAAGGCCATACTGAGTAATAGAATTTGAAAGTAAACAACGAAAATAGCGAAGGAGATCAATTAAATGGTAAAATTGTAGCGTATGTGACTACTAGGCGTATGAAAAATCAAATAAATACTGAAACTGCGAAAGAAAATGAAAAAGATGACGAAAGTAAAAATAAGACTGAGAGTAAAAATAACAAAAACGTCGCAGATTCTGACTTAGAAAATACTGTGTTAAACCGAAAGTTAAATGATATTAGCGAAAGGAAAATAAGCGAGCGAAAAGAAAATTATGACACATACACAGAAACCCAGAACGAACCTTCTACCTATAATAAAGCTATGCTGTGGCACGCAAGAATGGGACATGCGTTATTAAACTACTTGAAGGCAATGCAGCGAAAGTATCCGCATATTAAAGATTTAAATCAAACGGTCTTTGATGACGAAATTCTTGATTGTGAAGTATGTATGATCTCGAAGATCAATGATTACTATTTAAACAAACACGACTTAGAGCGACAGAGCCCTTGCAAATTGTGCATTCGGACACAATGGGAATGATAAGTCCAGTCACTTATCCAAAGAAATACGAGTATATTTCAGTGTTTGTGGGCGACTATTCTCGCCTTGCCATGGCATAGCCTATGAACACAAAAGACGAAATTGTGTTCTGTTTCGAATCCTTTGTCAAGAGAGGACGAAGTTTATTAGGGAACGATGCGAAAGCGTGCTATTTAAGATCCGATCAAGGGACAAAATTCACTGGCGGTAAGATGTCGAAAGTTTTGAGTAAGCTGCGTACAGAATTACAACTTGCCTGTCCTGATACACCTCAGCACAATTAAGTAGCGGAAGATTTAATCAGACGATACAAACGAAAGTGCGAACGTTAATAACTGACTGGCTTAGCCGAAAAATGTGGGATTTAGCTCTAGGAGCAGCCGTATCAAGGAACGCGGGAGCGTTCCGAAGGCAAGTATAGAAGAGCCTTAGGACGACCGCGTGATAATATACATTGAAATGGATGTACGAGAATTTCTATGAGCTTATACATCTATTGCGCTAGTTTTAACTATATAACGTATCCCTCTTAATCGATAGCCATTTCATTGCTCTACTCAAATCAAAAGATTTTATTTAAAAAGATTATCTCATTCAAAAGATATAAGGGACTGAATTTTTTTTTGTCGGCTTTCCGATTTCTTAACTTTCTCCATGGTATTCAGCCTCGCATCCGGTTTTTCCCGACTTCCTGTGACGTCATATATGTTATGTATATATACACATATGCAATCACCAGGAATTAATGGCCATGAAGAGTTAAGCAGTGATAATGCCCGAATAATAATAAAGAAAGACAAGAGAAAGAGAAAGATAAAAATATAGATAGAGAGAGAGGGAGAGAAGAAGAGACATAAGCATATGTATATTTTTTATTATATACAGTATATATGTTTATTAGTACATAACCTCTCTCTATGTATATACCTCTATATATGTATATACACATACATATAAACATGAACATAATATCTGTGGCTTCCCGGAATAAAGACCTAACCCACTTGTACGTGTTTTCGAGAAATCGACGTTTTAAAATTTCTGTCATGACACTTCATATGTAAGATCGAATTGCGCGAGATGAGTCATAACAACGTAGACTTTTACAAAGGTATAGAGTACTCGGCTCGGACATCGGCTTTACCTCAGCTGGAACCTCGGCTTGGACCTCGGCTTTACCTCGGCTCGGACCTCGGTCGAGCCTCGGTTGGACCTCGGTCGAGCCTCGGCTAGAACTCGGCTCGGATCTCGGCTTTACCTCGGCTGGGACCTCGGCTCGGACCTCGGCTTTACCTCGGCTCGGACCTCGGCTCCAGCTCCGGATTTGCCGCGGCTCGAGCCGAGGTACAGCCGAGGTGCTGCCGAGGCTAATCCGAGGCACACCCGCGGCTAGCTTCAGGTGAATTCGAGGCTCATTCGAACTGTACCCGAGGAACTCGAGGTAAAGCCTTCGGGGTACCCGAAGATGATGTCTAGGTGGTATGCTCCGTAGCGTTTTACCTCTAGGTATTGGAACGCATCTAATACGTGGTCCAGGTGTTCGGGGTAGCCGATGATGACGTCTAGGTGGTGCGCTTCGTAGTTTTTTACCTCTAGGTATTGGAACGCATCGAATGCGTGGTCTAGATCTTTTGGGTGGCCGATGATGGAGTCTAGGTTGTGCGCTCCGTAGTTTTTTGCGATTAGATCTCAGGGTGCATCTAATACATGGTCCAGGTGTTCAAGGTAGCCGATGACGATGTCTAGGTGGTGCGCTCCGTAGTTTTTTGCATTTAGATGTGAGGGCGAATGTAATAGGAGGTACAGGTATTCGAGGTAGCCGATGATGATGTCTAGGTGGTGCGCTCCGTAGTTTTTTGCATTTAGATGTCACGGCGCATCTAATAGGAGGTCCAGGTGTTCGGGGTAGCCGATGATGATCTCTAGGTGGTGCGCACCGTAGCTTTTTGCATTTATATGTCAGGGCGCATTTTATAGGAAGTCCAGGTGTTCGAGGTAGCCGATAACGATGTCTAGGTGGTGCGCTCCGTAGTTTTTTGCATTTAGATGTCAGGGCGAATGTAATAGGAGGTCCAGGTGTTCGAGGTAGCCGATAACGATGTCTAGGTGGTGGGCTCCGTAGTTTTTTGCATTTAGATGTCACGGCGCATCTAATAGGAGGTCCAGGTATTTGGGGTAGCCGAGGATGATGTCTAGGTGGTGAGCACCGTAGTTTTTTGCATTTATATGTCAGCGCGCATTTTACAGGAAGTCTAGGTGTACGAGGTAGCCGATGACGAAGTCTACGTTGTGCGCTTCGTAGTTTTTTACCTCTAGGTATTGGAACGCATCGAATCCGGGGTCTAGGTCTTTGGGGTGGCCAATGATGGAGTCTAGGTTGTGCGCTCCGTAGGTTTTTGCGATTAGATCTCAGGGTGCATCTAATACGTGGTCCAGGTGTTCGGGGTTAGGCGATGATGATGTCTAGGTGGTGTGCACCGTAGATTTTTGCATTTATATGTCAGGGCGCATTTTATAGGAGGTCCAGGTGTTCGGGGTAGCCGATGATGATGTCTAGGTGGTGCGCACCGTAGCTTTTTGCATTTATATGTCAGGACGCATTTTATAGGAAGTCCAGGTGTTCGAGGTAGCCGATAACGATGTTTAGGTGGTGCTCTCCGTAGTTTTTTGCATTTAGATGTCAAGGCGAATGTAATAGGAGGTCCAGGTGTTCGAGGTAGCCGATAACGATGTCTAGGTGGTGGGCACCGTAGATTTTTGCATTTATATGTCAGGGCGCATTTTATAGGAGGTCCAGGTGTTCGGGGTAGCCGATGATGATGTCTAGGTGGTGCGCACCGTAGCTTTTTGCATTTATATGTCAGGACGCATTTTATAGGAAGTCCAGGTGTTCGAGGTAGCCGATAACGATGTTTAGGTGGTGCGCTCCGTAGTTTTTTGCATTTAGATGTCAAGGCGAATGTAATAGGAGGTCCAGGTGTTCGAGGTAGCCGATAACGATGTCTAGGTGGTGGGCTCCGTAGTTTTTTGCATTTAGATGTCACGGCGCATCTAATAGGAGGTCCAGGAATTTGGGGTAGCCGAGGATGATGTCTAGGTGGTGAGCACCGTAGTTTTTTGCATTTATATGTCAGCGCGCATTTTACAGGAAGTCTAGGTGTTCGAGGTAGCCGATGACGATGTCTAGGTTGTGCGCTTCGTAGTTTTTTACCTCTGGGTATTGGAACGCATCGAATCCGGGGTCTAGGTCTTTGGGCTGGCCAATGATGGAGTCTAGGTTATGCGCTCCGTAGGTTTTTGCGATTAGATCTCAGGGTGCATCTAATACGTGGTCCAGGTGTTCGGGGTTAGGCGATGATGATGTCTAGGTGGTGTGCACCGTAGATTTTTGCATTTATATGTCAGGGCGCATTTTATAGGAGGTCCAAGTGTTCGAGGTAGCCGATGATGATGTCTAGGTGGTGAGCTCCGTAGTTTTTTGCATTTAGATGTCACGGCGCATCTAATAGGAGGTCCAGGTATTCGGGGTAACCGGGGATGATGTCTAGGTGCTGCGCACCGTAGTTTTTTGCATTTATATGTCAGTGCGCATTTTACAGGAATTCTAGGTGTTCGAGGTAGCCGATGACGATGTCTAGGTGGTGCGTTTCGTAGTTTTTTACCTCTAGGTATTGGAACGCATCGAATGCGTATTCTAGGTCTTTGGGGTGGTCGATAATGGAGTCTAGGTTGTGCGCTCCGTAATTTTTTGCGATTAAATCTCAGGGTGCATCTAATACGTGGTCCAGGTGTTCGGGGTAGTCGATGAGGTGCGCACGGTAGCTTTTTGCATTTATATGTCAGGGCGCATTTTATAGGAAGTCCAGGTGTTTCAGGTAGCCGATGACGATGTCTAGGTGGTGCGCTCCATAGTTTTTTGCATTTAGATGTCAGGGCGAATGTAATAGGAAGTCCAGGTGTTCGAGGTAGCCGATGACGATGTCTAGGTGTTGCGCTCCGTAGTTTTTTACATTTAGATGTCAGGGCGCATGTAATAGTAGGTCCAGGTGTTCGAGGTAGCCTTTGACGAGGTCTAGGTGGTGCGCTCCGTAGTAGGTTCATTTTCTTCGACAGTGGTTATTACATGCAAGATCAGAAGTATATTTGTACTTTGAAATGAAAATATAAATATTCAGATAAGTAGCAAACTTTTATATAGTAGAAAACTGTTATTAATATAATAATAAGTATTGTTACTTTGTGAAATTTTGTTTTTATTTTTACAGAGTATCAGAACGTATGAATCATATGGATAAGAAGATCTTGATTGAACAGTTTATAAGTAGAACTGTTAACAAATACATAAATTACACGTCTGTCAAATTTAAAGAACCCACAAGACATTCTATAGAAAAAGCAGCTTAAAAGAACATTCGAATTTAAAACTTTTGTTAACCTTTAGGCTGCGGGGAAATTTCAGTACAAATTGACCTCTCAGAATATGTAAAATCTATACATAATATCACTGGATATTTCAGATAGAGTCGCTGACCTGACTGCTGGTCCATATATGGACTACCCCGCAGCTAAAAGGTTAATACCAATACTACTATTTAATAATGATATTAAAAATATACTGTAATAACGTTATCACATTATAACTGTCATAACGTTATCACATTATGTAATTATTAACTGTACAAATAATAATATTGTTGATATAAAACTTTCTGCGAAGTTATAAAATAAGGCAAGTACAGACATTTTTTCTGTATAATCTACTCTCCCTCCGTCTCTTCTCCCCTCTCTCTCGCCCTCTATTTCTTCCGCTCTCTTCCCTCTCTCTTTCTCTCTCAACATACGTCAAACTCTGTACCAAAAACTTTAATAAGAGTTTAAAAATTTTTTTTTAAATAATCAACACGTTTAAAAAAAAAAAAATTTTTATTTACGTTTTAACAACACAATTTATCTAGTCCTTTAATTTCTTCTAATCTCATCTATTTAATAAGCACTCTCTACAAATGGTAATAATTTTTTTCATGACTGTACAAATAAAAACTTTCTATAAAAATAAAAAGAATTATGTTTTTTTTTTCATATGATTTTACAATTAATATTATTGTTAATTTATCATCATACCTAAGAAAATACATGTTTGATTAAATTATTTCAAAAATTTAGCTAATATAATCATTTTATAGAGCTCCTTGAAGAAAAATTTGACTGTTTCTTCAAATTGAAAACTTTTATGAATAACAATACAGCCATTTAATAATGATATTAAAAATATACTATAATAAACTCTCATAACGTTATCACATTATGTAATTATTATTTTCTCTTAAAAAGTAATGAAATCTATCTAAACAAAACATATTACAAAAGTTTAAACTAAGGCAAGTACCTACTAGTCTCTCTCCCAACCTATCTCTCCCTCCCTCTCTTTCCGACCTCTCTCTCTCTCTCTCTCTCTCTCTCTCTCTCTCTCTCTCTCTCTGGCTCTCTCTCTCTCTATCTCTCCCTCTCTCTCAACATCCGGCAAACTGAGTACCAAAAACTTTAATGAGTGCTTAAATATTTTTTTAGAAGAATCAACACGTTTTTTAAAAGCTAACTTTTTAATAAAACTTTCTACGAAGTATAAAATAAGGCAAGTATAGACGTTTTTTCTGGATAATCTATAAAAAACAACACAATTTATCTAGTCCTTTTATTTCTTCGAATCTCATCTATTCAATAAACCCTCTCTACAAATGGTAATAATTTCTTTCATGACTGTACAAATAATCTATAAAATAATATATATGATTTTGTAAAAGAAATCAAATAAATACGAATGAAAAAGTCTTTTAATTCTTTGAGTCATTGTATGCTGAACAAATTATATGTAAGTACATTCAAAACATTGTTCACTGCAAATAAAACAAACGAAAGTTGTGAAATTAATTATCGATAGTCAAGTAATGCAAACAACTCTCGGAACTACTGTATGGCTGTTCTCAGAAATATATTCAAATTTGTTCATCTTTCTGAGCTATAGAAATTAAACACAAGAAAGTACTGAAATCAATTTATTGTAGTCAGGTACCGGCCATAAGTTAACTTGACGGACATAATAGAACTTTTCGTATCTAGCGTGTAAAATTACATTTTACGCCCACGTTGTAACTTCAAAATTATTCAGCCAGCGGGCATAAAATACTACTTAGCGTCCAAGAGGCCCAATAGCTCACATACTCTTACAAAACTTCATAGAACCTACGCACTTTACGCCCGTGTGGGCGAAAATTATTTTAATTATATAACTATAATGCCTTCTCTTTATTTCTAAAATTCATAAGAATTTTTTTAGATATTTACGAAAAGTCAAAGCCTATATAAAAAAATTACATAGTTACCAACACATCACTATTTTTCATGATTCTTTCTCAATTTTGAACTTTCTATAATATTACGCACCTTGGGAGGAAGAGAAGTTTAGAGCTGCTCTAGCAGGGGTGGTCCTCCGATCTCCCATACATACTTGGCGGGCCCGACGATTTGCAGTTTACCGGTGGGCTACTTAAATATAGAATACAAAATTTTTGCATAAATTCATTAACAATATTTATACCTGTAAGTCTACTATAAATAATTACATTGGCTTTAATTTTTAATTGGTACCGTTAAGTACGACATCCCTATATGTGCAGAATCATGATTTACTTTTATTACCCACAATATTTTTCTTTGTGTCCGTCCTTTTTAAACGAGAATAAAATAAAAAATTCATATAAATTTATAGTCTACTTAAAAGTGCTTTACATTTTACTAACCGTTTTATAAGCAACCTATTTTGTATCCTTTTCCCGCGTGTAAATATATAAGATCTCATATGAAAATTTCAGGCATCGCATATCTCGTATCAGATCTCATATGCGATGTCATCTGCAGTTTTATATATTATGGGATTACATATGAGATCTCATATGATACTTTCAGGCGGGTTTGCACTTTCTACTTAAAAACAGAGTGATAGATTCACGGCTCAGTAGTTAATATCTAGAAGCAACCCATTTATACATTTTATCTGATCTTTAAACATATGAATAGTTATATGAAAATGACCATGTCTTACACCTTGAACTGCAAATCGTCGGGCCCGCCAAGTATGTATGGGAGATCGGAGGACCACCTCTGCTAGAGCAGATTTGAATATATTTCTGAGAACAGTCATACAGTAGTTCCGATAGTTGTTTGCATTACTTGACTATCGATAATTGATTTCACAACTTTCGTTTGTTTGATTTGCAGTGAACAATTTTTTGAATGTACTTACATATAATTTGTTCAGCATACAATGACTCAAAGAATTACAAGACTTTTTCATTCGTATTTATTTGATTTCTTTTACAAAATCATAAATATTATTATTTTATAGATTATTTGTACAGTCATGAAAGAAATTATTACCATTTGTAGAGTGTTTATTGAATAGATGAGATTCGAAGAAATAAAAGGACTAGATAAATTGTGTTGTTTTTTATAGATTATCCAGGAAAAACGTCTATACTTGCCTTATTTTATACTTTCGTAGAAAGTTTTATTAAAAAATTAGCTTTTAAAAAACGTGTTGATTCTTCTAAAAAAATATTTAAGCACTCATTAAAGTTTTTGGTACTCAGTTTGCGGGATGTTGCGAGAGAGGGAGAGATAGAGAGAGAGAGCCAGAGAGAGAGAGAGAGGTCGGAAAGAGAGGAAGGGAGAGATAGGGTGGGAGAGAGACTAGTAGGTACTTGCCTTAGTTTAAACTTTTTTAATATGTTTTTTTAGATATACGCACATAACAGAACTCCGCATGCTTCGATAGACATGCAAATTCCCATTCGAGTGTTCAAGCCTTGAATACAAGACTGACTTGACGCAAATAAAATGTTTCGGATGTTTGACGTACATGAAAATACAGCGAAAGGCTGAATCAAAATTCAGATCCATCGGAAAGCGAATGATTCCAGTTGGATATAAAACAACTGATTACGTCTTGTTCAGTCCAGAGGCAGGAAAACTATACGAAAGCCAGGATGTTAGATTTAATGAGAAATTGGTATTTGTCGATAAATATAAGGGTAAGGAACTTGAACACTGGAAAAAACTGTTAAAACCGAAATAGATTCAGATATCTGGTTTACAGAATTTGAGAAAGAAATGGAAGATAAAGAAGCGAAGGGTGAGATGAAAAGAGGTAGAGAACGCCACTGCCGCCCGTGAGGTGCTGCCATCTCGCACCTCGCCGCTGCACCGCTCACGCGCGCGCGAGATTCAAACTCGCCTCATGCTCCACTCTACCTCTCTACACTCTCTCTCTCTCTCTCTCTCTCTCTCTCTCTCTCTCTCTCTGTCTCTCTCCACTTACCTTCTTCTGCGCTACGGAGCATTCCGCTATCGTTGTCATCTCTCATGGTCTCGCAAGTTGTCAAAACCCGGGAACAAATAAAGAATATTCCCCTCCGTTAGCTTTCGAATTATTCAATTAACATTCGGCCGCCTGAATCGGTGCGCCGCGAGTCCAGCGAGAAGAAGAGGTATTAGGGCGAAAATACACCGTCACAACCTCCCCCTCCCTAAGGCGGAATACTCCGTGAGATTCCGTTTCCTTAATCTCGTCTCTCTCGCTCCTCTCGCAGCGCTCCGGTCCAAACAGCTTCGCGTATGGAGTTTTTGACTTACCGGGGGGACTGCACCCCTCGCTTGATCTCCTCATTAAACATCCGCTCCACTTCCTCTATCGTCACTTGTTGCATCTTTGGTGACGTCCGGCGGGGATGGTGCTTAAAGGGTTTCGTCCCTTGCACATCTATCGTATGTTCCATCAACGTCGTCACCCCCTTTCGCTTCCCTTCTTCGGGGTAGATCAACAAGCGATCTACCAATCTCTCCACCCTTTCTCGTTCCTCCTCCTCTAACTCGGAGATCCCCGCGCACTCTCCGTGAATGACGGCGTTTTTCTCCTCGCCCGTCTTAGCGAAAGGTCTCCAACGCCCCTCTCTCACTCTCCACACTCCTTTACCTAGTTGCGCATCCACATTAAATAACTTGCAGAAATCCATGCCCAGTATAATCTCCTGGTCGAGGTTATGTAAGGCTTCATGGGAAGAGGCGCCGAGTGATGATCGATTTCAAGCATCACGTTCAACACTCCCATGACTTTGGTAATTCCTCCGGTGACGTTCCGCACTGCCGTGGCGCTTTCCTGCAACCTCTCTTGGAATCGTTCGGCCACGCCGGGGCCTACCAGTGATAGCATCGCCCCCGGGTCGGATAAGGCTTTGTAGGAGTGCCCCCCAAGCTCCACCATGACGAAATGACGATTCTCCCCGCACAATCCTGCGACTGCATCGGGGTCGTCCTCGGACTCCTTCTCTCCACTAATATCTGGTCTCTCTTCTTCCTTTCCTTTCTCCACTTTCTTTTCCTCTTCCCTCTCC
This sequence comes from Torymus aiolomorphi, assembly GCA_036365515.1. Classification (NCBI taxonomy): domain Eukaryota; kingdom Metazoa; phylum Arthropoda; class Insecta; order Hymenoptera; family Torymidae; genus Torymus; species Torymus aiolomorphi. The sequence goes on along the minus strand of CM070873.1, from coordinate 19,615,680 downwards.
ACATCAATCTTCCTGGGCTCCTTCGATGGTATCACCTCCACGGGTGTTTCATCCCCTTCGACCTTTTTACTGACCAAATCGTCCATTATCTCCTCTAGCCATTCATCGTCACTAGACTCCTCACCCCACCTCTCTGCTGGCAGATGGACTGGGGGTTCTGAGTCTCGTTGATTCCCTTCACTCTTCTTCTCTTCACCCTTCTTCACTTCACTCTTCTTCTCTTCTCCCTTCTTCACTTCTCTTCTTCTCCACTGGTCTCACCTCGCCTCTTACTTCTACTTCTATATCTCCCTCTGTCTTCTTCTCTCTCCCTTTCCCTTCTCCACTTTCTCGGTCTTCACTAGACTTCTTGGCCTTCCGCCAGGGTCCCTGGGGAACAAGCACATTTAAGATACCTGTCCCCCAGCCTGCCCGTTTCCCAACTTCGCTCGTAAGGAGGCATAGTTGGGACACGTCTTGAAGGTGACATTCGGCGCATCACAGTTTTGGCACCTCACTCGTGGAGGCTGAGTAGGCTGATTACGGATGGTGCAGTTTCGCACCGTATGTCCCTTCTGCTTACACCAGAAACAGACTACCTCCGGGCACACGGAGGCTTTGTGGCCCACGGCCTGACAGAGGTTGCATACTCCCAGGAAAGGTCTCTCCTGGCCTCCGGGAATCGAGGGTTGGCCTGGCCCCACAGGGCGTCCAAATCCGCCACTCGGAGGATCGGCTCGCGACTCTCCTGAACCCGAATTCTGAGCCGTAGCTCCTCTCCACGGGTCACCTCCATAGCCGCGTCCTGCTCCGTAGGGGGGGCCTGGGGTTTCCCTGACCCCCTTGAACACCAGGTCCCCCCTGCACCATTGCCGCGTACGTCTTTGCCTCCTCCTTCTCCATTATCTGCGCATTCGACATCTTTGGCGGCGCAGTCTCCGGCTTCGGCTCTCCGTCACTCGCCTTGGCGGAGGGCTGAACGTTGGTTTTGGCCGCCTTCTTCGCCGCTTTCGTTTCGCTCAGTTTAGTGGGCTTTGGCGACACGTTCTCACTCTCCACTCCCTTCTCCACAGCTGCCACGGCTTTCTGGCGACCAGTAGTACCCGTAAACGCTGCTCCGGGCACCCTCATCTTGTTAGCAGGAGGCGGCGGAAGATAGCGACTATCTAATTCCTTCTGCCTCTCCCAACGACGTCCGTACTTCTCCAAATCTTCCATTGTCTCCACAATTTTGTCAGACATCGCCTTCCTGTACTCGGGGAGGATATTCCGGTAGGCTGTTTCCACCAGCTGCCTCTCCGACGGCGGCCGTTAAACCGAGAGACGATGTAATTGAAATTGGAGAGGTACGTGGCAATCTTCTCGCCCCTAGCGTGCGTCCTTCGTCTTAAATCATCCAACAGATCTTCACGGTCGTATTCTGTGACGAACTAATGTTTGAAAGCCTTGCGAAATCCCAACCAAGAGGGCGTATCCAGCTTGATAGTTCTGAACCACCTGCCAGCTCTCTTAGTTAAGATACAGGGCAAGGCACCAAGCAGCTCTCGATCACGTAACCCTGCTCCCTCGCGGAAGTCTTCTAACTGCTTTAAAAACTCCTCGGGGTCCTCCTTCTCGTCTCCACTGAATTTGATGCCCCAACTCTTCAATAGCTTGACTGCGTGAGCCTTTTGCTCCGCTGTAGGTGTCGCTCTCCACCGTCTTCTCGGCTCCACTTCACCGTCATCCTCCGTCTCGCTGAGGTCTCGACGTCTGCGGTGGGCCAGGTTGCTCCTCTCTGAGTTTCCTCCACTCTCACTACTGTTTGATATCGTGATGCTGCGTACCGCCGACTTCCTTTCTCTTGCGAATCTCCCAGTCCGCTTCGGTTCTCGCACTCCCTTATCGCGTGTACCAGGCCTCTTCGATATGTTTTCCTGGCGATTTTCTATTTCTTCCTCATCGCTTAACCGCTCCATGAAGGAAGGATCGATAGGTCTCTGACGAGGACGCCCTGATGTCTTCCTTCTCAGTAGTGGCTTGCTTCCCTCGTGGTCCGAAGTACAGGTCGGCTGAGGATTCTTCACAGGTCGGTAAGTTGTGCCGCTGCCTCCTCTCTCCGAGTATGATGAGCGAAGGCTTCGCTCCTTCTCCTTCTTCAACTCTATTTCTGCCTCCACGTCACTCGCCTCTCCACTACTCGACTCCACGTCATACATCCGTTGTATCTCGTCCCAATTCTGGCCTGGAGTGTACCACTCCCTTTAGGGCAACCCCTTCTTCCTCGCTGGAGTCTCCCTCTGAACGACAGCTGGCGGTGCTCTAAGCGGTGTCCGAGCCGGCAGGGCTGAAGGCGGCGGCAACGGTTCAGTAGGCGGTAGCCCCCGATATAATCGAGCTGAATAGTATTCCCACGTCGATGCCACGGGAGGTACGAATCGGCTACTATCAAACGTGGCTGTCACCCTGGGCGCACTCAGAACTGAGACCGAAGTAGTCACGGCCGGTTGTGCCCCTGTCGTCCGCAGGACCGAACCCGCGTTACTCCTAGTGGCTCTCGGCGAGCTAGTGACAGTCACCGTCACTGGCGTAGGCCTCTCCTGCTGGTGCACCATCACCTCCACCAGCTGCTCTCTTCCTCTCTCCACATCCTCGTCGCTCGCCTGCAGCGAGCCTTCACTACTCGTTCTAGCCCGAGACCGGGCTGCTTCTTTCTTCTTCAAAGTCTTCATCCGTTGAATTTTCTCACCTTTCTCTTTGTCTCTCTCCACATCCACCCCTATAATCTCTTCAATGGCTTTAGACTCTGCCTCGTCGCAGGTGTACCAGGGGACCACAGTTCGGGTCCAGCGCCTGGCCGCACGAGATTGCGCCAGCTCCTTCATTCTCGCAGCGTGCTCGCCCATGGCTCGCGTCCGCTTCTCCACGACTATTACTCGCTTACGAAAGCCGAGCAGTCCAACTTTCTCTCACTCTTTACTCCGTCTACACTCTCTCTGACTCCACAAATTACCTCTGAAATTACGCCGCCAACTCTCCACAATAAATATTCAAAATCAAGTATTATATATAATATCAGGGAGAACAAATAATTTAAATATTCAATATATATATTTATTATTCGCACGCTTTACTATTGCTACGCCGCAATTACCGCTAACTCGCCACGACTCTGCCGCAACACTCACACTTACTCTCACTCTATTTCTCTACACTACACGCACTTCCCAACCTTTATCACAGCAGAACTCCCCACAAGGGATGCCAATTTGCGATGGTGTACTTAAGCGACGAATCGCCGAGCCCGAACGCCCGCAAATAATAATAATCGTTAACCTCCTCCCTCTTCCTCTCGCTTTCTCGCGACACTTACCGTCCAAAAGGAGATTCCGCTGTGATGTCGTACGCCTGAGCGAGCTACGATGCTGAAAAAGGTTGGGAAGGGTACTGCGCTAAATAAATATTTCAAACACCAACTTCAAGTAAACTCTTATTTTATTCAAATCGAAAATCCCTACTACAAGTAGCTAATTCCACTCTCACGTACACACTCATTCTTCTCACTCTCGTGAAACTCGTCGACACCGCTCGGAAACTCGCTGATAAACTGAAACCTGCCGCGACGCGATTCGGAGAATGCGCCCCCGAATCTCTCTCTCTCTCTCTCCACTCTCCACGCTCTAAATCGCCGCGAAAATCGTGTACACGAACTTAAGGGATCGCCGCAATGCGATTCCCGAAAACGCCACTCGATCTCTCTCTTTCTCTCTCTCTCTCTCTCACTCTCTACGACCGTTCTACACGCACGTTCACCCGGATCGCCGCGAGGCGGGCCCCCATCCGACTCACGCTATCTCTCTCTCTCCACCGGTGTTAGACGCACGTATCCACAAAAAGACATCGCCGCGCGAGGCTCGAGTGTTAATCACGACACTCTTTTCTTTCTCTATCTCCACCGACGTTAGATGCGCGCACTCTCAAAAAGCATCGCCGCACGATGCTCGATTGTTAAACGCGACTCTCTCTCTCTCTCTCTCTCTCTCTCTACTCTCTTTCTCCACGCGAAATCGAAGATTCTCGCGGTGCGATTCCAAGAATCGCCGCGTCCGCGAACCTCTCTCTCTCTCTCTCTCTCTCCACTCTCGCCACGCTTCACTATCCGCTCTCGGGCCCGCTGTCCACGTACCTTCCGTCGCACGAAGCCTTGCCCCGGTTAAGAGGTTGGACCGCCGATCTTCCAGCTGCTTCTCCTCGCTCCCCAGCTACTCTCTCTCTCCAACTCTCTTCTCGCCACCGCTGCTCGTCATCGTCCGGCTCTCGTTCTCCCTCACCGCTCTTCTTCCTCTTCCTCTGGCACACACTCACAATTACCGCTCGTTCCACTCTTCGCGTACGCTGCCGTCTAGACACTGCCGATTTTCCGCTCGCGCCGTGCAGCCTCCCTCCGCGCACGCGCAGCAGAACGGCGGGTTGCATCAGCCCGGCACGAGGGGCCTGATTGCGACTACGCTACTGCCGCCCGTGAGGTGCTGCCATCTCGTACCTCGCCGCTGCACCGCTCACGCGCGCGCGAGATTCAAACTCGCCTCATGCTCCACTCTACCTCTCTACACTCTCTCTCTCTCTCTCTCTCTCTCTCTCTCTCTCTCTCTCTCCCTCTCTCTCTCTCTCTCTCTCTCTCTCTCTCTCTCTCCCTCTCTCTCTCTCTCTCTCTCTCTCTGTCTATCTCCACTTACCTTCTTCTGCGCCACGGAGCATTCCGCTATCGTTGTCATCTCTCATGGTCTCGCAAGTTGTCAAAACCCGGGAACAAATAAAGAATATTCGCCCCCGTTAGCTTTCGAATTATTCAATTAACATTCGACCGCCTGAATCGGTGCGCCGCGAGTCCAGCGAGAAGAAGAGGCATTGAGGCGAAAATACATCGTCACAATACAAGGAGGCTATAAATAGCCCTGACAGACTTGAATGGATAGAAGCTATAGAAAGCGAATTGGACTCATTGAACAAAAATCAAGTCTGGAAGCTCGTTGACCGATCCTCAATAATCACAGAGAACCTAACATAATCGACTCAAGGTGGGTGTTAAAACGTAAGATAGAGTCAGATAACAGCGTACGATACAAGGCCAGACTTGTAATAAGAGGTTTTAAGGATCGCAACGAGTATGGGCTTCAAGAGACATATGCACCAGTATCTCAGCTACCACTTATACGAGCTATACTAGCTATAGCAAACAAATGTGATTTTCATATTTGTCAAATGGATGTCAAAACAGCCTTTTTGAACGTACAACTTCAGAGTGAAGTTTACATAGAAATTCCGGAAGGAATAGAATGATCGAATGAAGTAAAGCAGCGAAAGGTTTGTAAGTTGGAGAAAGCATTGCACGTTCCGAAAGTAAGTCCAAATGTTGGAATGAAAAATTAAAGAAAAGGCTGCAAAAATGGGCTTGACACCCGATCCAGATGAGTATTGCCTATTCAGTTGGAATGAAAATCACAAAGTATTGATACTGATTTTGTATGTTGAGGACATCTTAATCACTGGAAATCACTGTGAGAAAATTCAAGAAGTCAAGCGAAAGTTAAACCAAGACTTTGAAATGAGTGATATTGGAGAGCTGAAAAATTATCTTGGATTGGAGATCGAAAGAGACAGCAAAGCGAAAGTACTGAAATTAAGCCAACAAAAATATATTGACAAAATACTGAAACGTTTTGGTTACGAAAATAGTCACCCTCAAAGAACCCCAAATGGTAACCAATCAAGTGTCCAATAGAGAAAGAATAGGACGTGAAATAACGAACGAAAACAGTATCTTTGCAAGAACAGAGAATCAAAATAACAGAATGTACAGAGAGGTCGTCAATGAAACGGTCAGAATATCATTCCGAATAAGGTTTTGACTACACTGAGAGACTTTTAGCGTAGCTGACGCACCGTAACAGTAGCGACAGAAGCGCCCTACGTTCGGCGCGGCCAGTGCCCCGAAAATGAACTATCCCTACTCATAAACACGCGCTCTTGATATCCCGACTGATCGGAGTATGGGGTACTCCGATGGTCGGAGCAAACTCGGGACGGTATGCCTTAGGAATTGTGAGCGCGCGTTTATCGCTACAGCGCGTATAGGCTCATGTTTTTATTGTTTTTAGTTGTCGTTATAAACAATTCATAAATTGTGAGATATTTCGTAACAGTAATATAAGTAATAAATTTGTGTGTATAATTTAATTCTAAGTATAACTGTTCGATAAAATTTAATAATTTATTCATAGAATGTATGAAAACTTTAAATAATTATTTAAAATATTCTTTAAATATTCTTAAATAATTCTTTAAATAATTCTTTAAAATATAATCCTTTAAAGGAGTGTAAAATAATTATTTAACCACTTAATGCAGAGTCCAAATTGTATAAAAGATTTATTAGCAAAAGATTTATTTTTTTTTAACACAATTTTTAATTACAAGATGTATTGTGGAATAATCCAATAATTATTGTCTTCCTTTTTCAAGCCAACGACTGGTGGCATACTTGGTACGTTATTAAAGTGAACAATTTTAGTTACATCAGTTTTAGCGACGACGTAAACCATAAATTGGTCGTCAAAGTAAACCTCTTCGTAAATAATTACAGTAAATTGTACTTTTGATTCGGTTTTATGCTCATCATCTCTAGTTTCCTCAATTGATAAAAGTTTTTCAATTTGAATTATTTCCCCAAATTGAATATCTGGTTCTTCTACACTAACGACTATAAAAGATCCAATCTTATATTCACTCATTCACGGTGACTTTGGTATAATGAACGTTATTTTTAGTATTATCTGATTGAAATGAAATATCTGATCTATTTTCAAACGTATCGAATGTTTTACACATTTTTAACGTTTGTTTGAGTGCAATAGTTTTTAAGAGATTTATATTTGAATTGGAAGAAACGGCATTGGCTTTGACATCTCGATGACGCGATTCATGCCGCATTGTCCAATAGTGTACACATGGTCCAAAACAATCTATTATTGAAGGGTAATGTGTTAAGAAGTGGAATTTTGGTTTTAATGCCTTGTAAAAATGTAAATACGCAGAATTCAACTTCTCAATAAGTTGCGTCAAAGTTGTTATGTGCGTATTAATAATTCTTGGGGACATGAGAATATCTACTATTTTTCTCAAATTAATATACATTTTCCAGTGTTGGTTATCACGAGGAACTTTATCACCTATGATTACTCCTAAATATCGGGTTAAGTACAACATTTCGGCAGCAGAATATTTAAGATTTAATTTCTCTTTGAATCTATTCAATGTGATTGGTGGGGGCTGATTTGTATCATCCGAGTGCGATACGAATTCATTAATTCTCAAGTTCAGAAATTGAAGAGTAAATAATTTCGACTTAAAGATGAATTCGTATAAGATAGCACGTATCACATACACACAAACACCTTCAAGAACATCATGCATTAAATCAACACTTTTGTTTATTGCAACATGAAAATTATGCACTCGATTGAACACACAATTTTCTTTCAAGGCAGTTTCGTTTGTGTTAGCTTTTATTAAATCTAAGCGATAGTTTTCTCGAGTCCTTAATAGCTCTTTGATTTCAGTACAGGATTGTGAGCATTCAAATGAACCTGCTGTACATATTCGACAGTAATAATTAGCTTTAAATGACTCTACCATGCCACATATAGAATTCAGCCCTAAATTGTCGCCGAGAATAAGAATGGTTTGGAATTGGAAAATAGTCAGAACATTATCAACCATTATGGTAATACCTGTTTCTCTCAAAAAGTTCAATTCGCTGATAAGCTTTCGAAAAATAAACTCATTTGTACATTGCTTCATATCCGCACTATGTACAATCATTGAAAAAATGATACTTTCTAAAAGTGAGGCAATGTTTGCAGGCAAGCAAGCAATTGAAACATAAACTACTCCGAATTTATTTGTGCCGCTGTGACTCCCTAGAGGATTTCCAACCTCAATGTCATCAAAATATACAAAAAGGGGTAATACGTATTTGTTTATCACATTATTTACAACATTTTTTTTCCAAAATTTACCTTGCATTACGTTTGAAATTACATCAGTTGCTAGAGATAACTTATTTACATTATCTATGATATTTCGGGCTAACCCCGGAATTTCTAAAAAATGTTGTAACGAGTGAATTAAGGGCAAGTGATAAGCGAAAACTGGCGATTCTACGAAAGTAGTTTTGTTTCCTTGAATAATTTCAGTGAAAGTTTTTCGAATTTCAAATTTTTCTGGTTCTTGAAACCCTTTGGTTTGTAACAATCGAAAGCGTTTCTTTTCTGTCGAAAAATTTTCGAAAATGTTGCAGTGTAATAGAATACATTCACGAATTTTTTCTTTCATTTCCTGCTTACTATTAGCCTTATCAATTATTTTCAGAATCGATTCTTCGAGAGATTTACAGAATTTTCCAGCAATAAAATCGCTTATAAAATGAAATACCATATTAACTATTTTTCTGGGAAAAGATGGCTCTCCATAAAGTGAAATAATGAATGACAAAATAGTATTAAACAGACTCACGTAATCCATTTTAATAATAAATTACTATACTTAGACACTATAATCTCAGACTTCAGACGAACTAGTTACAAAATATTAGTATTCAACAAAACTAACTCTAGAACAATCTCAATTTTTACAAAGTAAATCTATTAATACTGCATAACAATATGATGAATCTTACAAGAAACGAAGGAGGCTAAGCAGTAGTATGACTTGCTTCTGAAACATAAAGTTTACATATAAAGTAAGAATATATAAGCAATATAACTTTGAAAAAGATATTGAATTAATGAAAAAATACCTAAAGTGGTGAATAAAGGATCAATTTTTTTTATGAAACTCGAAACGGTTTTAGCTGTCTTTACAGGTGGAAATGCGCACGATATATTAGGACGGATCGAATATACGTGCTCTAATAAATATAGCCATACGTTAGCACAGGTCATTGGCCAGGTATGCAAAGCTATAGATATTTTAAGGCAAGCTTCAACTGCTTTCAAAGGATCCTTTATTTCATAATGTATATCATTAAAAACGACAAATGCTTTGGTAATTTCATCTAGTTTTTCGCAAAAAATAACGTAAGGAGCAACATGTAACCGAAGGTCATTCAAAATTCTTTTAAGCCTCAACTTGTAGTTTTCAACTAGAGATTCATTCTAAAATTGAAAAAAAATATATTTGGGAAATTAGAATTAAATCTAATTCATTCGAATTCATTATCGTAATTTATTGTTACCTCAACCAATTTTATGAAATGTTCGACACATTCATCACGTGAAAAGGTAAAAATATCTTTCTCTTTCGTAGCAACAGAGGTTGCTTTTGAGAGAAAATATGCTGCATAAAATAATGCCAATATTGGTTTTGGAACTGTAATAAAACAAAATTATTCAAAGTTTAATTATTGACAGTTGTTAATGTCTTACAAAACAATCGAATATCAAGATAGAATTACGCGAGAAATGTACCGTGAGCGATATATTCTTTGTGTGTTTTCCTGAAATCTTTAATACAACTTATTTGCGAAAGATCCCCGTGTTTGCAAAGTGATGGAGCCAAAGTAGTCCAGCGTGTAATGAAAATAGCTTGAAAATTTTCTGCTACATTTCTCGGAATAGCATTTGTCTTGGCCAAACGCTGTATTATCGAATGACTATCGGTTTCAAGCTATAACATAGAATATAAAAATTTATCACAATATATTTTGGAAAAATCTTCAATGATTTTGAAAAAATAAATGAAAAAATAAATAAATAAATACCAATTCGAGGCCAAACGAAGAATGCAAGCACACAAATGTGTTCAAATAAGTCTCGTATCGTATAGTGACTTTTTTGTTTTTAGTTAGTACGAGTATCTGCTGTCGCTTCTTAAAAGAGTTATCCCACGCATCCAAAACAGTTTTTATCAAATATTGAGAGCGATTTGGATCTGTAAGCGGTGACAAATCTAATTGGTCGTTCGTATCTAAAATAGTAAAGGTTAATGAAATAATTTTTTATTTATGAGTAAAATAAAGGATAATTATAAATACAATAAAATGAATAAAAGCAGTAACAAAGATTATAATAATTTTTTATTTATGAGTAAAATAAATGATAATTATAAATACAATAAAATGAATAAAAGCAGTAACAAAGATTATAATAATTTTACCATTATCAATACCGCTAGTACTTGAAGTATTTGCAGATGTGGTTGTACTTTCAATAACTTTAGCTAATGCTAAATATTTTCTATAAAGTTTATAAAAATTTATCAAGCAACCAGACGCGGATACGTGTTGACCATGAACATTGGTGCGATGACCGTGATACCAATCTGTAGGCTTTATAGTAGGAAACAATTGTGCTATCTGACTTATGATTTCTTTAAACCTCGTGTTACTTATTCTGCAAAAGAAGAAAGAAGTTCATATGAATTATAATATACTTTATCATTTCTCAGTTTTTCATCTAATTACAGCTGAAAAAATAAAAAGTAGAAAAACATATTGTTGCATATAATTAGAAGAACATTTTTCATTGTTAATAGCGAAGCGTGTGTGTGTGTGTGTGTGTGTGTGTGTGTGTGTGTGTGTGTGTGTGTGTGTGTGTGTGTGTGTGTGTGTGTGTGTGTGTGTGTGTGTGTATATATTTTCATTTATGACAAAGATCACTCACAATTGGTGTTATTGTTGCTCTGGTCGGTATAAAAACGTTTATACTTTTATATGATAATTTTCAACGTTAAACTTTTGTGAGGTATCTCTATAATATTCGCAACTTCTCCATTACTGCTTTTCTTCGCTATTCCACATTTTTTATCGCTTCTGTATGTATGTTTTTTCGATTCGCTATTGCAAACACAATTTTTTTTCGCTTCTGTGTGTGTGTGTGTGTGTGTGTGTGTGTGTGTGTGTGTGTGTGTGTGTGTGTGTGTGTGTGTGTGTGTGTGTGTGTGTGTGTGTGTGTGTGTGTGTGTGTATATATATAGAAGCGAAAAAAAAATTGTGTTTGCAATAGCGAATCGAAAAAACATACATACAGAAGCGATAAAAAATGTGGAATAGCGAAGAAAAGCAGTAATGGAGAAGTTGCGAATATTATAGAGATACCTCACAAAAGTTTAACGTTGAAAATTATCATATAAAAGAATAAACGTTTTTATACCGACCAGAGCAACAATAATATCAATTGTGAGTGATCTTTGTCATAAATGAAAATAGTACTAATGATAATACGCTAAGCTAAGCTAAGTATAAGAAGCGATAATACGGACGTCACATTTTTCACTCTATATTCAATCTAATTCAAACTCACTTGTACGTAATTGGGTTTTCAACTATAAATTTTTGAATTAAAAATACTTTTAATCTGCTTTCTAACAAAATCTTTGCGTGTTTATACATTCCTAAAATAATGCGACCTTCAATTGTTTCGTTTAATGTAAAATACAAATTACTTTCAACAAACTGAAAATTATCTGCAAAATTCAAAAAACACAAAAAACGAGTTTAGTTAGAAATAATTTGAAAACAAAGATTGGTTTAGAGTGGCAGTAAACGAGTTGGAAATTCTTAAAACTGATGTGTTTGACTCAAAATCTGTTGAATATCACTATAGTAGAAAAAAATTTTCAAACCAGTAATTTAACATGAAAAAAATTTTTTAAACATAATGAAGTTAAGAACAGTTTTGTTAGATTAAATGAACACCTGGGACACTATTATGAATAGAACTTTCAATCTCTTCCGACGTTGAAACCTCCTCAAAGCCTATTTCATTTTCAACATCCATAATTGGATCATTCGCATCCAATGAAAGTGTACAATCATTTTTTGATAATTCTATGACTTCTAGTACCTCTTCAGTCCAGGACATATTTAAATCAATATTAGAATTGTTTAAAATGGCCTCTTGAGTTTTAAAATAATTTTCTTTTTCAGCATTGTAGATTGGGAGGAATAATGCAACATCATTCATATTATTTTTAAGAATGCGTACAATTGCTTCTAACGTAAGATTAAAAAAGTCTTCATCTTTCAAATGTGCTAGGAAAAATAAAAAGACAAAATAATAACATTTTTTTTATAACATCTTATTAAAATATCTATCATAGTAAACTATCATAGTAAACTATCATAGTAAACTAGAAAATGTACCCTTCGTATAGTTGTTTTTTGTTTTATAGGTTATCCATAAGATCAGCTTAAATTACAGTAAAATATTGTCAGATATCAAAACTTGAAAAAATAAGTATATGGTAAGTTACATTTGTAGTCATGGATGGTATTCGCATAGATTAGTAAGAAAAAACACAATTTTTAAGAAAATTTAAAATATAAGTATACGGAAAGTTCAATTATGAATCATCTATGATACTTGAACAAACTGGTAAGTATAATAGACACAATGTTTAGGAAAAAAGTAAAAATAAGTAAATGCAAACTGAGAGATAAGTAGCACTTGTAATGTAATATACCAATAACAGCGTGATTGTTAGAAATTATAATTTAAATAGCGTTCAAAAGCTGAAGCATAAAAACCATTTATAGCAAAACAAAACAAAATCATCATGGTGTATGTTGGTTTGCAATGCATAAAAATATTTGAAGGTTATCCATAACAAACTTACCTGTGATGAATAAATCCTTCAATGGATCAAGAGCCAGATTTTTTACAAAAAACCTTTCCATTCCTCTACGTGAATCTGTCAGAGTGCCATTAAAAACCGACAATAAAATTTGGTAAATGCAAATACTTTACTGCGGCGTCAGTGTGAATTGGCGCACTCACGCTCAGGTTTCACAGTGTAACGGCTGTTCTGATTTGAAGGGTAGGAGTTATACCGACTGGGTGGCGCTGCTGGTACACTCATTCGTCGCTTGGGATACGCAGATCGGAGTATCTGATACTCCGATGACAAGTGTAGCGGCTGCTACCGTGGTTTAGAGCTCCGTATAAACTTGGAGAGTACCAGTTAAACCGAAAGTCTCTCAGTGTACACGTTAATTTACCTGAAGAGGGACGTAATAAAAAATGTCCGAAACGTCGTAACCAATTGTTTTATTTATTGTCTAAATAAACAATCACCTGGTAGTATGGCCATTAGCTTCACGAACAACAAATACAACACAATCTACCATTAGCTTCAAATAATCAATAATAATAATAGTTTATTAATTATTAATTTTTCCTGTAATATATCAAATTTAAAATTATTTGAAACTGTTTGCAAGTGCTTAAAACTATTAAAAACTGTTCGAAACTGTTACAAAGTATTATAATTAGAAAAAATGTGTCTAAAATCATACATTTGGTAACATTTATAAAAAGTTTTAAATAGTTCTAAATAGATTTAAATAATTTTTAACAGTTATTAACTGTTATTAAAATTTAAAATTTACGACAGGGTAGTACTCATTTCATCTCATATCTATGCTCTTCACTCTCACATCGACTCACTTTCACCTCTCATCATGTTTCGTCTCTCATTCACATAGATTCATCTTTTTTTATATCTTACTGTGATTTGTTGCGATATATTTTATTTTTCACTTCCTTATTTTTGCTGTTATTAATTTTATCTTTTGTTAAATTTCTACAACATTAATTCTATAGTTTTGTACAACATAATGTACATCAATAAATATTTAATCAATCAATCAATCAATCGCTCTCTGTTTACCTGTCGCCCGCTCGCGTTTCGCGGTCGTGGGCGTGTGGCTTTGCGCGTGCCGAATTCACGTTACAAAATGTTTAAATATGTTAAGTCTTGAATGTCGAGGAATCTACTCTTATAATTGATTGTTAGATGTATTTTGGCATATTTACCTTTTTTCCTGTTGGTGTAGGTTCTCTAAATGAATAGATTGATGGTTCAATAATTGCACTATTTATTCGTTTATAAAATTAACAATAAATTGATATAGAGTCACAAAATAATTATATTCGATCTGTTCGATTAATATGTGTAATATATGCGTTGCTTGCGCGGATAATTAATACCGATAGATTATTGATTTTATAGATATAAGTATTTTCTCGTAGTCTGTTAGAGGCTCGAATTGGCCTGTATAATAATCGTTTCTCCTCTTGTCGGCTGGAGTAGTACGGAGCTCGCGACTTTTGCACGATTACTGATTTGTGTGTTGAGAGTCGCCGTATTTATTAAGCGGTTAAGATGATTTTGACGCTGAGTAAAAATCATCTTTTTAAACAAATTTAGTAAACATTTAAATATCATCATTTCGATTTCACATTTAAAAGTGCTGATTCTAAACAAAGTTGCGATGAGCGGTTGGTTTCACAAGGTCAGTGGCTCGCTACGTCACGCTGGCTGTTGCGTAGCCGAAATTGCTGTACTGTTAAAATTCGCACTTGCATCGTTTTGTGGGTCAAAGAAATGAATATTGGGATTTAATAACGTCACAGACATATCAGTTTATAATTTGTCTTGCCCCATCGCGATGCCGCTTGCGTTGGAATGCAACGTTGTCAAAATTCGCATATACGACATTTGTATGTCAGAAAATTACTGGTGATAAATATGCATTGTTAAATTGAATTTAGAGATACGTCACAGACGTAACAAATAAATAAATAGAGCGGGAAATACGGTTTTTTAATGAATGAATGAACGAATATCTCGCCATTCCAAAATAGAAATCCCTTGACGTCTTACGGCCAGTACACGGTTAGTATACGACGAAATACGTCGTTCTTCATCCTCTCGGCGAGATAAGTTGTTCTTCATCCTCGCGCCGAGATACGTCGTTCTTCCGCTCAGCCGTCGATATGGAAATCTAGAGTCGGATTTGAATACTTACACCGCATTACGTTCGTATTATTTGTCAGTATAATACTGCCTTAAGACTCATCTACTTTTGCGATCTTTTCTGAGAGATAAATGGTGTGTGGTATATTTTAAACTTATTGTATATATTTATACTTATTTTTACAGAGTATGGCTGTGACTTTAGATTCCAAAATTGAATTCAAGAAGCTATGTGACTTCCTTGAAAAAGTAACAAATGTAAAAGGATCACAAAAGTATCAAGAACTGCAGAAATTCACGCAAAAATGTCGCACTCTCGCCAGCGAAATTAAAGTCAAATATCCAGATACAGTAAGATTTTATAAATTTATTTCTATTGAATTAAAAAAGGGTGCTTTTCGAATAAAGGGTATATTATATCCACTATTAAGATAGGCAAAATTCCAGTTGCCGTCAATTCAAACTTAACCGGTTGACTGGTATTGTATCATATATGTACAAAAAAAAGTCGTGCCAATTCTGCTATTGTATCATATATGATATATTTGAATGACTTCCTAAATTTCCGACCGATTTTCGTAAAATTTGGTATATAACCATTTTTTGGGATGCTCATCCAAATATGGTATCAGATGATGGAAATTCAAAATGGCGTCAAGACGGTTATTTTTGGGAACATTCGAATTCAGGGCTTAAAAATAGTGTATTTGGATACCTTTACGGGTGAGGACATTACCGACGATTTCTTTTGCTCCTCATGCGACAGCAGAGTAACTCAAACAGTTTTTGATTGAGGATCAAGAATACATTTTGCTTGAGTCTCCACCGATTTTCACTTATCGATTAGATAAACATGACTTGACTTCTACTACCGAAGAATTTAAGTTATCTTGACCGGAGATCCCGACAGTTTTAGCTTTATTTTTCTCATTGTAGTGCCCTACAAAACATAGTTCTTGTATTATACAGCGTAAGAAGTTGCATTTGAGAAAACTGAAAATTTTACTTTCGACCCCCATTTTCCACCCCTTAGACAGTTTCAAAGTAAAAACTAAGTATGGGAATGGATTCAGCAACATCGAAAACCTCTAGAAACAAATTTTGCTGGATCTTGGTAAAGAATTTGATTGTACCAGAATTTGCACGAAAACTGAAAAGAAGCTTACCAATCAACCGGTTAAGGTAGTTGTCGAGTATACTGTGCTCTGGGGAATTTTTCTGAAATGTTAACTGTGGATTAATACATTGAAAAAAATTTGGCACTCCAGCTGACCCGATGAGTACATACGCTATGCCGAAAGTAGGGTAGAATGTTGTACCGCGATTCGGCACATCTCCTGCCCCGTACTGGCACCGCTCCTGTACCGTAAAAGCGTCGCGCGCCCCGTACTGGCACAGCTCCTGTCCCATTCGGGACAAACGCTGTGACAAAAGTGGGTGGTCTGACACACGCAGCGAAGGGGGCGCTGACGAACTGTGATGGAAACAAACGCCGCGCCAAATTTTTTTCAGTGTAGAGTTATTCTTTACTGATGGTTCAAATTTGGGAGACCTCAGCGGTGCCAAAATATAAATTCCCAAAGTTTGAACTTTTAATACGTAGGTTATGGGGAAAGGTGTCATAGAATTATATTTTCATCGATTAAAGAAATAATCTGTGGAGAATGTTTTTAAAAAAGAAATATGTTATTGTATTTTGAACCTCTTCCTCATGATCAAACGGTAGTACCCTCTCTTCCCACCCGATTTACCACACGTTCAAAGCAAAAAAGATCACTAGCGGCCGTACCGCGCCGCTACAGTAGCCGTCTCCCGACTCTGCCGCCGCTCGATCCTCCTTCTTTTTCTTTCCCTGCTGGAAGTAAAAACTGCACATATCTGCACATATCTGCACATATCTGCACATATCTGTACAATTCTGTACATCTCTGCATATTTTTGTACATTTCTGTATATTTCTGCACATTTTTACACATTTTTGCACATTTCTGTACATTTTGTCAACTTATTAGATTTTTGTACAAAAATATACAGAAATGTACGGAAATGTGCGGAAATGTACAGAAATGTGTAGAAATGTACAGAGATGTACAGAAATGTACAAAAATATACAAAGATGTACACCCGAGGGAAGTTGATTCTTTCCGAGTGTGCCGGGCAAATGGCAACGCCGCACAGCCGTTCGGCCGTCCACGTTGGAGCGTCGAATTCTCATCTACAGTGGTACGCTAGTCTATGGCGTAAGAAATGATTCATGAAATGGTTTTGAGGTTAAGGAATTAAAATTTAAAAAAACAAATAATTAAAATATCCGATTTATGGTTCAAATGAGATGATTAAATATTTATAAAATAATTCTAATAACGTTAATTGTAAAATTTTTCAATAATTACAAATATAACTCGGCTGCCAAAGAAACACTTAATTTAGAATTAGCCAATGGTGCCCAACTCGCAAAATTCTATAGCTGTTTTCGAATTTTCGCATATTTTCCTTGAAAATGCTCCAACTAAGGGTTTCCCATGTGTTTTATTAAGTATTTTAGTATAGTCCGAAATGCATAAAAACACAAATTCTAATAAATTTACAGAATCTATCTATCAAATTTACAAAGTTTGTAGTAAAAATAGCTGCGTTTAAAGTAGATCAGATAATAAGTAAAATATTCTTAAAATAGCGAGTATAAAAACAATAAAAACAAATTTTTAGGGTTTAAATAATTACGTTAATAAAGAATATATAATTACAAATTAATTAACGACATATTTATTTTCTTGGTAATATACAATTCATTATAAATACAATACTTAGTCGGATTAAAGCACTTATAACTTACAGTACTTGCTAACGAGAGTATAAAATAATACTACAAGATGAGAAAATATTAAACGTTCTTTAGTAGACCAACTACTGACTTGTTTCAAATCATAGAGCACTATTATTCGAGATCCATGTCCACTCCAATACTCAAGTTTTACTTGACTTTTTAGGATAAATCCATATATCATCATTTCTCTTTGACTACCAGAATATTTCATAGCAGTTTCGTTTTCATTTACAATAATTGATGAATTAATATATTTATTTTACATTTTATATATTATTCTCCGACTTCACATATCAGAAAATGGTATATATTTTCCTCCAAATAGGTGACCATTAATAATTTGGTTTGATTCAATTTCGTTCCTATGCATATCAATTTTTACATTTTCTTTAACAACATTTGTTACATTACGAGATTTAGAGGTAGTATCTTCTCCTAATATCTTTAATATCATTGAGTACATTACAAGAATCATCTTCAACAGCTTGCATTTTCCATGAACCAAGCTTGGCATCAGCATTTACCTAAAAGAAAATATTTATCTCAATGCTTTATACCCACATTTTCTTTAGAATAACTATGATAACATATTATGTGTATTACCTTTACATTTTCTGCACAACTTATACTCAATCCAGTCCATTCTAATTCAAATGACCAGGCTAATGGCTTAGCTGGTGGTGGAATATAAAATCTTCTAGTTTCAATAAAATCATTTATTTGTTCATATTGTCCATTAACCTTAAATAATTTAATGATATTTTAAAGTTGATAAGTAATAGTGGCTTGTTTTCATTTAATATTAAAATTAAATACCTCATTAAGTATTGATAAAACAAATTTCTCACTCGGAGAAACATTATTTTTCTTCCAAGACTTATCCTGAATTTGATTTATATATTGATCAATACTTTCAGCTTTTTCCTTAAGGACGTTCTCCGGGTCGAAACAGCAATTTTAGTTTTTATATTTTTAAATAATGTTTTATTAATTTGATAATCCAAGAGTAAGTAAATGTAACAAATATATACTTGAAAGAACATAAGACAATTATTTTCAGACAAATTCAAGCAATAGTCACTATGGTATTGTTACAATTAAAGACAAAAACTTCGATAAGTTCTTTAAATTTTTTTATTTTTTATCCGATCTTAACGAAATAAAGCTTATTTTGTTCGTTAAGAAATCGTCAGGGGGAGTATCGATCGGAAAATTTATGATACGAGTTACCAGTACGGCGCAATATTAATTTGTTTAAGAAAAGCAAGTCAAGTTTTCATCAAAACTTTCTTAAACAAATTGATATTGCGCCGTACTGGTAACTCGTATCATAAATTTTCCCTTCGATACTCCCCCTGAAATTTCTTAACGAACAAAATAAGCTTTATTTCGTTAAGATCGGATAAAAAATAAAAAAATTTAAAGAACTTATTGAACTTTTTGTCTTTAATTGTAACAATACCATAGTGACTATTGCCTGAATTTATCTGAAAAAAATTGTCTTATGTTCTTTCAAGTATATATTTGCTACATGTACTTACTCTTGGATTATCAAATTAATAAAATATTTAAAAATATAAAAACTAAAATTGCTGTTTCGACCCGGAGAACGTCCTTAAAATTGTTGAATACAACTAAAAATACTCGAGCAGCTAATTCTCTGAAATATAAATTTTTTTAGAAACAAAAAATTTCTAAAAAAAACGTTCAAGATAACACTGTTTTCTTGGTTGTAAGCAGTATAACATAAAATAGCAACAATACTATTGATGCCAGCAGGTAACTGTCTAAACCTCAACTATTCCATAGATCTGGTTGTTACAAGCGGTTTAGGTGGATAGTACAATACGTGTGCCAGTGTGTCCGTGCGAACGTGGAAGTTTGTAATTTGTAATATATACTCCCATAGCTTGTTTAGCTACATAATTATTTGACGTTTCATACTAAACAACTTGAGTAGTTAAACGTTATTTAGTAGACTAACTACTGACTTGTTCTAAATTATAGAGCTGTAAACATATTAAAAATTAGCACTTATAATTTTTTAAATTACCAATTTTTTAACAGATAAAAATGTTTTTATATCAATATTTACCTTGTATCTTATTACAATATTTTTTCCAAGAGTGACACAACCAGGATTTGAATCTGTTTATACTCCAAGTAAATTTTGTTGATCCGATCAAAGGGCCCACTGTATAATAACTACTTCAACGTGCCATTTTTGTATAAATCAAAGTTTTCAAACACAAATAAATGCATGAAATTAAAGTATTTTGGTTGTGGCCCGAGAAGTTGGACGAGTTGCCTTGATTCTCGGCCATGGCTCTCCACCCCGACTCCTCCGTTGCGGACTGCTATACACGCTGCTCCTCTTTTTTCTCCTTTTCCTTCCCTTTCTTCGCCTGCAAAGCGCGCAGCAGTAGTAGTATATATAATGGTATGGAGAGACGACGGTGACTCATCCCCCCCGCCCCGTGGCGCGTTATCTTTGTTTTGATAAACACGGCATTAACGTATGTTTAATTGCTTTTTAATGGTTTGTTTATGTAAACAAACATAACCAAACAATCAAAATAAACAATAAAGAAGCAATTAAACAAACATTAATAACACATGTTATCGGTGTTTTCATAAACATTGTAATTAACGTATGTTTATTTATGTTTTTTAACGACATGTTTATGTAAATAAACAATCAAAACAAACAATTAAGGTGTAATTAATTACAATGTTAATGTATACACAGATAACACCGGCCCGTACGGGAATCGGTGACTCACAACTACTCCATACCATTATAGCGCGTTCTTTTCGAAGAGTCCGGGGTATGCTATAGCGTACGTCAGCTGTGCGAACTCGGCCCTGTCGCAGCAGCCGTAACCCAACGGCTGCAAAACCTTATCTTACGAAGAGTTTGGTTGTGTGTGTGTATATGTGTATGTGCGTGCATGTGTGTGTGTGTGTGCGTGCGCGTGTGTGTATGTGTGTTCCTACTCCACGGTGTCGCGGAGCCTACTCTAAATTTCGGCTCCGGGAGTAAGTGTTAACTGTAGCACGAAGCTATAGTCTACACGTTAGCTGATCGTATACTCGCGCCTGCTGCAGCACCATGCGTCTTACCTTATAGAGAGGGAGAGAGAGAGGGAGAGAGAGAGAGGCAGAGAGGGAGAGAGAGAGAGAGATTACTGACGTCACGATTTTTCGAGGTGACCACCATGCACTGTATGAGCTGGCTTTATCTTGCGTCGGGATTAAGTGTTGATATACATGAGTTTTGAGTATGGGATAGATAGAGTGAAAAAATTAATTAGAGATATTATTATAAAAATGCAAATTTACGATATTAATAAGAAATGTTTGATGGATAGGAGGTAAAAATAAAAAGATAGACGATTTCTAATGAAAGGTGGAATATATATTATGAAAGCATATGAATAATATTACAAAAATTATACATTTATATATTTATTGGCTCTTCTTTTATCTCCACGTTTGGAGAATCTGGAGAGTCCATCTGATCTAGGCACACACAGCCAAGAGGGTAACACGGTTTACAAACGTATTCACAACACCTCAAACACTTGTACCACTGAGACGAATTCGTTTTGCGGATGTTGCGGAATCTTTTTTTGCACCGTGGGCAAGCCGCATAATTCCACGTGTCGCCGTCAGTGTCCTCGCTTGACTTTATTATTTCATTTTTTTTCTTGATTTTGTTCAGTATCACGTACTTTTTTGTTATCTTCTTTTTTAACTCCTCCATTTCCAATTTGCAAATAATAACGTCATCTTTGAGCTGGTTAATTTGATCAACTTTTTTGTCGCACTTTGATATTATTTTTTGCAACGCTGTTTCCAGTTTCTCTATCGCTTCGTCGACTTCTTGCATCCTTCTTATCCAACTCATTTTTTCAGTACTAATGATGTAAGGTAACGACACGAACTGGTTGCTTGCGCGGGAGGAGCACGACTGAGCTGGACCACTAAATTATTAGGCTGAACATGCACGCAATATCTCGCGGGAGAAATACAAAAGGGGTATTTGGAACGTTCAGGATGTTAGTGTTTTATAAAAGATTATCGAGTGACTTTAAACCGTACTATACACGACACCCGATGATTCTAGAAAAAGTCATTAAGATTACATCTTTACGAGCATCTAGGTACGTAATCCACTTGGTTCTCACTCCACATCGTTTGCTTTTGTGAGATGTGAGAACGAGTGAGATTACTTCTCAACGTACTTTTTCTTCTCGGAATTACATTCGTAAGAAGAGAGGTGTCACCCCTGCTGATCGAAGCCAATGCGGAGAGTAGCTTTCGTTGTGTATCACACCGTTCAAGCGATAAGATGCTATTGAATCCAAAATATGTCTCGTCTACAGTATGCTCGCAATTTCTTTCACTGAATATAACTGCATGCATTATAAAACCCCTGGTCTTACCCGTCGGTCATCTCAGTAGCTATGCGAATCATGGCGAGGGTGAACATGATTTTTACACCGCGAATGGGAGCTGACGAGGATAGTGAGTTGCGTCAAGTGATATCGCGTATGGTGTCTTCATTGCGGTTGGATAGACAACCTGTCTGGCGAAGGTGTAATAATAGAACATGGCGTCGAAGACTCAGTGCAATGAGTTACATCGCTTTGCGCCGCGAGTTACGTTTTCTTTTATCACAGAGCGGCTCACGGCGAATTTCAGCATTTCACAGACGATTATTTACCAATAGTCGCGCAGCCCTATTAATAGCCGGAGAATATGTGAGGGAAATTCACATGGAAAATGCTAATGTTCTGGCAGATATGATGGTCGCATACCAGGAACAACGTGGTAAGTAACATTTCTTTTTTCATGAAATTTTAATTTTGAAAAAATTATCATTTTTCAATGAATAAAAAATTATAGCACTACGCGAGCTGCTAGCTGATGACAGCGACGCGTCTACAGTTTTTATGGGTTTCAACGGACGTCAAAACCCTGTAGGACGTAGACTCTTGTATGAGAGCGACAGCGACGTTGTGAGTAGCGATGAAGAAGTGCCTCGGGCACCACAACAAAATGTGGCTGACGGGACAAGCCCGAGTGAAGACGATCTTTCCAGTGATGATGAAGAGCAAGTTCCGCGAGTGCATATTCCAATACAACAACAACATCAACAACAACCACAACAAATAAACGCCGAAGTAGCACCTGTGGGTGATGCCGCACCAGTAGATGTTGAAGAGAACAATGCTGAAGATTCAGACAACGAAAGTGTAAACACGATACTTGTAACAACCTCCTCCGATGAAGAGGATAATAATAGATTGATGGGGTCACGCTTGATGTTAACGCTCAGCCAGTATCGAGAACCGAGACAAGCTGTAGAAAGAGTTATCATGAGTGAGGACCCACGTCCGTCCACGAACAGAATTGACGAACGGCCACGCGCAGCCACACTGCTTGACTTTTATACCACGAGAGCGCCGCCTTCAGAGCGTTCATTTCACAACATAGAGGATCGAAATCGATTAATATGGAACAGTTTCGACGAAAGAAGCCCGCTAGATCGACGAATAAATGAATGTAAGTTTTTTTTATTTAAATATTTTTTCATAGTATGCTAAATTTTTTTAACACGATATATTTTTTTTAAAAAGTTATTCGAAGACGTATGAATAGCAGTGATGGGTTGGCTACGCCAGGTTTTGACATCCCGACTTTGCTAGTAAACGCGCGGAGAATTTTTCATATTCGGCGCGCACAAGAATTAAGATGGTTCCACGATCAAGCCGAAAATGAAAATTCTCCGATATATACATCTGATGAGTTAGAAGATTTATTAGATCGTGTTCGTGATAGTTTTAACGGGAAACCGGAAGAATGAATACTTTATGTGCAGAATAAAATTTATTATATTTTTTCAAATTAGTTTTTATTAATAAAATTACAGTTGGAGAAAATGAATTTTCTTTTGGTACGACCCATTCTTTCTCTGATATATCCTTATCGTCCTCATCTACGAGTTCCATATGGTCTTCACTCCCGCCGTCGCCCATAGAGGACAGCGTAAATTCAAGCGTTAATGAGAATAGAGAACCACTGCAATTGGGCTATGGCAGCAGCGAAGGCGGCCGTGAATACGACAGCACTTCCATCACCGACGAAGAAGAAGAGTAGGAGGAGGAGGAGGAGGAGAGCGTCAACCGCGATAGCGTAGGAGAAGAAGAGGAGGGGCGCATGGATTATGATATAAGGCCACCAGGCGTAAGATTTGCTATAGTAGAAGAAACCGAAAATTTCGTGCGAAGGTTTCGAATTGCAGGGCGTTGCGTCGCACTACGCGTCAATGATCCGCCTGGCGAATGCGATAATCCAATTCTTTGGGTAGAAGCTGCTATGCGGGACATTCACGCGTTCATAATTTCGTTAGCCCCCGATGATGATGAGTCAGTTTTACTCGGTATCACGATTAAAAGTGATCACTTCATGCATGGTGCAGGCGGTCTGTCTTTTCGTCCAGTTGGAAATTTTTTTTACGATGATCTTTGGAATTTAATTTCCAATCTAACACAGAGTAACGAAAATTTTCAAGTTGACGAAAGTTTCATATTACAAATTACATTTATTAGTGTTCATGTTGGCTCGGGTGCATTAAAGAGTAAAAAATTATCAATCGACGCTATAACGCAGCGATCGTTAGTATCCATCATGAACAATGATAACTTATGTTTGTCTCGCGCGTTGGTAGTCGGAGAAGCCCATATTAAATTGCGCGCGAATGACTTGGACGCTGTTCGCAAAGAATGGGGTATAGTTCGCGACGGCCGCCGAAAATTGCAAAAAGAACTTGCTGAACGCTTAATACGAAGTGCTAACGTACATATCCCTCGAGCGGGTTGCGGATTTTACGAGATAGAAAAATTTCAAGATTTCTATCTTCAGAGCCATGTTGCTATAGTAGTTTATGATAAAAAAACTTTCGGCAACGGTGAGCCTCCTTTTTTCGACGGGCGTGAACAAGTAGAATCACAGGGAGAATTACACGGAGTTATTAATTTATGTTACGACCCCAGAGCGAAACATTTCGACACAATTTTGAATGTGATAGGGGTAGCAAGGACAAGATTTTTTTGCACATATTGCAATAAATGTTTTCATTTTATCGACCAACATAAATGTCGAAAAACTTGTTCGAAATGTTTCGTTTCTCCGGCTTGCACATCAGACGGCATCGAATTGATTAAATGCGCGGAATGTAACAGAGAATTTTTTGGCAATTCATGTTACAAAAATCATTTAGAAGTGGGCAGATATAAGAAAAACAATAAAAAATTGTGTGATGTTGTCAAACTTTGCACGCTATGTTGTAAAATCATGAATCGTGATCGAGGCCATCACATATGCGGACAAATTTGGTGCAAACTATGTAAATATAAACATTATGTAAATGAAAATTGTTACATGCGCTCTATAACAAGCGAGCCCGATGGTCGAAAAAAAAAGCAAATGGCGAATACACGCAGAAAAAATTTTTATACATATTTTATGACTTTGAAACGCGTCAAGATGAAGCGTATTTGAATCATAGAAGCACGAAAATTCATGTACCTAATTTGTGTGTAGTGCAACAAGTCTGTACTGATTGTATTGATAATGATGATGTCTCGCAATTTTGCAATACTTGCGGCATTCGCGAATACGTTTTTTGGGAAGATCCTGTTAAACATTTGGTCGAATTATGCGTGCGCGATAAAACCAATTTTTCTCAAATAGTGTGCATCGCGCACAATGCCCGCGGTTTTGACGCACAGTTTATATTGAAAGAGATTGCCGAACGCTCGACCGAAGTTATGCCGAGAGTTATTTTAAATGGGCAAAATATTATAACGATACAACAAGGGCGCGGTAAATTTATAGACAGCTTGAACTATTTTCAGATGAAATTGAGTGCTCTACCGTCTGCCTTCGGCTTGCCACAAAGTAGTAAAAAGGGGTTTTTCCCACACTTTTTCAACACTTTGGACAATCAAGAATATGTTGGTCCTCTGCCTGATCCAACTTTCTACGCGCCAAATTCTATGTCAAACGAGGAGAGAGCGATTTTTTTTCAGTGGTACAACGAGCATGCGCGAGACTATGTTTTTAACTTTAAAAATGAAATCGTCGAATATTGCCGTATGGATGTAGAGATATTGCATCGCGCGTGTATAGCTTTTCGAAAAATTTTCATCGATATCGGAGACACGGACCCCTTTGTTTCGGCGACCACTATAGCTTCGGCTTGTTCCTATTTGTACAGGAAAAAATTCCTTAAGACAAACGCTATAGGAATTTTACCATCCAACGGCTACAGACGCGCTGATAAACACTCTCAAAAAGCTGTCAAGTGGCTATTGCAGTGCGAGCGGGAAGTCGGGCGAGAGATTATTCACGCGGGGCGTGCGCGCGAGTTCAGGTTACCAGAAGGCTTTTTGATAGATGGGTATTTGCCCCCGACGGCAGCGGGTGTCCCCACTTCTTCTTCATCTTCTTCAGCAGCTTCTACATCGGACAAAGGCGTCGTGTTCGAGTACCAAGGCTGCTATACACACGGCTGTCCGCGCTGTTTTAAAAACAAACGCGATAAGCAAACCGCTTTTAATCGCACTCTCGACGAAGCGTACGAGAATACTCGCGCTAAGATAGACAAAATAAAGTCGCGAGGGTACGAGGTCCGTGAAATTTGGGAGTGCGATTTTGATCGTCGCAAAGCTGAAAATCCACAAATCGCAAATTACGTTAACAATCATCCGCTTATTAGCAAAATAGTTTTGAATCCGCGGGACGCGTTTTTCGGCGGGCGCACGGAAAATATAAGATGTTACTATGATATCAAGGAGAACGAAAAAATAAGATATACGGATATTTGTTCGTTATATCCGTATATATGTAAAAGAGGGCGATTCCCGCTTGGACATCCCGACATATTTGTCGGGAGTGAGTGCGACGCGTTGACGGGGAGAAACAACGATCTCTCGCGAGTAGAAGGGTTAGTTAAGTGCAAAGTGCTTCCACCTCGAAATTTGTTTCTTCCTCTCTTGCCGATAAAAATGCGCGGTAAGTTACTTTTTGCTCTTTGCCGCTCTTGTTGCGAGGACATGCGTCAGGAAGACTGTAATCACGAAAAAATTAATGAGCGTGAATTCACAGGTACATGGGTTGCCGATGAATTAAGAAAAGCTGTAGAGTTGGGCTACCGCGTAACGGAAATATATATTATATGGCAATATGAAATAACGCAATACGATCAACAGAGCGGCAAAGGGGGATTGTTCGCCGGCTACGTGAATGCATTTTTGCAACTCAAACAACAAGCTAGCGGTTGGCCTGCATGGTGCGTGAGCGAGGCAGATAAAGATCTTTATCTGAACGATTATGAGCGAGACGAAGGCATACGGCTAGAGAGAGCAAAAATCGAGAAAAATGCTGGATTGCGCGCTGTGGCGAAGCTATGTCTGAATTCGTTTTGGGGGAAATTTGGGCAACGCAACAATTTAAAGCAGACTGAGATTGTAAAAACGCGCGAGGCTTTACTCAGACTCTTGGTGGCTCCCGATAAAGAAGTGCTCAGTGTATTACCCGTCAACGACGAACTGTTGTATGTACACTGGCAACACATAGCGGAGGCAGTGGAACAGTCCCCTAATACTAATGTATTCATAGCCGCTTACACTACAGCGCAAGCACGACTAAAATTATATAGTTATCTAGAGAAACTCGAGCGCCGCGTATTGTACTACGACACCGACTCCTGTGTATTTGTTTGTAACGAGCGTGCGAAAAATGAGGAATACAGACCTCATATCGGCTCGCTATTAGGCGATATGACCGACGAACTCGGCCAAAATATATACATTGAAACTTTCTTATCCGGCGGTCCTAAATTTTACGCTTACAGAGCGACAGATTCGTCTACAGGAGAAAAATATGAATGTTGTATAATTAAAGGAATAAGGTTGGATTATACTAACACCTTGAAAATAAATTTTGACAGTATCAATCGGCTGATCGAATCTTTTTTCGGCGGCGATCCAAGTAGTATCAAATTAAACTTTAGAGCGATAAGACGAATGCCGGATCACGATGTCGTCACGCGAGACGAAGTTAAAACATGTATCGTTTTGAATAAACGGCGCTATCTTAGTAAAGAATTGTCGTTGCCTTTTGGTTATAAGCGTTAAAACATTTTATGAATAAAAAAATAAGACTTATTTGTAAATGTTGTTGTTTTTTGTTATTTTCCTCTCCCTCAATGTTCATTTTAAAAGAATAAATTTGTTTTTTTTTGCAAAAATAAATATTTCACGCGCGTGCTGCAACATCTGATTTGCACGCGCAAAATATAGGCTTTCGTGCGCGCAAAGTATATAAGCTTATACCGCGCGAAAAGTATTCTGACGCGCGGCAAATATCAGCTTATACCACGCGGAGTACAAGCTTGTACACGCGCCCGGAGCGCGGTGCATATCAGCTGATGAGCACTGCGCCGCGCCGTGCCGCCGCCGCCCGCGGGGGTCGTTTTTTTCACGCGGAAAAAAATATCGCGATAAAAGTACGAACAAAATCGGTTTCGCTGTCATTCATGAAAATGGATATGCGTTGGAAACATCCATTTACGTGTTGCGTGTGCGGGCCTACCGGCTGTGGCAAAACTCAGTTCGTCAAAAATTTTCTCGCAAATTTACCGAAAATCTGTAACGTATGCTTTGATCGCATACTCTTTTATTACGCCGAGTGGCAACAAGCCTACCGCACAGAGTTGAGACCTGGCGGGAGTGACGCACCGAGTATCGAATTTAGAGAGGGTCTGCCTCAAGCGAGTGATTACTCTTGCGACGGCGATAAAAAAAATTATTAATTCTGGAAAGACTCAATAGAACTCTACGCGAACGAATATGGCGTTATTTTACGCATCAAAATACCAAGCGTTACGTTGACGTTGTGCAAAAAATTATTTATGCTTACAATCATACGCTACACAGTGGAACGAAGATGAAACCATCGGAAGTAAATTTGTACAATGCAGTAAAAGCACGAGAAAATTTGCAAAGACGCAGTCAAACGAACGGACGGAAGAGGGCGCTTGGTGCAACAGCTAAATTCAAGGTGGGAGACTTTGTGAGAATCAGTCGAACGAAAAACACCTTTGACCGAGGTTATGAGAAAAATTTTAGCGAAGAGGTCTTCAAGGTACAGCGTTTATCGCGACGTCAAAATCTTTATACTTACATTCTCGAAGACTTGAATGGTGAAATTATCGACGGTTTTTTTACACAGAAGAATTGGTTTTAGTTGGGCGAGAGCGCATAGCGGACAATCAAAAATTCAAAGTCGAGCAAGTCGTACGTACGCGAGGTCGAGGAGCGAACAAACAAGTACTCGTCAAGTGGCTAGGATACTCGGATAAATTCAACTCGTGGATAAAAGCGAGCGAGCTCGAACGTATCTGAAAAATGGACAATCAAGATGAATTTTACATGGTGCTACCAAGTAACAGTAGTATGGGGTATTTTACCGATAATACGACAACTTGTTTCACCACGTACTTACAGCGAGAGATGAAGCTTCATGGTGAATGGCTTGTTGGACTCGCGGAAATTTATGTACCCTGTACAGTAACGCACGTTCAAGAGTCGGAGGCGTTCTACTTTTTCTCTTCCTACGACAGCGGTAAGGTATTGAAAAGAGACACTCATCACTTTGCCGATGGTATCTATGAAAATGTCGAACAGCTCGCTAACGAGATAAATAAACCAAACGAAACATACCGTCATCTAATGATAGTGCCAATGAATACCCGCAAGGGCTACTATACTATAAAGCGACGATGCGATTGTAAAGAGGATCATGTATTTGAATTTAATGAAAAAATTTGTCGTATTTTGGGCTTTGAAGATCCGCTTCGCAAAGGAGTATTCGTTAGTGCTAACGATGGCCCAAGAGATTTCATGGGTGAGAGACCTGCTAGCTTGTCTCGCGCCATCCCCGATCAAATGTACGTCTACACGTATATCTGCGAGCCATATACTGTCGGCGATACTCAGGCATCTCTCTTACGTATAGTGTCACTTGTAGATTCTAATTACCGATTCGGCGCCAACTCTGTGCATCGATTTGCTCCAATCCACTATTTACCCTTGCTCTATCACACTTTTCAC
The DNA here is from genome assembly GCA_036365515.1 of Torymus aiolomorphi. Taxonomy (NCBI): domain Eukaryota; kingdom Metazoa; phylum Arthropoda; class Insecta; order Hymenoptera; family Torymidae; genus Torymus; species Torymus aiolomorphi. The sequence goes on along the minus strand of CM070873.1, from coordinate 19,585,893 downwards.
AAAATTATTATCGATATAAGAGATCAGCACGGGCATAGTATACCATTCGAGTATGGAACGTTGACGGTTACGTTACATTTTAAACATAATCGATAAAAAATTCAGCTAACGATATGAGTTCGTACATTCAGTACTACGACGATCAAGTCGGAAGTGGAGTGAGAAAAGTATTTGCTGGTTCGACCTATCAAAAGGGTCATGGTGTGGGATCATGGTTAGGGGGATTATTTCGTAAAATGTTACCTTACATTTCCAGCGGAGTAAAAACCATTGGTAAAGAAACACTACGAGCAGGTATCAATGTTTTGGACGATGTGGCGAATAACGGCACAAATTTCAAAGAAGCCGTAAAATTTCGAGCGAGAGAATCAGGGAAAAATTTAAAGAGAAAAGCAGTCGATAAAATTGCCAAGCTGATAAAAGGTTCTGGATATAAAGCAGTTGCTCAAAAACGCAGGCTCCAGTCGAAAAAGACGAGTGGAGTGGTACGCATCATCGTCAAGAAAAAGAAAGGCGGTAGAGGGTGCAAAAACAAAAAGAAGAGAGGAAATAGTAAAAGGAAGAAAAAGAAACCAACTTACAGAGATATCAACGACATTTTTGGTCCAAAATAAGAACACCAAAAGTTATTAGCCGTCAAGCAAGAAGTATGGGGCCACCGCAAAGCAAGGTTTCTACGAAAAACGCATCCGTCAAAGATAAAGATAAACAGCCGCTTATAGAGCCGTCTTCAAAATCATCGTCATCTTCATACAGTACCAATACATTCTCGTTTCCCGAAAAGCAGGGGTTCAAAAGATTCAACTAATTTGTTTTAATTTAAAAAAAAAACATACTATACATTTTATCGGTAAGCAGGCGAAATGATGATGATGAAAGGCTCAGGATATAAAGCACTCACTCGGAAGCGCATGCAACAGTCGAGAAAGATCAGTGGTTTGATACGTGTCACCGCCAAGAAAACGAAACGTGCTAGAGGGCGCGCAACAGCAAACAAAAAGAAGAGAGGAAATAGTAAAAGGAAGAAGAAGAAGAAGAAGAGGAAGCCAACTTACAGAGATATCAACGACATTTTTAGGCCAAAATAGGAAACATGGCGTTTTTACACTCGCACTCATCGGAGTGTATGTCTAGCGAATTAGATATTTTCTCACTACCACCAACTCAAACATCCATTGAAAGTAGCAGTTTCTTACATTACAAGCCCGTATCATCTCTCAGCGACGAAGGAGATGCTCCTATAGAGTTTGTGGTGCCAAGCGGTAGTGAACATTACATAGACCTTGCGCACACGATGCTTTACATTCAAGCAAAGGTTGAACCAATAGAAGCCGAAGCAGAAAACGCCAAAGTTGCACCAGTTAACAATTTTCTTCATTCGCTATTCAACCAAGTTGATGTTTTTTTCAATCAAAAACTCGTTTCGCCTCCCAACAACGCTTACCCGTATAGAGCTTATATTGAATCGTTGTTGAATTATTCTCCGGCGGTTAAAGATTCGCATTTAACTACAACGCTCTGGTACGATGATACGTTTGACAACTTTGAAGCTGCTCCGAATATTCCGAAAGAAAATGCGGCCGCAAACAACGGAGCCTTACGTCGCCAATATTACATACTTGGAGGGAAAGCAGTCGACATGATCGGTCATTTACATTGCGACGTATTTAATCAAGATAAAATGCTTATCAACGGAGTGGAGATGAGAGTACGCCTCGTACGAAGCAAAGATGCCTTTTGCTTGATGGATGTGTCGGATGATGGTAAATTTCGTGTCAAAATCAAAGAAGACAGTCTCATCGTACGCAGAGTAAAGATAAGCCCCGGTGTTTTACTTGGGCACGCCAATGCCTTAGCTAAAGCTACAGCCAAGTATCCGATTACACGCGTCGAAGTTAAGTCTTTCACGCTTCACACTGGAATTCTCGGGGATACTCTCGACAACGTCATCCTCGGGCAGCTGCCTAAAAGAATAATTATAGGTTTCGTCGACAACAAAGCGTTTAATGGAAATCGTAAATTCAACCCGTTCAATTTTCAACACTTTTCGATAAATTATCTTTCTTTGTACGTCGACGGAGTACAAATTCCAAGCAAACCGTTACAACCTCGCTTTACCGGCAACAACGGTCTTTACATAGATGCTTACCATACGCTGTTTTCGGGTACAGGAATACATTTTCTCAACGAAGGCAACGGCATCAATCGTCACAATTATGCGAGAGGAAATTTTCTGACGGTTTTCGACCTAACACCAGATTTATCAGCTCATTGTGCTACGCACTGGAACCTCGTACGATCGGGTAGCATACGCGTGGAAGTGCGATTCGAGGGCGCCCTCACTAGTACCATAAATTGCATCATTTACGCAGAATACGATAACGTGCTGGAAGTAGATTCGAGCAGGCAAATCCTATCGGATTTTAGCGCGTAAATATAAGAAGAAGGAGAAACAAGAGTAGTGGGGGTAAGTGTATATCAGAAATGAAATGCCTACACGCGAGGATCAGTTGTCATTTGCTCTTTTACTCGGCGATACACTCTCGCGCTCACTCCTTAAATCATGGATTTCGTTGTCGATATACAAGGTTTTCGCGACGTTAACAGAAATTTTTTGCCAAAGGAAGTGGCTGTGATTGCATTGCAAGAGCCCATAGTTGGCCATTGGATAGTAGGCCCACCTTGTAATTTTTTGCATTTGCCATCAGACATAAAAACGACAAACACCTATTGCACAGTTCACTTACACGGAATACATTGGTTCGAAGGTGACGTATCATTGCGACGCTTGCGCCATCATCTTTACAAAGTTGTCAAGAAGGCGAGAAATATATACGTGCGCGGGGATGACAAACGAAGATATCTCGAGAATGTGCTTGGACGTTGCGTTATAAACCTCGAAGAATGGAGGTCGCTAACTTTTAATAAATTAGAAGCAGTGTTTCCGAATTCCTTAGTATGTGCAAGTCATATCGAAAAACACATAGAAAATAAGAAAGACTTTTGTGCGCTTTTCAAAGCAAATATACTAAGAAAATGGATGTACAGTATACTTCCAGAAGAGTGGCGCGAAGCAAATGAAACCATACAAAGTGAAAGATTTTACGCAGCTCTTTGCAATTATCGTAACGAACGCAGAAAGGCTTTTCGCTTTGGTCAACCAGGAGGTGTAGATGAAGTCGACGGAGACGACGACAACGACGAAGACACCAGCAGTAGCAGGCAGACTGAAAAAGCAAACAACGAGGAGGAGGAGGACGACGACGGCAGCAACATCGTATTCAGTGAGAAGGTACCCAGTGAAGAGTTTTCAAATCAATTACAGGATGGACACGAGAACAATAATGCATGCGATACGTGCACTAAGAGCGAATACAATAGGTGTTTATGCTGCTGATCACATTCCAAAAATTTTAAGTCCACCTGTGGCCATCATAACCAATCTCGATACAGCAAATAAACCAGGATCGCATTGGATTGCCATTTACATAGATAAAAATGGATACGGAGTATATTTCGACAGTTACGGGCTCGCCCCCACCTCATCACACCATCGAACTGCGTGCGTTTCCAGTGGAACAAGAAACTATTACAAAGTTTTGATTCAAAAGTGTGCGGTGAATATTGCATTATGTTTTTGCATCATATGTGTAGTGGTAGTTCTTTACGCGCGTTTTGTCGCATCTTTTCATATAATACACGCAGAAACGATGACATAGCTACTAAATTTTACAAAGATATTTCACAAAAGCAATCAAGAAAGAGAAATCCTTACCGGAATCGTTTTCTTCCGAGAGAGACTTCATTGGGAAATGGGCAGAGTGATCAAACATGTAACGCAAAATTATAAATTTTTTTTTGTAATCTTAGATGTAAGAGTGAAATATGTATACTTTTGTAAGATACTCGTAAAATAAAAAATGTATTAGTAAAAATTTACATTTAGTGTTAGACTTTTATTCACATCCTTACCTACCTAATTCCCCATGCATACTTACAAGAAATTATCGATCTTTCTTATTTTTATCTCTAAGCCTACGTGATTCCAACGTAATTTCTTTATCGCGAATACGACGCGAAAGGTTATGCAAAAAGTAAGGTTAGGATATATATAATAATTTCTCGGAAACCGTTATTTTTATCTCGTTTGCATTGCTCTCTAAGCCAACGTGATTCCAACGAACTTTCTTTATCGCGATAGGTTATGTTACATCGTATCGGTCACTGTTCAAAGCATGCGTCATTTCAACGTACTTTTTTATCGCGAATACGAAACGGTGAATAAGGTTATGTTACATTCATCGCCTTGCTTGAATTCTTTATATTACTACGTCATCGCCCTGTTCGCTGATTGGTTGAGACGTAACGAACTCGTCGTCCATTAGGGGGAAAAACAGAGTAGGGTGGTGGGGATAACCGTGTAAATGCTGGAGCCCGACATGTCATCCTCAGTCACGAGTAGCCATTCCATTTGAGAGTACGCTCCCACGTGGATATTCCAGTTTCCGTACAATCTCTAAGTAATATTGCTTTAAAAAATGGACAATAACGAAGCATCAGCAGTACCTCCTGCATCAACATCAGCAGCAGCTCCAGCAGCAGAAGCAGCGCCGGTAACACCGCCACCACTACCTCCACCATCAACAGCGCCACCGCTACCTCCGCCAGCAGTAAGACCGCGAGTTAATAAAAACATGGATCTACCAAATCTCTTTCTATCTACAACCTATGCTATCAATAAATCACATTCCAAAAGAGTCGCTGTCGGATTGGAACATCACGCTGGATTTTATAGAGCTGTAGTGAAACTCTGTAGTACGGGGGCTCCTGCAAAGTACGTAACTCTCGAAAAAAATAGTTGGGAGCTGATCGTCGATCAAATGGATGCGATGATGGGATATCTGCTAGATTCCTTCACATTTTACAAAGACTTTGGTAAATCTACAAAAATATATCTTCCAACCCACGACATCAATTTTACAACGGCATACGGTGTGAGGTCCATCCTTATCGACGAGAGACCCTGTGTACTGACACAGAAACTCGTCAGAGACTTCCCCGAAGGCCAACCAATAGACGAGGAGACGCAGTTTCCAGACAGTTCTTCACAGTACGAGACACCGCAGAAGAAAAGAAAATATGAGAGTCCACCCGGAATTGTCATGCAACAGGCTACTTTGAGCGGTCTACGTGAAGTGCGCGAATGTGTCGATGCGAGGTTAAAACGTTTAGAAGATAGTGCCGGATTTATAAATCGAGGTATGGATAACATATTCGACTTTTTAAAAAATGAGTTAAAGAAAGAAAGCACCGAAAAAGCGAAAAATATTTTGAAAGACATTGCTGCGTTTAAACAGTATTATGTATTGCGTAAAAATGAAATTAATAATAGAGCAAAGTTGCACATGGAATTCGGTAATATGAGTGAAGAATTGTACGACATTTTTCTCATGGAATTTCATGCATTTGGCTTATTCAACTTGGCTAATGATTTGTACGATTATATGTTCGCAAATTAATTTGTATAATTTTTTGTAAAATATTATTTGTATGCTTTCACAAATATATGTTCAAAACTTTTAATTAAACACCGACTATCTTTTTTATTTTACCACCTATCCTCCAATCCTCTCTTATAAAAATTCGTAAATTTGCCTTTTTATTTGCTCTTTTTTATTTTTATATATCGTGCAATTGATAATAATAAAATTATAGTAGTGGTAATTTGCAAATTCATCCTAAAAAAGAATGCTCAATGAATAAGTTGTAAACTCTGTAGCACGCGTTAAGTATATCGAAAAAATAAGCGACTTTTGATTATCTTGCGAGAAAATCTTACGAGTCTAATGATGTTGTAAATTTTTATTAATAATTCCAAAAAATTTTTAATTTTGTGAGGCGAAAGAGCATGTATAAGGAACACACAATTGAAATACTCTGGAGTTCTCAGAATTAATAGCGATAAGGCTTCTATACGAATATCGGAACAAAGAAGAGATGCGATAGTTCAGTGCAGGCCCGAGTGTACGATCAGCTAACGTGTAGACTAAGCTTCGTGCTACAGTTAACACTTAATCCCGGAGCCGAAATTTAGAGTAGGCTCCGCGACACCGTGGAGTAGGAACACACACACACGCACACACACACACAACCAAACTCTTCGTAAGATAAGGTTTTGCAGCCGTTGGGTTACGACTGCTGCGACAGGGCCGAGTTCGCACAGCTGACGTACGCTATAGCATACCCCGGACTCTTCGAAAAGAACGCGCTATAATGGTATGGAGTAGTTGTGAGTCACCGATTCCCGTACGGGCCTCGCACACACACACACACACACACAACCAAACTCTTCGTAAGATAAGGTTTTGCAGCCGTTGGGTTACGGCTGCTGCGACAGGGCCGAGTTCACACAGATGACGTACGCTATAGCATACCCCGGTCTCTTCGAAAAGAACGCGCTATAATGGTATGGAGTAGTTGTGAGTCACCGATTCCCGTACGGGCCGGTGTTATCTGTGTATACATTAACATTGTAATTAATTACACCTTAATTGTTTGTTTTGATTGTTTATTTACATAAACATGTCGTTAAAAAAAATAAATAAACATACGTTAATTACAATGTTTATGAAAACACCGATAACATGTGTTATTAATGTTTGTTTAATTGCTTCTTTATTGTTTATTTTGATTGTTTGGTTATGTTTGTTTACATAAACAAACCATTAAAAAGCAATTAAACATGCGTTAATACCGTGTTTATCAAAACAAAGATAACGCGCCACGGGGCGGGGGGGTGAGTCACCGTCGTCTCTCCATACCATTATATATACTACTAGCAGTAACAGCGGTGGCGACTTGCTTCTCATCTTCTCCGGCGACGAAGATGACGCTGTTCTCCGCGTCTCCGTTGGCTCTCTCTGTTAGATCCATAGACATAAGAGAGATAGACTGCGGGTGTAGGTTAGCAAGAGTGGCACCTCTAACCATGTTTGCGCACATGCGTTAGAGACGGCATACCTTCTATTACATATACCTTCTATGCATCTGTCTCTCTCTTAACGGGTGTCACTCTCGCTAACCTACACCCGCAGTCTATCTCTCTTATGTCTATGGTTAGATCTCATCTAACATAACCTCTAGTGGCTCTAAATAGGCTGATTTCGCACTCGCGTCGTCTGCACAACCATTACGCAACCATTTCTTACGCCATAGCGCGCCACTGTAGATGAGAATTCGACGCTCAAACGGAGACGGCCGAACGGCTGTGCGACGTTGCCATTTGCCCGGCACACTCGGAAAGAATCAACTTCCCTCGGGTGTACAAAGATGTACAGTTCAATGTTATCAGACGAAAAATTAATGGGCTACATAAATTTTAACGATTTTTCATTTAAAAAACATGTGATAGATGAAATAGATAATTTAAAGGTTTTTTTTTTGAGTGAAAAGGAATTTGTTGATATGTGTGTGTTTGTGTGTGTATGTGTGTGTGTGTGTGTGCGTGTGCCTGTGCGTGTGCGCGCGTGTGTGTGTGTGCGTGTGTGTGTGTTTCACCTAACCCCTTTATGGAGCCCATCCCTGATATTAGTACCTACGCCCAGAGTTCCCGTATATAAGTGACTAAAGAAATAATCCCTCTCTGGGTATAGAAACTCTAGGTCGGGCTCCATAAACATAGTTAATGAGAGGTGTGTGTGTGTGTGTGTGTGTGTGTGTATATAATATATACACTTATCGGAGTTTATGTAGCCCAAGACTGTATATTAGTACCTACAGCCCAGAGTTCCCTATAGCAAGTGACTAAAGAAATAATGAACCCTGGGGTTATAGACTCTAGGTCGGGCCTCATAAACCCCTATATTTAGAAATATTATGAAGTCCGGGCTGCATAATCAAAATCGGGCTCAATAAACCCCTATATATAAAAAAACGGGCTTTATAACCCCCTTTCGAGAAATGTATTTTTTATACATATATATATATATATATATATATACACACATTCATCTTTGCCATACTTTGGGGACAAAAACGTATACGTTTACCATACTTCGGGGACATTACCGAAGTTCGGGGACCGCCCCATAATAATATGGACGAAACCACTATTTCAGGGACAAATCTAGAGTCAATACCCTGAGGGTCCTTATTTCTTTAGTCACGCTATCATAGGCAAACTCTGAGAAAAAGGTGTTGATGTCCCCGTAATACAGGTGAGCGGATAATTACATATATATATATATATATATATATATAAGGTGTTTGAAATTTCGAACGTTCATAGTGAACGAAGATTTTTGCCATTTTCAAATTTAGCCGAATTTGGCTACTTAATACATTTAAAATCGGATAATAACTGTATTTATTCACTTCTCACTCTTGCAGTCACCAGTAAACTACACTCCGGGAAATTCTAACCAGAATTAGAAACTTTAAGTTAATATTTCGTTCATTATGAACGTTCGGAATTTCAAACACGTTATATATATATATATATATATATATATATATATATATATATATATATATATATATATAATCATATGAACATCGACTTATGCTGACACCAATGTATAAGACCACGTGACCTGTCTGCATAAGTGTAGTACCGTTTATACAAGTGTCTGCACAAGTCTAGCGTGACTAAAGAAATAATCCCTCTACTTATGCTGACGTCTGCATAAGTCGGTCTCTGTCTGCATAAGTCTATTTAAATTTCGGAAAGTGTCTGCATAACTAGCGTTTCATATATTTATATATATATATATATATATATATATATATATATATATATGAGGCATTCTCTGTCAATGCGACACCCCCTCTGCCCAGAACAATTTTGATCCAAATGGGGTCTACCTGGACTCAAATGAAAGCTCTTGACTTCTACTTTCGAACGCCGTCTGGCGATTCCGAAAATTCAAAATGGCGGATCCAATATGGCGGCTGAAAGTCTCGGAATGATGGGAAAACAAGTTTTTCTTCACTCTAATAGCGAATCTGATACGAAAATTGTTATTTCTTGCCACTAATATGAAGTTTGCGACATATTTTCTTACTACTACCGTTCAAAGCGAGCGGTTAAAATTATATTTCAAGGTCATTTTGAAGGTCAAAAGTTATTTTCTGGGTTTTCGGACTAGTATTCCACGAAACTAGTAGAAAACTTGATTAAGATCATAACTAGACTTGACCTTGGAGCATTTTTCAAGGTCATTTTCATGGTGAGTTCTAATTTTAATAAACCGATTCTTTCGCAGTTATACTTCTTCAATTCATGCTATCAATCGGTTCTAATTCGGAACAGTAACAGAGAAACTGTGGTTATATCCACACATTGAAACATTTCAGAATCACTGAAAAAAGTTTGGTGGAGATAAAACACGTTAGCGTAGAGTATCAGTACCAAATGCAAGAATTGTTTCGTAACTAAACATTAAGTCCTTTACTCTCCCATTTTAGAGCAAATGTTGCACTAAAATTGTTCCGAATTTAATCTATTTCATCCTTCTTCAGGAGTACAAAAGTTTAGGGCAGAAGAAGCACTAAAAAGTGTGACAATGGTACAACACATTTGTGCTGCTACTGCTTTTTTGATTTGGTGCTCCTCCTGCACAAAAATCGTACTGAGAGAAAAAAACCGACGTGACGCCGTGGATGCTATAGTTGGTGTAAGACCGTGTGACTATACACGTATACAATGCAATCAAAAATTGCAAAATTTGAATTTTGCAATTTTTGAATTGACTTTGAAGGTCAACGACGAGGTCAGATTCAAGGTCATCAGACCAGACAAATCCTCGTTGAAAATTACTTACGGTATGACCTTAGCTTTTTCAAAAAATATCGTTTCTGGGAAAATACGGGGGTCCCATACTTTTTGATAACCCTGTAATTAAACTTTACAATAGAACATTTCTAAAATCTCTCTAACTTTTTTTATTCCTCTTTCGAAACTCTTTAAGTACCGATGCTTCTCTAAAAGTTTAGTGCGGCTGTTACTCTAACTCTTTGGTGTATCTGTGGTTCTATATTTCGTGCATTATCTTTCCTAAACGTTTCGTACATATAGTTCCCATCGATTTTCGAGAGGATTCAAATTAATTCGAAGACATTTTTCACAGCACCTGTTCTAACAGTCCTACGTTATTATATTCGAGTATTATCACTTACTTAGATGGATTGAATATGTCTACTGTAGCACGGTCCGATCGTTGTATCAACCCTCTCAATGGTAAGGGTCACATAGGTAATGATTTACGCTTGTTGTCGAACAACTTAAAACGAAGATTTCCAGATTTGCCAGATAATTCAAAAATTTGTAGTAAGTGTAGAAAGTTATGTGGATCTCCCATTTCATCTATTGGTACAAGAGATAACGAAGGCAACAACGAATATGAAAACATGGATATAGAGACGACATCAGAAAACACTGGTATTGATAAATCTGTTCAAGAAGCTACACGATCAGCTAGAGAAATCGAATTGGAAGACATGTTTTCAGAATTAAAAGAAAAGTTTTCTAGATTAGCAGTTAATGACCCTTTGAAACTAACTATACTTACAATCGCCCCATCAACGTGGAATATTAGTCGAATTTCCCGTGAATTCAATACATCAAGACATTTAGTAAGAAAGTCGAAAAAACTCAAAGCCGATGGAGGTATTTTAGCTACAACAACGGCTAAACATGGTAAAACTTTGTCAAAGGCAGTAATAGAAGTCATTGTTGAATGTTATAATAACGATCTGCACAGTCGGATGATGCCGGGTCGAAAAGATACTGTCTCTGTTATTATTGATGGAAAGCGGACTCAGGTGGAGAAACGTCTTTTATATTTCGATTTACGAGAACTTTACGAATTATTCAAGATAGCAGAACCAACAGTGCAAGTAGGATTTAGTACTTTCGCGAAATTACGACCAAAACATTGTGTTCTTGCTGGTGCTAGAGGAATGCATAGCGTCTGCGTTTGCACCATTCATCAAAATTGTAAATTGATGTTGGATGCAATCGATATTCAGAAGCTCATGAAAAATCAAGAAGAACCCATTTGTAGTTATAAAGATTGTTTACAGCAAATTATGTGTAAGAATCATACACCTGACTGTCACTTGGATGAATGTTCGAAGTGCGCTGGTTCTGAAAATCTTACGTCTCGTTTACTTGAAATATTGGATGGGGCAAATGTCTCACAAATTGAGTACTGTGCGTGGTCAGGAACGGATAGATCAACTTTGCAGAATTTAACTCTACCAGTTGAAGAATTTGTTGATGAATTATATGCCAAATTGGCGATACTCAAACCCCACTCATATATTGCCAAAGAACAAGGTAATTTCATTGCTCAAACAAAAAGTAATCTAGGCAATGGAGAAGTTCTGGTAATGTTCGACTATTCTGAGAATTACTCTTTTGCAGTTCAAGATGCATCTCAAGCCTTCCATTTTAATAATGACCAGTGCACTGTTTTTCCAGCTATTTACTATTATAAAGAAGATTCAGAGCTGAAGCATGAAAGTTGTGTATTCTTGTCGAATAGTTTGAAGCATGACACTTCTTCTGTCTATACTATTCAGAATTTATTGATTCCAGAAATCAAGAGAAAAGTAAAAAAACTTAAAAAGATTATTTACGTGACAGATGGAGCAAAACAGCATTTCAAGAACCACTTTCAGATAGCAAATCTTCTTCATCATGAGAAGGATTTTGGTATTGAGGCAGAGTGGCATTTTTGCGCCACTGCTCATGGTAAAAGCTGTTATGATGGTCTTGGTGCAATATTTAAAAGAGAAGCTTATAGAGCTAGCTTGAAGGCGAAACCGAAAGATGCTATTCTGACGCACACATCTCTTGTGAAGTGGGCTAAAAATCATTTTGAAAATATAAGGATTTTTTATTTTACGCAGACTGAACATGATAAATTCAAAAGGAAACTCAATCGTAGGTTTCAAGATGCATTACCTGTCCCACAGATTCTTAAACATCATTCTTTTCAATTATCAAGTGACGGGAAAGTTATCATGAAAAGGTACTCGAATGCTGCTAAGTCTGTATCTGTTCTACTTTAATTTTCAATGGGAAAATATACTGAATTTTTTTTATAATATTCAAGTTTTTCCATTTTTTATCCTCCTTTTTTTTAATTTTTTTTATGTTCTGAGAGAAGTAGTACCTCCACGTGGCTCAGAATGGGTTATGCTAAAACTACTTGATAGTTCTATTGTGGAACTTTATCTTCTCTAAGGATTTTATACATGAAATTTTTAGATCGCCGGTCCCACGATATGCACAAAGGAACAAATGTCTCATAGGAGGTTACGTTCAACAAAATATTAATTATGCAGAGACAGAAATCATGACCTTGAAAAATGATCCAAGGTCAAGTCTAGTTATGATCGTAATCAAGTTTTCTACTAGTTTCGTGGAATACTAGTCAGAAAATCCAGAAAATAACTTTTGACCTTCAAAATGACCTTGAAATATAATTTTAACCGCTCGGTTTGAACGGTAGTAGTAAGAAAATATGTCGCTAACTTCATATTAGTGGCAAGAAATAACAATTTTCGTATCAGATTCGCTATTAGAGTGAAGAAAAACTTGTTTTTCCATCATTCCGAGACTTTCAGCCGCCATATTGGATCCGCCATTTTGAATTTTCGGAATCGCCAGACTGCGTTCGAAAGTAGAAGTCAAGAGCTTTCATTTGAGCCTAGGTAGACCTCATTTGGATCAAAATTGTTCTGGGCAGAGGGGGTGTCGCGTTGACAGAGAATGCCCCATATATATATATTTATATATCCTAGGGGCTTTCGCCCCTTGCTCGCTCCGCTCGCCAACCCCCATTTTTAGTGTGAATTGTTAAAAAAAAAATATTATAGCAACAGCTAATACAACTGAAAATCGTTTTCTAAAATATGTGTAAACTGAATTTTGTTTTTAAAAATGTTTTTTTTTCTAAATTTGCTAGATATGCTCGAATATTCATTCAGTGAATAATCACAAAAATTTGGATCAAATAAATATGGAAAGTTATTTAAGTTTTAATTATATATAAAAATTGATTATTTTAAAAAATATAATAAAAATGTGATATAGAATTAATCGTATAATTGTTGTTGCGGATTATATTTCATATGAAGATAAATATTGATAATAATGAATAAGGATAACCCCCTATTAAATAGTATCATAAAACATTTATTTTTTCTTTTAAATTTTCTGTATTGGTTTTTAAAAAATTATTCTTAACATTTATTAATTTTTAAAATTTTAGGTATATTTATATTTAACAAAATAATGCATAATATATATGTAGTTTATTACGTCAGCTCTGATATTATTTGTTAATTATTGATTATAAACTAATTTTTCAGCAAATCCAGTAATATTTTAATTCTTATCCGCCATTTTGAATTTTCAAAATCTGAGTTCAGATTCGTAATCAGCGAATCCAGAAACCTCCTATATATAATTTTTGGCAAAAACAGGTAATATTTCAATTTTTGGCCGCCATTTTGTATTTACAAAATCTGGCTCTTACAATTTTTGGTCAGCCAAAAAGATGTCAATCTTGGGTCCATTATTTTGATTTTTCACAATCTGAGTTCAGATTCGTATTCAACGAAGGCAGAAGTTCCGTATATACAATTTTTAGCAAAATCCAGGAATATTTGAATATTTGACCTCCATTTTCGATCAGCTATTTTGAATTCCTAAAATCTGAGTTCAGATTCGTAATCAGCGAATCCAAAAATCCCTTGTATACAATTTTTAGCAAAATCTAGTATTATTGAAATATTTTGCCGCCATTTTGAATTTTTAAAAGCTGAGCTCAGATTCGTAATCATCGAATCCAGAAACCCTAATATGCGAATTTAGAAATCCCTCACATACAATCGCAAAATTCAGTAATATTTCAATATTTGGCCGCCATTTTGAATTGGCAAAATATTAGTTCAGATTCGTAATCAGCGAATGTAGATACCCCCTATATACAATTTTCAGCAAAATCCAGTAATATTTCAATTTTTGGCCGCCATTTTGTATTTACAAAATCTGAGTTCAGATTCCTAGTCAATGAATCCGGAAACTTACAATATACAATTTTTAGCAAATTCCGGTAGAATTTCAAATTTTGGCCGCCATCTTGTGTCCACTAGTTTGAATTTTCAAAATCTGAGTTCAAATTCGTAATCAGCGAATCCAGAAATTCCGTACGTACATTTTTTAGCAAGATCCAGTAATATTTCAATTTTTGGCCGCCATTTTATATTTACAAAATCTGAGTTCAGATTCCTAGTCAACGAATTCGGAAACTTACAACATACAATTTTTAGCAAATTCCGGTAGAATTTCAAATTTCGGCCGCCATCTTGTGTCCACTAGTTTGAATTTTCATAATCTGAATTCAGATTCCTAATCAGCGTATCCAGTAAAACCCTATATACAATTTTAAGCAAAATTCAGTAATATTTCAATATTTGGCAGGCATCTTCGATCCGTTATATTGAATTTTCATAATCTGAATTCAGATTCGTCATCATGCGAATCCAGAAATCCCCCATATACAATTGCAAAATTCAGTAATATTTCAATATTTGGCCGCCATTTTGATTTGGCAAAATACGAGTTCAGATTCGTAATCAGCGAATCCAGAAACTTCGTATATACAATTTTCAGCAAATTCCAGTAATATTTGAATATATGGCTTATCTTAGATCCGCCATTTTGAATTCTCAAAATCTGAATACAGATTCCCAATCAGCGAATTCGGAAACCCTCTATATATAATTTTTAGCAAAATCGAGTAAAATTTCAATTTTTGGTAGCCATGTTGGTTCCGTCAGTTTGAATTTTTTTAATCTGAGTTCAGATTCGTAACCAGTGAATCCAGTAACACCCTATATACAATTTTCAGCAAAATCCAATAATATTTTAATATTTAGCCCCCATCTTCGATCCCCCATATACAATTGCAAAATTCAGCAATGTTTTAATATTTGGCCGCTATTTTGATTTGGCAAAATATGAGTTCAAATTCGTAATCAGCGAATCCAGATACCCCTATATACAATTTTCAGCATAATCCAGTAACTAGCAACAGATACCTCGCTCGCTAACGCTCGCTCGGTTGTATTTTGATGGTGATCATATTGCACACTGAGAGAAATGTTGTAGTAAACTTTATTATAAACATAAGAAAAATTACTATAATTTGGAGGAACGGTGGGACAAATCGAAATTATAACAATTTTTGCTATGCAACATAGTAATTTTTATGAATGACCTTAAATTTCAAAAAATTAAATTTTTTCTCGTTCTTCCTATTTTCAGAACTATTTTCAGGCTCTAATCATACAATATTTAATGTGAAAATAAATTAAAATGAGAAATAAAAATATTTTTTTTACGAGTGTTAGGATCGAATCTGCAACCTTTACCGCGGCAATCGGACGCGCTAACCACTTACCCAAATAGGATTCTTGAGTGTAAAATTTTGGAACTTGTACATGTCAAACCATCGATTTCAAGAAAATTTCAGATAATATTAAATAATAACAATAAATAACTTTGATAACACAAAGAAACTTATCATTAATGTGCATAATATAAAAATAAAATAATTGAAGTAAGGTTTTGAATGTTTTGTAAACTTAAAAGCAAGACAAAGTGAAATTCCTGTAGAAACATAACCTCAATCAGACACGTTGGCGCCTTGATCGGCGCAGAAAGTACTAATTTTGTAGCAATTTTTACTATGTTGGATAGCAAACTTCCTTATGGCCTGTAGCAATTTTTGAATGTGGCACTTTTTACTATATTTATAGTAATTTTTAATACGCTACAAAATAAAATTTTTACGCTATAAAATAAAATTTAAACGCTACAAAATAAAATTTATATTATATTCTAATAAAAATTAAAAGCATATATGTTAAATTTTATTATATCACAGTTTTTGCTATTTGTATAGCAATTTTTCTTTTATTTCGTAATACTTTCTAATTAACAACTGTCATAAAAATTACAAGAAATTTTGTAATTATTCATACAATTATAATAAAAATGCAGCATAAAGTGTATTTATCTCACTCTTCCTATAGTTTATAGTAATTTTTATTGCAGGTATAATAAAATTTACTACAACATTTTGCTCACTGCATATATATGAATATTAAATCAGTATATTTTAAAGATACAAACTATAGGATTTGAATTTTCAATTAGATATAATTTGTCATTTTTATAGTATGTAAAATTTAGATTTGTAACGGCAGGCGCGTCTGTGTGTGTGTGTGCGCAAACACGGAGCTCGGATCGAGCCGATCTCCGACGCACGGTATACACACAGGTAGTTGACCGAAAGCATAAATATACCGCGGCCTTGGAGAAGGCAAGGCCGACAATTGCGGCATGAGGATTCGCAAGTAGAGTCGGGCTTGTCCTCGTATTACTCCGGGGGCTTGCGTGTGTGTGTGTAGTTGCTCGCACGTGTAGCTGTGCGAAAAATACGGAGCGCAACTACGACACACAATGAGCCCCGAAATGAAACCTCGCGACAACCTTGCGCGAGGGGGAAGGAGAGCGAGAGACAGAGCCCGGCAGTATCGCTTCTGCCGTAGCTGAGGCAGTTGCTCGTCCCCCGTGCGAGAGAGAGAGAGAGAGAGAGAGAGAGAGAGAGAGAGAGAGAGAGAGAGAGAGAGAGAGAGAGAGAGAGAGAGTCAGAGTGTAGTACACGAGAGAGAGAGAGAGAGAGAGAGAGACACCGCAGCGAGCGGTGCAATAGTGCAGCGAAGGAGAGAGAGACGCAGCACGGCGCCGAGAGCCGCGTTCCCTCGTGGATGAAAGAGAGGGAGAGGGAGTCACGCTCAACCACGGTCGAGAGTGCAAGTGAGATAGAGCGAGAGGGAGCATCGCAGCCGAAGCCAGCTACGGCCGAGCCGACTCGCGGGAGCGAGAGAGAGAGCGAGAGCCCCGTGGCCGAGAGAGAGAGAGAGAGAGACGCAAGGGGCGCGCAAGCCCGCACCGGCGCCCGCCTCCACGCCGAGACTACTGAGGAGGTAAGTCCTGGCCAGGCGAGCGCGCGCTTCCCCCGCGGACGACGAGCGTCCAGGAAGCGGAGACGGGCGAGCGAGCGAGGCTGCCGACGCGCGCGTGAGCGCCGATCGTGCGCGGCGATCGGCCGACTTCGGCGCGAGCCGCTTTCGCGCGTACGTGTGTGCGGCGGAGCACACACGTACTTCGCGTGCGCGGGCACACCACCCGAACCGGCGCGTACTAATAGCACGCGCCGTAATAAGCGAATGTAATTTGCGGATAGCCTCCAGGGGTAGTAAGAAGAAATTCTTTTATATTAAAGTTAACTTGCTTTTTACTTGTTCGCATATTATTTCCCGCATCCTATTTTCAATTCCCTATTCGGTGGCACGATGAAGAATACCGCCGGCCTCTGCGGTCGCGAGTACGTAGGACTCGCGTGATAACTGAGCAGCTGGAGCAGCGCGCTCGAGAGAGAGCGCGACGACGAAGTCGCGCGTTGTAACGGGGCGAAAAGGCGCGGCTGCTGCTGAAAGCAGCCGACGGCGAGCAACAGCACGGAGCTGACGGGCCGCTAATCATCGAGGGTTGGCACGAGTAAGTGCTCGTGCCTGTCAATTGCTGCGCCGTTCATCGGCAAGTCCGCGTTGAGATATAGCGCATCGAGGACAGCTTTTAGCCCGTTACAACTGGCGCCCATAACGTGTGGATACACGGACACCTTCCACCGAAGAGCATGCGGGGAAATTGTTTCTTTTTCCTACGGATTGAAGGAAAAACGGGTGGTGAAGATAACCGCGACGCGTCGCGTACCAAATTTCGCGAGCGCGCGGTAACTTACGTGTGTAAGCGTGTGTGTGCGGACTCTGCCGGTACGAGAGACCGACAGGGAGAAATAAATAATTTTTTTCTCGACCGGAAAATTGCGTGTAATATCTTGAAAACTGTTTCGCGAAAATTTTTGTGTTTTTTTTTTTGTTTTGACTTTTTGAGATAAAAGTAGCGATTTAGCGTCTTCCAGCTGAAGGTACAAAATTATAATACCTCAACTGGGAGTCGAACCGAAACACACACACACACACACACGCACTCAAAGGGGGTGTAACTGGTTAGGCGGAAAAATTAAATTGTATTTATTTTTTACTTTTTGTAGTTTTGGTGCGCCAACCAGATACGTGCGTGCGATTGATTAGCCGCGCACAGGTACACTCCGAGAGAGATTAGAACTTGTTGAGAGCGAGTTTCGTGCGGCTAATAACCCGTAAACGAGTTGCGCTGAATAGATTTTGACAGCGATTAGTCAAATCAGCGATGGCAGGTTCGGTAAGAAAAGCCGTCGAGGATTGGTGTAAGTGCCTCGGCGATAAAGAGATACAGCAATACATGCAAGTCTTTGGTTTAAGAATGGATGGCAGACTGTTCACGAGATTGATCCGCCTCAGCCGGTGGCTATCCGGCGACTATGATCCCAGGGATTTTGCGGGGTTAGTCGCCGATGATGAGGATTCAACACTGTTCGAGCGTATGAACGCACGTGAAGCGTTTGTGGATCACGTGAACTCCACCAGTGACAACCCACATCCACTCGAGATACTGAAGTCGGACGCGACAGAAGCACAGTGCCTCGAGCGAAGTACTGTACGGGCAGCGGATGCCCGATGTGCACAAGTTGAGGGCGACTCGACCGAGGCTGAGGAGAGTACCGGACGTCAATTGGAAAATGGCACAACGTAAACGATTACGATGGCGGACGTTACGACGGTTCAAGTCCCGAACGAGTGGGCAGCATATCTTGAGGGAATGGAAGCCAGATTGCGGAGGATAGAAGAGACCCTCCGGACATTGACTGGGAAGCCAACAACCAGTCCGACGAGTGACACGACAGAGCTCGTCGGGACAGGTGGAAAGGCCAATCACGACGATTCAGCAAACTCGACGCCCCCTTGTCTGCCACAGGAAGTACAAACCGCAGTGAGGAACTCCGGACAAGATGGAAGAACGATAAGAAGAGTCAGCATACAGCAACCATCCCCCGGTGATAGAATATCACCGTCGCCACCCATCCCGCTGCCGCGCCGAACGAGCCTCGCCGATGCCTGGAGAGAGGGGAGAGCTCAGAATCAAGTGCGGAACACTTCCGATTCTGAGCAACGGCGTGATTCGCGGGATGCGACGTTGCAGACGGCGAAACACAACGTCAAAGATACGACCGGCGGAACACTAAGGGATGTCGGTCAAATAGTTCGACGTTGGGGAATGAGATTCGCCGGAGGTCGAGAGGAAAATATCGACTTGTTCCTCGATAGAGTCGAAGAGAAGTGGGCCTTGGCGAAGCTCTCGGAAGACCAGAAATTAAGTGTGGGTCCATTCCCATAGACAGAGTTGGTCCACGTGGAATGAATTCCGCCGGAAAATTCGTCGATGGTTCAGCGTGAAAGACCGGTTCCACCAGCGCCTAGCCCACGAGGGGGCGATGCGCACCCAAGGACCTGACGATTCGGTGCGTGACTTCATCACCTGCCCCGAGGCAATGATGAGTAAGATGGAGCCACCACCGCCCCTCGAAACCCAGCTGGGAACGTTTCGTCGAAATACGAAGCCACAGCTGCAGCAGCGGGTTAGACGAGGGGAATTCGCCGATGTCGATACGCTATCCGACATAGCGGTGGAGACCGGGTTAGCGGGGCACGCCGAAAAGCGTTATAAGCCCCCGCCTCCACCAGATGCTCGTGTTTACGCTGAGTTAGCGCACAGGGCATCCAAAGCGGCACCGTTAAGGGGGAAGAGATCGGCGGTTGAGGACAAGGAGCCGCCCCCGTTACCGTCCCCCCAGAGCAATGAAACGCTGGACGAGATGCTGGAGCGCTTCTCCCAAATGATTTTGGAAGAGATGAATTTTTATATTTTATTTCTTGGTATACTCTGATGGGAACCTTATCCATATAAGTTAGAGAACTTGTCTACAGGATTATCAATGGATAGTATTAACTTCCAAAATAAATATATGGCCATATAACAATTTTCTTGCTTTGCAAGTCTTGGAGCTAATTTCGAAAATTTGTCTAGAAATGGACCGCAAGTAATTAGAATTTGTGGGCAAATATCTCATAATGTTTATGCTTTGCATCCAAATAAAAATAAAGCTCGAAAATATGGACAATTGTACGTTCTTGATAATGAAATTTTCATCATAATTTTTCATCATTATGAGTTAGTCAGACCTTATCCTAAAGTTAGATAAACTGTCAATAATAGGACAATGTAAGGGTATATTTTGGCAAATATGTAATACTCGATAATAGTAGGTTTTCAACATTATATCAATATTGTAACACATACATCAAGCAAAAGCCGCTGCCAATTCTTTGGCACTTAGCTTCCTCAAATTAATTTAACGATACCTTTTATTAAATTTAAATTCTAAAAATAAAAATGAAGATAATCACTTGAAATTTTAATCAAATATAGTCTTTGATGAGTGTAATGAGTGGTTCAAATTTTAAGTTGATAAATAAAATATTCTCTGAGAAAACGCGATTCAACAATATTTAAAAAAAAATGTTTAACCTCAAATATCTTTGGTCATAATGAACCGATTTTTTCGGGTAACGAACTCGGTTCGAAGATATAAAAAAGATATCTCTGTGCCAAATTTTAAGGCGATTGGTTGACTTTTACTCCTATTATCGTCGGAGAAAGAAAATGCACTTATTTTCATAAATATTTTTTTTCTCGAAAATAAATGAAGATAATAACTTGAAATTTTAACCAAATGTAGTCTTCGATGAATGTAATAAGTGGTTAAAATTTCAAATAGATAAATGAAATATTTTTTGAGAAATTAATTTATGAAATATGAAAACGTTTTCCTTAATAACAAATGACAGACTAAAGATAATTTAACTTTTCAAAAAAGAAATTGTAGGTAATTTAACAACCTTTAAAAAAAACTAATGACATTAAGTTATAAATACTGTGTAACGGGATAGCTAGTGGGGGAAAATCCCAACAAGCCACAGGCCAGCGATGCCCTAGAACACGGTGCCGCGGGTGTCAGACTAAAATGACTTGCCCGGGGATCTGCTCCTGGAATCCCGAAAACAACGCGAAGCTCTCACGCGAACTTCGCTTTCCAACTATTTGGATCGCTGAGTGAAAAGCGCGCGCTGGAAGAGTAAAGCGCGCGGTCGCTATGCTCAGATATGAAAACGACCGGCGGAGTCGTTTTCCCGCGGAGGCGGCGGTATCCGGGAGAAGGACAGGTTGTAATGAACAACGCGACAAGTAACTAGATATCACAATATATTAAAACCAAATAAACATTTACATACACAACGCACATGCTTATTAGACAAATTGTTATTTTGCGCGCGACCGTTAATATTCAAACGCGCGAACGTTACGGAGCGCGGCGAAGCTGCTAATATCGCGAGCGGTGTTAAAGTACGGCGGGCTGACATACACCCGCACGTACACGGTACAGAAAGCTTGCACGGGGCGATTTCCGTGCGAGCCTTTACATTAATTACGCGAGAGATGAGAGTATAAGACTTACTTTAAGGAGCAGTCGGTGCACACGACTCTCGCTCACGCTCGCTAGCACAGTATTTGTGCGCTGTGTCTCTCTCTCTCTCTCTCCTACTCGCTGTACGGGGTCGGCAGGCGGCTGGCTGCCGGCTCCTCTCTCGCTGTCTCGTGTTCGCTCTCTCTCTCTCTCTTCCTCTTATACTCGTATGCACTCCGCTCGGCACGAACACTATACACGCGGCGTTTACAAAAAACGATAGGAGGGCGCGGACGAAGTCACTCACGAAGACACGGAGGAGATGCTACTTGCGCGACGGCAGACACGAAGATGGCTCCCTTTTCTCACGGGAACAGGTTAGCAGCTTCGCGACGGATGACGGGCATTTTACGCGTCGCGAGACCGATCCGCTACGCGCGGCGCGCCTCGATTCGGCTGCGCAGGAGTTGCGCGCGCGCGCTCACTACCTTCGCGCGGTAGATTAGAATCGCGGCTAGACACGCGTTACAACTGTAACATATTAAAATATAAGAAAAACGAAAATTTCAAAATCATTTTTTGATATTAAAACAAAAGAAACGCACAAAATCCAAAAATAAGTTATGGCATCTCTATTCTATATGAAAACGAAGAGAATAAGCTTTGTTTCAACAGTTATAGCCGGTACACATACGCACGCACGCACCCACGCACGCACGCACGCACGCACGCACGCACGCACGCACGCACGCGCGCACGCACACACGCACACACACACAGGCACGAACATTTTTTTGCTCAAAATCCTCAAATATTGGTACCAAAAGTCTTAAAACATGTTTTTAAACATTTTTTGTTTCAAAAATATTTTTCACCATTACAAAGCTTCCTCTTTGAAGAAGCAATAAAATTTTAGATACATAGTTACGAATATTTATAGCAAAATTAAGGAAAAAGATACTATAATTATGTCGTTTTAGTATAGACAACAACACAAAAAAGTTATCTCAAAGCGGGACATCTAATATTTAAATAAATAATTATTAAAATCGATCTGTTAAGTATTAACGTTATTCATGAATGTATAAGAAGTATGTATGAATGTTAGTTTTCTTACTATTAATTCAAAAAATGTCAGTTAAGAGACATTGAAAGTTGTACCAATGCTCATGAAAAACAATCAAGATGCCGAGTTCTTTCATGGTTCATACACTGCTTTCAAAGGGCACTGTTTGTTATATTTTTTGTTGAATTCATAACGTTTTGGATTTAAAAAAAAACCAAATAATCTAATAATTAAAAGTCAAAAATGACTAACGAATTTTGGCTTCTATGATTTCCCTGGTGGAAAATAGTTCTGCTTTTCTTTGTTTTTTTCTATTTTTTATAATTTTTTTTTGTTTTTGTTTGTTTTTTTCTGCTTTTTTCTGTTTCTTTCTGTTTACCGTTGTTCTTCTCTATTTATTTTTATTCCAAGTTGTGTTTTCTTTTTGCTTTTTTTAGTACGAATTGGAACAATAGGAATAGAAAAAAAAAACGAAAATAAACAGAAAAAAATTAAAATACACAGAAAAAAATTTGAATATATAGAAAAAAATTTTAATATATAGAAATAAACGAGAATTAATAATAAAAAATAGAAACTAACAGGAAAATATAACTCATAATTTATGAAATAAATTTTTGTTAGTTAATTTTACTTCGAATAAATAAATTATATTTTTCTATTTAAGGATTTTTTTAGAAATAAATAAATCATTTTTTAAATAAACTAAG
Source organism: Torymus aiolomorphi (assembly GCA_036365515.1). Classification (NCBI taxonomy): domain Eukaryota; kingdom Metazoa; phylum Arthropoda; class Insecta; order Hymenoptera; family Torymidae; genus Torymus; species Torymus aiolomorphi. Next base: position 19,562,569 of record CM070873.1, on the reverse strand, counting down.
TATTTTATTCTTATAACGTTTTGTAACGGGGTAGGTTGTCCCCTCAGTGCCGCAAATCCCCGAAGCGGAATTGCCGATGAACGGCGCAGCAATTGACAGGCGCGAGCACTGGCTCGTGCCAACCCTCGGCGAAATCTCCTCACTCTCGCCTGCGCGCCGTCGCTCGCCGTCGCACAGTGGGGCCAAACGTCAAAATTACGGTCAAAATTCTGGCTTTACGCGAAATCGGGGTGAAAAACTTTCAAATTAACAAAACTTGGTACATTTTGTAGTGTGCTATACGTTGCTGTTTCCCTCGCAAGTGTACAATATCATAAAAAGGAGTCAGTAATACGCAAACAGCCAGTATTTCGAAGAAACAAACTTCTATGATGAGTACGGTTCTATAATTATTATAGGTCTCAAATATAAAATTTTGCCGGTTAATGTAATCTGAGAAGGAAATAAAGTACAAGATATGATTATAACATTTGTTTGAATGACTTGCTTATATGTTCATATACTACTTGTTGAGAAACGATATAGTATAATTAGCAAGTATTTCAAGTAACGGAAAAAAACTTTTTAACAAAATTTCAGTACTTATAAAATAGATATTAACAATTAAAAAAATGATTTGTTAAATACTTGTTGATTATACTATATCGTTTCTCACCAAGTAATATATGAACATATGAATAAGTCATTAAAAAAAAATTTATATTTTAGACCTATAACAATTATACAGTAGAACAGTCGAAAAAGTATGTTTTTTCGAAATACTCGCTGTTTACGTATTACCGACTCCTTTTTAGGATATTGTTCACTTGCGAGGGAAACGGCAACGTGTAGTACACTGCAAAAGGTACCTAATTTAGGTAATTTAAAAACTTTTCATCCCAATTTCGCGTAAAGCCAGAATTTTGACCGTAATTTTGACGTTTGGCCCTACTGTGCGTCGGCTGCCTTCGTCGGCAGCCATACCTACCGGCGTTACAACGCGCGACTTCGCTGTCGCGCTGTCTCTCTCGTGCGTGCTTTCTCGGCTGCTCATATCTGCGCGAGTTCCGCGTACTCGCGCCCGCGGAGGCCGGTGGTATTCTATACGGCCGTGCCACCGACGTGGAAAAGGGAAGGGAATGCGCGCCAAATAATAGGCGAACTCGAAGCTAAAAAGAAGACTGTAACTTTATTGCCCCGCGGGCGTAATAAATTTAATACACGTGGCGCGTATCCTGTATACGCGCCGATACGGGTGGTGCGCCCGCGCTATATGTACGTGTGCGTGCGGTCGCGCGCACGCACTCGCAGAAGCGGCTCGCACCGACGTTGGTCGAACGCCGCGCGCAATCGACACACACACGCGCGCGTCGCTGAGCCTCGCTCGCTCGCCCGAGTCTCGCTCTCCGGACGCTCGTCGTCCGCGGGGAGAGCGCGCGCGCGTCCCTGGCCAGGACCTACCTTGCGGTTACGCGCGTTGCTGTTGCCGTCGGCGTCTCTCTCTCTCTCTCTCTCTCTCTCTCTCTGTATTTGCACTTAAGCACCAGACGGGGTTTAACCCCATGGTGTCAAATAAAGACCAAATCAAATCCAATCAATCTCTCTCTCTCTCTCTCTCTCTCTCTCTCGCTCTCTCTCTCTCTCTCTCCCTCTCTCTCTCTCTCTCCTTCGACTCTCTACGCTCCTGCGCCTCAACTGCACTCGCGTGCACTTTTCCGGCACACTCGCGCTCTTCTCTCTCTCTCGAGGCAGGCTATTGCTCGCGGCAATGGCCGAAACGATACTGCTCACCTGAAGCTTCGTCGGCACACGCAAGCATCTCTCGGCCTTGTCCTTCGCGCAAGGTTAAGAGGTGTTTACTTTTCAGGTATTAGTGCGTGCCGACGCGGTGTGCCGAGACTCGCCTCATGTCTCGTTCGCGCACACCGATACACGCATACCCGCGCACGTACACGCGCAGTCCGTTACACCCCCCGTCCAGACGCGGACTATCCCTCTGAGATTCTGCTCTGCTACCTCACGTTCGGCCTCTTCAACGGCAGCGCGGGTTCTCCTGAAAGTGGGGAGGGGTATGGCACAAGAGAACAAAAACAATTCGCTTAACAAAGTAATGCGGGGTTAACCCCTCTCTTTATTGTTCCCCGAAGAGGAGGCTTACATCCGGGCTGACGGGGGTTTCGACCGTGGCTACTCCCGGTTGTGGAACAACGGCCGCGATCTATCATGTCGGGCGACGTTCGGGCACTTCGCGTCCGTCGACTGCTGCCGTGGCGGCTCGTGGTGCGTCGGCTGCGGTCTCGGCGTGACGCCGTGCGGGTGCTGGATTCCCGGCGGGTCGGGCCGTCGTGGCGTTGGTCGGTGGAGCGCCTCCTGGCGCTTCTCCTCCGCTGCCTCGATGCGCTTCTGGGCCAGCATCGCGTCTCTTTCGGCGGCCCGGATCTCCTCCTGGGCTTGCGCCGTCGCCGCTAAGGCCTCACAGCGATCCCTCCGAGCGCGCCGCGGAGACCCCCTCACGGTCCTCACGGAGGCCGTCGACGCGGCTTGCCCACGGTCCCGCGAGCTGTCGTCCGTAGGGCGTTTCGGCGAGGAAGGCGTCCCACGCCAGCAGCGCCTCTCCTTCCTCGGCCCAGGCCGGCGCTGCTCGCTTGCGCCTCCTCCAGGTGCTTCTCTAGCGCGACCCAGCGGATCATCATCGGCGACGGCCGATCTGCCGTGGCCTCGCTGGGCGGAGTGGTCTCGGGGACCGGTGGTCCTCGGTTGTCGGCGGGGAAGGCCGCTGGACCGGGCGGAGCCTCCGCCGTCGGTAGGCCCTCATCACTCATCGTGACTCCGTCGGTGGCTTTCGGCCGGCGCAATAGCGCCGCAGAGGAGACGGTGGGTGGAGGAGGTAGCGCCAGTGCCCCAGCTGCCTCGGGCAGCTCCTCCAGCACCACCTAAGACCAGCGAGCGAACTCAGCTCGCCCGAGTTGCTCGATAGCGCGCAGGACACCGCGCACCATCGCTTCGGTGTCGAGGGCACCGCCCTCGGTCCTCAGTACCAGAGATTTCTCAGCCATCTGTAACAAAAGAGCCCGAGCGAAAAAGGTGCATTAGTCGGAGTCTCTAACAACTCCCGAACTCCTGCTCTCGCCTAACCCTCTCGCACGCCGCTGCGCGCGAGTCAACCGCGGTGAGGCATCTAGGTGCGACCTCGGTTCCTGTCGCTTCGCGGAACCTTTCGGTTGGTCCCGGGGTTTTCCCGTCCCGGGGTTCACCTTCGCCGTCGCGCGCGTTTTACCGGGAACCGCGCGAACCGCGACGCGAACCGTTTTACGCGGACGTCCCCGAGGACGTTTTTCGACTGGACGCGCATCGCTCGGCGGCGCTCCGCCGGCCTCCGGTGGGTCGCTCGTCACCGGGACGCTTACGTCTTCCCTCGGCGGTTGCGAATCCTCGACGTCGTCTACTTCTTCGCCCGTTTCGTCGCTGCTTTCTTCGTCGTAAGGCTTGAGGTGAGAAACATGCAGGATCTCCTCGCTCGCATCCTTCTCGTCTATTACTCTTACCGTATTGGAGCCTGTTATCTCGGTCACCTTCAGTGGGCCGGTCGAAGCGTGCACGGAGTTGTTCAACGAGAACATCAGCTCCGGCAGTTTCTGATCCCACTCGGCGTGAGATTCCTCGACGAACGCGACTAAGCTAGTCTTTAACGTCCGATTTACCCTCTCCACGGGGTTTGCCTGAGGGTGATACGGCGGGGTAGTCGAGTGATGGACGCCGATGGCGAGGTATTCGTCCACGACTTTATTCTTGAATTCTGTGCCGTTATCGGACAAGAATACCTCCAGAGTGCCGAATCGAAGAATCACTCTCTCCTTGAACTCTTTCAAGATGGTCTTCGCATTCGCTTTGCGTATGGGCACGCACTCCACCCAGCGAGTGAAGAGGTCTTGGAACACCAAGATATACTCGTACCCGAGTTTACTTCTCACGAACGGGCCGGTTATATCTCCCGCAACTACTTGCCACGGCCCGTCGATAACTCGCTGTCCCATCAGACCCGCTGGCGGTCTTTGCTCCGCCTTTATCTGCTGGCACACTTGGCAATGTTTCACGTACTTCCTCACTGCGTGGTACATTTTCGGCCAGTAATATAACCTGGCCGCGCGCTCGTATGTTTTTTCTCGACCTTGGTGCCCGGCGGTCGGATCATCGTGTGATTCGCGGAGCAATTCGCGACGATGCTCCTGGGGCACGACGAGTTTCCATGCCTCGTCGTTGGCGACCGCCGCTTCTACTATTTCATCCGCGAGAAAGTAGAACAATCGACCCCCTACCACTTTCCACCTGGGATGGGTTGAGGGGTCGCGCGTCACTTCGTCCAGCCAGGTCCGGTACCACACATCCTTGGTACCGTCTGACCACGTGCTCGCGTACACTTCGAGGTCGTCTTCCTCTTCGTACATGCGCGAAAGCGCGTCGGGCACGTGGTTCAGCGCGCCCTTTTGATGTTCCACATCGAAGGAGTGTCCCTGCAACTCTAGAGCCCATCTTGCCAGTCTTCCGGTGGGGTTGTACAGGCTGTGTAGCCATCGCAAGATTCTATTCTATTCTATTCTATTCTATGGTCTGTCACCACCAAGAAGTGATATCCTTCGATGTACGGGCGGAACTTCTTAATCGCCCAGATCATCGCTAGGCATTAGCGCTCCGTGACACTGTAATTGCGCTCCGCTGGCGAAAGTGTTCGGCTGGCGAATTCGAGGACTTGTTCCTGTCCCTCGATTACTTGCAACAACACCGCGCAGATGCCGGTGTCGCTTGCGTCTGTCTGTACGACGAACTGAATATCGAACGAGGGTCTGGCGAGGACAGGAGCCGAGGACACCAAGGCTTTTATCTTTTCGAAAGCCTCTTGCTGTGCGACGCCCCATTCATATCGTCGATCCTTCTTCGTTAGCGCTGTGAGCGGTTCGGCTATCGTGGCAAAGTCTTTCAAGAACTTTCGGTACCAAGATGCCATTCGCATGAAGCGGCGCAGTTGCTTCAAGTTCTTTGGTACCGGAAAGTTTATCATCGGGTCGATCTTATCAGGATCCGGCCGGAATCCGTCCCGGTTGACGAGCACACTGAGGTATTTGACTTCAGTCTTGCGAAACACACTTTTCTCGCGGTTGATCGTCAACCCGGCCTCTTTGACGCGCTTTAGCACGTGCTCGAGCCATTTCAAGTGCTCCTCATACGACTCTGTCGCGATGATGATATCATCGAGGTACGAGAAGGCGTACGGCTCGAGCTCGGGGCCGATGACTTTGTCCACAAGGCGTTGAAACGTCGCTCCGGCCTGAGATAGGCCATATGGCATTCTCGTGAACTGATACAGGCCCAATCCGGGCATTGTGAATGCCGTCAGCTCCTTCGATTCCGGCGTCAGCGGAATCTGGTGGTACGCTGAGCTTAGGTCGAGTGTCGAGATGTACTTCGCTCTCTTCAGCTTGCGCAATATCGCGCCATGTACGGCAGTGGATACGCGTCTGCCTTCGAAACCGCGTTCAATTTACGGAAATCGATGCAGAAACGGTACTTGTCGTTGCCTTTCCGTATCATGACGACGGAGCTCGACCACGCGCTCGTAGAAGGCTCGATTATCCCGGATTCGAGCATCTCGATCACTTGACGGTGCATATCCTCTTCGAGCTTCTTGGACACCGGGTAATATGCTGCTTCACGGGGCGTGCGCTCCCCACTTCAATGTGGTGGCTCGCCCATGTAGTGCGGCCGAGAGCTTGGTCCTCCCCGCCGAGATTTCGGCCTACCAGCTCTGCCATCTCCTGGCGCTGTGCATCCGAGACGTCTTCGAGGCCGATCGACGATACCTCTAGCGCCTCGACGGATGAGACCTCCGCGACTTCCAAGTCTACGCGCTTATCCGCCGCGCTCACGATCAACTGGTTGTTGATGGGGTCGTGGATCGTACCGAAGGCTCTGACAAAGTTTGCGCCTAAGTAACAATCCACTTTGTCATCCGGCAGCACCGCTACCCGAATGTCTCGCTTTACACCAGCTACCTCGAACGGCAGCTCGACGTAACTGGCGATCGTCGCCGTCTGTCCTCCGACGACTTTCGCGCGGCGACCGTAGCTCGGCATTAATGGTCGCCCTAATGCGGAGGCGAGCTGTAGTCCGACTGCCCCCATTGCGGTGCGTGAAGCTCCCGTGTCGTATAGGGCGCGGAGTCTGTAATTTCCGATCGCCACCTGTAGCCACCACCGCGATTCCTGCTCGTGCTCGGCTGCCGGCTCAGCCGTTATTTGCCCGGCTGCGACATCCGGATTTAGTGCGGGGACTTCGGCAGACGAAGCAGAAACCCCGCTTACTTCGCCTGCGGTACGTTTCCCGCGCACTTCGGGCAATTTCGGCGAATTACTCCGGGAGCGCCGCATCCATAACAGCTGAATGCTTCCGGTGCCGGTGCGCTCGGTTCGCCTGTCCTCCTTGGCGACCTCTTGGCTCGGTCTTCTTCGCTCGAATCGCTGCTGGAGTTTGATTTCTCGCTCCTTCTACTCGTCTTCCCGCTGGGGCGTTTGGAGCTACTCTTCTTTCTCCGTGCCCCTTTCTCTCCGCTCCGGTTCCGCGGCGAAGGGGATGCCGGTGGAGGAGGGGGCAGTTGCTTCTGTTGCATTCGTTGCATCCCCTCCAGGATCACCTTCGCGAATCGCTCGATCGTTTCGTCTATCGTCGGCGTTTTCGGTGGCGGTGGTGTCGGCGGCAGCTTTATCTCTACCGCCGCGGCCTTCACCTTAGGCGGAGCCGGTTTGCGGGTTTTGTATGCACACTGCACGTACATGCACGACTCCGGCGGCGGCGGAGGCCGAGGTGTAAGCTTGGTGAATTCCCAATTTTCCTCGACTCGCTCGAGGAAGGTGTCGATGCTTTCACCAGGGTCGCCAGCGAACTTCAATCCCCAACGGCGCACTACTTGGCCACTGCATCTTGAAGTCCGCTGCCTGTCGTGCGGTTCGATTCTTCGTACGATCCTGTCATCGACCTTCCTCTGGATTCGCGCCTTATCTCAGAGTCAGTCGATTCAACTGGCTGGCTCTGTGATCCATCCCCCCCCCCCCCCCCCTCAGGCGCCACCGAATCCGGTTCGGCGCGACAGCGGGGTATTAGGTGGCGGCGGCCTCTCATCCGCCGGCGGCTGTCGAGGCCTCGAAATGGGCTGCTGTATCGGGGTCGGCAGTCCCCGTCCGCCGATGTCTAGCCGAGAGGACTGGCCTCTCAACTGCGTCTCTTCTCGCAGATTCTCTTCATTCCGGCGGGCGGGCGTGATTTCCGTGAACGACACTCGCCGCATTGCTTCGGCGCTCTCCCGGCGAGTGCTGTTGGCGTTTGGATGCTGAGTTGAGGTGGCGGCAGGATCCGCGTCGACTCTTCGATTTGCAGAATTTTCTTGTCAACCGCGGCCATGTATACGGCCCAATCGGTTGGCACTTGCAGTGTCGTGCCGTCCGCCATTGATATTTCGAACATTGCCGGTCCTTTCATGGCCGTGACTCGTTCGCTCTTCTCAGCCTCATTGTTGGTGGTGTCACCCTGGCCCGTCGTTTCCTCTTCGCTGTCAACTGTGATTGCGTTTGATGCCCATTCGCGACTGCGCTCGAGATTTTTCTGGACTAGCCCGTCCGTTTTTAAAATCTCGAGCAGGTGCGGCTCGTCCGACGTGGAGTTTGCCCACGATATGTCGTGTTCCGAACCGGACGTTCGATCCAGGAACGTGCGGCGAGCATTTGCGCGTTCCACCCACGTGGAATGCTCGTTAGCCGCGGCTACGCCTTCAAAATCCTCTGGATCATAGTCGCCTGCCAGCCAGTTACTGATGCGCTCTAGCTTCAGAAACGTTCCGCCGCTTCTCTTCAGTCCGAGCGCTTGCGTGTAGCGCAGTGTCTCGTCCTCGGTGAGGTATCTGTACCAATTATCGATGGCTTTTGCTGCAGACTCTCCCATCGTTGCGTTTGTTTACAATTAAACCTCTCCCGGAGTATACCTGTGCGTGGCTAAACGAGTACGTTCGCATATCGAATACGCGCACCAAAAATACAAAAAAAAAAAAAATATACAAAGTATTTTTCTCCTATCAGGTATACTCCGATCAAGTGCGTGTGTGTGTCTATTCCGGTTCGACTCTCAGTTGTGGCTCACAATCTCTACCACCGCTGAGAGACGACGAACCGCTTCCTTCTGTCGCCTTTATTCTCTTCGGCAAACCGCCGAAAAGGAATTAATAGAAAAAAAATGAAAAACCGCTGAAGCGCAACAAAAAAGAACTAAAAAAGGCAAAAAAAAAAAAAAAAAATTTAACTATAGAATAACGAGACAAGAAAAAAAAGGACAGGTTCTTTTTTTTTTAATCCTGTTTATCGGTTTTCTATTTCGTTAATTACTCCCTTAATTCGATAGTTATTCTATTACTTAACGCTACAAAAGAAAGGGAAAGTGAAAGTTAAATTCTCGTCGAACCGTCGATATTTACTTTACTCTCAGCTCTCATGTGCTGTTCTTTCCCAGAGCAAGACAATGTTTATTATTCGCACACACACACGCTTACACTCGTAGTTATCGCGCGCTCGCGATGTTTTCGTACGCAGTGCGTCGCGATTATTCGCACAACCCGATTCTACAATCCGTAGAAAAAAACTTAATTTGATTCAATCTAATTTCAAACTTTACGATTTATTCTTAATTTTCAAAAGACAAGAGAAACGAGAAAAAAAAGGTTCTTTTTTTTCCACTCCAGTCCAATTTCCCGCACGCTGGTCGGTGGCAGGTAATCGTATTTCCACACGTTAAGGGCGCCAGTTGTAACGGGGCAGGTTTTCCCCTCAGTGCCGCAAATCCCCGAAGAGGAATTGCCGATGAACGGCGCAGCAATTGACAGGCGCGAGCACTGGCTCGTGCCAACCCTCGGCGAAATCTCCTCACTCTCGCCTGCGCGTCGTCGCTCGCCGTCGGCTGCCTTCGTCGGCAGCCGTACCTACCGGCGTTACAACGCGCGACTTCGCTGTCGCGCTGTCTCTCTCGTGCGTGCTTCCTCGGCTGCTCAGATCTGCGCGAATTCCGCGTACTCGCGCCCGCGGAGGCCGGTGGTATTCTATACCGCCGCGCCACCGACGTGGAAAAGGGAAGGGAATGCGCGCCAAATAATAGGCGAACTCGAAGCTAAAAAGAAGACTAACTTTATTGCCCCGCGAGCGTAACAAATTTAATACACGCGGCGCGTATTCTGTATACGCGCCGATACGGGTGGTGCGCCCGCGCTATATGTACGTGTGCGTGCGGTCGCACGCACTCGCAGAAGCGGCTCGCACCGACGTTGGTCGATCGCCGCGGGCGATCGACACACACGCGTGCGTCGGTGAGCCTCGCTCGCTCGCCCGAGTCTCGCTCTCCGGACGCTCGTCGTCCGCGGGGAGAGCGCGCGCGCGTTCCTGGCCAGGACCTACCTTGCGGTTAGGCGCGTTGCTGTTGCCGTCGGCGTCTCTCTCTCTCTCTCTCTCTCTTTCTCTTGCCGCTGGCTTGGCTGCCTGCAGGTCCTCTGCCGCTGCGCAGGCTCGAATTAGCGTCTCTCTCTCTCTCTCTCTCTCTCTCTCTCTCTCTCTTTCTCTCTCTCTCTCTCTCTCTCTCCTTCGACTCTCTACGCTCCTGCGCCTCAACTGCACTCGCGTGCACTTTTCCGGCACATTCGCGCTCTTCTCTCTCTCTCTCTCTCTCTCTCTCTCGAGGCAGGCTATTGCTCACGGTAATGGCCGAAACGATACTGCTCACCTGCTGCTTCGTCGGCACGCGCAAGCATCTCTCGGCCTTGTCCTTCGCGCAAGGTTGAGAGATGTTTACTTTTCAGGTATTAGTGCGTGCCGACGCGGTGTGCCGAGACTCGCCTCATGTCTCGTTCGCGCACACCGATACACGCATACCCGCGCACGTACACGCGCAGGCCGTTACAGTTTTCATAATAAAATTTACATAGTCGTTTAATATGTTTAAATACATTAATGAGTAGTATTTAATCAATCATAGTAATTTTTTAAAATTATTAAATTATTCTTGAACTATTAAAGTTACTTGAATACGTTTAAATACATTAATAAATGGTATTTAAGGCCATGTGATACTCCACAAAAATCATGTTGGGTTTAGTCGACAATGTAGGTGGAGCCAACTATTGTATATGGAACAGTAGATGGAACTTTTAGTTCCAAAAAATAGTCACAGAGGGCATGCATAATATAAGAGAAGTTGTAATTTAGTTTTTTGTACAAGATTCTTTTCTTGTAAACTTGATATTTTTTAAAATCCATTTTCAAACTGGAAATTTGTTTACAAACAACATTATACATTTCAAACTGTATAGAAACATTCTATCATGTACTGCAATTGCATACTAATAGTAATTCTTTGATACATAATAGTACTAAATAAGGCAACAATACATGCACTAGTATTATTAGACACAACTGTTTTACAACATGCATTATGAATTTTCTTATTTATAATATATCATGCATTCTGAATTTTCTTATTTCTAATATCATGCTTTGCTAATAGTGGTAAGCAATTGATCATGTTAGCGGAGACCATTGAATCGAAATTAGATTTATTGGGAGATTACTAACTTATTTAGAGACAGGAATCTTGCAGAAAAATCTACTTAGTCTCTTTTGAATAATGAGTATATACAAAATTATTGTTTTTTTATAAAATTAATATTTTTTAAAATTCCCAAAACTGGAAATTTGGTTACGAACAAAACTTTACATTTCAAACTGTATAGAAACATTCTATAATGTAATGCAATACACATACTGATAGTAATGCTGCAGTATACGTATACTGCAACTTTTTAAAACATGCAAAATCATAAAAACATTATTTCCATTGCAGATTCATAAAGGAATCCATATTACTATGGTGATAAATAATAGCATGCAAAATTATAATAATGGCATTTGATTGCAAGTCGATAAATACAAAAATACTTATATAAATAATGCAATATAATACGTAAATAATATTATATTGCAGATCAGTAAAGAATTCATCAATTGCTGCAGATTAAATAATGTCATGCAAAATTATGAATACAATCTACGATAGCAAATTGATAAAGTAATTATCAATATTAAATAAAATCATGCAAATACAGTATTAAATAAAATTATGCCAATACAGTATTAAATAAAATCAAGCAAATTCACAACTACAGCATTCGATTGCAAATTGATGAAGTTACCAATTACTATAGATTGGTATCAAATCAATCAAAGGTTTATAACATGGCAAATGGCCATGTCCCAAAGAAAATAAATGCCAGCTGACTTTGTCAGACTTACAGCGTGGCAGAAAAACCTTAGCTAGGCAAGTCTCGCTGGGAAGTCTGCGGAATACACAATAATGTATTATTATTCAACAGATCCTCTGAGGCGAGTTCTCATACCCTGGTGAAAACTAGAAATTACTAAAACGAACTAAGGGATGGGTTGAATCTACCTATCCGCATCACCTCTAAACACACACCCTACACCTTTTAAGTTTCCCCCTGCTTTCTCTACCTACCCCCTTACATTCTAAAGCACTGACACTCGAAGATCATTGAGGAAGCTGCAGAAGTAGCCCAGTGGGGTTGGATGGTCTAGGCTGGCTCTACCTCATGGACACCAGCCTGCTCACTATGATGATCAATCTGCTAGCAGCCCTTCGTTAAGCGATCAGCTACATCAACTAGGAGAAAAGACGGAAAAAGATCTTCAAGTCACATCATTGTCTGGCACAGCCACAGCAGGGAAGTTGACATAGCCCAAACCGCAGAGCAGCTGATTATCTGGGAGTCACGCAGAGAGAGTAGAGCACCTAAAAACCACATATAGGTAATAAATAATCGACACTAACAACATTGCTAACTGGAGAGTACAGCTGACAGCTGTGGTGGTTGTTCGCTCCTCTCGCTGCCTCAGCAACCTGCAAGAAAACATCAATACCATCAGCATACCTATCAGAAGTTAGGAACGTCAGAGGTGCTTACCAGGTCTGCTCTCGTCGTTGACCCCGCTGCCGTCCTGTCCCCACCGAATCGCCACTAGCCAGCGGACACGAGGAGGAGAAATACACCTGCTGGAATACCGTATTTACTTCAATCGAAGCTATCATCGCCGAGAAGGACGTACAACGCAGTCAACACCGGGACAGAGAATATAGAATATATTATCATTCAGTATAGAAGGCCAGATCGGCCGTTTTCGTGAAGCCAAAAATAAGCGTTAGTTCAGCCCCCCATGAGGCAGGCGGCGTTACGTTCGCCTATGCTTAAGCATGGGCGAACATAGCGCCGCCTGCCTCATGGGGGGATGAACTAACGCTTATTTTTGGCTTCACGAAAACGGCCGATCTGACCTTCTATACTGAATAATAATATATTCTATATTCTCTGACCGGGAATTGGACGACACATGTGTTTATGTATACGGCACGCACGCACGGAAACTCCGACAATTTGTATAGATATGGAAAGAGTATACGGTCTTGTGTGGCGCAACTACTAATAAATCATAAAGTGACAGACAATATTATGTTCCTGTTCAGTAGGAATTTCACAAACCGAACTACTGAATCGTGTGCCTTGGCGCAAGGCACATTATGTAGACACTCCTTAAAGAAAATAAGAAACGAACAAAATTCAAAATTGCCACTATTTAATATCTTTAAACATATGATTTTAAAAAAAATCTCCCCATTGTCTTTATGTATTTATTTTTGTTTTTCTTTATATGTTATTGTTTTTTTCTGTTTTGTTACTGTTTAATTTAATTATTTAATAAAATAGAGTTTGGTAATTTTGTCATTGTCTTTATCTATTTGTTTTTCTTTTTCTTTATATATTATTGTTTTTTCTGTTCATTTTTATTTTTTTTTTTTGTTTTTTTCTGTTTATTTTCTATATCCAATGTTCCAATTCGTACAGAAGAAGACAGAATAAAACAGAAAAAAAATTTTTAAAATCGAAACAAATAAGAATAAACAGAGAAAAACAGAAAAAAACAGAAAAAAATAGAACTATTTTCTGCCAGGGTTAAGTTAATATACATCAGGTAATTATTAGTATTTGTTACTGTCCCTGTTCAGAGTGCACTTTTGACGTCATAGTAATGGCTATTTTACCTTAAATATAAAGTATAAATTAATTATTATATAAAATAATATACAGTCGTTAATCTTGTATAGTTATATTTTTTTTTTATTTTTCAGCTGTTACAATTGTTAAAAAATTTTTTGAAAAAAAAAAAAAATTTTTTTGTCATTTTGAATATTTGCTTTAGATAAATTTAAAATACAATGGGTTTGACCGAAAAACAAAAATTAGTTGTAAAAGGGATTGGGGGTCATGTACTGGTGGTGAATCTATGTTAAATGATGAACATATTTTGGAATTTAATAATATACTTAAAAATTGTTCATCTTTCAATATGCAATCGTCGCTATTGGTTCAAAAACCTTATAATATCATTTTAATACCAATTAATTGTGATTATATACAATTACTATTCTCAGGTAATTCTAAAAAGCGTCATTGGATTTGTATGTACTATAGCAATAACATTATACATGTTTATGATAGTCTTAATGCTAAATGCTTAAAAGAAGAAGATAAAGTTTTCATGAATAGATTATTTCGAATCAATCCTGAATTAAAAATTACTTTCGAAACAGTACAGTCACAAACTAATTCTTATGATTGCGGAATTTTCGCGATAGCTTTTGCGATTTCTATTCTCTTTAATATATGTCCATGTAGCTTATCTCTTGATATTTCTCAAATGCGATTACATTTGTTAAAAATATTTGAAACACGTACCATAAGAATGTTTCCACTTTCTTAAAATTCTGCCTATGAATATATAAATTATGATTTTTCATTGATACCGATACGAAGATCTATCATTCATAAATATGTTTTTGTTGAACAAAAATTACATTTTAAGGCGATGTGAACCTCAAAATCAACCCAATTTCATTATTTAATTAATAAACATTCGAACGTTTATTTGGAAAAGCAATTCTTTCAGGCGCTCCGTGTATGTAAATACTATGCTCAGATTTTTTTTGTGCGATTCTATCAGCATTTCCATGAGATAAACACTTTTTAAAACTGGCAAAATTCGAAGTATACAGATCCCTACTTATCGGCATTGCGGCTTTTATTTAATTAAATAAATTCTGAGTAAATTTTTGGAAAAACAGCTCTTTCAGGCGCTCCGTATATGTAAATACTATACTCAATTTTTTTTGTTAGTAATTCTATTATTATTTGCAAAAGAAATATACATTCTAAAATTTGTCGGTAAGTACACATTACCTTAATGCTGAAGAAATTAATATGATAGAAAGAAATATTCAAGCACGATTAATTTTTGAACAAAATAAAATTATGAACTTGTATAGTAGATATAATAAATCTTGTACAGAGTCCATTATTCCAATGGAAATAGATGATGGAAATGCATCTTTCAATTCATTGCACTACAATGATATAATTATAAGTTTGGAAAATACTGCTTCAAAAAAAGTGTCGTTGCCAAGTAAAAATGAAATTTGTAAAAATAAGGATAGGAATAGAGTAATAAATAATAGCGACTACGTATACGAAGATGAATCTGAAAAGATTTTATTGCACAACAAAAATGTTAATTGTGAAAATATGAATGAACAAACAGAAGATGATAATAATTTAAAAACAAGAAAACGGGCATCAGCAAAAATGCAAAACATGAGGATGAATTTAAAAAATTTCATGAAAAAGAAGCATTACGAAAAAAAGAAACTTACTGGAAAAATAAAAAGGAAAATTCTAATAAATTGGAAGTAATAAAAATAAAAAGAAAAACACGAAAAACAGAACGAATGAAAAATATGAACAACAAGAATTAAGAAAGGAACGCGAAAAAGAAGCATTACGTAAAAAAGGAGCATATATCGAAAATAAAAATAGTGATAGTAGTAAAATAGTTAAAAAAAAAAACTAAAGAGAAAAATGCAGAAATTGGAAAAAACTCAAAAAATGAATTGCGATGAATTAAAAAAGGATCGCGAAAAAGAAGCGATACGTAAAAGAGAAGCATATATCAACAAAAACAAAATAGCGATGATAGTAAAATAGTCGAAAAGAAACTAAAATGAAAAATGCAGAAATTGCAAAAAAGGCAAAAAATGAATAGTGATGAATTAAAAAATGAACACGAAAAAGAGGCATTAGGTAAAAAAAAAATTTATTGGAAAGCAAAAAGTGACCAATGTGAAGCAAAAATAAAAGAATTAAAAAATAAAACGATAAATGTTAAAAAATACGAAATATGAATGAATTAGTTTGAATTCGATCAGAAGACAATTTAAAAAAAAGAAAGTATTCTGAAAGTGCAATGACAAAAGAAATAATAACATCAACTAAAAAATTAAAAATTGATAATAAAGAAAGATATTTCAACGTATATGATGATTCAAACGTAATAATAATGGATAAGAAATTAGAAATCATGAAAAAACGAATTCAAAATAGAAATGAAAATAGCTTAATATTAATTAGCAAATCAAAAATTATGGGTCGAATAGCAAATGTAGAATTTGACGAGAACCTAATTAACGAAAGTTATTTGGGTTCTATGTTTGAGATCTGTAAACATTGTAATGCTAAGCATTTTAGTTTTGAATGTACTCAAGATAAACAATTTAGTAATTGTTGTCATAAGGGAAAAGTATCTTTACCAGAAAATCCACCTTATCCATATAAGTTAGAGAACTTGTCTACAGGATTATCAATGGATAGTATTAACTTCCGAAAAAATATTCGGTCATATAACAATGCTCTTGCTTTTGCAAGTTTTGGAGTCAATTTTGAAAGTTTGTCTAGTAGTGGACCGCAAGTAATTAGAATTTGTGGGCATATATATCATAATGTTTATGCTTTGCATCCAAATATAAATGAAGCTCGAAAATATGGACAATTGTACGTTCTTGATAATGAAAAAGCCACAGCTCAACGAAAAAACCATAATAGTAATTCTGATATAAAAGCAGAATTGCTTAGTGAATTAGATAGCTTATTAAGAAATATTAATCCATATGCTAAAGCCTACAAAATGATGTATGAAGTAGAAAGAAAAGAATTAGAACAGTGTGTAAAAATTGGCAGCATGCCGAGAGAAGTTACTATGTGGTGAAAATTGAGGTTTAAATTTCGCGGCATTGCTTGTAAGGCCCTCTATGGGCTATCGTAATTCGAAAGGAGAGCGTCGGTGCGAGTTAGTGCGAGAGCAACCACGGGCGAGCGAACATGGGTCGCGTTGAGTATTAACTAGTAGGCCTTATTGTAAAGCGTTAGCGATAAATACCTTTTTTTTCTCAACATGCAATGCGTGACTGAAATATTATTGAAAAAATTGCGAAAACGATGCGGAATAAAGTGTGTTTTTTTATTAATAAATGTGTATTTTGATGAAATGAAAATAAATGTTAAAACTCAGTCACCCCTACTACTCCTTTATGCTTTTCGGGTTTAAATAGAAAACCTTGATTCTTTTTCTCATTTCTTTTTCTTTAGTGATTTTATCAACTTTCAAACATTAACCACTATGATTATAAAACGAAATGACGAATTAGATAAAAATAGATATAATGAAGCTTCTTGTAATGAAGTTGCTATGATATTTGTTGGAAAAGATGGTAAACCTCCTATAGAAAGAGATATTGTTATATATTCAAAACATGAAAAACCAATGAGTATTCCTCAAATAAGTAAACACACAGATCCCATGACATATCCACTCATTTATCCAAATGGAGGTTACGGATGGATGCCTAATATGAAATGTAAAAATGGAAGTAGTAATATATCAAATTTACAATTTTATAATTATAGATTGTCTGTAAGGAATGGATTTAATCCCTATCTTAATTTAGGAAAAATATCTCAGCAGGCAATAATTGATGTATTTGTTAAAGTTGAAAGTTCAAGATTATATTTTATAAGAAAAAATCAAACTATTTTAAGAAGTTATTGTTACAAAGGGGTAATGGATTATTTATATAAAAAAAGAGTCTGAAAATATGTAAATTGGAAAAATGTTAATTTTACCGTCAAATTTTACAGGTAGTCAAAGATTTTTAAAACAAAATTATATGGATTCAATGTCCATTGTAAATCGTTACGGAAAGCCTGATTTATTTATAACAATGACTTGTAATTCAAATTGGAAAGAAATATCAGAAAATTTAGAACATTATGAAACAGCAATCGATTGACCTGATATTGTTGTCAAAGTATTTCATCAAAAAGTACAAGAATTTAAAAAATTAGTAAATAAACGAGGTGTTTTAGGAAAATGTATTGCTTATACTTACGTACTTGAATTTCAAAAGCGAGGATTACGTCACATGCATTTATTATTATTTTTAGATGAAAATGATAAAATTAATACTTCAGAAAAAGTTGATGAACTAGTAAGTGCGGAAATTCCAAATGAAGACATTTATCCACATTTATATGACGTTGTAAAACAATTTATGATTCATGGACCTTGCGGTGAACAAAATATGGGTTCTCCTTGTATGAATAAAAATACGCAAAAATGTACTAAAAATTTTCCAAAAAATTTTAATAACAAAACATCTCTTAATTCATCAGGATGTCCATTATATATGCGAAGAAATGATGGAAAAAAATAAATTATAAAGGTAAACATTCTAATAAAGTTGCTGATAATCGATTTGTAGTTCCGTACAACCCGTATCTGTTGTTAAAATTCAACTCTCACATTAACGTAGAAGTATGTTCAACTGTACAATGTATTAAATATTTGTTTAAATATTGTTATAAAGGTCACGATTGTGCATTTATTGAAATAAGCAATATTGATTTAAATTTAAAAGATGATAATAACAGTAGCAATGGAAAAGATAATAATCAAAATGATGAATATGATTATGATGAGATTAAACAATATATTAATACAAACGTCTCTGAAGTTGGCATAACACTTTTGCAGAAATGAGAATCTAAGTATTGGATATTTTGCGGTAAATTATCCGTAAATTATCCGTGAAAGCCGCAATTTTGCCGCGGCAATTTTTATTAAAAAATTCGAATGTCCTGCCAACTTCAGATGAAGTTAGCAAACCACCCCTCCAAAACCTAAGTTTACATTAGTCCTACCAAAACCAAACGCACATAGGAATTTGCCGCTTTTTTGCCGCAAAAGAATAGTGCTATATAGAAAATGAAATAACAATTAATCTTATAATTATAAACAACAATTATGTCAAACACTAAGAACAGAGCAAACCACGGCTCAGAAACTAACTTTAGACCCCTTATACCGCCGCCATACTAGCACAGGAATTTGCCGCTTTTTTGCCGTGAGACAGTGGTGTTATGTAGAAAACGAAAAACTATTTTTTACTATTGTTATAAATAATAGCAGCGTTAATTCACATGAAAATAGAAAACCACGGCCATGAAACTAACTTTAGACGACTCATACCGCCAACATACTGGCACAGAAATTTGCCGCTTTTTTGCCGTGACACAACGGTGTTATATAGAAGTAGAAGAAATAATTTTTAATATTTGTTATAAATAATAGTTGCGTAAATTCATATGAAGGTAGCAAACCACGGCCATGAAACTAACTTTAGACGACTCATACCGCCAACATAGTGGCACAGGAATTTGCCGCTTTTTTGCCGTGAGGCAACGGTGTTATGTAGAAAAAGAAAAAAAAATTGATTTATTATTATAAACAATAATAATGTCAGACAATAAGAAGATAGCAGACCTCGACCCAGAAACTAACTTTAGACGACACTTAAGGCCACTATACTAGCAGATGATTTTGCCGCTTTTTTGCCGTCACGCAAAGGTGTTATACAGAAGATGAAAAAATAGTTTTTACTATTTGTTATAAATAATAGTTGCGTAAATTCACACGAAGTCAGCAGACCACGGTAATGAAACTAACTGTATACTACTCATATCGCCGCAATAGAAGCTCAGGAATTGGCCGCTTTTTTGCTGTGAGACAGTGTTGTTATGTAGAAAATGAAAAAATAATTTTTACTATTGTTATAAATAATAGTCGCGTCAATTCACATGAAAATAGCAGAACACGGCCATGAAACTAACTTTAGACGACCCATACCGCCGCCATACTAGCACAGGATTTTGCCGCTATTTTGCCGTGACACAACGGTGTAATATAGAAGATGAAAAATAATTTTTAATATTTGTTATAGATAATAGTTGCGTGAATTCATATGAAGGTAGCAAACCACGGCCATGAAACTAACATTAGACGACTTATACCGCCGCCATACTAGCACAGGGATTTGCCGCTTTTTTACCGTGGGACAGTGGTGTTATGTAGGAGATGAAAAAATAGTTTATATTATTGTTATAAATAATATTTTCGTGAATTCATATGAAGGTAGCAAACCACGGCCATGAAACTAACTTTAGAGGACTCATGCCGCCAACATACTGGCACAGAAATTGGCCGATTTTTTGCCGTGACACAACGGTGTTATATAGAAGTAGGAAAAATAATTTTTCTTGATGCCCTGGTGGAAAGTACGTGGTTTCGCTATTGTTTTCGATAGCGAAAGAAGGACATTTATCCATTACTAGGGCTTTCGCCACTGACAGCTGCTTTCGCCACGCATGCTTCTGAGTTGGTAACTAGGTAACTGCTTTTAGAGCTTTTGTCAACATATTCAAAGTCATTAACCTATATGTACAACAAAAACAATCACTTCTGATCATCAAACAACAAGCAATTTATATTTCTTTAATTTGTGAAATGGATAAACAGTACATTATGATACTAGTGGCATAATAGTTGCACTTTACGCTCATAGATATAAGAGAGATAGACTGCGGGTGTAGGTTAGCGAGAGTGGCACCCGTTGAGAGAGAGAGAGACTGATGCATACAAGGTATATGTCATAGAAGGTATGCTGTCTCTCTCTAACGTATGTGCGCGAACATGGTTAGAGGTGCCACTCTTGCCAACCTACACCCGCAGTCTATCTCTCTTCCCCTACAGCACTGAATATTTGAGGAATATTCCCTCAATATTCATTTCCCATTTTCGCAATTTTCGCTAATATTCCCTCAACGTTAATAAACATGGAAGAAACCCATAGGGAATATTCCTGCAAACCTTGATGACCGTTTTTCCATTCCTTTTCTAAAATGATCAGGTAGGCTATCTATTATTGTAATATTGCAGCAATATTCGTACAAGATTAATTAATACTAGACGAATATATAATTAAGTTTCATCAATATTTCCTGGATTAAGCAGTATTGCAGCAATATTCGTACAAGATGCATCGACACGAGAGGAGCATTCAATATATTCCCCTATAACAAACAATATTGGAGCAATATTGCTTCAATGTTGCTTCGACATATTCGCCATTGTTCCCTTAACGTTACTATACAGGTAATGTTAGATAGTATTTAAGTAATTAATTTCACATAGATAAGGCGTAAAATTTTGGTCCCCATTTCCCCATTGTAAACGGGATATCAAAAACAAGACAAGCCTGTAATTCGGACTTTTTGTAAAGAGTCATTTGAATTGTAATTCGGACTCTTTGTAAAGAGTCATTTGAACGGTTGAATTACACGGCTTATATACTTTCGGTCATTCAGTGTCTCTATAGAAAGCGCTATCAGCGCGCCGCATAGCGGTGATAAAGGGGAACTTGTGATGGACGGCTCTCGATAAGCAAGCTTCGGCTATTTATCCGCCATGTGGCGCGCCGGTATCGCTTTCTGTGGTTACACTGGATGGCCGAGAGTATATAAGCCGTATAATTCAACCGTTAAAATGACTCTTTTCGAAGAGCCCGAATTACAAGGCTTGCCTTGTTTTTGATATCCCGTTTACAATGGGGGAGTGGGGACTTAAAATTTTACACCTTATCTATGTGAAATAAATTACTTAAATACTAACATTACCTGTATATTAAAGTTATGGGAACATTGTCGAATGTGGCGAATATGTCGAAGCAACATTGAAGCAATATTGCTCCAGTATTGTTTGTTATAGAGGAATATATTGAATGCTCCTCTCGTGTCGATGAATCTTGTACGAATATTGCTGCAATACTGCTTAATCCAGGAAATATTGATGAAACTTAATTATATATTCGTCTAGTATTAATTAATCTTGTACGAATATTGCTGCAATATTACAATAATATATAGCCTACCTGATCATTTTAGAAAAGGAATGGAAAAACGGTCATCAAGGTTTGCAGGAATATTCCCTATGGGTTTCTTCCACATTTATTAACGTTGAGGGAATATTAGCGAAAATTGCGAAAATGGGAAATGAATATTGAGGGAATATTCCTCAAATATTCAGTGCTATAGGGGTTATGTCTATGTTTACGCTATACGCTCGGACGCTTATACACGCCATGCCATAAAGAGCGACTTATGACACGTGTATCGTACATTATTTTATAGCACTGACTGCATAAATTCGCCATGTCACGGATAGGCGTGACATAAATGCGGATTTATGCCACGCAGTGCTATAAAGATTGTTCATTAATAATGAATTGTCCTCATCCGACGAATCTGAAGATGAGGAAGAAGTGTGTAGAAAATTGATGTTTTCGAACGTGATGTTTTCGATGCCCGCCCCCCCGACCAGCAGCACTCGCTGCGCTCGTGCCGCAAATGTCGGGGCGGGCATCGATCTCAACACGCTCGAGCTTTGATGAAATGAAAGACTCCTAAGAGTCAGAGCCGAAAAAGTGAGAATTAGTCGGGTTACATGCGAGAAGCTGAATGCATGCTATTACGGTATTATCATTGTCGGTGCAAAATATATATCGGCGAGACTAGTTATGTAATAGTACATTATGATACGGGTGGGGAATGTGATTATTTACCGAAGGAGACGTTTTTCGCACGAGCGAAGCGAGTGAGAAAAGTCGAATGCGGTAAAAATCATCTTACGCACCAGTGTCATACAGTATTTTATACCACGAGAGCCGAATAATCATATTAAAATTATGATTTTGAGTGCTATAAACGTACTTTCCACCGGGCATCAAGAAAAATAGTATACGGTACACAAGACGAAAGATCAAGGCCCACCACTGCGTGATATGGCGCCCTCGGCTTCGCCTCGGGCGCCAACTTCACGCGGTGGCGGAACTTCAACTTTCGTCATTTGTACCGTAATGTACTATTTAATATTTGTTATAAATAATAGTTGTGTAAATTCATATGAAGGTAGCAAACCACGGCCATGAAACTAACTTTAGACGACTCATACCGCCAATATACTGGCACAGGAATTTGCCGCTTTTTTGCCGTGAGACAGTGGTTTTATGTAGAAGATGAAAAAATAATTTTTACTATTGTTATAAATAATAGTTCCGTCAATTCACATGAAAATAGCAGACCACGGCCATCAAACTAACTTTAGACGACTCATACCGCTGCCATACTAGCACATTAGTGAACGTACTCGCCATGTCAAGATAGCGGGACACCAGTACGATAATAGTACATTTCGATGATAGAGCGTAAAAGTGATTTTATCCTCGTGTGGACGTTTACGCCCGAACGAAGCGAGGGTGAAAAGCTCACACAAGGTGAAAATCACCTTCTCGCTCGCGTATCGAACCATATATTTTTTTATATGGCGTGCACATATCTGGATTGAGCGCATGCTTTTTTATTCGAGCGTGTGCGAAAACGAGCTTTGTGCACGGATTGTCAAAAAAATTTATCCCACCCGCTAATGCAGGCTTTTAAATTTTACGGCTAAAAAAACTATATTACGGGAAAATATTTCAGCAAAACCGGCAATTAACTGTATTTTTAGAATGGCCAGTTTTGATATTGTATACCTACTTGCTATGTCAAGATAGCGGACCACAAGCACGAGAAAAATTTATTCCACCCGCTAATCGACGCTTTAAAAGTTCCTGGGGAAAAAGGAATATTACGGCAAAATAGTAGAGCAAACGGCAATTAACTGTATTGTTCAGAGTGTCTAGTCTTCATATTCGTTTACGTACTCCCCATGTCAAGATAGTGGGCTACTATAGTTGGACAAAAATTTCAACAACCCTGTTCTAAAATTAGTATAATGTAAGCCGGACTTGCTTTCGAGTCGGCACATACAATCAAAAGCCTACAGTTAATTTTGAAAGATTAGGTACCGTAGCGCCGGAAAATTGCTTATAGTTGGATTCGGCTGATTGTGCAATATTGAGAAAACAATTGCAGATGTTTTGGACGCATGCAAATTAGTATAAACGTCTTTTTGTTATCATTAGAAAATTTTTAGTGCATCGCCCCATGCATCCGTTTTATCCCTGGAAGCGGGTACTCGTGGAGGGACTAGTTTCAGCTTCATTAATTTAACGTAATATTTTAAGGAATGAATATCTTTTAATTTTCAAAAAAGTAAATGTTTAGTTGTAGTTTAATTTTCTTTTTCTAATATATTTGTTAATTTTTTCCTGTCAAAATAGCTGACGTTTGCAATTAAAAAGTACCATTTTTTAATTGCTAAAAGTTATTAACAATGGAATTTTTAGCTAAACCTTTGTTATAAAGTTAGTTTATAGTAGAAAACACTAAATCCACTCATCAGATTATTATTAATTGGCATAAACTTAAAGTAACATGAATTATTTTTTTATTTCGTTGCGCCCCAACGTTGAACTTCAGATCCATAAAAATTCAGTAATTTTACGAAAGCTCAAATATTTTAGATGTAATTGCATGA
Source organism: Torymus aiolomorphi (assembly GCA_036365515.1). Classification (NCBI taxonomy): domain Eukaryota; kingdom Metazoa; phylum Arthropoda; class Insecta; order Hymenoptera; family Torymidae; genus Torymus; species Torymus aiolomorphi. The sequence continues at coordinate 19,538,744 of CM070873.1, read as the reverse complement.
GAATTTTTTTTTTACATTTACATCAATCAGCAATTCTTTCAAAATAACAATATTTTATAAAATCGTTTATAGAAATTTCATTTTCGGCTTTACGAATCTCCATTTATAGTGAAATTAATCTCGGATTCTTTATTTTGATTATAAGTATTGAAACTACGATGAAAATTCAAAACATAATTGTTATAATTATTATTATATTTCATTAGAAACATAATGAATATTAGAAATAAATACTAACTACACTGCAGCACTGTATCAGTAACAATACCTAAATTGCAGCATAGCACACCGCAAAGCGCGCACACGACCCCTCGACGCTATCTTTTTAATTTTATTACTTTTGAACCTTTTATTTCTCCAACTTGAACCCTTCAGAGTTTTGTAGTTAGACTTATATTTTCGAATAGTGTGTTTTACGTGGGAAAAGAGAACAGTCAGAATAAAGATGAATTGGTCTCATAAAAAATTATGCGACGAGCGGAATTCGAACACGCGATCTCGGGGTTTCTAGGCCCGCGCTCTATACCACACGGAAAAAAATTCCTTATGAAAAATTAGTGGAATATCCACTAAAATTTACTAGAGTGTTAATTAAAAGTGGGACATACTTGCATTCTATCAAGTTTTATAATATATTATAGTAATTTTGACGAGAGGTTGAAATTCATGAGAAAAAAAAAACTCCGGAGAAGGAGATTCGAACCCTCGACCCTCCGATTACGAAGCTGCGCTCTTATCCACTCGGCCACTGCCGCACTTATAAGTAAGGTTTCGACTTGTCTACATATGGTACACCCTGTTTTACGGACAGCCCTCGCGCCAACAAAATTACTATACTGTCTATTAAATTTTCAGTATAACTTAGACTAAAAATTAAACTAATTCTATTAATTTTTAGTAGATAATATGTTAAAAATTATTTTATATTCTGTTAAAATTTAGATTTTAAATTTTTACCATATTATCTACTAAAAATTAATCGTAACTATAATAAATTTTAAAACTTTTTCTATTAATTTTTAATAGAACTATGCTAATAATTAGTAGAAGTATACTAAATTGCTCAAGAGTGTGAGTATGTCCCATCTTTACCTGAGATTCTAGTAATTTTTCATAGGGTATTTCTTTCCGTGCACTGAGCCAACGTCGCGATGCTTGCTCGAGAGCATCGCGAGTGTCTTAGTCCTTATCATGAGGCGTATGCGTGACGGCTTGGATGACGATCGAGCTGAGTCCGTGACAAATGTATAATGTATTTTGAAAAAAACGTATACTTCGAGACAAATGGTTCTGAACATTTGACTTGAATTTTCTATGAAAAGAAAGCCTTTTAGAGAAAAAAGCAATAATGTTACTAGAAAGAGAACGGAATAATCTATGAATATGTGTATTTTTTTCGAAAGACTCAGCGAATGTTTATGAACGAATTGAAAAGAGTATTTTACGCGAAAACGGTGTATCGCGTGCCCCCTAGCCGAGATACGTCGTTCTTCACCAGCGCGCCGAGATACGTCGTTCTTCATCCGCGCGCCGACATACCTTCTTCTTCCTCTCAGCCGTCGATATTGTATTATAATTTTAAAATTTGGTATACATAAAAATACATTTTATTTACTGTGATTCAAAGTTTTTCTGCAAGTGCTGCTTTGTTTTCCTGCAGTTGTTATGGAGCTGCACGAATAAGCAAACAGCAGAAAACACGACTTTGCTCGACGTATGTGTATATCTAGTTATTGTGATTGCATCTATACATACATCACGCACGCCAAAGCTCTCAGTGTATAAGGGTGCGTCTTCACGGGTCCGCGTGTGTGTATGTTACGCATGTTGTATATCTATATATAAGTTTATACACACACACACACACACACACACACGCGCGCGCGCGCACACACACATACATCCATAGGGACATTTTCCAAAAATAATGTGTTTCGATTCCAAATTTGCTAAACAACATTCTCACAAATCTTCTCAAAAACTTTTTGTTTACTATCACAAAGCTTCCTTTAGAAGGAAGCCAAAGTAATGAGTGGTCATGTTAAAGCATCTAAAGAATTAATTTTGGTCGATAAGAAGGAGGCGCGAGAAATTTACCGTGTATGTGGTTGAAGTTTGCAACGTTCGCCCCAGCGAAATGTCGATTTCCACCCCCCAAACAAATATTACATGGATGCCGCGGAATACAGGTAAGATTGGTATATGAAGAAATAGTCAAGACATTCTGAATATTCACATTAATTTGATGGTCTTCCTACTTTCTAATAATGCAAGAAAGCTAGCAAAATATACGCATTTCGTCCCTTCTAAGTGCCGAACAAACGAATTTTCGAGCGGCATAGTTGAAAAAATGCATCTAAGACCATTGTCACAGTCATTTGCATTAATATTATGATTTTCTCTACTTTCTAACAATACAAGAAAGCCAGAAAAAAATTCGCGAGGAAATCTATTCCCCGGAACTTTTCCAACACCTAGTCAGTTCATCACGCTGAAGCGCCGAAGCTACAAATATTCAAGCGTCACGGGCGATAAACCCTTCTAAGATCATAGCTTATGTCATGTGTATTAATTATATGGTTACTTCTACTTTCAAGTAACACCATCTAAAGTGAGTTTCTGGGCCGTCGTCTGCAATTTCCATATGAATTTACGGAACTATCATTTATAACAAATAGTAAAAACTATTTTTTCATCTTCTACATAACACCACTGTCTCACGGCAAAAAAGCGGCAAATTCCTGTGCTAGTATGGCGACGGTATAAGTCGTCTAAATTTAGTTGCATGGCCGTGGTTTGCTACCTTCATATGAATTTACGCAACTATTATTTATAACAAATATTAAAAATTATTTTTTCATCCTCTATATAACACCGTTGCCTCACGGCAAAAAAGCGGCAAATACGTGTGCCAGTATAGTGGTGTTAACTGTCGTCTAAAGTTAGTTTCCAGGTCGAGGTCTGCTATCTTCTTATTGTTTGATGCAACTATTATTTAGAACAATAGTAAAAAATATTTTTTCGTTTTCTACATACTACCGTTGCCTCACGGCAAAAAAGCAGCAAATTCCTGTGCTAGTATGGCGACGGTATGGGTTGTCTAAAGTTAGTTTCATGGCCGTATTCTGCTCTTTCACGTGAATTGACGCAACTATTATTTATAACAATAGTAAAAATTATTTTTTCATCTTCTACATAACAATACTGTCTCACGGCAAAAAAGCGGCCAATTCCTGAGCTCCTATTGCGCCGATATGAGTAGTATAAAGTTAGTTTCATTGCCGTGGTCTGCTGACTTCGTGTGAATTTACGCAACTATTATTTATAACAAATAGTAAAAACTATTTTTTCATCTTCTATATAACACCTTTGTGTCACGGCAAAAAAGCGGCCAAATCATCTGCTAGTATAGTGGCCTTAAGTGTCGTCTAAAGTTGGTTTCCGGGTTGAGGTCTGCTATCTTCTTATTGTTCGACATTATTATTCTTTATAATAATAAATCAATTTTTTTTCTTTTTCTACATAACCGGTGCATGCCTCACGGCAAAAAGCGGCAAATTCCTGTGCCAGTATGTTGGCGGTATGAGTCGTCTAAAGTTAGTTTCATCGCCGTGGTTTGCTACCTTCATATGAATTTACGCAACTATTATTTGTAACAAATATTAAAAATTATTTCTTCTACTTCTATATAACACCGTTGTATCACGGCAAAAAAGCGGCAAATTTCTGTTCCAGTATGTTGGCGGTATGAGTCGTCTAAAGTTAGTTTCATGGCCATGGTTTGCTACCTTCATATGAATTCACGCAACTATTATCTATAACAAATATTAAAAATTATTTTTTCATCTCCTACATAACACCACTGTCCCACGGCAAAAAAGCGGCAAATTCCTGTGCTAGTATGGCGGCCGTATAAGTCGTCTAATGTTAGTTTCATGGCCGTGGTTTGCTACCTTCATATGAATTCACGGAACTATTATCTATAACAAATATTAAAAATTATTTTTTCATCATCTACATAACAACACGGTCTCACGGCAAAGAAGCGGCCAATTCCTGAGCTCCTATTGCGCCGATATGAGTAGTATAAAGTTAGTTTCATTGCCGTGGTCTGCTGACTTTGTGTGAATTTACGCAACTATTATTTATAACAAATAGTAAAAACTATTTTTTCATCTTCTATATAACACCTTTGTGTCACGGCAAAAAAGCGGCAAAATCATCTGCTAGTATAGTGGCCTTAAGTGTCGTCTAAAGTTGGTTTCCGGGTTGAGGTCTGCTATCTTCTTATTGTTTGACATTATTATTGTTTATAATAATAAATCAATTTTTTTTTCTTTTTGTACATAACACCGTTGCCTCACGGCAAAAAAGCGGCAAATTCCTGTGCCAGTATTTTGGCGGTATGAGTTGTCTAAAGTTAGTTTCATCGTCGGGGTTTGCTACCTTCATATGAATTTACGCAACTATTATTTATAACAAATATTAAAAATTATTTTTTCTACTTCTATATAACACCGTTGTGTCACGGCAAAAAAGCGGCAAATTTATGTGCCAGTATGTTGGCGGTATGAGTCGTCTAAAGTAGTTTTAATGCCCGTGGTTTGCTATTTTCATGTGAATTAACGCTGCTATTATTTATAACAATACTAAAAAATAGTTTTTCGTTTTCTACATAACACCGCTGTCTCACGGCAAAAAAGCGGCAAATTCCTGTGCCAGTATGTTGGCGGTATTAGTCGTCTAAACTTAGTTTCCAGGTCGAGGTCTGCTATCTTCTTATTGTTTGACGAAACTATTATTTAGAACAATAGTAAAAAATATTTTTTCGTTTTCTACATAATACCGTAGCCTCGCGGCAAAAAAGCGGCAAATTCCTGTGCTAGTATGGCGGCGATATGGGTCATCTAAAGTTAGTTTCATGGCCGTGTTCTGCTATTTTCATGTGAATTGACGCAACTATTATTTATAACAATAGTAAAAATTAGTTTTTCATCTTCTACATAACAACACTGTTCCACGGCAAAAAACGGCCAATTCCTGAGCTTCTATTGCGCCGATATGACTAGTATAAAGTTAGTTTCATTACCGTGGTCTGCTGACTTCGTGTGAATTTATGCAACTATTATTTATAACAAATAGTAAAAACTATTTTTTCATCTTCTATATAACACCTTTGTGTCACGGCAACAAAGCGGCAAAATCATCTGCTAGTATAGTGGCCTTAAGTGTCGTCTAAAGTTAGTTTCTGAGTCGAGGTCTGCTATCTTCTTATTGTTTGACATTATTATTGTTTATAATAATAAATCAATTTTTTTTTCTTTTTCTACATAACACCGTTGCCTCACGGCGAAAAAGCGGCAAATTCCTGTGCCAGTATGTTGGCGGTATGAGTCGTCTAATGTTAGTTTCATGGCCGTGGTTGCTACCTTCATATGAATTCACGCATATATTATTTATAACAATAATATAAACTATTTTTTCATCTCCTACATAACACGACTGTCCCACGGCAAAATTCGGCAAATTCCTGTGCTAGTATGGCGGCGGTATAAGTCGTCTAATGTTAGTTTCATGGCCGTGGTTTGCTACCTTCATACGAATTCACGCAACTATTATCTATAACAAATATTAAAAATTATTTCTTCTACTTCTATATAACACCGTTGTGTCACGGCAAAAAAGCGGCAAATTCCTGTGCTAGTATGGCGGCGGTATGGGTCGTCTAATGTTAGTTTCATGGCCGTGGTTTGGTACCTTCATATGAATTCACGCATATCTATAACAAATATTAAAAATTATTTTTTCATCATCTACATAACAACACTGTTCCACGGTAAAAAACGGCCAATTCCTGAGCTTCTATTGCGCCGATATGACTAGTATAAAGTTAGTTTCATTACCGTGGTCTGCTGACTTCGTGTGAATTTACGCCACTATTATTTATAACAAATAATAAAAACTATTTTTTCATCTTCTATATAACACCTTTGTGTCACGGGAAAAAAGCGGCAAAATCATCTGCTATTATAGTGGCCATAAGTGTCGTCTAAAGTTGGTTTCTGGGTCGAGGTCTGCTATCATCTTATTGTTTGACATTATTATTGTTTATAAATAATAAATCAATTTTTTTTTCTTTTTCTACATAACACCGTTGCCTCACGGCAAAAAAGCGTCAAATTCCTGTGCCAGTATGTTGGCGGTATGAGTCGTCTAAAGTTAGTTTCATCGCCGTGGTTTGCTACCTTCATATGAATTTACGCAACTATTATTTGTAACAAATATTAAAAATTATTTCTTCTACTTCTATATAACACCGTTGTATCACGGCAAAAAAGCGGCAAATTTCTGTTCCAGTATGTTGGCGGTATGAGTCGTCTAAAGTTAGTTTCATGGCCATGGTTTGCTACCTTCATATGAATTCACGCAACTATTATCTATAACAAATATTAAAAATTATTTTTTCATCTCCTACATAACACGACTGTCCCACGGCAAAATTCGGCAAATTCCTGTGCTAGTATGGCGGCGGTATAAGTCGTCTAATGTTAGTTTCATGGCCGTGGTTTGCTACCTTCATATGAATTCACGCAACTATTATCTATAACAAAGATTAAAAATTATTTTTTCATCATCTACATAACAACACTGCAAAAAATCACGGCAAAAAAAGTGGCCCATTCCTGAGCTCCTATTGCGTCGATATGAGTATTATAAAGTTAGTTTCATTACCGTGATCTGCTGACTTCGTGTGAATTTACACAACTATTATTTATAACAAATAGTAAAAACTATTTTTTCATCTTCTATATAACACCTTTGTGTCACGGCAAAAAATCGGCAAAATCATCTGCTAGTATAGTGGCCTTAAGTGTCGTCTAAAGTTGGTTTCTGGGTTGGGGTCTGCTATCTTCTTATTGTTTGACATTATTATTGTTTATAAATAATAAATCAATTTTTTTTTCTTTTTCTACATAACACCGTTGCCTCACGGCAAAAAAGCGGCAAATTCCTGTGCCAGTATGTTGGCGGTATCAGTCGTCTAAAGTTAGTTTCATCGCCGTGGTTTGCTACCTTCATATGAATTTACGCAACTATTATTTGTAACAAATATTAAAAATTATTTCTTCTACTTCTATATAACACCGTTGTATCACGGCAAAAAAGCGGCAAATTTCTGTTCCAGTATGTTGGCGGTATGAGTCGTCTAAAGTTAGTTTCATGGCCATGGTTTGCTACCTTCATATGAATTCACGCAACTATTATCTATAACAAATATTAAAAATTATTTTTTCATCTCCTACATAACACGACTGTCCCACGGCAAAATTCGGCAAATTCCTGTGCTAGTATGGCGGCGGTATAAGTCGTCTAATGTTAGTTTCATGGCCGTGGTTTGCTACCTTCATATGAATTCACGCAACTATTATCTATAACAAAGATTAAAAATTATTTTTTCATCATCTACATAACAACACTGCAAAAAATCACGGCAAAAAAAGTGGCCCATTCCTGAGCTCCTATTGCGTCGATATGAGTATTATAAAGTTAGTTTCATTACCGTGATCTGCTGACTTCGTGTGAATTTACACAACTATTATTTATAACAAATAGTAAAAACTATTTTTTCATCTTCTATATAACACCTTTGTGTCACGGCAAAAAATCGGCAAAATCATCTGCTAGTATAGTGGCCTTAAGTGTCGTCTAAAGTTGGTTTCTGGGTTGGGGTCTGCTATCTTCTTATTGTTTGACATTATTATTGTTTATAAATAATAAATCAATTTTTTTTTCTTTTTCTACATAACAACGTTGCCTCACGGCAAAAAAGCGGCAAATTCCTGTGCCAGTATGTTGGCGGTATCAGTCGTCTAAAGTTAGTTTCATCGCCGTGGTTTGCTACCTTCATATGAATTTACGCAACTATTATTTGTAACAAATATTAAAAATTATTTCTTCTACTTCTATATAACACCGTTGTATCACGGCAAAAAAGCGGCAAATTTCTGTTCCAGTATGTTGGCGGTATGAGTCGTCTAAAGTTAGTTTCATGGCCATGGTTTGCTACCTTCATATGAATTCACGCAACTATTATCTATAACAAATATTAAAAATTATTTTTTCATCTCCTACATAACACGACTGTCCCACGGCAAAATTCGGCAAATTCCTGTGCTAGTATGGCGGCGGTATAAGTCGTCTAATGTTAGTTTCATGGCCGTGGTTTGCTACCTTCATATGAATTCACGCAACTATTATCTATAACAAAGATTAAAAATTATTTTTTCATCATCTACATAACAACACTGCAAAAAATCACGGCAAAAAAAGTGGCCCATTCCTGAGCTCCTATTGCGTCGATATGAGTATTATAAAGTTAGTTTCATTACCGTGATCTGCTGACTTCGTGTGAATTTACACAACTATTATTTATAACAAATAGTAAAAACTATTTTTTCATCTTCTATATAACACCTTTGTGTCACGGCAAAAAATCGGCAAAATCATCTGCTAGTATAGTGGCCTTAAGTGTCGTCTAAAGTTGGTTTCTGGGTTGGGGTCTGCTATCTTCTTATTGTTTGACATTATTATTGTTTATAAATAATAAATCAATTTTTTTTTCTTTTTCTACATAACACCGTTGCCTCACGGCAAAAAAGCGGCAAATTCCTGTGCCAGTATGTTGGCGGTATCAGTCGTCTAAAGTTAGTTTCATCGCCGTGGTTTGCTACCTTCATATGAATTTACGCAACTATTATTTATAACAAATATTAAAAATTATTTCTTCTACTTCTATATAACACCGTTGTGTCATGGCAAAAAAGCGGCAAATTTCTGTGCCAGTATGTTGGCGGTATGAGTCGTCTAAAGTTAGTTTCATGGCCGTGGTTTTCTATTTTCATGTGAATTAACGCTGCTATTATTTATAACAATAGTAAAAAATAGTTTTTCGTTTTCTACATAACACCACTGTCTCACGGCAAAAAAGCGGCAAATTCCTGTGCTAGTATGGCGGCGGTATAAGGGGTCTAAAGTTAGTTTCTGAGCCGTGGTTTGCTATGTTCTTAGTGTTTGACATAATTATTGTTTATAATTATAATATTAATTGTTATTTCATTTTCTATATAGCACTGTTCTTTTGCGGCAAAAAAGCGGCACATTCCTATGTGCGTTTGGTTTTGGTAGGACTAATGTAAACTTAGGTTTTGGAGGGGTGGTTTGCTAACTTCATCTGAAGTTGGCAGGACATTCGAATTTTTTAATAAAAATTGCCGCGGCAAAATTGCGGCTTTCACGGATAATTTACGGATAATTTACGGCAAAATATCCATTACTTAGATTCTCATTTCTGCAAAAGTGTTATGCCAACTTCAGAGACGTTTAATACAAGATATTTATAGCACCAGAAGCTATGCGTAGACTGTTGGAATATGTATTATACGAAACATCACATACTATAAAACGTTTAGCTGCCCACGATGAAAATGCACAAGAAGTATATTTTAAAGAAGTCAAGAAAACGAATTACTAAATAAAAATGTTGAAACTACTTTAACGGCATATTTTAAATTAAATCAAATTGATTCAGAAGCACGTAATTATTTATATTCCGAAATTCCAATACATTATACATTTGATGAAAACCTTAAGACATGGAGTAGAAGGAGAAAACTAAAAAACCTATATTAAGTAGAAGGTATTTAGTTAATCCAAAACATCGACAAAGGTATTTCATTAGATTATTGCTTTTACCCTTTAAAGGAGCTACTTCATTCGAAAATTTACGTACCGTTAATTGTGTAACACATCCCACATTTTATGAAGCTGCTGATGCAAAACATTTAGTGAATGAGGATGAATAGTAGGATAGATGTTTAAAAGAAGCGACACAAGTACAGTTTCCTACGGCACTTTGTGAATTATTTTCATTTATTTTTATTTATCATAATCCTATTAATGCAAGAGAATTATATAAAAAATATAAAGTTTTCTTCTATAATTCCAAATATGAAAAAAGTATTGGTGAAAATATTGCATTGAATATAATTCATAAAAATTTACAAATAAATGGATATTCTTTAACTGATTTTAAATTACCAGATATTTCTACGTATATAGAAGAATATAATGATGAGACATTTTATGAAAAATGCAATACACTGAATGAAGTACATCTTAAAATAAATACACTCAAAACCAATCAAAAAATATATTCAATGCTGTTTTAGAAAGTTTGAAACAAAAACAGAAAAATTGTATTTTTATTGATGGACCAGGAGGCAGTGGAAAAAGTTACTTACTTAATATTCTAATAGATTCCTTGAAATTTTATAATATACCATTTTTATGTGTGGTTTGGACGTGTATTGCAGCGGATTTATTGAAAAATGGAAAAACAGTACATACCACATTTAAATTACCTTTGAATATAACCGAGAGTACCACATGTAATGTGAAACATAATTCAAATGATGGTAAAAAATTTAAAGAAGTACAAATTATAATATGGGATGAAATATCCATGACATCTAAATTTGCTTTTGAAGCCGTTGACCGCCTTCTTCAAGATATATGCAATGCCAAAGAAATTTTTGGTGGTAAAACTGTACTTGTTTCAGGAGATTTTAGGCAAATATTACCAGTTGTTCGGCATGGTAGTCGCATTGAATTTATTGAGAATTCAGTCAAGTCCAGTTATTTATGGCCAAATTTTATACGCATGACACTAAATGAAAATCTCCGAGTATCTGATGATGATAATAATTTTAAAGAATGGTTATTAAATATAGGCGAAGGAAAACGTTCAAATTCATATGAAGAAGAAAATGAGTTAATTCACATCCCTGATGAAATAATGACCAAAGAAGAAGATATTATTACAGAAATTTATGGAAATGAAATAAAAATTAACGATAAAAATTTAAACGATAAAATTATTCTGGCACCTAGAAATAATGATGTTATTAACATTAATAATGAAATTTTAAAACAGAATGGAAGGGGATACTATTGAATATTTAAGTATAGATACAGCAGAGGATGATAATGAACAAAATCTCGATGTTATTTTACCAACTGAATTTCTTAATTCATTAACTCCCAATGGACTTCCACCACATAAGCTGAAATTAAAAGTCGATGCAATAGTGATCCTTTTAAGAAATTTAAATTTAAATAAAGGTCTTTGTAATGGAACAAGGTTATCAGTGAAGAAATTGTTAAAGTATTCAATTGAAGCACAAATTTTAAGCGGCAAAAACATAGGAAAATTAGTGTTAATTCCAAGAATATCTTTATCACCATCCAAAGAAGAAATTCCATTTAATATGCGTCGCAAACAATTTCCAATACGATTAGGTTTCGCAATGACAATAAATCACAAGGACAATCATACTATGAAGTCGGTATCTACCTTCCAACACCAGTCTTTACTCATGGTCAATTATAAATATACTATAAAAGTAGAAAAAATGTGAAAGTGCTTTTACTAAACAATGCAAAAATAGAATGTGATAATATAAAGCATAACAAGAAAATTTACACTAAAAATATTGTGTACAAAGAAATTTTATAATTAAAAAATTTGAATTCTAAATTAAAAAAATTACAAAATTAATTACAATATTTTGATAAATATGATTAAAAAGTTAAAAAGAATATTTGACAACTCGGCTGCAGCATTCAAAAACGCTGAATAAAAAAAAATTATTAAAAAATTAATAGCAACATGTTGATAAAGTCATAATTAAAAAAAAAATTATAGAACACCAACATCATTGTGGTAAATGCTGCGCTGGAAACCGAAAAAAATAATTAAAAATTCGGCTGCAGCATTTGAATGAATACAGCGATTTGTAAAAAAAAATAACAAATAGTATGAACATTTCAAAAATTGCATGCGCTGAAAATAATTATTATGAACGGCAGCATCATTTTGAATGTAGCGCTGGAAAGTTTGATGAAAAAAAATTATATTATGTTATGGATTATATCTTATAGGCTAAACAGAAGTCAAACGGCTGCAGCATTTTTACAAATGCAGCGCTGAATAGTATTATTAATATAAAAAACAATGAGTTACAGTATTTTTGGAAATATATTTTTCACTGTCAGCCAAGGAAGTCACGTCATCACGCTGGAGGTGCCGAATACAGACACATTACTAACCTGTGGATATGATGCGATAGTTAGGAAGGTATTTATCGATACTTTTGATTTATACTTTTTACTGAGATGTAAGCAAAATAATTTTTGATCAATTTTTTCTTTTACAGCTAATACAAAAGATCGCCTGTTTACTGAAAAAAGAACGAAGATGAGTTCCTACGAGTATTACATGAGCCATTGTAGTTAGAAAATAACACGATAAAAATACGTAATCGATACGACGTGAGCTCGATGTGCCAAACGCAAAAGAAGCAAAAGTAATGCAGCATCAGTGTAAAATTAGCAGTGCTTTAAAAATATTTAAAATAAATATTTAAAGCGTGTAAATGTTATTTTTCAAAATCTTTACTTAACCTTTACTTAACCATTTCAGCTAAATATCAATATATTGAACAATATATTTATAACTTTGATAATCAATTATGTTCTTATTGCATACACGCTGTCAGAGAGCTTCTATACATATATAGACATGATGTTAACATTTTGATGTTTACATTAATCATAAATGATCCCGAATTGGTCCCGAAATTTTCACGAAATGATCCCAAAATTGTCCCAAAATTATCCCGAAACTTTCACGAAATGATCTAAAAATTGTCCTAAAATTGTCCCAAAAATGTCCCAAAATTGTCCCAAAAATGTCCCAAAATTGTCCCAACATTGTCCCGAAATTGTCCCAAAATTTTCCCGAAACTGTCCCAAAACGGTCCCAAAACTGTCCATAAATTGTCCCAAAATTGTCTGAAAATTGTCCGAAAATTGTCCGAAAATTGTTCCATAAAAATGCGTCAATCTTATTAAAGAAATTATGTACTTCCAGACCAGAGATCCGGAGAACCGGAGAACCGGAGAAAATAGTGGTGTCACTTTAATATAAGATATTTCAATTTTTGTCCGCCATTTTGTATTTACAAAATCTGCGTTCAGATTCCTAATCAGAGAATCCGGAAACCCATAAAATACAATTTTCAGCAAAATCCATTAATATTTAAATATTTGGCCTCCATATTCGATCCGCCATTTTGGATTCTGAAAATCTGAGTTCAGATTCATAATCATCGTATCCAGAAATTCCGTACATACATTTTACAGCAAGATCCAGTAATATTTCAATATTTGGCTTCCATCATCGATCCGCCATTTTAAATTCTCAAAATCTGATTACTGATTTATTACCAGCGAATCCGGAAACACCCTATATAAAATTTTTAGCGTAATATGAGGAATGGATTAAGTATGGTGAGATAGGTGAAGGGGTAGGTGGAGGGGTCGGTGAAGAGGGCGTGGAGGGGAAGTGGAGGGGTGTGGAGTGGGGTAGGTACCCATTTTGAGCCTTACAACTATATAATATAGGAATATATATATATATATATATATATATATATATTTCCGTGTCTGGGCGACGACTACCTAACCTTACACATCTTTACACATATATACACTTCGAGCGTGTTAGTATATGCTCAAAGTATATTTGTGGACAGTGCGCCGAAGTCGTGCTGAGGGCCCGCGCCTGCGCAGTAGCGTCTTACGCGGATTGGCTGCCCGGACTGCGCGCGCGCTTGAACAGAGAGCGGTTGAGAACGTAACACGAAACGATTTCAAAATAATGATTTATTATTAAAAATGATATATTAAATTATAATATCTAATATTATTATTAAATAAAAGTAATGGAAACCATGTAAACCGAATATTAACAACCAAACCAAATATCTAAACCTAAATCCCGAAGGGGTAAAGATGATCATAAACGATCTCACGTTAGATGTATAGCGTGTCGTCGATGGCGGCGCGGTTAAGGCGCGCGCCTGTTGATCTTTTGCTTAGGGTTCAAATCCCGGGCGTTTTTTTTTTTTTTTCAAGCATTTGCGTAAGGAAAATTGTTTAATTATCCTTTTTTTCGTTTCTGTTTTAAAATATTCTTACCATTATTTGTATTGTCGCCAACCAAACTTAATTTGTACCCTGATTGTGCGATCAGGAATGGGCGGTGAAGGGCGTGCGCCCGACGAGGCCACTCGGCAAACGGGCCCCACCCTGAAGTTTGGAACTCGGTAATGCGGGCCGGCACCTCGGAGACCCGAGCAATGGCTGGAAGCCCGTGCGAGCGAACTCGCGATAATGCGGTTCGGTTTTCCGAGTAGAGAACCGTACGCGGCTATGGAGGAGTGGGGCAAGGTGCAGTCCGGTAATGCGGATCGGCCTCTCGGGATTCGGGAGGTGAGGCTCCGTGCGGGCTGGCACACGCGGTAATGCGGGCCGCGTCTCACAAGCCGAGAGACCTGGAGGAGCCTGTGCGCGTGCGTGGCACCGATTTCCATCCGCGAGCGTCGGATGGTCTGCTTGGCTTAGCATGACGGGCGATCGACAGCCCGGATGCGCCGCGGGGGCGCGGGTGGGTGTGCGCCTTGGCATTCTCGCGTGTAATTGAAGATCGGGTGCGGAGACGTGTGTCTGCACGCGCCGCCTGCGGGGGTCCTGGCTGCCTGATTGCACGGCTGTGGTGTGTCCTTATGTTCTGTGTTATTTGTAATTTATTTCTGTTTGTAATTTGATTTGTTTCTGTTTCTTATATCTTTTCTATCATCATCGCGCATTGATACGTTGCCTTAGGATTTGCATATGTAGGTTTGCGTTTGCCGCGCGGCTGCCCGGTCGTTGTGCGGGTATGTTGCATTGTAGCTTGCGTGTGCGGGCGTACGTTTCCCGCGCAACGGCTCGGTCGTTGCGCAGTGCGGATGCGCGGTGGATGTGAGCGGCGGATGCGCCGCGTGAGTATTGTAGGTGCTGCGCGCCAAGTCAGTCGCTCGCCGGCCCTCGAAGTGGTCGGTCGATAGCTCCCGCGTAGCGTCGCGTTTGTGTACCCTTTATCGGTTTAAACAAATAAAAATAAAGCAGATATTTCTTTCCCTCTTATTTCATCCCTCTGCTACAAATTGGTGCCGAAACCCGGGACGTGTGCGGGAAGTAGCAGAGGGCTTCGTTTTGAGTGATCGTGTTAAGTGAGTGACTGAAGCGCCGACATGACTGGACGCCGTGGACGACCGCGGCGGTATTTTACGCCCCCACCGGCTCCGCGGGGACCGCGGGCTACGTCATCAGAGATCTCGGGAGCCGCAACAACGCCGCCAGCGGGGGTGAGACAGGCGATGGTTTCAAATGCCGGCTGATCTCCCGATGTGGGTCAAGGAGATGCCTACCGTCCGGGACTTTCGAGAGTATCGGCGGCGCCGTCCACGTCATCACTGCGGAAAAGACGGTTGGAATACGAAGCGGGGCAACGACGCTTGGACATCAAGAGAAGAGCTATTGACGAGCGCGAACTCCTGGATTTGGAACAGGTAGATAGACAGTTAGCTTTCGAACTTTCGGCGTGCTCGGATAACGGGGGGGACGAAGAGCAGGTTTCTAACGGTCGCAACTCGAGCAGTGTGCGCGCGTGGGTTAAGGCGGCTAGTGCGTACGCCCACGATTCATCAGGGCAAGGTACCAACCCACCGATTGCACCCAGATCATCACTCGGCGCCCCGGCGTGTGTAAACGACACAAGCAGACCAACCGAGGTGCAAGCACAGATCGCTCTAACGTCGAGCACTTTCATGAATAGATTGACGAATCGAACCCTACCGACGTTCAGTGGGGGCAACCTCGAATGGCTACAGTTTAAACATGCGTTTGAGTTGTCGACTCGACTCGACGGGTACGAGGACTCTGAGAACATCGCACGTTTACATGAGTGTCTGCGCGGCGAAGCCAAAGAGGCTGTCTCCTCCCTGATGATAACCGCGGCAACCGCTCAGCACATTATAAAGGCACTGAAGCGCGCTTCGGTAACCCACAAGCGGTAGCGCGGCAGGTAAGCAACGATATTAGGGGGTGCAGTAGCGGCCGAACGGACCTGGCCGTGTTGTCGACGAAGGTGCAGAACGGAGTGGCCGCAATGCAGGCCTTGAATAAAACAGGATACCTACACAGCCCGGAGCTGGCGGCCGAAATCTTGGCAAAACTGTCTGTGCCAGTGACACTTCTTTATAACCGATACGTAAGGGATGCGCCTCCTGGCCAACCACGCTTGATAACCTTGTCGAAATTCCTTAAAGAGGAAGCCGAAATGGCTAGCATTGCTGGCACTTCGTCAACCCAAGGTCTTGGCTCGACCTCTCGTGATGTCGCTATCCCCACCGGCTCCAGTCGTCGGAGAGCCTGTACCTATCCTCTCGGCAAGGGATTACAAGAAGGAAAGGGACACGAGCGGGGGGTCTGGGGCGCCGTGCACGCTGTGCAAGGGTAACCACGAAGCGCTCGAAGATTGTACCAGGTTCCGTGAGATGCCGACGGAACAGCAATGGGACTGGATCAGAAGAAAAAGGGCCTGCTTTAACTGTCTGTCCCTAGGGCACCGGGCAAACAAATGTCAGCGGGCAAGTTGCCACTTCGATGGTTGCAACCGAAAACACCATCAACTGTTGCATACACGTACGCCCACGTCGGACGCTCAACAAACCGTCTTGGCTTCTCGCTCTGAAACAGGCTCGGTTACCGAGCCCTTGTGACTACGAAGGAGAACCCGAGTGCTCTTCAAGGTCATTCCCGTCACTCTGACCGCTCCAGCGGGCAAGCAAATCGAAACCTTCGCGTTGTTAGACGAGGGCTCTACAGCGACTCCCATAGACCTTATCACGGCCCGAGGATTAGGGCTGAAGGGTAGCCGTGATCCATTAACGCTGATGGGCGTCGGCGGTTTGCGAACATACGACCCTAAAAGCAAGGTAACCGAAGTCAAGATCCGCGGCGCCGGGACTCGAGAGTACTCCCTGGTAATGGTCAGAACTGTGGATAAATTGTCATTGCCAACACAGACCCTATCAGAGGACGATGTATCCTTCGTCAGGCAGGTATCCGTTGGGGAGGTAAGGCTATACAGATCAGCCACTCCTACGGTGCTCATAGGCCAGGACAACTGGGAATTGATCGTGTCATTAGAAACAAGGACAGCACCGCGGTCTGGTTTGGCTCTTTCCCGCACCAGGCTAGGATGGACGGTGCATGGCAAGGTGAGATCTGGTCCGGGGCCGAATTCATCGGCCGCGTTTGTACAATCGCCAAGTGAAGTAGAGCATCAAACTGGAGAATCATGTGGCGCTCATGACCCCTTACATGAGTTGGTGAAATTCAGCTTCCGCCTGGAATCTCTTGGTATCGCCCATAACCACAGAGGTCGAGGAAGGCCTGATCGAGCACAAGAAATACTAGACCAGACAACTTACCGAAGCGATGAGCGTTGGGTAACCGGCCTATTATGGAGCTGCGACAAGCCTATGTTTCCTCCAAGCAAGGAGGCCGCCGCCAACCGACTCCGAAGCCTGGAAAGGAAACTGGACAATGATGCCGCATACGCCAAAATCTATTACGGTGAAATTGAACGGCTTATTCACCAAGGTTACGCCGTAAGGGTCGACAATAACGAAATTGACCCAAACAAAAAGTGGTACTTACCTCATTTTGGAGTAAAGAACCTCAACAAGCCTGGGAGAGTGCGAGTGGTGTTCGACGCTACTGCAAAGACCAGGGGCGTGAGCCTAAATGACAAACTTTTAACAGGCCCTGATCTTTTGGCTTCTCTCTTTGGAGTGCTGCTGCGCTTCAGGAAGGAACGCGTTGCATATACTGGTGACATCAAGGACATGTTTCTCCGGATGAGTGTCCGTCCTGAGGACCGGTAGTCCCAGTTGTTCCTGTAGAGAGGAGAAACTCGAGATCGCCAACCGGACACCTTCGCGATGACCACGCTCTTATTTGGAGCTAGATCGTCACCGTGCAGCGCAATACATGTAAAGAACGTTAACGCGGAAGAGTTCAGACAGACAATGCCAAACGCGGTTGACGCGATTAGGAAACAATCATACATGGACGACTACCTCGACTGCGCGGGCACTGAAATGGCCACCATATCGCGAATAAGACAGGTCATTGACATCAATCGGCGAGGGGGCTTCGAAATACATAAGTGGGCATGCAACCGAGAAGCAGTACTCCGCGCCATTCACGGAGCGAGCGACGCGGCGAACCCTGTGAGAGTGGGATTAGACAATTCTTCGAGCTCGGTCACGAAGGTCCTTGGTTTAACATGGGATCCGCGCTACGACACCCTCAAGTTCGAGGTAAGTCTCAGTCGTATAAATAAGAACGTCATCAACGGATCAAGACGCCCCACCAAAAGGGAGGTACTAAGCACCGTCATGTATGTTTCCGACCCCCTCGGGTTCCTGTCTCCCTTCACCATACGAGGTAAGATATTACTCCAAAGAATTTGGAGGCGTGGTACAGATTGGGACGAGGTCGTGGGGGAACCCGAGTTTGAAAGATGGGCGAAATGGTTGGAAGCCTTGGCGGACTTAAAGAACTGCGAGATACCACGGTGCTATCTGGGTCGGTCCTCACGAGTCTTGAGCAATGAATTGCATATCTTCAGTAATGCAAGCTCTGAAGCCTATGCAGCCGTGGTGTACCGACAAGTACGCTTTGAGAACGGAGACATCGAAGTCTCGTTCGTATCGGGCAAGAGCCGAGTTGCCCCCGTCAAACCGGTCACAATCCCCAGACTCGAACTCCAGGCCGCGCTCGTGGCCGCGCGTTTGGTGCGTTCAGTTCAAGACGAGTTACAAATCGTCGTGGACAGGCGTTGTTTCTACACCGACTCGCAAACGGTGTTGGCTTGGATCCGGAATGATCCACGAAATTTTCGGGCCTTTGTGTGCTTCCGTCTCGGGGAGATTGGCGAACTGAGTGACCCAGGAGAGTGGGGCTGGGTACCAACGGCAGATAACCCGGCGGACGACGCAACCCGCGATACGCCCGCGAACTTGAGCTAAGAGTCTCGTTGGTTTCGCGGTCCCCCCTTTTTATACAGAACCGAGACCGTTGATCGGGCGCCCGAGTCGGGGAGCTATGAAGGTGCGGAAGAGGAGATTGAGAGAACCTTTATCGGCCGCGAGCAGAAACCAGCAATATCGGAGAGCCTTCCTGATATAAGTCGTTTCCAGAACACTACCCGCCTGATATACGCCACTGCACGAGTTCTTCAATTCATATCCATATTGAGGAGACAGCTGCCCCGGAACTCGCCCATCACCCCAGAGCTGTTGCAACGAGCTGAGGACAGGTGGTTGCTTTGCGCTCAGTCTGAAAGCTTTGCTGACGAGATGGAGTGTTTAAGTCGTGGACAATCGCTCGACGGGAAGAGCAAGATACTCAAGTTTACGCCCTTGTTGTCAGAGGACGGGCTGCTTAGGGCACAGGGACGGATCGACAGGGTCTCAGGTATACCGGTGTCCGCAAAACGACCAATCCTACTGGACGGTGACCATCCATTAGCTAGACTACTCATCAAAGAATACCACACCAAATTTTATCATGGCAACCATGAAACCGTCGTGAACGAGATCCGACAGAAGTATTGGGTCACCAAACTGCGAGTATCCGTCAAGGCCGTCGTGAGTAAATGCCAGTTATGCCGACTCCGTCGCGCGCGCCCCCTCCCACCGCGGCTGGGCGATCTTCCTGATGGCCGCCTGGCGCATCTCCAACGTCCGTTCTCCTTTTGCGGTGTCGATTACTTCGGACCGATGACTGTAACCGTTGAAAGAAGACGCGAAAAAAGATGGGGAGTGCTATTCACATGCCTTACAACCCGAGCCGTGCACTTGGAATTAGCCCCTTCATTAACCGCCGACTCGACGATAATGGCAATGCGTCGAATGGCGGCACGGAGGGGGCAGCCAGTCGAGATTTACAGTGATAACGGCACGAACCTACGGGGCGCCGATGCAGAATTACGGCTCGCGATTAAAGAGCTGACACCCGAGATGGTCGAAAGAGCGGCATACTACCGAACAAAATGGAAATTTATCCCTCCCGGGGCACCGCACATGGGGGGCAGTTGGGAAAGGCTGGTACAAAAGTGAAAAAGGCTCTGAAGTCCATTTTGGACAGCAGGGCACCACCAGAGGAAACCCTGCTTACTCTCTTGGCCGAAGTCGAGTATACCGTAAACAGCCGACCACTGACCCACGTCTCCTCCAGTTCTGGCGATCCAGAAGCCCTAACGCCAAACCATTTCCTTTTAGGCTCGTCGTCCGGAAACCCACCGTTGGGCAGGTTCGACCACACCGATCTTTGTTCTCGAAAACGTTGGCGAGTGGCGCAGGCAATGGCAGAGATGTTTCGGGGGCGGTGGGTCAAGGAATATATGCCAACTTTATTGGCGCGGAAAAAGTGGCCGGACGAGACCGAATCAATAAAAAAGGGTGACGTGGTGATGATCGTGGACCCTCAAATGCCTAGAAATTGTTGGTTGAAGGGAGTCGTAGACGATGTCTACCCAGGTGCAGATGGCAGGGTAAGAGTAGCGAAAGTACGGATGATCCGAGGCCAATTCATACGCCCATGTACAAGATTAGCACGGTTGACGACTTCCCTTGAGTAAGGAGTACGGGGCCGGATTCCCGTACTGGGGGGGGGGGAGTTGTTGCCAACCAAACTTAATTTGGACCCCGATTGTGCGATCAGGAATGGGCGGTGAAGGGCGTGCGCCCGACGAGGCCACTCGGCAAACGGGCCCCACCCTGAAGTTTGGAACTCGGTAATGCGGGCCGGCACCTCGGAGACCCGAGCAATGGCTGGAAGCCCATGCGTGCGAACTCGCGATAATGCGGTTCGGTTTTCCGAGCAGAGAACCGTACGCCAACAAGATATTTTCTACAAGAATAATATAGTAGCAAACTTTATTTTGAAAAAACTACAGAATCTTTGAAAAATGTTTTCTCTAAAAATAAAGCATTAACATTTTTTTCTCGAAAATATTTTTTTATTTATACATTTATCCAAATTAAAGTAGTTAATTTATCATCATACCTAAAAAAATATACGTTTGATATTATTTCAAAAAATTTTACTAATGTAATCATTTTATCGAGCTCCTTAAAAAAACATTCAAATTTAAAACTTTTGTGAATAACTATACTACCATTTAATAATGTTATTAATAATATACTATAACAAATCTCATAATGTTTTCACAGACTATGTAATTATTTATTATTTTCTCTTATAAAGTTGTGGAATGTATCTAAAAAAACTTTTTACAAAAGTTTAAACTAAGGCAAGTATTAGTCTCTCTCTCTCCCTCCCTCCCTCTCTCTCCCTCAATCTCCGTTAAACTGAGTACCAAAAACTTTAATGAGAGCTTAAATATTCTTTCAAAACAATCAACACGTTCTTTAAAAAACTAATTTTTTAAGTATATTCTAACAACACAATTTGTCGATAGTCGTTTTATTTATTCTAATCTTATCTATTCAACAAGCACTCTCTACAAATGGTAATAATTTTTTTTATGACTGTACAAATAATAATATAAAATAAAGCAAGTATAGAAGTTTTTTCTGTATAATCTATAAAATACTATTACGATTTTTTAAAAGAAGTCAAATAAATACTAGTAAAAAAGTCTTTTACTTCATTGAGTCAATGTATGCTCAACAAATTATATGTAACTACATTCAAATTGTTCACCGCAAATCAAACAAACGAAAGTTGTAAAATCAATTATCGATAGTCAAGTAATGCAAACCATTCTCCGAAAAACTGTATGACTATGTTCTCATATAATGCCTATACTACTATAATACTATATCTACTATAATGCCTTCATTCTATTTCTAAAATTCATAAGAATTTTTTCAGATATTAACGAAAAGTCAAAGCTTATATAAAAAAATTACATAGTTACCAACACATCACTATTTTTCATTATTCCTCCTCAATTTTGAACTTTCTATAATATTACGCATCTTGTAAGGACAAGAGAAGTCTAGCGCTGCTCTAGCAGGGGTGGACCTCCGATCTCCTGCGGGATTGTACTTTCTATTTTTAAAAAATGTGATAGATTCATAAATCAGTAGTCAATATGTAGAAGCAACCCATTTATACATTTTATCTGATCTTTAAATATATGAATATTTATATGAAAATGACCATGCTTTACACCTTCAACTGCAAATCGTCGTGCCCGCCAAGTATGTATGGGAGATCGAAGGACCACCCCTGATAGAGCAGCTCTAGACTTCTCTTGTCCTTCCAAGATGCGTAATATTATAGAAAGTTCAAAATTGAGGAGGAATAATGAAAAATAGTGATGTGTTGGTAACTATGTAATTTTTTTATATAAGCTTTCTTTCGTAAATATCTGAAAAAATTCTTATGAATTTTAGAAATAGAAAGAAGGCATTATAGTAGATATAGTATTATAGTAGTATAGGCATTATATTAGAACATAGTCATACAGTTTTTCGGAGCATGGTTTGCATTACTTGACTATCGATAATTGATTTTACAACTTTCGTTTATTTGATTTGCAGTGAACAATTTGAATGTAGTTACATATAATTTGTTGAGCATATATTGACTCAATGAAGTAAAAGACTATTTTACTAGTATTTATTTGACTTCTTTTAAAAAATCGTAATAGTATTTTATAGATTATACAGAAAAAACTTCTGTACTTGCCTTATTTTATATTATTATTTTTACAGTCATAAAAAATATTATTACCATTTGTTGAGAGTGCTTGTTGGACAGATAAGATTAGAATAAATAAAACGACTATCGACAAATTGTGTTAGAATATACTTAAAAAATTAGTTTTTTAAAGAACGTGTTGATTGTTTTGAAAAAATAATTAAGCTCTCAAAGTTGTTGGTACTCAGTTTAACGGAGATTGAGGGAGAGAGAGGGAGGGAGAGAGAGAGAGAGAGAGACTAATACTTGCCTTAGTTTAAACTTTTGTAAAAAGTTTTTTTAGATAGATTCCACAACTTTATAAGATAAAATAATAAATAATTACATAGTCTGTGAAAACATTATGAGATTTGTTATAGTATATTATTAATAACATTATTAAATGGTAGTATAGTTATTCACAAAAGTTTTAAATTTGAATGTTTTTTTAAGGAGCTCGATAAAATGATTACATTAGTAAAATTTTTTGAAATAATATCAAACGTATATTTTTTTAGGTATGATGATAAATTAACAATTAACAATACTATTAATTGTAAAGTCATATGAAAATATAATTCTTTTTATTTTTATAGATTCCAGGAAAAACATATACTTGCCTTATTTTATACTTTCGTAGAAAGTTGTATTATTTCTACTTTAATTTTTATTTCTACTTTAATTTGGATAAATGTATAAATAAAAAAATATTTTCGAGCAAAAAATGTTAATGCTTTCTTTTTAGAGAAAACATTTTTCAAAGATTCTGTAGTTTTTTCAAAATAAAGTTTGTTACTATATTATTCTTGTAGAAAATATCTTGTTGGCTGTTTTAAAATAGTACATTACGATACGGATGTCGAAGGTAATTATTTTTCGACTTTATAGAACACAAAAATTTAGTATTTATTCGTAGAATTCCTTTCCATAAAATAAAACGTAAATAATTTTTAAGGATTGTATAGGTTTCGGAAAATAATTTTTATGGTTTCTGAAAAAAATATTTATGGTTTGCAAAAGTTTTTGTAATAGGATTATAAAGGGTTTGGAAAATAATTTCTCGTTTTTTGCAAAAGTTTTTAAAGGATTGTCGAGATTTTGTAATTTAATTTATCAAAGGATTTTTTAAAAGATGTAGTGGTAGACCATTTTTGGAGATATTTTGTAGAGAAAATAATAATGAATTATTTACAGAAATGATACTGTTATTGATCAATAATGGTGTGGTCAATACCATTAATTGTAGTAATACATACAAATAATAGTAAGAATATTTTAAAACAGAAACGAAAAAAAGGATAATTAAACAATTTTCCTTATGCAAATGCTTGGAAAAAAAAAAAAAAAAAAAAAAAGACGCCCGGGATTTGAACCCTAAGCAAAAGATCAACAGGCGCGCGCCTTAACCGCGCCGCCATCGACGACACGCTATACATCTAACGTGAGATCGTTTATGATCATCTTTACCCCTTCGGGGTTTAGGTTTAGATATTTGGTTTGGTTGTTAATATTGGGTTTACACGGTTTCCATTACTTTTATTTAATGATAATATTAGATATTATAATTTAATATATCATTTTTAATAATAAATCATTATTTTGAAATCGTTTCGTGTTACGTTCTCAACCGCTCTCTGTTCAAGCGCGCGCGCAGTCCGGGCAGCCAATCCACGTAGGACGCTACTGCGCAGGCGCGGGCTCTCAGCACGACTTCGGCGCACTGTTTGTGGATGGATCACCGATTTTTCATCGTGCATTCAATCGACCTACAAAACACAGTAAAGTTTCTACATCTGAAAAATTAACTACTAGAAGACAAAGCTCAACATCGCAAGTAATAAAACAGCTTAATCATATCAATCAACAACAAAAATAATTATCAGATAAGTATTAAATGTCTAAATATTTATTTCAAATTTTTTAAATTCGTCAAGAAAAGAACATCGACTCTTCGTGTTGATTTCAAAAATTTTTTTTTCAGATTTACATAACAAGAAGAATGATCTGTATTTATACATGATTGTACAAAAGAAGAAAACATCATTAGTTAAAGTTATATTTTTTAAATTAAATTGGCTAAGATTGAAAGACTACACAAGAACTAGAAGGAAAGAAGTTTTTTAAACAACAAAAAGAATAAATTATCAGATCAGATATAAGTCCAATTATTAAAACGTGGAAATAGTGAGTTGTAAGTTATAAAAAATGTACGATGAGTACAAGAATATTTATTTATATTTTATATTTTATTTTATAACATTTATAAATAGAATACAAAAATTGTTGTTTTTAGTAGAATAGTAATGTAGATATCAAAAATTCCAATAATAATTTTTGGTGGGACTTGTGTGATTTTTTATTTTTACAGATACAGATATTACACAAGAAGAGTTTTTAAAGTAATTTTGAAGATATAGCCAATTATGTTGAGGAGTGCTAATTTTTACAGATATTACATAACAAGATTTTTTCGAGTCATTTTGGAGATATAGCCAATAATGTTGAGGAGTTCTAATTATGTACTGTCTGGAAAATCTAATTTTGAATTAGCAAAAATGAACGATTGTCCTCATAATCCTGGTGGTTATATTATTAATGGAAAAGCTTTTTTCATCTTCAAGAAGCTTAGTCGATATCAGTGATATGCTGTTGTACATATTTACTCAAGCACTAATTAAACGATTATGTCAAATGAAAAAAGCGAAAAGGATGTGTTATTGTGAAAATTTCAACCAAAAAAGTGCTCAGTTAATCTCATGTATGATTTACCCAGGGTGGGAGACGTCAAAAGTTTTATCTATACAAGAATATCAAGAAAGCTTTGATTCTCAGTGATTCTCTTAATTTTTTATAATATTTTTTAATTTGTTAACGGATTGTGATGCAATAGTGTGATTAGATCTAGTACCTTTGCAAGTCTTCGATATTTATGATATTTATTTCAAATCAGCCTTGGTTTGAGAATCATTTGCCTAGTTCAAGAAATTAAAATTTAAATAATCAAAGATCTGAGGAAGTTGATTGATTAAAAGAATTTTTATCTATGAGTATCAATGGAGCAAATAAATTTTTTTAGTTAAGTATATTAAATGGCTAAATGTTAAAGGCTAAAATAATTTTAAAACATAAAAGAATTGATACTCTGTGAGAATTTTTTATTATTTTTTACGGATATATACAAGAAGATTTTTTTGGAATCATTAAAATCTCAGAAGTGGGTTGGAAAGAGAATCAATAAAAACATCTTTGAATGAATATCAATGGACAATATCGATCATGTGTCTTGATAGTATTAGGTAATGTGGGATGATAATAAGCATTTTTTTTGCAAAGTTTTCTTTATTGCAAAGTCTTGTATCAAGTGAAGTAAATGTGTGATCTTTTTTGTCAACGGAATATAGTTCAGTTCATCTTTGTTTTTTACTTAAAGTAATATTTGATACAGAGCATATATTCATTAAAACATTACATAATCTATATGGGTCCAGAATCAATATAACAAGAATTCCTACAATGAGTTCATATTGTTTGTGAGCAAATGTTAATAAACAATGAAAATTTTGAATTGAGTATAATACAAGTATTGAGAATAATATAATTAATGATTGGCTTATGGAGAGCGGCGTCAAATGTTTCAGAGGATCCATCTGTTTTGTAAATATTACAGTACATTAGCCCTAATATAAATTACTATAATGGCTAGTTTTTGAATCTGCAACCAATATTTTAATTTGCTAGTGGATTGTGATGCAGTAGTGTCACTAGATCTAGTACCCTTTCAAGTCTTTGATTGCTGTCTCTTAAACTGTTGTACAAATTTGGACCAATCAAAAGTTATTTATGTAAAACATAATATTGGAATACTGGAAAAAGACAAAATTATGTATTATTGTGAAAATCATATCCACGAATGGAAGTGCTCAGCATAATACAATTTTTTATCTGCTCATAGTAGGAGATGCTAAAATGTTTCAGAGGAGTCCTCAGGAAATTTTTTTCTATACAGGATAGCAGCCACCAAAGCATCATTTCTTGCTACAGCACATCTAAGTGGGATGGAAATCAAACCAACCCATGTTGAGGTCAAAAACATTGTGCCGAATAATAACTTATCCGCTACAGGATCCAAGAAGCTTCCAAATTTGGAAACTTGAATCCATGTGCATACTATCCATCCATCAGCTAAATCAGTGCTAGTAGCATTTCTTGTAGTTCTTTTTATCCTCAGTGAGTTTTTCAAAAAGATCCAAGCATTTTTTAATAAGATTTTTTCTTATGACCTTGAGATTCTTGTTCTGCTGCAGCATCTAATGAGAGATATTCAATGGAAGATCCTCACTGTCTACCACACCTCGTATGAAGTTACGGTATTCAGGGATGAGATCCTCGCAGTTGTCCATAGAAAAAATAGAGAAAAAAATACAGTTTTATACTTTGTTAGTTTTGATAAAGTGATGGTGAATTTAGATTTAAAAAAAAAATTCATAAAACTGTAAATAAATAATAAGAAAAATATAATTAATTTAAAATATTATAAATGTTAATAATTATAAAAAGATTGTTGCAAATAATTTCTAATCTTAAAATTTTAATACATAATATTAATAATAATATCTTTCCAAAGATCCAAATATTGCTGCAAATAATTTCAAATCTACATATATGCATACATAATATAAATATATTACCAGTGGCGATACTGAGCGATATCGAATATATGATTGTAGCAGCCACCAAAACATCATATCTTGCTACGACAAGACACGTAAATGGGATGGAAATCAAACCAACCCATGTTGATGTGAAAAACATTGCGCCGAATAATAACTTATCGGATACAGGATCTAAGAAGCTTCCAAATTTGCAAGTTTGAATTCATGTGCATGCTATCCATCCATCAGCTAAATCAGTGCTAGTAGCACTTCTTGTAGTTCTTCTTATCCTCAGTGAGTTTTTCAAAAAGATCCAAGCATTTTTTCATAAGATTCTTTCTTATAACCTTGAGATTCTTGATCTACTGCAGTATCTAACGAGAGATATTCAATGGAAGATCCTCACTGTCTACCACACCTCATATGAAGTTACGGCATTCAGGGATGAGATCCTCGCAGTTGTCCATAGAGAAAATAGGGAAAAAAATACATGTTTATATTTTGTTAGTTTTGATACAGTGATGGTGAATTTAGATTTAAAAAAAAATTAAATTAATAACATACAAATAACAAAATATAAGAAAAATATAATGAATTGAAAATTTTAATAAAGTTAATAATTTTCAAAAATGATAGTTGCAAATAATTTCTAATCTTAAAATTTTATAAAAAATGTTTACAACATTTTTCCAATGTTGCAGCCATCATATGTTGCTATGATAAGACACGTAAGTGGGATGGAAATCAAACGAATAATAACTTATCCGCTACAGGATCTAAGAAGCTTCCAAATTTGGCAGCTTGAATCCATATATATGTTATCCATCCATCACCTAATCCAAAAACCAGCAAAGCCATAAAGCTGAATTGCTAGTAGCACTTTTCGTAGTTCTTCTTATCCTCGGTAAGTTCTTCAAAAAGATTCAAGCATTATTTGCAAGATTTTTCCTTATGACCTTGAGATTCTTGTTCTGCTACAGCATCTTACGAGAGATGTTCAATAAACGATCCTCACTGTTTACCACACATGTTAAAATGAAGTTAAAGTATTTAGTAATGACATCCTCGCAGTTGCCCATAGAGAAAATAAAGAAAAAATACATGTTTATATTTTCTTAGTTTTATAAAGTGACGGTGAATTTAGATTTAAAAAAAAAATTAAATTAATAACATGCAAATTTTATAAAACTATAAATAAATATTAAGAAAAATATAATGAATTGAAAATTTTATAAAAGTTAATAATTTTCAAAAATGATAGTTGCAAATAATTTCTAATCTTAAAATTTTATAAAAAAATGTTTACAATATTTTTCCAATGATCCAAAGATTGTTGCAAATAATTTCAAATCTACATATATGCATACATAATATAAATATATTACCAGTGGTGATACTGAGCAATATCGAATATGTGATTGTAGCAGTCACCAAAGTATCATTTCTTGCTAGGACAAGACACTAAGTGGGATGGGAATCAAACCAACCCATGTTAAGGTCAAAAACATTGTGCCGAATAATAAATAACTTCTTGTATGGAAAAAAGAAATGTATGCGTTTTAATACGTTTTGATACGTTTTAATACGTTTTGATACGTTTTAACACGGTTTCATACGGTTTTTAACATTTTAATACAGTTTTCTACGATTTGCAACGATTTTATACAATTTCATATGGTTTTTTACGTTTTATAGAATTTATAAATCGTAAAAAACGGAAAAACGTAATTATATTTTTATAAACTGTAACGGGGTGGATACGGAGGAGAAGAGTAAAAAATACGCGCCGGCATCGGGAATCGAACCTGAGCCGTCCGGACCGGAGGCGAGTGTCTCTACCTCGAGACTACCAACGCACTGCTCCCTGGCCCTCTATCTGGTGTGCTAACCGCAGGTGCCGGTAATACAGGGCCCTACTCTTGCGCCGGCTAGCGCTGTATCACACCTCGTTATAAAACATAAAAACATAATTTATTTATTTATCTTTTTTTTTTATTTTGTATGAAAATGTATTAAACTGTATAAAAATGTATAAAAATATAATAAATTTGAAAAAATCTACGGAAATATACAGAAATATACATTTTTATACGGTTTCCTATGTTTTATTACATTAACCTTTTACAAACTTGACATGGAAGAATTTCTGAAGTTTAAGAAAATGTCCGAAAATGTATTAAACTGTATAAAAATGTATAAAAATGTATAAAACCGTATAAAATATGTCCAAAAACCAATAGAAAGGTTCATTTTTATATATTTTCCTACGGTTTCATACATTTATTATTTCCATACGAGTTATCCGCTACATGATCTAAGAAGCTTCCAAACTTGGAAGCTTGAATCAATGTGCATGCTATCCATTCATCAGCTAAATGTGCTAGTAGCACTTCTTGTAGTTCTTCTTATCCTCAGTGAGTTTTTCAAAAGATCCAAGCATTTTCTCATAAGATTCTTTCTTATGACCTTGAGATTCTTGTTCTACTGCAGCATCTAACGAGAGATATTCAGTGGAAGATCCTCACAGTCTACCACACCTCATATGAAGTTACGGTATTCAGGGATGAGATCCCCGCAGTTGTCAATAGAGGAAATAGAGAAAAAAATACATGTTTATATTTTGTTAGTTTTGATAAAGTGTCGGTTAATTTAGATTAAAAAAAAATTAAATTAATAACATGCAAATTTCATAAAACTGTAAATAAATAATAAGAAAAATATAATAAATTGAAAATTTTATAAAAGTTAATAATTTTCAGAAATGATAGTTGCAAATAATTTCTAATCTTAAAATTTTATAAAAAATGTTTATAATATTTTCCCAATGATCCAAAGATTGTTGCAAATAATTTCAAATCTACATACATGCATACGTAATATTAATATATTACCAGTGGTGATACTGAGCGATATCGAATATATGATTGTAGCAGTCGCCAAAGCATCATATCTTGTTACTTTCTGTCTTGTTTGTTGAAAATCCTTAAGTAATAAAACGACTTTCGATCTCTTTTCTTTCTGCCCAATGCTGTCTTTTAAGTTCTTGGTTCTTGCTGTAGGTCACATTCACTATTTACACTTTGAAAGAATCTTGATCGCATTTTCTTTTTGTCAACAACAGATTCATTATCATTAAAAGATATAAAATCTCTCCATGCTGATCCAGATTCTTGTTTACTCTTGTCTATATTTCAAGGTTCGAAAATTCTTTCTTGTTTAGATTTTCTGTACAAATAAACATCGGTTGATAATTTAGATGGTTTAGGCACTTTCTCTGTATTTTCTTCTTCACTTTGAAAACTTATTTTATCACCATAAGCTTGATCATCCATTAAACTATCATTTTAAAACAGTGAAACTGGAGTTCTTATGTTTGCCATTTCTGTGCCGAATAATAACTATCCGCTTCAGGATCTAAGAGGCTTCCAAGTTTGAAGTCCTAGCTTCAATTACCTTAAACATCTTCCTAAAATAAACTTGTTCAAAGTCCTACATCGTGCACGCTATATCTGCAAAGAAATAATAAATGTAATGATGAGAGGAAAAGCGCAGAGGCACGCATTTGAAAAAATATTATAAAGTATTCTGTTCATAGATTTTGATTTTACCTGAATCTACTCTGTTGCCGTCAACCTGCAACGTCGTCCCGGAGCCTGTAAGAATGGAAGAATACCAATCAGCCCAATAGAAAAAAAGGTTAGGGACGAGTTAAGGCTTACCGAAACTGCACTGTTGAAGCATCGCTGTACTTTCTGCGCCAGGCACATCGCTGCCGTAACCACAATCGTGAAGAGGACCGTCGCACGTGCCAAGGAGATGAATAGCATTCCCTATCATCACTGTAAGGAACACCGGATAGCAGGCATTGGCCGCAGTACTTATCGCGCTTATAAACAGCAACGCTGAAACGCGCGGCGCGCATAGCTACAGCCGATCAGCTGGCCCGCCATCCCACAGACATGCCCGCTGCCGAAAAACAGAAATGACCGTAACCCAGATAACAGCGCGTGCCGGGCAGATTCAGCGCAAGCAATCCGGCACGGCGTGCCGTCCATCTGCCGTCATTGTTTTGTCACGTGTGGGATCACACAACCTCTCTTTTAACGACAGTTTACGGTTATAAATACCGATTATAAAGAAAAAAACGTTTAATTAAATAATATACTTAGAACCGGCGCAGCGCCAGCGCAGCATAAGGCTCCCGGCACATAAGAACGATTGCACGCGAATGGATGCCATAATAAAGTGTTAGATAAAATTTTAAGTATCTTATTGCTTTCAGTATCTGAGGTTTACGTAAGATTGAGATCATCATACCTAAGAAAATACACGTTTGATTATATTATTTCAAAAAATTTTACTAGTGTAATCATTTTATCGAACTTCTTGAAGAAACACTCAAATTTAAAACTTTTTTGAATAACAATAATTTTTAATATCATTTAATAATGATATTAAAAATATACTATAACAAAATCTCATAACGTTATCACACCATGTAATTATCATTTTCTCTTAAAAAGTTGTGAAATCTATTTCAAAAAACATTTTACAAAAGTTTAAACTAAGGCAAGTATTAGTCTCTCTCTCCCTCCCTCTCTCTCTCCCTCTCTTTATCCCCTGTCTCTCTCGCCCTCTCTCTCCTTCCCTCTCTTTCCCTCCCCTCTCTCTCTCCCTCTCTCTCTCTCAACATTTCAAACTCAGTACTAAAAACTTTAATGAGAGCTTAAATACTTTTTTAAAACAATCAACACGTTTATTAAAAGCGAATTTTTTAAGTACATTCTAACAACACAATTTGTCTAGTCCTTTTAATTCTTCTAGTCTCATCTATTCAATAAGTACTCTTTACAAATGGTAATAATTTTTTTCATGACTATAAAAATAATAATATTGTTAATATAAAACTTTCTACGAAAGTATAAAATAAGGCAAGTATAGGCGTTCTCTCTGTATAATCTATAAAATAATAATATTTATGATTTTTTAAAAGAAATCAAATAAATATACCAGTCAAAAAGTCTTTCACTTCTTTGAGTCATTGTATGCTGAACAAATTATATGGAAGTAAGTACATTCAAATTGTTCACTGTAAATCAAACAAACGAAAGTTGTGAAATCAATTATCTATAGTCAAGTAATGCAAACAACTCTCGGAAACAACTGTATGACTACCCGCGCAAAAAAATTTCGTTTGGCTCTAGTTTGGCTGAAGTTTAAGTTCAGCTGAACTTATGCAGCGCATCGCCAATGACACTTTCCCAAACTTCCAGATTTTGCTAATTTTTTTAATGGAAGTTTTGGTGAAGTTCTGCCAACGTTTTTCTAAAGTAACGAAAAACATGAATTTTTGTAGTCACAACGAAACGAAAGTTTGATACAAGTTTGGGAAAACTTGGCTAAGTTTTCAGAATGTTTATCTGAAGTTTAGGTGAAGTTTGATGTAATGATTAACTTTTTTTCAAAAAGCATTAACTTTGGTATAAATTCAGCTGAAGTTTGGAAAAACTTTACGAAGTTTTCAAAACGTTCATTTGAAGTTGAGACCAAGTTTAGTTTCATGACACATATTTTCTTATTAAATGCATGTACTTCGGCATAAATTTAGATGATGTTTTACAAGACATATTAAAAATGTGAAATTTTTAAGAAAGCTTTGGGTTGATTACGCGAAAGTTTTCAATTTCTCGCAGTAATGCTAAAGTTTACTACCGTTTTAGCTGTGATTTTGCTCCTATTCAATATGTAAAAGTTTAGCTATACTTCAACAAAACATTGAAAACAAAAAACGTGTAATAAAACACACTTGATACTCTCAAGAGATAACATTTATTCAAAATAAAAGCGATAGGCACAAAAGCCTCAGAATTTAATTGCGGTGTTTCTCTTCAATTGCCTCGACAACTGAGGCCCATTTAACTCACGGCACGACGAACTCATCGGTCTCCCACGCAGGAGTCATCTTAGTCGATGCTCGTCGATGTGTCGCTACTGCCGATCTACTCTCACGGAAACTATAACTTCGCAGGTGCTGTAGAAGGCATGAGGCAGCCGAAGGAGAATGCAGGGCGCGTCGAGTAGTGTCCGTCAGCCAGTGCGTTACGCCTGACAAATATTGTGGAATAAACTATACCTGGAAAGCAGAAAGCGCTTTTAATGATTAATATTTTTTATTTTACCATATGAAAATAAACTTATTTATCGACTTTTTAAATGAAATAGGGATGTAAAAAAAGACAATAAATGCAGTGCTATGTTGTTGTAAGCTTTTTAATTTGCTACTTTTTTTATTATTAATAACTTCAACTGTATATAAAGTTTTATCTACGCATACATAATAACAGATATTAAAAATATCAGTTAAACTAATTAACAACAAATTATTGGTTCTTTCACATAACGAAATGGTAGGGACAGTATTTTCTATAAAATCGCACATGAATACTTTTTCTGCTTTACATTCTGACACTGTAGCGTAGTTTTTATATTCATCGTTACAATCTTCACAAGATGATTGACATGGACATTTACAAACTCTTAGAAACGTTTGGACGATACCCACGCATACATTATTATCATACGTAAACTTAATAAAGGTTGAATTGCTTTTCTTAGCTTGTGCATAACACTCAGTTTCATAATAAATTCCCTTACTCAATAATCTATGAAAAAAGTGACATTTACTTTTGTCAATTATTACTGCATTGTTAGATAAAACATTTTTCACGTGTGATGGGATACTTTGAACTTTTTTGGGAACCCCTACGATGTACATATTTTCGCCAATTTCTTTAATCTTTCTTCTGTGAGTTTCTGATTTTTTTATTTTCTTGCAAAAGCAGTAAACCAAACTCTCTATTTTGAGAAACCTATCTTTTAGTTCAGCTAAGGATATAAAATTTATAACTGCTGAACAAATTTGAAGTTCAGGATGATTTGATCCGTGTACATAATTTTTTATAATTCCTAAAAAGTTTTCGAAAGGGTAACATGTAAGAAAGCACCCACAATGGCCCAAACTTTTTGACATCATCTGATAAATGTAGGAGCAAGTAGATATTGCAAGTCATAAACTTTTTACCGTATAGGTTCATAAATCTGGTGACATATTCAGTCAGAAGACGTTTAGCAATCTCGACCATTTCATCACTTACGCTACTGAAATTCAAAAGAGAGATTGCATGAACTAATAAAATATGATGTTCAAAATATTCTTCAATCATAATGTTTTTTAGTACTGGCAAGCTATAAACAAGTAGAAAAGTTTCTAGCTCTGAAGCTTTCCAGTAAGAAAACTCAGATATCTTTCGTGGCATCTGATTGACAAAAGATGGGGGCGTCAAATTTTTCAGTCTTTTATCAATGACGTGAATAAACGGTAATAAAGACGTTCGGTGATTACGATGATCGACATCAAACCAAATCTTTAATAATCTCTTCATGACGCCTTGAAAAATACAGTGCATTTCGTCGATCGCCGTTGATCTCATGTGGTCCAATACTATTAAGGCGGTCTTACACCTAGTGGCTTCTGAGGTCAAAATGAGCTATAAAAAAAGAAAAATGTAGTTTAAACAAAATACAATATATATACTATAAATATACACCATTTCTGATAATATGACCCAAGACTTAATCTGTAGACCAATTTTACTCAGAGATATAGCATTTTCAATTTTTTTCAATTGGCGTAATTTAAAAAAAAAACTATTCTATTGATTTTCATGGGAGAGGAACTAAATTACTTGAAATTCATGCAGTTATGGCAGGAAGAGTTGGAAAAATAAAATTTCTGAAAATTAATATTTTTTTTTATGGAAAAAACTGCTTTAAATTCATGAATTTTATGAATTTTTGTTTTTTTTTTGTGGATTTTACCATTTTAAAATTATTTAATAAAATATTTTTCATATTTCCAACTCTTCCTGCCATAGATGAATAAATTTCAAGTAATTCAGGCCTTCTCCCATCAACATCAATGGAATAGTTTTTTTTTTAAAGTAACGCCAAACCTTAAAAAATGACATTTTGATAAATAAGCCTACAAAGAAAAATACCATAAAACTTCAAAAATAACCAGCCATTAGGTTCCCAATTTTTTTCTCTGCATGAAACTCAGTTTCCTGTACACCTAAGATATGTTCCTCTATATAAATATGTTGAAACAGAAGCTCTGGCACCTTGCATGCATCCGTTCCTTTAAAAGTTATTGCTAATCTAACAGCATGCGTTCCATTCAAAGTTATTGCTAACAATCTGTCTTTCGCTTTTGTACTTTTGATTCATCCACTGTTGAGTCACTTTTTAACACATTGTACTGAGTTATATTATTATTTATTATACTAAGATTAATGTAGAATATGCAGCAGGTCTTAGTAGATAAGCTATACCGATTCTGGACCATTTCAGGTCGTGACCTGTTGGTCTAGAATCGGTATAGCTTTTTTGGGTCCCCCTCCCCTCCCCCCTTCCCCCCTCCCCTCCCCCGCTATTGCACGGGCGTCAATAACCCAAACAGGTCGTGACCTGTTGGTCTAGAATCGGTATAGGGTTTTGGGTCACCTGCACGATGACCCAATAACCCAAACAAGACCTATTGGTCCAGAATCGGTAGGCCGGTTCCGGCTCACCCGCGCGCCAACGAGTTGAGCCAGAACCGGCCTACCGATTCTAGACCAGGTCTTGCCCGTTCTAGACCAGCCGCAAAGTCAGAGCTTGCCCTGGGGGAGCGAGCCGCCGGCAGCGAGCGGCCAGCGACAGCCTGCTGCGCACGGACAACGGTAGCGGTCGGCGGCGGGCGGCCAGCGGTCGGCGGCCTGCTGCTTGTCAGCTGTTGCTCTCGGCCAGCGGTTCTTATCTACTATAACCATTAAAAACTATTATGCAACCATTTAAAACTTTTTATAACCCTTTTGCTCGGGCAAAGAATACGTGTTTGTGGAAATTTTTTCTGAATATTTTTTCCACTGCGACTGTTTTGAATCGTTTTGTATGAGTCGCTGTTGCTCGGGAGCAACGGTCGAGCTGTTGGTTTGATCCATTATGAGGGAATGAAAGTCTCTAACGACTGCAACATGCTTATATAAGACCTCGATTGCTTGCGAGCGCCATCTACTGAATAAAAAAATTTTTTAAGGGGATAGGAGCCCCACCTCGCTCCTATCCTGTGAGGTTCTACCTGTTTATCAACCCCTCCATTGCCCTTAAAAATTTTTTATTCTTCATCAATATCTTCGCATTCCATGATGTCTTCCCACTCCATGTTTGAATCGTTGAGGTAAAATTGCTTCATGCGCTTTACGTTGTACAGGGCACAAGTAGTTTTGCACGCTCCATTGTGGTTAGTACATATAGTCACTGATCTTGGATAGTCGAAAGATGGATAGTTCATTTCATTGATATCGATAACATTAAAATTAAAACGCTCTAACCACAACTTTTTTATCTCACCAATCACGAAAATTCTGTTAGCATCTTTGAATGCATCTTGAAGAATTTTTCCAATTTCAGTATAATCGTAATCACCGTCATTCCACGATAGTCCATGATAGCAAAGTTCTAACCACAAATTTTCACGTTTGTACTTGTCTGTTAGTCTTCGCCAAGGAAATGGTGGCTTGAAGAGGTGCACTACTGGCTCATCGTCATCGTTGAGAGACACGAAAGCCAACTCTTTCAGAATGAAATCCACTGCGTAGTCCATGGCGTCGAATGACGAGGAGCCAGAGGCTCACTCAGCTTATATACTCCTTAAAGTTTCTGCACGTTGCCGCTTACGGGATTATATTGAACTATGCGATCGTGTAAGATTAAGCAGTAGGCTGAAGTTCCAGCCGGAAAATTTTCCTTTGCTTCAAATTCCAGACGAATGTCTACAGGGGCGCTCTTTAAGGATTCGTTTTGTTTTGAACAGTCTATCACTATTAGGGGTATGTAAGTGAGATATTGCGACTTTTTCAACATAGGTTCTGGATCTTTGCCATAGTATGAATTTTGAAAATTAGCGTACATATCGTAGAGCATGGCGAATTGATTACGATTCACATCGAGGTTAAGATTACCATACGGATATGACTGAGAATTGAGAAAGAGTTTTACATTTGTAAGATTGCAATGATCAAACTGGCTAGCATTTGCAGCTCTTCTATCTTTTCGATTAGTTTGAAAACCTAAGATGACGAAGCGTGGTTTTTCAAGTTGATTTGACGTTTTTACAGTCCATACCTGTCTCGACGTAATCGGCAGTAGTGGATACTCGTACAGTTCCCACGTGCGAAAACTCATGGCAATGGGGCGATCTTTTCCTACGAAATCGAGTAAGCGAATTTTGTTAGAGTTCGATGCAACTACGTATGGCATAAGCCATTCGATTCTAGTTATTTCAACATTAAAGTCCTCGTAACCCTCTGCATTGTCTACTCTCATAGGTCTTTGTTTAACGGCGTTTAAGTCGTTTCTCGATCTCATGAGAACCAGTTCATGCTTTGCGTTTACTACAATTTTGCGATAGTCCTCTGCGAAGCCAAAAATTAGACTCAATGGAATCGATACATTGAAGTAACCAGCATCATCGATTATCTTTTGTGTTTCTTCTACATCGATCCAGCCCGCATTTTCAATGATGAAACTCTGAGTGGGATTGAGTGATACCCAACCTTTCATAAGAGTGGTTAAACCAACATTTTTGCACTTGTCTATCTCAATAGCATTCAACTCATATCTGATTTCTTCAAACAAATGACAAATGGCATTATTCACAAGTTTTGTATTTTCAACGGGAGTATTATTAGTTTTAACCAATCGCCCACAGATATGTAATGCACTGCGGGAAGGTAAGAGACATAAATCTTGATGTTGAATAGATATACGTATTTCATCGCTGTTGTTGAATGTTGCTGTGTACGGTTGGTGAGCGTGAACCTCGTAGTGCGCTACGGATTCATCGAAAGTTACAGGTGTTTGTATGCTTAGAATTTCTTCCATTTCGTTGAAAGCAGCAAAAGATGATGCAAGTTATTTTCCACCAAGTACTACTTTTAATCCTAGACTTTTTAGTTTTTGTATGCTCTGACGTGTTAGCGTCTTCACAGTTCGTTGATGACTGATACGTAGCGGGCATGTTTCTCTGCTTATATAGTTTTTGTTGTAAACGATTCCCATTATGATTGTCGAATATGGAATCTTATAGTTATAACTTCTCCGCGGAAATTTACTAAATCTCCGTCTTGATCAATGATGCGTACTTGTAAATGATCTATACGCTTTACAGCAATCGGAAGGTAAATGACGTGTGAGGGAACTTCGATAATTTTATACCCCGGAGGTACTGCAGGAAAAAACTCGTGTATCGTGTGTACTTTTTTGTCGTTTATATATGCTCCCGAAGTGATATTACACTCTACTCTCAAAGCGTTGATTTTGAGAATTGTAACAGGTAAGTCAGAATTATGAACAACATTCGGTTCGAGAATACGTCTGGTAAAGCCCAGTAGACGACCGAGTGAATTTTCAGGTCGAAAATCTATAGGCTGACTGCACTTGATTGTACAGCGAAGAGTATTATTATTTGGCTTTAAATTGAAAGTAATGTCGTTATGCGCTAATTTTTTACGAAGAAATTTGTCAATATCCTCAATTTCGTAACTTCCCACCGGAAGAAGGATAACGTTTTCACCTACGTAAAACTTATTATTGTTACTATCTATATTGGGGATTGAGTT
Organism: Torymus aiolomorphi; assembly: GCA_036365515.1. Taxonomy (NCBI): domain Eukaryota; kingdom Metazoa; phylum Arthropoda; class Insecta; order Hymenoptera; family Torymidae; genus Torymus; species Torymus aiolomorphi. Next base: position 19,499,641 of record CM070873.1, on the reverse strand, counting down.
AAATGTTAAAAGTTCAACAAGCCCTAAAACGTAATTTTTGTTTGGCGATAACTCGATTGGTGGAAAATACTGTGCTTCTAGTGTAGAAGATGTACCTGAAAGTGTCAGAGTTAATGAACCTTCCATGACAGCTTAAATCAGAATGATACAATGTTTCCCCTACCTCTCCTTATATAGCCCCACACAAGAATTTTAGACAGAGGTGACCACAATTGTACGTGTCAAAATCTTGATATCTTTCATGATTATATTTAACTTCGTCTACTCCGAGGTATAATATTAAATCTAAAGGCGGTCGGAGATCGCCAAAACTATCGAAATATACAACATTTTTGCCTCTTTTTCTATATGCAACCCAGTGTGTTCCAGGGCCGCTAGCATCATCTAGATTAACTATAGCGGATTCACTATAGTGCGGTCCAGAAGTTGGCATTGCATTCCTCATAAATACTCCCCGAAAATTAGATATTTTTAAAAGTTTTGCGTATTTTAATATGTCAACATCGGTAAGCGCACGCTGCGGTAATTTCATGAACTTTTTTTTTTTTTTAAATGGAGACCTAACCCTACTTTGTGTGGTTTAAGATATAAGCCATTGCCCAACGATACACTTTCTATAGCTTTATTATGCCTTTTATTTTCTTCCAACTGCTCCTTAGCGGCTTTTGCGTCGTTTACGGCTTTTACTATTCCAGCAGCACCACCAGCTAGAGCGCCAGTTGCACTCAAACCGGCAAATAGAAGTATGAGAAATGGCAATATGCCACCTGTTTTCACGGGCACTGGCAAAATACGTGGAATTTTAATATTCTTTTTACCTCCAGCTTCTTTAACAGCGCTCCGTGCTTTTTTCAAAGCTGATCGTATGACTGTTAGAGCGCAGTTATTTGGCGTTGATTTAAAGACACCAGCTTTGATAATTTTTTTCAAGGAAACTTGACTTCTCTTCTTTAAACCCATTCCTAATTTTTTAGCCTTACTTGACTTTCTCTTCTTCTTACTCTTATTTTTTAAACCCATGCCAAGTCTAGATTTTAATTTCATAGTATTAGTTATAGCGTATGCAGCCGCTTTTTCACCAAAATTAGCGTCTTTTGATTTAACGCGATTCCAAGCCCTTTCAGCTAAAATTTTATCTGCTTCGTTCCTCGCCTGGACGTTTTCGCGATTTTTAGAATAAGCTATATCGTGCTCCTTGCAAGCAGTGTCTAGGGGATTAATTCCAAGATCTCCTCGAGCTAAATGTTTTGCTAACTTAGTGCCTGGACCACAGTACTGATAACCAGGTATATGAAGTTCAAATGGCAGTTTATTGAGAATTTTATTAACAAATCCGCGACCGCGTTTGTGAATGATCATCACTCTTCGAAAGTCAATGGTCAACTGATGGCAAGAGCTATATAAGACCGCTATTTATACTCATAGCAATCAGTCGTGATTTGATTGTCATAGAGTAAAGATCATGAACTTCAAAGAGCAGTCGGTCAAGCTACCAATAGAAAATTTTGATGTACTTGTAGAGCATGATAAAAGAGCAAAACGACATGGTGATCTACTTCCTGATAGTATACGAGCCGTCTTCTGCGGCCCTCAAACTGCGGAAAAACCAATAGTTTACTTGCTCTCATAACGCATCCTAATGGCATTAGATTTGAAAACGTATACGTCTACTCAAAGTCTCTCAATCAGCCGAAATATAAATTTTTAAATGAAATCTTAGAACCTATAGAAGGTGTACAATATTTTCCATTCAGCGAGCACGATGCAGTTGTCGATCCTGACCACGCACTTCCGAACTCTATCATGATATTTGACGATATTGCTTGCGAAAAACAAGATAATGTTAGAGCCTTCTTTTGCATGGGCAGACATAAAAAGGTTGATTGTTTTTATCTATGTCAAACTTATGCTCATGTCCCCAAACATCTTGTCAGAGATAATGTAAACTTACTTGCTATTTTTCGACAAGATGAAGTAAATCTAAAGCATATCTATGACGATCATGTAAATACCGATATGACTTATATACATTTTAAAGAATTGTGCTCCAAGTGTTGGAGAGATGATAAGCACGGTTTTCTAGTCATCGATAAAGATCGAGGAATAAATGACGGCAGATTTCGTAAGGGCTTTGATAATTTTGCTATAAATATAGCATGCCTATAGGTAACAATCAGCAGTTTCAGACTGAACGTTGAAACAACAACATGGCTGACTTTCAAAGAGAAAAAAACGTGCTTCATCAACTTGTTAAGGCACGAGATGCGATTAAACGCAAATATAGAATATTAAAATTTGGAAAAGACAAGACAGAAAAGATTTTAAGTGAAACTTTCAAACCAATAGTAGATCCGCTTCAAAAACTTGTAGCTCAGAAAAATATTGAACAAAGTAGTGTTAAACATAATACAGTCGAACAAAGTTTCGAGAATGACAAAAAGAATGAAAGTTCTGACAGTGAGTTCAATGATACTCTACAGAACGTCCATGACACATCTTTCGAAACAGCAGGTAGCGATAACGATGCTGATGACTCTGATTTGTACGTCAAGGCCCTCAAGCTTAATCAGCCTCAGTATCTTGACAAAATTTATGGAGGAAGAAATGAAAATGGTGAATTTTTTATTGGTAATTTACCGATTAGTTTTCATAATAATAAAATTAAAATTAACAGAGTAGCATATCCGAAAACTACAGGATTACTCGAGTTACTCATAGCGAAACAACCAAATAAAAATAATATAAGTTCAGATGATTTAAAAAATTATCGCAAAATTTTAAAACTATCGTCTGCTCATAAAACGCGATATGACAAGAACGAAAAGATTCGTTTTCATAATAGTAATAAATTTAATAATTTCATTGCTCCAATGTTCAAAATTACCTCGAAAACCGGAGAATCGATTAAAGGTGGTTCATTACCTCGTTATAAAATTGCAAAAAAACGTACTGCTTTAGACTATGTGTACTGGGACGATCCAAACGAGCTCGTTGACCGGCTTCACTTGCTAGTGGCTGAAAGGTCTGCCGGAAATCCAAGTCATGTAAACGAGATACACTCTATAATCGAAGAACTTCGCGAAGCAGGCTATATATATTAAGTGCACACGAATAAACGAATCATTCTCAAAATGAGCGTCGACGTGTTTGGACGTAATCTTGGAAAAACCGAAGGCAGTCGAGGGCCACCTGGCGTTGGCTTTAAAGTCACGTCTGACGGTCACTACGACATGGAAAATAAAAAATTATGCAATATTGCCGAACCTCAACAGCCGAGCGATGCTGTAAACTTAGAGTCTCTACGAAATATTATTCAAATAGAAATTCGAGGAATTATTGATATAACTACAAGACTTAGAACTAGGCTAGATGATTTGAATGTAATAGTTGATAATCATAGAGATGAACTTGATGCCCAGAAATCTCAAATAAAAGCTGACGTTTTGACTATAAAAGAGAGTTTGGCACAGGTATTCAATCAGTAATTCCAAAAACATGGAACACGAAAGACTAGTTGAAGAACTACATAAACCTGCAAGGCGTAACTATACACGTCGACACTTTGACGTACGTGGTTTGGATGAAACTTGGCAAGCAGATCTTGTCGAAATGATTCCTTACGCTCGAGATAATGAGAGCTATAGATACTTGCTCACTATAATAGATATTTTCTCCAAATATGCATGGGCTGTTCCTGTAAAGAGAAAAACAGGTAAAGATGTCTCAGAAGCTATGAAATCCGTGCTTATTAAAGGCAGAGTCCCGAAAAATCTCCATACCGACAGAGGCAAAGAATTTTATAACACAGATTTTCAAAAACTTATGAAAACACACAAAATAAAGTTATACTCAACCTATAGCAATCTAAAAGCAGCGATATGTGAACGCTTCAATCGCACGCTAAAAAGTGCTATGTGGAAAAAATTCAGTTTGAGAGGCAACTGCAAGTGGCTAGATATTTTATCAGATTTACTTACCATATACAATAATCGTAAACATGGTACTATCGGTGTAAAACCTAAAGATGTAACATCCAGTAACGAAGCAGACATACTGCGGAAATTTACTCGTAAAATAGCTAAGAAGATTAAGCCAAAATTTAAAATTGGTGACAAAGTTCGCGTGAGCAAGGCTAAAGCAGTATTTGATAAAGGATATACTCCCAATTGGTCTACAGAGATATTTACAATTGTACGTGTAGCAGCTACAAATCCTCCGACTTACCATCTGAAGGACTATCAAGATCAGCCCGTCTCAGGTGGCTTCTACGAGCAAGAACTACTCAAAGCCAAGTACCCAGATATTTATTTTGTTGAAAAAGTAATTAAGAAAAAAGGAAGTAAAATTTTTGTAAAATGGCTTGGCTTTGATAATTCACATAATAGTTGGATTGAGAAAAAAGATATGTAAACATATAGAATTGATAAATAAAAACAAATTTTTTTCAAGTTAAACAAAGAGTTGTTTATTAATAAATTAAAAAAATATGTACATTTGAACATTATATTTTTTCACGATACTTTAAAATTACAATACTTAATTATATATTTTCGCAATACTTAACTATTTTACAATATATATTTTTTCATAAATACTTAAACATTTCGCAATACTTAAAGGTTAACTATATATATTCACATTACTTAAAAATTATTTGCCGCTAAATTCTACACTCGAACCACCGTGATATTTTATAAATAGTTCGCACTTATTCGCGGCGTCCTGGAGTTTCAAGTAGAACTCTTCATCTTGTTGAAGAGCCTCCGATACTCTCTTTGGCATGTGGTTGTGTGGGGTATGCGCCCAATCTCGAAAGCACGCATCATGCTTCAACGCGATGCAGCAGCAACACCAACAGCCGCAGCACCAGTAAGAACCCGAGGTGAATAAAAATGCACAAGTAGGAGGTGACTTTGAGTATCACAGACTATACTCAGTAAACGAGGTAGAAGAAGTAGAATATATACTACCGTAAAATGTAGAATGTAATAGTAGAATGTATATTACCGTATAAAGTTTTTAATGTAAAATTAATACTATACTTTCGCAATATAATTGAAAACGGAGCGTATTTTTATTTTATTACCTTTTTAAATTTTGCATTTTCTAAATAATATATATTTGCAGTCGTTAGAGACTTTCATTCCCTCATAATGGGTCAAACCGTTGCTCCCGAGCAACAGCGACTCATACAAAACGATTCAAAACAGTCGCAGTGGAAAAAATATTCAGAAAAAATTTCCACAAACACGTATTCTTTGCCCGAGCAAAAGGGTTACAAAAAGTTTTAAATGGTTGCATAATAGTTTTTAATGGTTATAGTAGATAAGAACCGCTGGCCGAGAGCAGCAGCTGACAAGCAGCAGGCCGCCGACCGCTAGCCACCCGCCGCCGACCGCTGCCTGTTTGCAGTAGCAGGCTGGCCGCTCACCGCTCGCCGCTCGCCGCCCGCCGCTGACCGCCCGCCGCTGCGCAGCCGATGTGCGCAGTCGTCTGGTCGCGGGCTGTCACCCGCCGCGCCGATATGACTCAAAACCCTATGCCGATTCTAGACCAAACAGGTCCTGACCTGTTTTTGGGTTAATGGCACCCCGTGCAATAGCGGGCGAGGGGAGGGGGGAAGGGGGGAAGGGGGAGGGGAGGGGGACCCAAAAAAGCTATACCGATTCTAGACCAACAGGTCACGACCTGAAATGGTCCAGAATCGGTATAGCTTATCTACTGGTCTTATAAAATATGAAATCCTAATCGCAACTTAAGAAGCCATCACTGTTATGGCCAAAAGTATATAAATACATAAAAGCCGATAAGCCCACATTGTCAATGATCACTTGATTACGCATATTGTATATTAAATATATCTTTAATTCAAGCCTGTATTATATATTTCTTGTGTGCTAAGCAGGCTTGTCGCTTTTCTGCGTAGATACATCTTGACACTGTTAAATAATGACACACTACTTTGATAGAATAAAAGAGTTTATTAAGAGACTTAAGCTAAGTTACAATAGAACCTTACTCGGCGCGGGTCATTCTCGGTCTAACAACAAGTTAGCAGGAGCATCGCGCTCGCCTGTCGACTCTCACACGTTATAGGGTGGGGGACGCACATGTTTACAAACGTGGGTCGCTCGCGCTATATTGCCTACATTGGCATCGCACAATATAATATGTATATTCTCAACACGCCTCCTTACATTTATATTGTACACTTTTACATATCTCATTTTACATTTAACAAATTTCTATATTTAATAAACTTATCTTTGCATAGCGCCTTTGTAAAAATATCCGCAATATTTTCATTTGAATCGACTTTTACAATTTCAATTTCTTTTTCTTTCACACTCTCATGCACAAAATGATAATGTATTTCAACATGCTTTGAATTCTTTGTAAAATTACCACATTTTGCTATATTAATCGCGCCTGTATTATCCTCATAAATTTTAATTGGATTATTTATTTTTACATCAAAAATATTTATCAACTCTCTTATAAACTTAAGTTCACTCACAGCTTCTGATAAAGCTACATACTCTGCATAAGTCGACGCTTTTGTCACACATTTTTGTTTTCGCGATTTCCATTCAATCATATTACCAAAAACTCTAATCACATAACCAGATGTGGACTTTCTATCAATATTATCGTCAGCCCAATCCGCGTCTACATAACAATCAATTAAGTCGCAATTTTCATTTCTTTTATATTTTAAACTTAATTTTTTCGTTCCATACAAATACTTTAATATTCGCAACGCATATTTCCAGTGTGTTTCTGTATAGCAGTTTTGAAACCTGCTTAAATAATTAACGCTATAACTAATATCTGGTCGAGTACCAGAACTTATATATAATAAAGCACCAATTATATTTCTATATTTTATATTTAGTTCACATTCATCAGATCTTTCAATTTTTAAATTAGTTTCCATTGGAATATTATGTAATTTACTGTCTTTTATTTGAAATTTAGTTGCTAAAGTTTCTATATATTTTTCTTGACTTAAATCCATTTTACCATTTTTATAATCATAATTAATGTTAATCCCAAGATATTCTTTTATTTCTCCTAAATCTTTCATCTTGAATCTCTTAGATAATAATCTTTTTACATTGCGTATTAATTCCTTGTTTTTACTACATATTAATAAATCATCAACATATATAAGAATATAAATAATGTCCTCTCCTTCTTTATTAACATACAAGCATAAATCTATATTGCTTCTCTCAAAGCCTAAATCAGTTAAGTATTCATCCAAACACTCATACCAGTCTCTTGGACTTTCTCTCAATCCATAAAGCGCTTTTAACAATTTATAAACTTTATTTGTGCCATTTTCATATCCTTTGGGTTGACTCACATATACTTCTGTAGTTACTTTCCCATTTAAGAATGCAGTTTCTACATCCATTTGTTCTATTCTGAGCCCATATTGACAACAAAATGAAAATAAGATTTTTAGTGTTTGATTTTTCGCTACAGGAGAATATATGTCATCAATTACATCAGTTTGCTGAAAACCTCTTACAACTAATCTAGCCTTATATCTATTATCTGACTTTTTCGTATAAACCCATTTGACATCTAGAACTTTTTTATTTTCTACTCTATCAACTAATTTCCACGTTTTATTTTTATTTATGCATTCGATTTCTTTATTCATGGCTTCTTGCCAATTTTTACTCTCTTTACTATTTATCGCCTCCTCAAATGTACAAGGCGTATCTACTCTACAGTACCTTACATATATATTATAACTTTCCTTTTCTGGGTATCTTACGGGACTTTTCCTATCACGCGTAGATTTTCGCGGAACTTTCAATGTTGTGTTTTCTGCATCGTTACATTTCCCCGAAGGTTGATGTAACAATAAATTATTCTTTTCTTTTACTTTACCTTGTTGCTCTTCGAATTCATTCGCGTTTTCAAAGACATTATCCGATAAATCATCGTTTGTACTTGCATCACTTTCTGTACTATCATCGTTATCAATATTATCTTTATAATCAAAACCAATGCATTTAACATCTCTTTCTATGATATCCACATGCCTTGCAACAATTATTTTATTATTTATAAGAACTCTATAGCCTACATCACTATAACCTAATAGAATCCCCATTTCTGCTTTCGTATCCCACTTAGAGAATCGTTTTTGTTCTGGTTTTCTCACAAAAACTTTACTACCATATAATCTTAAATTTTCTACATTTGGTTTTCTCTTAAAAAATATTTCGTAAGGAGTCTTTCTTTCTATCGTATTTGCTAGCGTACGATTTTTCAAATACGTCGCGGCACATATTATTTCTGGCCAGTAACATTTGTGTACTTTTGCCTCTGCTAATAAACATCGCGCCATGTTCATTATCGATCTATTAAATCTTTCAGCAGTGCCGTTTAATTCGTGTACATACGCTGGACAATTATTCATAATAATACCCTTTTCTTTGGCCAATTTATAAAACCGATTGTTTAAATACTCTTTCCCGTTATCACACCTCAATATTTTGACTCTCTTTCCAGTTAAATTTTCAGTTTCATTTATAAATTGAACTAAGCAATCAAAAACTTCATCTTTAGCCTTTATGTAATAAACTTTAGCTATTTTACTATAATCGTCAATAAAGGAAGCAAAATATTTTTCTCCGTTAAACCCTGTTGTCTTAAAGGGACCGCATACATCCGTATGTATAATTTCTAATATATCTTTCGCCTTTGTTCTATTATTACTAAATGGCAAGTTATGCATCTTATTTTCAATACAAGTTTTACATTTCATAAATTCAGATTCCAGTTCGTTTGGAATACCCGTTAATAACTGTTGTTTACATATCGTATTCAAATATCTAAAATTTACGTGACCTAACACTCTGTGCCATCTTTCCTTTTGACTCATGTTATTATTTCGTTCGGAACTATTTACACATGCGACCTTGTATTTCAATTTACTTTTCATTTTGTAAAGTCCGTTTTCTCTTATAGCTATTGCTGTAAGTTTATTATTCCGATCAATAATTTTTGTAAAATTTCTTTTTGAAATAATAGTATTGTTATTCTCAGTTAATTTTCCATAACTAATCAAATTTGCTTTCATTTCTTTCGCGTAGAATACATTACTCATTTTTACTTCGTTATTTTTGCCAGATACGTTAAAGTAACTTACTACCGTACCAATACTCGTTGCCTTTATCGGCCTATTATCTCCTACATAAATATTTACCGGTTCTTTAAGTTCAATACAATTCTCAAAATAATTTTCGTTATTTATTATATGATCGGAACACCCGCTGTCGAGTATCCAATCAATTTCGCTAATACTTGACCTGTTTGTTTCGTTGGTGTACGCAGCGTGTGTCGTCGCTATCCATGCGCTCGTACCTTCGCCGCTCTGTTCGCTCGTACTTGCTCCTTGTTGTCCATGGAATTTTTCGCGTCCTCTGCCGTAATGGCTCCTTCCGGCTGTGCCTCGGCTGCGACCACGTGACGATCCTCTCCATGAGCTGCCGTTGCTACCTGCTTGTCCTCCATCTTGGCAATCTCGTGCGAAATGACCAGGTTTTCCGCACTTATAGCAGTTTCCCTTTCTTGCAGTAAATGCATTCGTACTTCTCTCGTTATGCTCTTTTCGATTCTTCATTTCAGCTAGCTTAATTTTGTTCCTTATGTAATCAGCCGTTTGTTCTTCTTCTTTCAATGTATCAACCAAATCACCTATATAACTGTATGATTCTGGTAACGTGTTAAGCATATAATTCAATTTTTCTTTTTCGCTTATTTTAGCACCCGCGCCTCTTAACTCGTTTACTGCTTTTTCAAAATCACTGAAAAATGTCTCTGAATCACTATAATTTCTTAATCTTAATTTCTCCAGTCTATTCCTGCAGACTATTTGTAACGCCGTTGATTCTTTTAAATACATACTGTCTAGCTTCTTCATAATTTTGTATGCTGTTTCTTCTTCACAAACAAATTCTAATTGTTTATCTGATATCGCACTATAAATTATATTTATTGCTTTCAAATCATTCTGATTCCATTCTTCTACTTTGTCTGTTTTACTCTTTTCTCTTTCTATCACAATTTCACATTTTTTGAGCTTCATGTACATTTGGATCCTCCTTTTCCACATACTGTAGTTTCCTCCATCAAACACCGGTATCGAAATATCCTTTTTATCCATTTCGTCTTCTTTGTTCTCGAACGTTCCTTCGTGTTCGGAATCTTCTTCTTCTTGCTTGACCTTCGGTGTTGTGGCTTCTTCCTTCGACTTGAGCGTTCCTTCGTGCTCGGAGTCTTTTTCTTCCCTTTTGTCAGGCGTCTTGATATAAGCCCTCTATCTTTTCCCGAAGGTTAAGATAGAGAGCTAAGAAAGAACCACGCTCTGCTACCATGTTAAATAATGACACACTACTTTGATAGAATAAAAGAGTTTATTAAGAGACTTAAGCTAAGTTACAATAGAACCTTACTCGGCGCGGGTCATTCTCGGTCTAACAACAAGTTAGCAGGAGCATCGCGCTCGCCCGTCGACTCTCACACGTTATAGGGTGGGGGACGCACATGTTTACAAACGTGGGTCGCTCGCGCTATATTGCCTACATTGGCATCGCACAATATAATATGTATATTCTCAACAGACACTTATTGTAATTCACAACTCTTCTGAATTGAATTATATCCTATAGTAAGCCAAACTCAATTATTTCACTTTCATCTTTTTAAAAAAAAAGATGTATTTATTTTTATCCGTAAAGAATTATTACAGCTTCTTCCTTCGAATACTTAACTAAATCCACTTGTTTTTCTGTATTAACTTTCATACAGCAATCTCATGCATCTTGAACTGAAGCTATAATTTCCAAATTTAAACAAAACTGTCACTGCACGCTTGTATTATAATCACAATTATAAATACTTTTACATATATATTTTCACATATAATTCATTAAATTTTCAGTCCTAAATTCACTTATGAATACAAATAATGAAACATTATGAAAAAAATCTTTCTATTTGAGGAAGCCAAAACTCTGCAAAACAAACTGTTGAAATCACATAGTTATGTATCTCTGCTCATTTGAGCTTTTGAGCTGTCAGCTGTGCGGCTGTGCCACTATGTTTACACTGGCATTAGTTATATATATATATATATATATATATATATATATATATATATATATATATATATATATATATATATATATATATATATATATATACATTTCTCGAAAGGGGTTTATAAAGCCCGTTTTTTTATATATAGGGGTTTATCGAGCCCGATTTTGATTATGCAGCCCGGGCTTCATAATATTTCTAAATATAGGGGTTTATGCGGCCCGACCTAGAGTCTATAACCCCAGGGTCCATTATTTCTTTAGTCACTTGCCATGGGGAACTCTCGGCTGTAGGTACTAATATACAGGGTTGGGCTCCATAAACCCCGATAAGTGTGTGTGTGTGTGTGTGTGTGTGTGTGTGTGTGTGTGTGTGTGTGTGTGTGTGTGTGTGTGTGTGTGTGTGTGTGTGTGTGTGTGTGTGTGTGTGTGTGTGTGTGTGTGTGTGTGTGTGTGTGTGTGTGTGTGTGTGTGTGTGTGTGTGTGTGTGTGTGTGTGTGTGTGTGTGTGTGTGTGTGTGTGTGTGTGTGTGTGTGTGTGTGTGTGTGTGTGTGTGTGTGTGTGTGTGTGTGTGTGTGTGTGTGTGTGTGTGTGTGTGTGTGTGTGTGTGTGTGTGTGTGTGTGTGTGTGTGTGTGTATACCGGGTGTCCCATTTTAAAACCACCAGGCAAATATCTCGAAAACTAAGGGAGATGGAAAAAAACAAAAGTTGTAGGGTTCAGAGGGGCCCAACTGATCGTGACCTTGCTTATGACCTTGAGGTCAATGATCAAGGTCATTTGAAGGTCAAATCGATTTTTTCAAATGGGAACCCCCACTTTTGACCTCGTAAATGGAAAGAGCGGAAAATTTTATGTTCAGATATGTCCTTGAGTCAAGGTCATAGTCATGGTCATGGTCATGTTTAAAATTAAAATCAATCAACGCATCAAAACATTCCCATAATTAGGCATACGAGACAAATTGTTAAATACAAAAGTTGTAGGGTTCAGAGGGGCCCAACTGATCGTAGCCTTCGTTATGACCTTGTGGTCAATGATCAAGGTCATTTGAAGGTCAAATCGATTTTTCCAAATGGGAACCCCCATTTTTGACCTCGTAAATGGAAAGAGCGGAAAATTTTACGTTCAGATATGTCCTTGAGTCAAGGCCATGGTCATCGTCATGGTCATGTTTAAAATCAAAATCAATCAACGCATCCAAACATTCCCATAATTACGCATACGAGTGTTAAATACAGAAGTTGTAGGGTTTGGAGCGGCCCAACTGATCGTGACCTTGGTTATGGCCTTGAGGTCAATGATCAAGGTCATTTGAAGGTCAAATCGATTTTTTCAAATGGGAACCCCTATTTTTGACCTCGTAAATGGAAAGAGCGGAAAATTTTACTATTTTTACTATTATCAATATTTACCAGGGTTAACCATTTATATCAAATAATAACAAAAGTTAATAAGTGTTGACCACCTGTATCCAATAGTGACCGGTAGTATTCAGCATCGATCGCTAATAGTCAATAATTATTACTGTTTACATCAAATTGTTTTCAAATTGAGCACACTTATATTGGCACAGAAAATTAAACTTTTTCGTTTTAAAATATTGTATAGTATAATAACATATTATTCTTTTGTGGTGTGTTTTGATAAATAATTGCATTTACAACTAAAAAAGAATGCCTGACTATTCTGCTAATGAAATAGTTGACATTCTTCTTATTTTAGGAGAATGTCGACGAAACTATCGAGAGGCAAGCAGATTGTATCGTGCTCGGTTCCCTCAACGACAACATCCTGATCATACGGTAATACGTGACATTAAACTGCGCGGTCGACAAGGAAACTTCGTTCGAAGAAGGAGGACACTGAATGAACACGATTATGAAAATAATCCTCGCTTTCTTGCTGTTCCAGCCATGGTACATTTAAATGTTCATGTCAGTTTACGCGAAATCGAGTTAACAATGGGTATTCCAGGATCTAAGGCCAGTAGATATTTACGATATGCGCGTTACCATCCTTACCACATTACTCTAAATCAAGCTTTAACTGTGGAAGATTATCGACGGAGAATAACATTTTGCCAATGGGCAACACAACAAATTACTGATGATGAAAATTTCCTTAACAATGTTCTTTTTAGCGACGAGGCTACATTTCAGAGTACTGGTATGTTGAATCGCCATAATTGCCACTACTGGTCTCCTGTTATTCCTCATTGGATGCGAGAAGTTGATCATCAGCATCGCTGGAATGTAACGGTATGGTGTGGTATTATTAACGGATGTCTGATTGGACCTTATTTTTTTGAAGGTCACGTAACTCAACATACTTATTTACAGTTGCTGAGAGACGAGCTGCCACTCTTTCTAGAAAACGTTGATCTCCATACAAGGGCCAGAATGTAGCTACAACAAGATGGTGCTCCTCCACATTATGCCAGAATTGTCAGAGATTTTCTTAATGAAAGGTTTAAGGGTCGATGGATTGGTAGAGGAGGTCTCGTAGCATGGCCACCAAGATTTCCAGATCTGACATCTCCAGGTTTTTATTTATGGGGCTTCCTAAAAAATACAGTCTACCGCAATAGGCCAACTACAAGAGATGACATGATTCAAAGGATTACACAAATCTGCTTAAGTATTCCACGTCAAGTATTATTAAATACTGTTAGAAACTTTAAAAGGAGAATAGAATGTTGTCAACAAGTAAATGGTGCAACTTTTGAGCATCTTCTTCAGTAAATGGTGACCGAAATACTTGGATCCTATGACTAAATACACATGAACGTGGAATTTTCCAATGAATTTTAGCTGGCCTGATCATCCCCGACCTTGCCTTAACTGGCCGGGTCATCTCCGACCTTGCCTTAACTGACCGGGTCATCTCCGACCTTGGCTTAACTGGCCCGGTCATCTCCGACCTTGCCTTAACTGGCCGGGTCATCTCCGACCTTGCCTTAACTGGCCGGGTCATCTCCGACTTTACTCTTAACTGCACGGAAACTGACCATAACTTTGACCATGACCTTGACCCGGGGTCATATCAGAATTTTTCGGTTTTTCTATTTACGAGGTCAAAAGTGAGGGTTGCCATTAAACAAAATTGATTTAACCTTCAAACGACATCATCCTTGACCTCAAGTTCATGGTCAAGGTCACGATCAGTTGGGCCCCTCCAAACACTACAACTTCTGCATTTAACACTCGTATGCGTAATTATGGGAATGTTTGGATGCGTTGATTGATTTTGATTTTAAACATGACCATGACCATGACCATGGCCTTGACTCAAGGACATATCTGAACGTAAAATTTTCCGCTCTTTCCATTTACGAGGTCAAAAGTGGGGGTTTCCATTTGAAAAAATCGATTTGACCTTCAAATGACCTTGATCATTGACCTCAAGGTCATAACCAAGGTTACGATCAGTTGGGCCCCTCTGAACCCTACAACTTTTGTATTTAACAATTTGTCTCGTATACCTAATTATGGGAATGTTTTGATGCGTTTATTGATTTTGATTTTAAACATGACCATGACCATGACCATGACCTTGACTCAAGGACATATCTGAACGTAAAATTTTCCGCTCTTTCCATTTACGAGGTCAAAAGTGGGGGTTTCCATTTGAAAAAATCGATTTAACCTTCAAATGAACTTGATCATTGACCTCAAGGTCATAACCAAGGTCACGATCAGGTGGGCCCCTCTGAACCCTACAACTTTTGTATTAAAAGTTTTTTTCCATCTCCCTTAGTTTTCGAGATATTTGCCTGGTGGTTTTAAAATGGGACACCCGGTATATATATATATATATATATATATATATATATATATATATATATATATATATATATATATATATATATATATATATATATATATATATATATATATATATATATATATATATATATATATATATATATATATATATATATATATATATATATATATATATTCATATTTGGGACTCATTTTGAGGATTATATAGGTCATATATACCGAATTTTGAGGATTTTGTAGGCATTTTGAGGAGTCTCCTCAAAAGTCCAAAGCACTCGAGAGGCATTTTGAGGATTTTTCAGCGGTTTCCACAATAGTTTGTTAATACATCGATTTCGGAAATTCCGTGATATTTTTCCGTAAAAGCGGGCGCCGCAGGCGTCGTGGTGTTAGTCAATAACCTTAGAGTCATTATTTCTTTAGTCACGCGCTTGTTTATTGGTTGTTTATAACAATGTTTATATTTGTGTCACCACTATTGTACAAATTCTTTATGAAATCCTCAAAATACCGTCCAATATATATATATATAATAAAATTAATGAAAATAATTACGAAGATATTTATGACGGTAATGTGTATAAATCACTACCTCATAATTTTACTAATAATCCAAATAACATAACTTTTACGTGGAATACTGATGGCTTACCTCTCTTTAAATCGTCAAAAATAAGTGTTTGGCCTTTATTTTTTATGATAAATGAGCTCCCTTATAGTATGCGCGTAAAAGAAGAAAATACTGTGCTCGCAGGTTTGTGGTTCGGAACTACTAGCCACAGGTGAACTTATTCGTGTCCAGTTTGGAGAATGACTTCGAGGAGTTATCTAAAGGCGTAGATTTCAAGTTTGCGGGTGAAGAGAGTAATGTGAAAGTCAAAGGAATTGTTATTAGCGGCGTTTGTGATTTACCCGCAAAAGCTTTGTTTCTGAACATGCATCAATTTAATGGAAAATTCGGATGTCCAAATTGTGAAATTGAAACAAAACGAATCGAAAATGTTCAATATATATATATATATATATATATATATATATATATATATATATAGGTATAGGTACAAAAGGGAGTATTAATATAGTGAATTGCTGTCGAATTTCGGTCACGCGATGGTCACTTTACTAGAAGCAGAAGTGGGAAATAGTCAAATAGTCACAAGACGATTCCACTGAATTTCGAATTCCACAATATGGTTTATTTAATTTTTATAATAAATACTGTATGTGAATTTAATTATTTTTGTTATCCTTATATAAGGATTTATTTATATAAATAAGTATAAATAAGTATATACTTATATAAATAATGTTTTTTGATATTTTATAACACATTTAAGTAAATAATGTTTTTCTATCAGAAGTCTATAAAAAAGGCAAAAAACAAGAAAATCAATTTTCTCTTTATTTTAAAGATAGTAAGCTCTTCCAGCGGTTTATTTAAAATTTTTTTAAATATTGATCCAAACTATAGTTTTTTTAGGTTCGAAACAACATATATAATCAAAAAATTCAATAAAAAAAATTTTATTTTTTCAAAATTTTTAGGTGAAGACCGCCTTAAGCTTAAGGCGCTCGGGCCCTTAATACCACGTACAGGTTCTCCTGCAGCTACAGCTTGTTCAGCATAATCTTTTGTTGTTGCGGTAGTTTTTAAAGGAGCGTCGTAAGGAAATGGATACGTTTGAACATTTTCGATTCGTTTTGTTTCAATTTCACAATTTGGACATCCGAATTTTCCATTAAATTGATGCATGTTCAGAAACAAAGCTTTTACGGGTAAATCACAAACGCCACTAATAACAATTCCTTTGACTTTCACATTACTCTCTTCACCCGCAAACTTGAAATCTACGCCTTTAGATAACTCCTCGAAGTCATTCTCCAAACTGGATACGAATAAGTTCGCCTGTGGCTAGTAGGTCCGAACCACAAACCTGCGAGCACAGTATTTTCTTCTTTTACGCGCATACTATAAGGGAGCTCATTTATCATAAAAAATAAAGGCCAAACACTTATTTTTGACGATTTAAAGAGAGGTAAGCCATCAGTATTCCACGTAAAAGTTATGTTATTTGGATTATTAGTAAAATTATGAGGTAGTGATTTATACACATTACCGTCATAAATATCTTCGTAATTATTTTCATTAATTTTATTACGGGTAAACCGATGACTTAAAGCCTCTTTGAATCCGGTTCTGTTGAACATAGAAGATAACTGTTTAATAATAGGTATCTCTAAAAGATGAGTTACTATTTCCCCATCATTGCATCGCTCGCAAAACTGCTTTTCTAATTTTGAATAGCACACTGTACAGTGAAAATGCTTCACTAAAGGAGTTTCGATAGATGAAAAAAATTTTTTAAATTTGTATAAAGTTTTTGCACAGAGATTTGGTTTTTTACAATGTGCTTCTACTAACTCTAAAATTGCAGCTAATAGAGCTTCTGGCATAGGAAACCGAGCACTAACAGTAAATATTGATAAAATGCTTTCTGCTACAGTAATAGGAGCGTCCGCATATAAAGGCTTATTCGCATTTTCAAATAGTCCTGTGTCATCGGTTGTATCGTCATCTTCGGAAATTTCTTCTTCCGATGAATAACATGCCGAGCTGCTCTCGCTATTATCATCAGAGCTTTCTTCACCATCTATTTTACAAAATATGTTGTATTAAAAAATTAAATAATTCAATTAACGTTTTCTGCTAGTTTGTAATATTTGATTTTACATTATACAATTTTAATATGTGTAATACTAGTGAGCGTGTGAGGTAAATTGAAAACGTCAAAATATAAGAAGCGAATACGAGTTTATCATTTGGTAAGGTGCACAAAAAAACAGAAAGCAAGATAAATGTAATGTAATACTATTATATTGACGACGGAGCGGAAAAAGGTCGTATCTCACCGCGCGGATGAAGAACGTCGTATCTCACCGCGCGAACGAAGAACGTCGTACCTCGGCGCTCTTGCGGCCAGTAAGGTAAAAGTACCAATGAGCGGCCAGTGCCCAGTACGTGGCCATCTAGATAAATATTCAATTAATTTAAAGAATGTGTAGTAGTTGGATAATATTTTATTCTATAAAATGATTCTAAAATAATTAATGCTTATTGTTTAAATAGTATTATTACTCTTAGTGAAAATTTAATACTTATAAAGACGATTTGAAAATGCTACTCGCGGGGATCACGGCTTTCTATGGGAGGTCCTTAATGATTTCGTAAGGATTCATGACTCGCCTTTTAGGTATTTTTTAAATAAATTTGAAGTAAATCTTTACTCTTGAAAGTTTTAAGACACTTCTAAGATGCATCGAATTCAATTACAGTCATTAGAAGCCCAATAATTATTGTTTTTAATAAAAATAATTCAAGTTTATCTACTAGTACCAGTTTAAACGTCATGTCCCAATACTTGGCCCTATGTATTTCACCGATGTTTTGATGGTTAGGGTTCCTACGTATTGGTAGAGTTAGTAGGTTGGAAAACCATAATATGATTATTATACATTGATTTTCTGTAATTTCATATCATTAGCGTTTGATTTAGTGTTAAAAAGTATTTCCAGTCCAAAATTTAGCGATTTTATTATTTTTACATAAAAATCAAAGTAAATATAGAGTATAAATTATATGGTCCAAGTATTGGGACTAACAATTTCGACCACTAGTACATGACTTTTTAGCACGGTCCAACTACTAGTACAAGTATGTAACAATAATGTGATATTTTTCATTTTTTAGGTTATGTGAATGATAATGCTCCAAAAAAGAAATATACGTTGTCTCATAAAAAATATCGATCTGTGATTACAGCAACGTGTGCTATACTAAGAAATCCGAAGGGAAATCAAAACACTCAAATGCGAGGAGGAAAGCAAAATGCAAAAAGAAGTAGTCCAGCACTGATTGTTAGAAGACAAGAAAAAGAAATAATACAAAATAATCTGATAGAAGAAGAGAAAGGAGAACAACGAAATCATGAAGTAGGGGAAACGAAGGAAGCAAAACAGAACAAAAAGGAAGTGTATGAAAGAGAGAATATAAATAAAAATGAAAATACTCAAACTCAAAAGAAACAAAATAATCAATTAGAAATGGAGCAGTCTAAAAATGAAAAAGAGAAGCAAGAACAACATCAGAATGAACAAAGAGAAAAAAATAATAGATTAGAGGAAATTTGACAATTGGAAAGAAAATTAATGGAGGAAAAAGAAAAATTACTAGAAAAAAAGAATGAGAATAAAGAAAATTTGAATAACAGTCGTAAACAAGACAATTTTTCTTTAACTCGTTCCAATGGTAAGAGAGTTCAGGAAAAATCGAAAGATGATGGAAAAGTTGATAAAAAACAGAATGAAAAAAACAGGCCAAGTGAAATACAAAGAAAAGAACCTGTAAAAGTGGTAAACCCAAACCAGAAAAAAGAAGTAAGGAAAAGAAAGTTGACTAATAAAGTTGACACTGGGAAAAAACTTAAATTAAATTGAAATTGTTTAAATAATATGTTAATTATTAATTATGTTTATTATTATTAATTATTAATAAATCAAAATGAATCATTACATTGTTAGAAGTTTCAATAAAGTTAAGTTTAATTAAGTTTTAATATAATCATACAAATTTCGCCTGGGAGTAGATCGGGTGTAGCGGCATCTCGACGAGTATTGGCTTAGACTTCTGTGTATAAGACCGCTCAATTCCTGGTGCGACGACGCACCAGGAATCAAGCGAGCCTCAGGCGTCTACGCAGCTAGAGAGGAGTATTGTATTTGTGTGTATGGACATACATAGTTTTATTATTACTTGAAAGAATCGTGTATGCGTCTCGTAATGTAATTTTTCAAGACGTTTATTATTAAGACCCTATAAAGTTTTCTAAAAATGTTCTAAAATTTGTGCTGAAGTAAACGCTATTAACGAGGAAAATGGCTCATTAAACTAAATTTGATCTAAACTTTAAATGAACGTTTTGAAAACTTGGTAATGTTTTTCCAAACTTCAGCTGAATTTTATACCAAAGTTAATATTTTTTTAAATAAAATGTTGGTCATTACTTCAAACTCCGCCTGGACTTCAGATAAACGTTCTGAAAACTTAGCAAAGTTTTCTCAAACTTGAAGCAAACTTTCGGTTCGTTATGACTACAAAAATTCATGTTTTTCATTACTTTAGAAGAACGTTCGCAGAACTTCATCAAAACTTCATAAAAACTTAGCAAAGTTTTCCCAAACTTGAAGAAAACTTTCGTTTCGTTGTGACTACAAAAATTCATGTTTTTCATTACTTTAGAAAAACGTTGACAGAACTTCACCAAAACTTCCATTAAAAAAATTGGCAAGATCAGGAAGTTTGGGAAAGTCTCATTGACGATGCGCCGCATAAATTCAGCTGAACATAAACTTCAGCCAAACTAGAGTCAAACGAAATTTTTTTGCGCGGGTACTCTCAGAAATGTATTCAAATTTGTTCATCCTTCTATACAAATTAAACTCAAGAAAGTACTGAAATCAATTTATGGTAGTCAAGTACCCATAAGTTAACTTAACTGACATAATAACACTTTTCGTACCTACTCAAAAATATTCAGCCGGCGGGCATAAAGTACTACTTAACGCCCAAGAGGCATAATAGCTCACATACAGATCCTACAAAACTTTATAGAACCTACGCACTTTACGCCCGTGTCGGCAAAAATTATTTTAATTATATACTTAACTATTTTTTACTTCTTCTAGTAAATGTATGCTGAACAAATTATATGAACAAATTATAAGTATACATTCAAATTGTTCATTGTAAATCAAACAAACGAAAGTTGTGAAATCAATTACCGATAGTCAAGTAATGTAAACAACTCTCCGAAACAACTGTATGACTGTTCTCAGAAATGTATTCAAATTCGTTCATTCTTCTATACAAATTAAACACAAGAAAGTACTGAAATCAATTTATTGTAGTCAAGTACCCATAAGTTAACTTAACTGACATAATAGAACTTTTAGTACCTTGCGTGTAAAATTACATTTTACGCCCACGTTGTAACTTCAAAAATATTCAGCCAGCGGGCACAAAGTACTACTTAACACCTAACAGGTGCAATAGCTTACATAATACTTCTACAAAACTTTATAGAACCTAGGCACTTTACGCCCGTGTTTTATTTCTAAAATTCATAAGAATTTTTTCAGATATTTACGAAAAGTCAAAGCCTATATAAAAAAATTACAATTTAAATTATAATTTAAAAAGGCTTGACAAGAACGATTTCCAAAGCCAATGTAGGAAGGATTGTTGTGAAATTTTCTTCCCTCCCCGCATTTATACGGCGGAGGAGAAAAAAGCCTACAAGAATTGTTTTTCGTGACAAAATTAACTTTTTGTTCTGATGAGGGTGACATTGTTTACCGAAACGTCATCATACACATGTGAAAATTTATTTCTCACATCCTTGCCTCGGGAAGATCGAAGTCCTACATACCAATATAATCATACCAGCCGAGGGAGAAATTCATACAATAACACACCGTTGTTATTTCATCAATACCTATATAAAAGAATTACATAGTTACCACCACATCATCATTTTTCATGATTCTTTCTCAATTTTGAAATTTCTATAATATTACGCATCTTGGGAGGACAATAGAAGTCTACAGAGCTGCTCTAGCAGGGGTGGTCCTCCAATCTCCCATGCATATTTGGCGGGTCCGACGGTTTGCAGTTTAAGGTGTAGACATGGTCATTTTCAGATAAATATTCATCTGTTTAAAGATAAGATAAAATGAATAAATAGGTTGCTTCTACATATTAAATACGTATCCGTATTGAATGTATTACACTGTTTTAAAATAGAAAGTGCAAAGCCGCACGAAAATATCATATGAGATCTCATATAAAATCTCATGAGATCCCATAATATATAAAATTGCAGATCACCTCACATATATGATATCACATATGAGATCTGATGTCTGAAATACTCATATGAGATCTCATATGATATTTACACGCTGGAAAAGGATAAAAAATAGGTGGCTTATAAAATGGTTAGTAAAATCTAAGGCACTTTTGAGTTGACTATAAATTTATATGCATTTTTTATCTCATTCCCGTTTAAAAAAGACGAACACAAGGAAAAATGTTTTGGGAAATGGAAGTAAATCATGAGATTTTGCACATGTAGGGATATTATATTTAAACTGTATCAATTAAAAATTAAAGCCAATGTAATTATTTATAGTGGACTTATAGGTATAAAAATTGTTAAAGAATTGATGTAAAAATCTAGTATTCTACATTTAAAAAGCCCACCGGTAAACTGCAAACCATCGGGACCGCCAAGTATGTATGGGAGATTGGAGGACCACCCCTGCTAGAGTAGCTCTGTAGACTTCTATTGTCCTCCCAAGATGCGTAATATTATAGAAATTTCAAAATTGAGAAAGAATCATAAAAAATGGTGATGTGGTGGTAACTATGTAATTTTTTTATATAGGCTTTGACTTTTCGTAAATATCTGAAAAAATTCTTATGAATTTTAGAAATAAAACACGGGCGTAAAGTGCCTAGGTTCTATAAAGTTTTGTAGAAGTATTATGTAAGCTATTGCACCTGTTAGGTGTTAAGTAGTACTTTGTGCCCGCTGGCTGAATATTTTTGAAGTTACAACGTGGGCGTAAAATGTAATTTTACACGCAAGGTACTAAAAGTTCTATTATGTCAGTCAAGTTAACTTATGGGTACTTGACTACAATAAATTGATTTCAGTACTTTCTTGTGTTTAATTTGTATAGAAGAATGAACGAATTTGAATACATTTCTGAGAACAGTCATACAGTTGTTTCGGAGAGTTGTTTGCATTACATGACTATCGGTAATTGATTTCACAACTTTCGTTTGTTTGATTTGCAGTGAACAATTTGAATGTACTTATATATACTTTGTTCAGCATACACTGCCTCAAAGAAGTGAAAGACTTTTTGACTGTTATATCTATTTGATTTTTTTTTTTAAAATCATAAATATTATTATTTTATAGATTATCCAGAAAAAACGTCTATACCTGCCTAATTTTATACTTTCCTAGAAAGTTTTATATTAACAATATTATTATTTTTATAGTCATGAAAAAAATTATTACCATTTGTAAAGAGTGCTTATTGAATACATGAGACTAGAAGAATTAAAAGGACTAAACAAATTGTGTTGTTAGAACGTACTTAAAAAATTAGCTTTTAATAAACGTGTTGATTGTTTCAAAAAAATATTTAAGCTCTCATTAAAGTTTTTGGTACTGAGTTTGAGATGTTGAGAGAGAGAGAGGGAGAGAGAGAGGGAGGGAGAGAGAGAGAGAGGGGAGGGTAGGGGGGGAAGGAGAGAGACGGCGAGAGGGACAGGGGAAAAAGAGAGGGAGAGAGAGAGGGACGGAGAGAGAGACTAATACTTGCCTTAGTTTAAACTTTTGTAAAATGTTTTTTGAGATAGATATATATGTTTTTATTAATATCTATTTAATAAATAATTTAATTAAATTAAATAATTAAGGATTTTTTTATAATTTTTCTATTTATATAAATTGATTTTTTAAAGATATATAAATAATTATAACTATGTATAACTATGTATAAGATCAATAAATTATATATATATACTAGGGGGGCTGCGCCCCTTACTCGCTCCGCTCGGCAATCCCCAACTTTGAAAAATAAGACCTTGAAGACTTTGAACCTATTTATTTTCAAGGTAGTGATTTTTTTGAATATATAAGAGGACATTTACGCTATCAATTTTGATTTAAAAATCTTTTGTTGTATTTTATTTTTATTATTTTATGTATAAACTGAAACTTAAATAAATTTCGTATACCGATTTCATTTAGCTATTGATTTAGATCTCTTATAATATCGTTTAAACAATTCCTCATTTATCTTATACTATAACTGCGTATATTTTATACTATAATTGCGTATATTTTATATTGTGAAATTTGTTTTTTGAAAATATAAGAGCATAATCACTTTAAAAATTTTTATTTAAAAATCTTTTCTTTGATTTTGTTTGTATTTTTATATGGATCAAATCGAAACTTAATTAAATTTTATATACAATTTTTATTTAGCTAATTATTAAAATCTCTCATCATTCAAATAATTTCTCCTTTATTTTATACTTTTATTGCGTATATTTTATATTGAGAAATTTGGTTTTTGAATATATATGAACATATTTTTTAATAAATATATGCAATTATATATATACTGTAATGGGGTTCAGTTGCGGAGAGGGTATTAATCCCTCTCAGGGGTTCGCGGGGTAATATACGGGTGTATTCTACGCCCGGGCAACTCACCGTTGTAGAATCACCTGTAGTCCGGCAGAAGCGCCTCGGCACAGGTTCCGAACAGGCGAGCCCGGCTTCTATTGTAGAAAGCCTAGGCCGCCTTCCCCTAGAACCGGCGCTGCGCTCTGCCGCTGCTGCCAACTTCTACCCGCGAACTACCGGCTGCTCGCGAAGACCTAGCGTTACCAGCGCAGCCGGCTTTTCCCGCGTACAACGCCGCTCGGTCTAACCTCTCGAGCGGCTATTGAGATACTTACTCCCGCTACCGATGTTCCTCTAGGAGGCGATGCCTGCGACTAGCTGCAGCTGCTGAAAAGGGTAGAGGGCGGTATTCGGGAAATCATGCATAAGTTAAGGCGCGCTCAATTAATACTCGTGACTCGACTATTTAAGATAAAATTAAAATTCTATTCAATAAAGATAATCGCGCTAAGGGGCGCGAACCCGGACAATATATTCGACAAAATTACGCCACAGGCCGAGACTTGAATCACCGCACGCACGCTCGCGGTTACGGCGGAGCCGCTTATTCGCAGGTGACGGGGGGAATTATCTCGCGCTCCCGTCACCAAGAAACGCTGTTATCAGTGTAGAGCCTACTTACTCGTGGCTGGCCAGCCATCGCACGCAGTCTACGCAACGCTGCCTCTCTCTTCCTCTCGTGCTCGTCCTCGCGCTCGCGTACTCTCTCTCTCTCTCGCTTCCACTCCTCCCAGTCGTGGCGGCGCGATCGCGCGATTGGCTGCAGTGGTGGAGGCGCGGTACACACACACAAAACTTGAGATGCGGAGCTCACAAAAATGCGACTTGTTGCGTGTCACGACGGTCAACAACATGGCCGCTCCTTCCCGCTCACAGCGGCGCGGCGGCTTCGTCTTCTTCTCCGTCTACTTGGCGCTTGTTCCGCGTGGCGCTCTGCCGATCACGATACGTGCAAGCGCGCGAGATTCGAGTCTCGCGACGCGGTGTACGTGATCCACTTACCATATATCGGCGCCCGTCACAATACATATTTACTTATATAACTAATTGTTTTTTTTAATTATCAAGAATTTCTTCCCAAACAATATTTTCAATTTCTAATGAATTTTCTAAATTATTTTGTATATACACGGTGACCCATTTTAATCGCTACACCCGGATTTTTCGGATCCTAAGACAGATAGGAAAAAATGATTCAGACAAAAGTTGTAGGGGACGAAGGGGGCCAAACGATGGTCCTAACAGCTTTGACCTTGAACTTGACCTTCAAGGTTATTTCAAGGTCAAGTGTTTTTTTTTAATAGGAACACCTATTTTTGACCCCGGATTCGGAAAGAGCGGGAAATTTTACGTTCAAAATCATATTGAGACATTTTTTTTCAAGGTCATTTCAAGGTCATTTCAAGGCCAAATGAAGGTCGAACTCCGAAAAATCCATTTTAAGTCGTTTTTTCCATGAGTCACAGGCTTAAGTGGTTCAAACTGATCGTAGGTTTAATAGGAAACCCCACACACCCAAAACTTTCACATCCTAGTAAACAAATATCAAACTTGCACATCCGAACCCCATGCTCTTCATAGCCTCACATGCTAAACTGTTACACCAGACATCCCCCAGTCCCACACATCTCTACCCCATGTCTGATGTTTGTTTAACGGAAACTTCAAGATCATTAAAGCTTCTGTTGTAAATGTGTCAACCTTACGTTTAGCGCTACCCAAAAACAACGACGTGGACGTAGTAAGGATTGTTTCCTTTGGGGTGCTTGATTAAAGTGAGTCCCCTTGCCTCTCACTGTTCAGGGTGCTTGATTTAAGTGAGTCCCTTCGCCTCTCACTGATCGGGGTGCTTGATTAAAGTGAGTCCCCTTACCTCTCACTGTTCAGGGTGCTTGATTTAAGTGAGTCCCTTCGCCTCTCACTGATCGGGGTGCTTGATTAAAGTGAGTCCCCTTGCCTCTCACTGTTCAGGGTGCTTGATTTAAGTGAGTCCCTTCGCCTCTCACTGATCGGGGTGCTTGATTAAAGTGAGTCCCCTTGCCTCTCACTGTTCAGGGTGCTTGATTTAAGTGAGTCCCTTCGCCTCTCACTTATGTGTTTATCTAACCTCGAAGAAAATGTTCGAAGTTACGACCATTTGCTTCCAGGCACATAGTCAAACGCCTTTGGAAGTGGCGAACGGTGTTTAGCAAAGTTTGCCTTGGAATGGCAGCGCATGCTCGACGAATTCTGTCCATCATGTCTACTCTTGTGGTGGGCCTTTCCTCAAAAACGGCATTTTTAAATACCCCCATAAGTAAAAATCTGGTGATGTAAGATCTGGTGAGCAAGCAGGCCATTCAACCGGACCACCTCGACCAATCCATCTGTTACCATACTGCTCATTCAAAAAGTCCTGACAATTCGAGCGAAATGTGGTGTTGCGCCGTCCTGCTGGAGCCACATTCTTCGTCGCGTTTCTAAGTCAACATCTTCCATCAATACAGGTAGTTCATCTCTTATTAGCGTTAAGTACGTGTGTTGATTAACATTTTCTTCGAAAAAATAAGGGCCAATCACACATCCATTAATAATCCCACACCATACCATAATACTCCATCGTCTTTGATGGTTTACAGTTCTGACCCAATGAGGATTAACATCAGACCAGTAATGACAATTATGTCTATTCAATTCCCCATCACTTTGAAATTTTGCCTCATCAGAAAAAAGAACAAAATTAAAAAAGTCTGGATCATTTTCTATCATTTGTAAAGCCCATTGGCAAAACACAATACGCTGTTGAAAATGAGCAAACTGTAGCTCTTGGACCAGAGTAATATGATACGCATGATATCTAAGCACCTTCATAATTCTTAAAAATGTACTTTTTGGAAGACCGATTTCCCTTTCGATTCGACGAGCGCTTATCTGTGGGTCAAGATGAATTATTGCCAGAATAGTCACAACCCGATTATCATTTTCATTATATTGATGGCGCCTACGTTGACGAACCATGTGTCCACCACGAGCTCTTTGAGTTAAACGTCTGATAGCCATAGCGTCAGGGTGTCGTCTGTCTGGATAGCGTTCAGCATAAATTCTTGCCGCAGCACGATAATTACTTCGGCTTTCTCCTGAAGCCAACATCATGTCAACGATCTCGTTGGGCGGATAGTCAGCCATTTCAGAGCCAGCTATTAATTACTATTAAATTTGAATAGTGAAATGGTATAAAAAATATTAATAATTATAATATTTGCCCGTATACGGTCGCGACCAAAAAAGAAAAATGTTCCTAAATTATGGTAACTTTATCTGACTAAGTGTATTTGCCAAAAGTACTCCGATTTTCACACTTTTGTAATTGTAAGTTTTATAATAAAGTAATAATCATTAAATTATTTCTAATTTGAACTGCACATAATACTAAAACTTGCTTTTATTTTAAATATTGTGAATTATTGCCGTTCAAACTTGAGAAATACTAATATTGATAATGTAATCATTAAAGGCACATTTACAAATAATTTCTGTTCCGTCAAGATTTTTGTACAAAAAAGAAATGTTGTATCTTTATTCTTTTGAAAGTTATGAGTAAATTAAAGATATGAGCTGTAAAAAAATGTCATTGTTTAAAAAGAAAAGTCATCGAAGAAAATGTTAATCAACACACGTACTTAACGCTAATAAGAGATGAACTACCTGTATTGATGGAAGATGTTGACTTAGAAACGCGACGAAGAATGTGGCTCCAGAGGACGGCGCAACACCACATTTCGCTCGAATTGTCAGGACTTTTTTGAATGAGCAGTATGGTAACAGATGGATTGGTCGAGGTGGTCCGGTTGAATGGCCTGCTTGCTCACCAGATCTTACATCACCAGATTTTTACTTATGGGGGTATTTAAAAATGCCGTTTTTGAGGAAAGGCCCACCACAAGAGTAGACATGATGGACAGAATTCGTCGAGCATGCGCTGCCATTCCAAGGCAAACTTTGCTAAACACCGTTCGCCACTTCCAAAGGCGTTTGACTATGTGCCTGGAAGCAAATGGTCGTAACTTCGAACATTTTCTTCGAGGTTAGATAAACACATAAGTGAGAGGCGAAGGGACTCACTTAAATCAAGCACCCTGAACAGTGAGAGGCAAGGGGACTCACTTTAATCAAGCACCCCGATCAGTGAGAGGCGAAGGGACTCACTTAAATCAAGCACCCTGAACAGTGAGAGGCAAGGGGACTCACTTTAATCAAGCACCCCGATCAGTGAGAGGCGAAGGGACTCACTTAAATCAAGCACCCTGAACAGTGAGAGGTAAGGGGACTCACTTTAATCAAGCACCCCGATCAGTGAGAGGCGAAGGGACTCACTTAAATCAAGCACCCTGAACAGTGAGAGGCAAGGGGACTCACTTTAATCAAGCACCCCAAAGGAAACAATCCTTACTACGTCCACGTCGTTGTTTTTGGGTAGCGCTAAACGTAAGGTTGACACATTTACAACAGAAGCTTTAATGATCTTGAAGTTTCCGTTAAACAAACATCAGACATGGGGTAGAGATGTGTGGGACTGGGGGATGTCTGGTGTAACAGTTTAGCATGTGAGGCTATGAAGAGCATGGGGTTCGGATGTGCAAGTTTGATATTTGTTTACTAGGATGTGAAAGTTTTGGGTGTGTGGGTTTCCCTATTAAACCTACGATCAGTTTGAACCACTTAAGCCTGTGACTCATGGAAAAAACGACTTAAAATGGATTTTTCGGAGTTCGACCTTCATTTGGCCTTGAAATGACCTTGAAATGACCTTGAAAAAAAATGTCTCAATATGATTTTGAACGTAAAATTTCCCGCTCTTTCCGAATCCGGGGTCAAAAATAGGTGTTCCTATTAAAAAAAAACACTTGACCTTGAAATAACCTTGAAGGTCAAGTTCAAGGTCAAAGCTGTTAGGACCATCGTTTGGCCCCCTTCGTCCCCTACAACTTTTGTCTGAATCATTTTTTCCTATCTGTCTTAGGATCCGAAAAATCCGGGTGTAGCGATTAAAATGGGTCACCGTGTATATGTTATCTGGATTTCTACATCGTGGTAAAGCAACATATAATTGACCGTGTAAGAATAATTGCCTTTTGATGTATAACCCTGCATAATCAAAACTTTGTCCCTGAGATTTATTAAATGGTCATGCAAAATGCTAATGTTAATGGAAACTGTTTTTTTTATAAAGAATAAATGGTAATGAAGAAGATTCTCCTGTATTTAATGTAATTCTTGGAATAAAAAATCTATTACCTACTTTTTCTCCTGTTAATAGTTCTGCTTCAATATTATATCTAAATAATTAGGTTATTTTAAGTCTAGTACCGTTACACAAACCTTCGTGTATACTCAAATTTCTAATTAACATAACAATAGCATTAAGGGGGTCGGACACCTTTAGAATGATGAAAAATCAATTTTTTTTTTATTACATATTTTACTAAAAAACACTTGTAGAATATGTCCCAATTAGTTTTAAAGCATTATCTATTTCTGTTTTAAGAATATACACAAAACACTGATAAACCTTTTCATTTGTTTTTTGTTCAAATTACATTTTTCCCCTTGTATACATAATTATATAATCATATATTATTTCTACTATTTTTTTTTTTCATTTCATTGT
Source organism: Torymus aiolomorphi (assembly GCA_036365515.1). Classification (NCBI taxonomy): domain Eukaryota; kingdom Metazoa; phylum Arthropoda; class Insecta; order Hymenoptera; family Torymidae; genus Torymus; species Torymus aiolomorphi. Next base: position 19,469,755 of record CM070873.1, on the reverse strand, counting down.
TCTTAATATATTTAAAATTCTCACTCTAAATATCTGTCTGTATATACTTTAAAAGATCCAAAAATAATATTTTAATCATTAATACAAAGATAAAAAATAAATAATATAATTTATGGACGGTATTTTTGACAAAAATAAAAATTTGATTTTAAAACTTATATAGTAGTTAAGTTGGCACCGTAACAACCTGGCTTATCAACGACAGCCTCTTACAGGCTCACAGCTCACTCCTTTATTGTCACAGTGAATCCACATTGCATGCCGTATACCGTATGCCGTATACCGTATGCCGTCAGGAAAATAGTTGTTGTCCGAAATCTATAATATTTATAACTCTATGGTTACAATTCCTATAGGGCCGTCACACAGCTCTGAGGAACAGATATAAAGTACAAGAATAACATGGGTTATATATCTATATATACGAAGAACAGCAAGGAACAAGACTCTTGTTCCTTGTGTATCTCGCCGTTCCTCGTATATACAGATATACTAACCCATGTTATTCTTGTACTTTATATATGTTCCTCAGAGCTGTGTGAAGGCCCATAAGATTTATAACCATAGAGTTATAAATCCTATAGATTTCAGACAACAACTTTTTTTCTGACGGCATACGGCATACGGCATACGGCATGCAATGTGGATTCACTGTAACAGAGCTGATTTTAACCTACCCTGGCGGAAATTATAAAATGTAAAAAACCGTATGTAAATGTAAGACAAAGTATGAAAATGTAAATTAGTGTAAGAAAATGTAAGAAAATGTAAACAAACGTAAGTAAGTGTACTTTTTTGTTGGATTTCGGACACTTTTTACGTTTTCGTACACTTTCTTACATTTTATTACAATTTTTAACTTTTTTTTTTAGTATCTTACATTTCCTTACATTTATTTACATTTTATTACTTTTTCATTTTTATCCTTAATTATAAAATTACTTTACAGTTTTTTACAACTTTTTACAAATTCTTATACATTATTATATTTTGTTACAATTTTTTCACGTCGTTTTATATTTTTTTACTTTTTATTACATATTCCTACACATAATTATACTTTTTTATACTTTTTTACGACTTTTTATATTTTGTTATACTTTTTGACGACTTTTTACATTTTTTTACATTTTTTTACTTTTTATCACATATTCCTACACTTTATTATACCTTTTTTATACTTTTTTACGGGTTTTTATATTTTGTTATACTTTTTCACGTCTTTTTACATTTTTTTACATATTCCTACGCTTTATTATATTTTATTACACCTTTTCACCTCTTTTTACATTATTTTACATATTCCTACGCTTTATTATATTTTATTACACTTTCTCACGTCTTTTTACTTTCTTTTACATTTTATTGCGTATTTTTTGTTTATTTATATTTCTATACGTTCTATTACGTATTTTTTCATTTATTTACAAATTTTTACATTTTATTATGTATTATCAACTATTTTTTATGTTTTCTTACATTTTTATATTTTTAAACGTGCTATTTTTATCTATTGCATTTTTTATTATAAATTTTTCATTTTGAACTGCATCAACCAACCATAATTACAAAAAAAACTTCTGTGTAATGTATGTGCTATATAAATTTTGTAATATGATAAATTTCAATGCATAAAAAATGCAATGTTCTAGCTGACTCTGTCAGTCTTACACTGTGTAGGAAACTATTAAATAGGTAAGTCTCACTGGGTAGAAGTCTGCGAAATACATAGTGATGTATTTTAATACAACAGATATCCTGAAACGAGTTCTTACACCCTGACTAAACTTGGAAATTAACTAGACGAGCTAATATTACCAGGGACAACTAGCTACCCGTATTGCATTGAATCACACACACAGCACTTTTATAACCCCCAGTTCCTATTACCTATCCCCTCACACTCTAAAGCACTAACACTCGAAGATCACTTAGAGCTGCAGAAGCAGCAAAATAGGGCTGGACGGTCTAGACTGGCACTATTCCATGGATGCCAGTCTGTTGTACGTCAGTAACCACGCCACCTAGGAGGAAGGTACTGACAGAGACCGTCAATTGTGTATCAATATCAGGGACTGCCTCAGCCTAGGGATCAACAAAATACATGAGCAGCAGATCAGTCCCTATTCTGAGGGACAACCGAGGAGAGTTCAGCTCCTAAAAATCACATATGACTAATAAATAGAGGACACAAAAAACATAGCATGCAAATAAAAAGTCTTCAGCAATGGATGTTGTTCACTCGCTGTACCAGCTACCTATAACCACTAAAGGGGGAGGATTGGTGGAGACCTTCAACCGTTGTTAACAAGCAACAGATTAACTGTACACATAGTCATTAGTATCAGAGCCAAACAAGGAAAGTTGAGCACCTAGAAACCACACATTAATTAATAAATAGATGACCCAGACAACATTTCCACACCCAAGAAACAGTCTGCAGCAGTGCCCGCCGTTTACACTACTCTCCCTGCCACAGATACCTGCAAGAAGAGAAAGTACCATCAGCTCACCCATCAGAGAGGTTAGGAACCTGAAAGGGCTTACTAAATCTGCTCTCGACGTTGAAACACTGCCTTCCCATCTCCGAATCATCGTTAATCGGCGGACACGATGAAAGGGATGACATTCACCAGGGATGCGATTGTTGACATCACACATAGCAATACATCATGGACACATGCGCTCAACGGCATGCCGCACGAGCACTACTCGCTATAGAGTAGCAGAAAGCGCACGGGGTCCGAAATGTAAAATGATGTAAAAAAATGTAAGTTTCTGTAACAAACTATAAAGTGATCCACATTCTTAAATTTTCTTGTATTATTATTTTTTACATTTTTTTATGTTTTGATTCCAAGGTGATAAAAAATATAATATATAATAAAAGGCAGAAAAAATGTAATAAATTGTATAGAAATGTAAAATTATGTAAAAAAATGTAAGTTTCTGTAAACAACTGTAAAGTGTTACACTTTCTCATGTTTGATTACATTTTTTCGTTCTTTTTTGACACTTATTTACAGTTTTTCATATTTTGGTTCTAACGAAATAAAAAATAAAATATGTAATAAAATGTGAAAAAATGTAATAAGTTGTATAGAAATGTAAAATTAAGTAAAAAAAAATGTAAGTTTCTGTAAAAAACTGTAAAGTGTTACACTTTCTTACATTTTATTACATTTTTTTGTTCTTCTTTGACATTTTTTTTACACTTTTTCATATTTTTGTTGTAACGAAATAAAAAATATAATATGTAATAAAATGTTAAAAAATGTAATAAATTGTATAGAACTGTAAAATTATGTAAAAAAATATAAGTTTCTGTAAGAAACTGTAAAGTGTTACACTTTCTTACATTTTACTATATCTTTTCATTCCTTTTTTACATTAAGTTAAAATAAATGACATTTTATTTTCTAAAGTAAAAACAGTTATGCACTGCAATAAATATCTATCATTCGTATTCTCTTTATTAAGTAATAATATTATATGTGAAAAAGAATAATGAAGGACAAGTAAAGAAGTTCACCTTATCAGACATTAAAAGAAGATCAATATAGGAATGTTGCTGCTATAAACATTTTTTTCAAGCATTTGGCTATGGCGATACTGGCTTCATTACATGCATGAAGGATTTTGGATTTCTCAACATATTCTTTATTTACCTCAGTATATGTATAAGAGTCTAATATGTGTGATAAAGATTGTTAAAAACATATGGATTTAAAAGCACCAAAGGATCTACATATTAAACCACTTAACAAACTTGACTGACTGATGTGGATATGACTGTTACGCGTGCTCATAGCTTACAAGTCTGATAGATCGTATACTGAGGTACCACAATATTTATTCTAAATGTAAAATATTTTGAGCGAAAAACAATATTATTTTGTATTTCAGGGTAGAGATGCAGTTAAGAAATAAAGAAGAAGAAATAAAGAAGTATTTTAGTAATTTTATCTTTAAAGCTGTTTTCTACATAATGTAAAATTTTGAGCTCTGCCGTCGACTCCAGATTCAGAAACTGCATATATTTTAATGGGAGAGGTCCTAAAATTTTGGTATTTTATATGTCTATTGACTGAAGAGTTGTATGTATCCAATTTTTATTTGATTAAATAATATTTACGGTCAAAGATTGCTAAAAAATCTGAATTTCACTTAAATTTAAGATTTTTTAGCAATTTTTTACCGTAAAAAATGATTTAATAAAATAAATTGAATACTTACAACTCTTCAGTCAATAGTCATATAAAAAACCAAAATTTTACGACCTCTCCCGTTAAAATATATGCAGTTCCTGAATCTGGAGTCGACGGCAGAGCAAAAATTTTGAAATGGTCATATATTTGGTTAAAATCGATCAAAATTTTTTTTTTGGGTCTCATTTTATCATAAATAGAATATATTTTTAGGATATTACTTCTAAATATTTCTAATTATGAAAATTAATTTTTTTCAGGTCATTTTATGAAAGAAAATTGTAAAGGTGTCTGACCCCCTTAACTTTTAAATCTAATTTATGAGGTGGCAAACCTTCATAAATATTGTTTAATGTTTCTATTGGAAAAAGTAGATGAATGTTGTCATCACTTTGATCAACACCTTTATGAGTCGCATAATCTGTACTATAATAAGTCTTCTTATCACCATTTAATAACATTGAAATTTTTTTATTCAAAAATTTAATGTCTTCATTATGAGGTGCTAAAATAACACGATTTTAATCATTTATTTTATTAATATTTTTATATATTTGTAAGCAAACATCGTTAGTTTTCCAATTATTAGGTGTTATAAAAGGATTTATATTACCGTCTCCAATTTGTAATAATAATTTTGAGAATTCATTATTCTGAGAACGAATATTGTGTTTTAATTTGAAAATTTTAAATAAATGCCAAAGTTCAAAATATTTAATAGTGTCTTCAATTATAGCACTTCTAAATCCGTTTTTCATTACTGGGAGTATTTGTCGAAAATCACCTCCTAAAATTATTAAATTTCCCCCAAAAGGTAAATCGTTTGTACATAAATCTCTTAAAGTTCTGTCAATAATTTCTAAAGTTTTTTTGGGTATCATAGATGCTTCATCCCAGATTATGACTTCTGTTTCTCTTAATTTCTTTTTATCTGATTCTAATTTTAAAAAAGAATTTTCAGTAACAACATACAAAACTGATTTTTTTCATTTTTCAATTTTTTACTGAAAATCTAGCTTACAGAATGTATTCAAATTTTAACCGTTTATAGTTATTTATATTCTGTATTATCATGATTTTTCTCAAAAAAATTGACCGTTAAGTTTAGGAGTTATAAGCTTCTAAAAAAAAAACACGTTTTTGTTAATAACAAAAGAACCGTGATAGCTAGAAACTTTTTTTTTTTAGAAAATATAGGTATTTTAATTCTCTTTCGAACGCTACCCATCAGATTCGAATAACTCGATCCTATCATTAAAAAAAATCAAAAAACAGTTTTGAGAAAATCGAAAATTTGAAAAAAAAACAAAAACGCATCGCCCCAATCAAAAAACGGATTTTTGATCCGCCATCACCCAAAAAAAAAACAAAAAAAAAATGAAACCTGTCCGGTCAAAATCGACCGAGTAGAAGCTGAGATCCAGGCGTACACACACACACACACACACACACACACACACACACACACACACACACACACGCACACACGCACACGCACACACGCACACACACACACACACACACACACACATCCATATAGACATTTTTCAAAGCCATGTATTTTGATTCCTAACACCTCGGAACACAATTATAACATGTTTTTACAACAACTCAAAAATTTACTATCACAAAGCTTCCTCTAGGAGGAAGCAAAAAAAAATGAAGTCTTTAGCTGCAGTAGTTACCGAGATATGAAAAATTTTCTGAGCGCGTCTGATTTGAAGTTACTCTTCTCACTCACATTGCGTGGCATTGTCCTTTCTCCACTTTTGTCCCTCATACTTTGATCATTTGTAATAAAGAAAGTTTTATAATAAACGATATTCAATAATATTTTTATGAAAATTTAACTATTAATTAGATTTTTCGTGCAAGTCTCATTTCTTAATATTAATAATCAAAGTCACGACGATTTTTGAAAAAAAAAAAAAAAAAAAAATTATCTCGGCCCCTAATATACTTATTGGGTATTTGAATTAATTTCCGCCTTTTTTGCGTAGAAAAGGAATATTTATTTTTTGTTAAATAATTAATTACATGTCATTCAAAGCCATCATGAAAGAAGCCCTCGTCTTTGGACTGAATCCATTTGTTAAGCCATTTTTCGATATCTTGGTAAGATTGGAAGTGCTCGTCGAATTTTATTAAGATATCATAGCTATTATGTAAATCGCACTAGCAGTAACCGAGCAATTGAGAATTCCGGTTTCGCCCCGGTATCCGGTTTTACCTCAGTTTTACCTACTCTCGAAATAGACTAAAAAAAGTGAAAAACAAGAAATTTCTATAGCTCATGGCTTTTTTCCGCACTATAATATTAATATCGAAAATATGCACACATCTTTTTGTGCATGTTTTCAAAAATATCTCTGCCAAATTTCAGCCACAAATCTGTAGCGAGTTTTCTTTACTCCCATGAAACTCCATGTAATAGTTTTCTCAAAAAGTTACGCCAATGCCAAAAAAGTTGAAAATGATATATCTCTGAGTAAAATTGGACTACAGATTAAGTCTTGAGCCATTTTATCAGAAATAGTGTATATTTATAACACATACACACATATACACACACACACACACACACACACACACACACACACACACACACACACACACACACACACACACACACACACACACACACACACACACACTAGGGGGGAGTACCCCCTTACTCGCTCCGCTCGTCAACCCCCGACAATGACATAAGGACGTATATGGACACGTATGAAGATGACATACAAAAGTATTATATATATCCATATATGATCATATATATTCATGTATAACTATACGTGTTTATACAAACATGTGTTTTTTGTATAGAGACAAAATCCATATATGATCAAGTATGGTTATATATAATCACGTATGGTTATATATATCCATGCGAGTTTTATATATGAGTATACAGGGTGTGTCAAAAGTTCCGGGACGGTCAGTTATCTCAGCGGGAATGCATTTTCGGAAAAAATGTTTCATACAAAAGATGTAGGATTTTTCCCTGGCTATCTGATGGTGACCTTGAATTTGACCTTGGGCTTGACCTTCAAGGTCATTTGAAGGTCAAGTCGAATTTTTTAAATGGGAACCCTCCTTTTTTATTGCGCAAACCGAAAGAGGGAAAAATTCTCTTTCCAACGATATAAGACACATACGCGGTCAAATGTGATGTAGAGGTCGTTTCAAGGTCAAGTTGGTAAAATGAGGTCAAATTGATCTTGGGCAGTCCAAAGCATGGAAACTAAGGGCGTTGGGAAAAAACTTTCCATACGAAAGTTTCCGCAAATCGAATGGAGCATCTGATGGTAACCATGAATTTGACCTTGGGCTTGACTTTCAAGGTCATTTAAAGGTCAAGTCGAATTTTTTGTATGGGAACCCTCTTTTTGTTGCAGAAATGCGGGAAAACTTACCTTTTCAGGGGTGTAAGATACATACGGGGTTAAAAGTGAGCCGAAGGTCATTTGAAGGTCAACGTTCTTATACTCCGATCATCTGGACACCCCATCGAATTTCGTGTATTAGGGCGTTAAAAAACAGTTTTTGTGCAAACGTTTCTGGATCAAAACCCAGACCTGGGACCTGGCTAATCACTGCTGACCTTGGAACGACCTTGGGTCGACCCAACGGGGCAAACCGACCCCAGATACGGGTTCAGCGACCCCGAAAGCCCATGGGTCCGTGGTTTCAAGCACCTTCTGCAATTCCTTCTGGTTTGACCTTGGAACGACCTTGGGTCGACCCAACGGGGCAAACCGACCCCAGATACGGGTTCAGCGACCCCGAAAACCCATGGGTCCGTGGTTTTAAGCACCTTCTGCAATTCCTTCTAGTTTGACCTTGGAACGACCTTGGGTCGATCCAGTGGGGCAAACCGACCCCAGATACGGGTTCAGCGACCCCGAAAACCCATGGGTTCGTGGCCCGCATTTCTGCAACAAAAAGAGGGTTCCCATTCAAAAAATTCGACTTGACATTCAAATGACCTTGAAGGTCAAGCCCAAGGTCAAATTCAAGGTCACCATCAGATGCTCCATTCGATTTGCGGTAACTTTCGTATGGAAAGTTTTTTCCCAACGCCCTTAGTTTCCATGCTATGGACTGCCAAAGATCAATTTGACCTCATTTTACCGACTTGACCTTGAAACGACCTCTAGATCACATTTGACCCCGTATGTATCTTATATCGGTGGAAAGAGAATTTTTCCCTCTTTCGGTTTCCGCAATAAAGAAGGGGGCTTCCCATTTAAAAAATTCGACTTGACCTTCAAATGACCTTGAAGGTCAAGCCCAAGGTCAAATTCAAGGTCACCATCAGATAGCCAGGGAAAAATCCTACATCTTTTGTATGAAACATTTTTCCCGAAAATGCATTCCCGCTGAGATAACTGGCCGTCCCGGAACTTTTGACACACCCTGTATATGGCAATACATGGATCATTTTTTGCCGGGTCTTGTTAAAATTCTATCTTTTCCACGCCACCCAGGAGGTAGATAGAAAGGCGCGTTTTTAGGAGGTATCCCCTTTTGCAATAATTTTACATATCATAATTGTATAAAATTATCACAAAAAGGCCTAATCCTCTTAATATTAAATTTTAAAGATAAAAAGAAGTAATGAGAGAAAATTTATTATAAAGGTTATATTATGAAGCTGATCATGTAGATGATTCATTGCCTGATTGATTTTGGGTAACGGTGTGTTTAAAATTTATGTGGTCGCTTTGAGCTGACCTTTGCAAATTAATAAAAACTTCTGTGGTCGCTTTTTAGCCGACTGTTTTTCTGGTCGCTTTTGATCTTACGATTTTGTGCATTTAAAAATTTTTGTGGTCGATTGTTAGCTGACCGTTCAATATATTTCAAAAAGTTTGTGGTCGTTTTTTTACTCGCCGTTCGATTTATTTAAAAATTAAATTTTGAAGATAAAAAGAAGTAATAAAAGAAAATTTATTATTTATTATAAATTTCAATGTCATAAAGGTTATATTATGAAGCTGATCATGTAGATTCATTGCCTGATTGATTCATTTTGCGTAACGTTTCAGTGCATTTAAAATTTCTGTGGTCGCTTTGAGCTGACCTTTGCAAATTAATAAAAACTTTTGTGATCGCTTTTTAGCCGACCGTTTTTCTGGTCGCTTTTGATATGACGATTAGGTCCATTTAAAAATTTTTATGATCGCTTGTTAGCTGACCGTTCAATATATTTCAAAAAGTTTGTGGTCGCTTGTCAGATGACCGTTCAATATATTTCAAAAAGTTTGTGGTCGCTTTTTAGCTTGTTATTATGAAAATTGTCTTATATCACTCAATAAAAAATTATAAGGTCTACTTTATGTGTCAAATTGGTGATATATTTCCTCTTTAATATTTCCTCTTTAAATATTAATTATAATAAAGCGAGGGGGTAAACTGTTTCCTTTTAATTGTAACTCATAATTTATATTTCCTTTTTTAAATTTTACCATTTATTCCTTATTATACCTCCATGGTGACGTGGAAAACTATTCTTTTGCTTATGCTTATTCCCTTTATAATAAAGCGAGGGGGTGAACTGTTTCTTTTTAATTGTAACTCGTAATTTATATTTCCTTTTTTAAATTTTACCATTTATTCCTTATTACATATCCGAGATATCTACACTAGAGATCTACATTTGCCTTCGTAATTTATTCGTAATTGACATTTCCTCTATTTCCTCTTTAATATTTCCTCTTTAAATATTAATTATAATAAAGCGAGGGGGTGAACTGTTTCTTTTTAATTGTAGCTCGTAATTTATATTTCCATTTTTAAATTTTACCATTTATTCCTTATTACATATCCGAGATATCTACATTAGAGATCTACGTTTGTCTTCGTAATTTATTCGTAATTTACATTTCCTCTGTTCCCTCTTTAATACTTCCTCTATAATATTTCCTCTTTAAATATTAATTACTTTCAGAAATTTCTTTTTAATTGTAACTCGTAATTTATATTTCCTTTTTTAAATTTTACCATTTATTCCTTATTACATATTCGAGATGTCTACATTAGAGATCTACATTTGTCTTCGTAATTTATTCGTAATTTACATTTCCTCTATTTCCTCTTTAATACTTCCTCTATAATATTTCCTCTTTAAATATTAGTTACTTTCAGAAAAAGAGTGGTTATTTATGGTTATTGGCGAAGGATGCCACTTAAAATAATAATCCAACGCGTCCATGAACAGTACCCCCAGGGTGACGTGGAAAACTGTTCGTCTCTTCAACCACTCTTTATAGTCAAGTCAATTAAAAAAATAATAATTTAAAAATAATTTAATATTTTTAGGGTAATATTTACAAGGATTGCATATAAATATACAAAGGAACGATACATTATGATTTTAATATTCAACCAGTTTAGTGCTTATGTAGGGCTCTTGGCGAAGGATACCACTTTAAATAAAAATCCAACGCATCTACTAACAGTACCTCTAAAGTGACGTGGAAAACTATTCTTTTGCTTATGCTTATTCCCTTTATAATAAAATATTCCAATGAGAGAAAGCCTTTGACTATTAACACTCTTTTCAACAACTATAACAGTGAAAACTATTCTTTTGTATATATCTATTCCCTTTATTAGATTGTTAGTTGCATCTAATGGTAGTTTTCTTTATATTACTATATAGTGATCCTAATGGCTTATCTACCAGGTAATGTTTTTGTAAATAAAAAACAACATTTGTCGTGTTTCGACGTTTCGGACACTTTTATTTGTGTCTCTCATCAGGATTCTATTCAAAAATTTTTTTTTTTACATAAATTATTACAGGTATGTTAAACGTAAATAACTAAATCACATTAAATATATATGAACAAAAACTTACAATGAGACAGTGTCAATCTAGTTACGCAGAGAACAATCCGCTCGTCAATAACTAAATTTTACAAATTTCTCTCTTATATACTAACCTAATGTGTGTGTGTTCGAAAATATACTTTATCACAGATATAACTAATACATATAAATGGATAAATGGTGACGTGAATTAGAAATGGTGGGAGAGGCGTCGCTGACAGAGCTCGTAGACGGAGAGAAGTAACAGGGCGACACACACAGGAGGAGGTGGCGCTATCCATGTTTTCATAAACGGACTAAGACAACTTCCACGCTGTATAGTCATACGTCCTACATGTGTGCGTTCCTGATACCTTTACAAAGTCATAGAACGGCAAGTACATTATTTCGGAGATGAGAAATCGAAATTTTTAATAAACGTATTATATTCGTTAGGTAGCCTAGTAATTTCGAACTGTTTATTCATAAAATTTGATTGTGTGTGTATAAAAAACGCCTCTGAAAAAAGCCTTTTTCCATTATTTATTTCATTGTCTAATATTTTTATATTTTCGAAATCTATTGTGTGATTTGTTTCATTAGTGTGCATAAATAATCCGGAATTTTGATCTTCATCTTTATATTTTTTTGCGTGTTCTTTTGCTCTGACTTGTAGGCGTCTACTCGTTTGTCCGACATAAGAAGCGTTGCAATCGCGGCAATTGATCTTATATACGATATTGGCTTGATTCACTTTTTCTGTTTTATCTTTACCTAACTTTATAATATTATTTAACTTATTTGTAGTGCTATAGACAACCTTTGTACTAAATTGTTTAAAGAAGTTATGATTGAAAAATTCCAGTTCCTTAACATAAGGCACGCTAATGATGACTTTATTATTAACAGGTTCTGTTTGTTTAAAATTTGTTGTAAATTTTATCTTCCTTAAACGTTTTTTATGTGAAAATCTATAACTTTTAACGGATAATCATTCTATCTTAACACCTTTTTTATAAATGATATATTTTCGTTGTGGAAACTGTTATGCGATAATTTTATGGCTCTATCTACTAAGCAATATATAATAGCTATTTTATTACTGAGGGGGTGGTGTGAATTATAATTTAAATAGCGTCCTGAGAAAGTTGGTTTGCGGTACCAATTTGTAATTATATGTATATTTTTGTCTATTATAATTTTGAGATCTAAGAAGCTAATGCTTTCATTCTGTGCTATTTCAACCGTAAATTGTAAGTTTTTTTGTAAGTTTTTGTTGTATGTATTAAAGGTATTAAGAGTGTAGTCTATTGAATTGCTAGGTACACATAACAAAATATCGTCAACGTAACGGAAATAAAACATAGGTTTAACATTCAATTTTTTTATACACTCAGTTTCAAGATCTTGCATAACTATATCAGATAAAATCGGGCTTAATGGATTACCCATTGTCGAACCAAATGTTTGTTTATAGAATTTTTTATTAAATTGAAAAAAATTATTATTCAAAATAAACTTTATAACTTCTATAAATTCCGTGCAAGACATATTGATTTTGTTATACAACTGCGTTCATCTTTTTTCAATAGATTGAACAACCAAAGTATCGGGTACATTCGTAAAGAGACTGACTACATCCAGACTAATAATATCAAAATCAGACGGGATAACAATGTCATTAATTTTTTCTCTTAATGTTAAACTATTTTCAACATGTGACACAGCCGGTTTTAAATTATTTTGTAGGAATTTTGCGAAAAACTTTGAAAGGTTATATGCAGGTGAATTTACTGTGGATATGATTGGCCTGACTGGAAAACCGGTTTTGTGAATTTTAATTAGACCATATGCTTTTGAAATACTAAATTTCTGTAAAATTGCGGGTAACTTTTTTCCGTTTCCAGTAAAATCCATCTTATTGAGTCGTTTGATTAATTCATTAGTTTTCCTTTCTAAGCTTGGTAACGGATTTTTATTTATTTCTGTATAGTATTTTATGTAAATTGTTGCTCTGCCATCGACTCCAGATTCAGGAACTGCATATATTTTAATGGGAGTGGTTCTAAAATTTTGGTATTTTATATGACTATTGACTGAAGATTTGTATATATCCAATTTATTTGATTAAGTAATTTTTTACGGTCAAAAATTGCTAAAAGATCTTCAATTTAAGTGAAATTCAGATTTTTTAACAATTTTTGACCGTAAAATATTATTTAATCAAGTAAATTGGATACATGCAACTCTTCAGTCAATACATATAAAATACCAAAATTTTAGGACCTCTCCCATTAAAATATATGCAATTCCTGAATCTGGAATCGACGGTAGAGCCCAAAATTTTACATTATGTAGAAAACAGTTTTAAAGATAAAATTACTAAAATATTTCTTTATTTCTTCTTCTTTATTTCTTAACTCCATCTCTGCCCTGAAATACAAAAAGGTATTGTTTTTAGCTCAAAATCTTTTACATTTAAAACAAATATTCTGGTACCTGGATATACGATCCATCAGACTTTTAAGCTATGAGCACGCGTAACAGTCATATCCACATCAGTCAGTCAAGTTTGTTAAATGGTTTAACATGTAGATTCTTTGGTGCCTTTAAATCCATATTTTTTTAATAATCTTTATTACATATATTAGATTCTTATATACTGAGGTAAATAAAGAATGTGTTGAGAAATCCAAAATCCTTCATGCATGTTATGAAACCAATATCGCCATAGCTAAATGGTTAAGAAAAATGTTTATAGCAGCAACACTCCTATATTGATCTTCTTTTAATGTCTGATAGGGTGAACTTCTTTACTTGTCCTTCATTATTCTTTTTCACATATAATATTATTACTTAATAAAGAGAATATGACTGATATATATTTATTGCAGTGATTAACTGTTTTGACTTCAGAAAATAAAATGTCAATTATATCATAGTGAGATTCAGGCGATGGTTGATAATGGTAGCTTGCTGGCTGAAGCGATGTTTCCATAATGTTTTTCTGCATAATAGCATATCTTTCGCTTCTTTTAAAAGTTGATTTAAATCTGTACTCTAAATGGTTTTTGTAATAGTCAGTACAGACTTAATTTTTCTTTAGTATTAATTGCTGCCAGGCCCGGATTACGGGTTATGGTGGCCCGGGGCTATAAAAGCGTTGGGGTCCATGTAAGGCGGATATAACCCTCTGCGTTTATTAAAGTACGGTAATGATGTGAAAATGATTTTTATGTAAATTTTAAACTGTAGATAAGTAAATACTATAAAGTAAATACTTGTATTACCTATATTTTATGAAAATTGTTTAATCGCAAAATTCGTAATAGAACGGGAAAACAGGAACATAAAATAATTAATGCACTTTAATATCAGTAGTCAGAAAAAAGTTTCTTTTTATATAAATTGAGTTATTTAATTATGATTACAAAAAAGAAATATCTACAAAAGATTCACTTCTATATCTTAATGATTGAATAATAAAAGTAATGGACTTAAATTACTTAATTACAAAAAATGTAAAGCTTCGGCAAATAATTATATAATTAAAAATTTCTCTCTAAAAAAATAAATAAAAATATTTATAATAACTCATAAATAAGAACATTAATATAAAACAATATGCATATTCTACTTATATCGTAGAAATAAGCATTTTAAGTAAAAGTTTTCTTCCTTGACTTTGAATTTGCAAAATCCTTTATTAAGTCTTCAAAATCCATAGATCGCAATAATTCGGATTCAATTGCTAAACTTGATAGAGCTGATAATCGATCATCTAACATTGTCGCTCTGTACATATTTTTTATTCTTTTGAGTACAGAAAATGACCTTTCTGCCCCACAATTCGCAATAGGTGCAGTGACGAAAATTCTGTACGATATGTACACGTTTGGAAAAACATCAACCATTTGTCTATCTACTATCCAATTAAGTACCTTTAATGGCGCCAGAAAATTAAATGAATTACCACTATTATTTTGTTCAGGATTGCTTGAGCTATTTGAGAAGAAGCCTTTAGGTTGTAGTTTTATCAATGCTGTGAATTGTTCTAACTCAGAAACTAAATTGTCTTGTAAATCTTTCGAGTAGGTTCGTACTAGATTTAAAGCTTTAGTTTGAATTTCTTCTCTGCTGATGGTTGTCAAGTTACATAAAAATCCAAATAATTCAATAATCTGAGTATAAGCTTCACTACGTTTTTTCAACTCGGCTGATAATTTATCTATTATTACATAAAAAGTTTCAATCCGAAACATATCTGATCCCGTTAAGTTTGATATTTCTTTTTCACCATCTCTAAGTTTTTTTGTTATTACTCTCTTTTTAGAGTCAGAATATTCTGGAATGATGAATTCGCTAAGATTTCTCGACTCGTTTTCTATATTTATAAATTCACAGCGTAAATTTTGTATAAAATCGACTAATGATAACAGCATTTCATTAGCTGCATATAAGTCTACTTCAACTTTTTGAATGAAAATGCTCGTAAGATTAAACCTACTCAAGATTCGATGCCACAGCACTGCCATGAATGCATTTTCTAGTTTAATCATTTTTTTAAGTAGAGACAGGGCTTCTCGTCGTGTATCAGATTTTTGAGTACCATCTTCAGATAATACTTTCAATGCATTGTACACGCCATCGAAATTTTTGGTGATTGTATTTGTGGCATCGGCTCTACAGGACCATCTAGTAGTAGATAAGCTTGTGAGCGTAGAGCTTTCTTGTTTTAGTACGTCGCACCTATGGGTCGAGGAACTAAAAAAAACATAAAGATTTTGTAGCAGGCCAAAGAAATTAATAGCATGTAGAGCTTCATTCATGCTGCACTCTCCAACCAAATTCAACGAGTGCCCAACACAGGGAACATAAACTGCAAGCGCATTTTCTTTTTTTAAACAGGCCTGCACACCAGAATATTTACCAGACATATTACTTGCATTATCATAGCTTTGTGCACGGCAATTTTTGATTTCTATTTCATTTTCTTTTAGTAATTCTAATATATCAGTGCTTAGAGATTTTCCAGTATGGCTTTTAATTTGTAAAAAACAGAAAAAGCGCTCATAAATATGACCTTTCCAATAATAACGAAATATTATTGATAGCTGATCGGCATGGGAAATGTCGGGAATAGAGTCAACTACAAGCCCCCAATATTTCGTCTGCTTTATTTCCTCTTTTATACGCGCCATAACCTTTGTTGCCATTAACTGAATTATTTCTTCGCATATAGTTTTAGATAAATAAGAAATGCTCCCTCGGCCTTTATTTGCATTTGTATCAATATGCTCTTTTAAAAACGGGTCAAATTTAGCAATAAGTTCCAATGCTCCGAGATAATTCCATTATGGGGCGAGTCAATCACTTCATTACTACCACGAAACGCAAGACCTCTTTCAGCTAAATATAAAATAGCTGCTATAACTCGCCTTAATATTTCAGTCCAATATGCCATTTCGGATTTCATTGCATTAACAAGTCCCTTATCTACGTGTGAATCTTCGTGTATAAAATTTAACCAATCTATCATGCATCGATGGTGCTCTTTGCTATTTTCATGGCTAGAAATGGTCTCCTCTCCTTTCTTCCAATTTGAAAATCCTTCTTTCACAAAAACATTTTCTTGATTGAGTGAAAATAGTTTACAGACATAACAAAAAACAGTCCCTCGGCTCTCTGAATACATCAACCATTTCCGATCACATTTTTCGCCGTTTTTTAATTTTCGGTAAAAAAAATTTGGTGAGAAATATCTGCTTTGCATCGCATACTCTCGTTTTGAAAGTTTAAAATTAGATTCCTTGTTTTGAAAAAATTCGTATCCTTTATCCAAAAAATGTGTTCGTTTGTTCTTATTTTCATGTAACTTTAAAGGCCACAAAGCAGGATCTTTATGTAAAATATCTGCAAAAAATATATTAAGCAAATTTAGATTTAAAAAACATATGTTCTTAAATAGTATATTACGATACATGTGACTTATGTGGCCCATTATTGTCCGGCGTGATGTTAGCGCCCGAGCGCAGCGAGGGTGATAAATCACGCCTTGCTGTGGGCCACTGAAGTCACATGTATCGTACGATCTTTTATAGCACGTTTACCTAAGTCCGCTGTCACGGGTAGGCGTAGGCGTGACCTAAGTGCGGACTTAGGTCACACCGTGCTATAATATATATTACTATAAAAATTATTACTATAAATATTGATTTTCTACATATAAAAGAAAAAAGTATAAAAGCCCGGTTGATTTGCTTTACGAAATGCTTTTAAATTATAATTTACAAATATAACCTTTTTTTTTGCTAATTAAAAAGTATCGGCTTCTTATATTTCGATTTTTCAAATAAATTAAAAACTAGATTTCTGACATTAGTAGGTACGAAAAAAATTTTAATTTCAAATTTACGCACCATATTGCTATCAGGTATTTAACAATTAATCAAATCAGTCTTCTTGTGATGACAGATTTAAAAACCAAAATCTAAATAAAACTATATTTATTTAATAAGAATAATTGAAATACCTGTTTCAATCGAGTATTCTAATTTAGCAATGGCACTGGTATCACTACTATTAGTTTCAGTAGTTTTGCTTAAAATATCGTCGCCAAGAACATCTTCAAAAAAGCTAGAACATTTATTAATAGCCGTATCAAGTTGCGTTGTCTCGTGTGTTGTTTCAGTTTGCTGCATGCATTCTGACAATTTTAAATCATCTTCTCTATCAATTTCCGACTGAGGCAATACGAAATATTCTGTCAATTTTGGCAATTTAGCTTGAAACTTCTCTTTTTCTTTCTTTAGTTTTCTTTTTAATGCACCGCTATCGTATTTTCTTGACATAATCAATTCTCAAAAACAAAACATTCAATAAGAAAACGTTAGTTTTTCACTGATTTCACAAGAGTACTGTTCACTTTTAATCAAATTCACTGTTCACTTTTAATCAAATTCACTGTTCACTTTTAATCAAATTTATACTGAAGTTATTAAACTGTAGCGCCGAACCTCGTTCTCTAAGATTATTCTTCTTTGCAAAGAAAGTGGAAACTGTTGACGACCAGGTCTCTGTGTAACACTGTGCTACTGCCCGAAACAAATGAAGCGCTCTCAAAAACAATAACACGCGTCCACATGCGTCGACACGTGAATACCGCCCTTTGCCGGCCGCTTTCCGATTTTCCGCGAATGAGGCTGGGTCGACAATTACGCGAAAATCGCACGCGCGCGCTCGCGCGGTTTTGTCTGCTCGGCACGAGCGCAAGCGCGCATGCGATTTCTACGTGTGGATGATTGTGGACCCAAGCCTAACGAATGGTTACCAAAATAAACATTTTCCGATACTTAATTTCGATTGATAAAAATGTTATATTTCTAATACATATATGATTACATTACAGTCCTCGAACTTCCGTAACTGTAAACATTGGAATTTTTTTCAATTTCCTTCTAATAATGACCAAAAAATATATAATTAATGAAAAAACAAAAGAATTTTGTAATTATTGTACTTATCTTTCAACAATATTACACTTTTAAATCTTAGTATAGAATAATACTTATGTATTAATAAATATAATTATTTGAATATTGCACACAAAAATATAAACATAGCTCAAGATAACATAATTTATAAAAGATGTTATTGGTAAATATCTGATAAAAAAAACTTAATTTCATAATGATTAAAAAGACTATTAAAACATCAAATGATAAAGTTAATAATACATTAAGTTAATTAATATTTCATACTGATTTTAATTGTTTATTGAAATTTATTCTTCTCAATATTTATTGTTTAATTGATGTTTTAGATTTTTTGAAACTTTCTCATATATTTAAGTACAGCGATAATTTTCTCCTATAATTTAAAAATATGATATATAAATATTGAATATATAGCCTTATACTCTTTCGAATTTCATTTTATACTTACATTTAATTAATTGTTCCATGATTTTGTGTATTAATCATTTGTATGCTTGATGCCAGTATTTGGTATTACGTATATTTTATTAATGTTCTATCAACAAATGTATACGAATGAACGTATACGGAGTTTATATTGTTAGGGTTTATCGCCGATCAGAGAAAATAACAAATTGTAATGACTCTTAAAGTATATGCTCCAACCCACTCGAAAGTAAAGTTGTAGCAAAAGGCATATGAACGCTACGCGCGTTTAAGAAAAATAGGCAAGCAATACGCAAGGTATATGCAATAGGCAAACTGATAATACGAGAGCCTCGCGTAATATCAGCAAAGCAAAAAATAGCAATTGGGCAAGAAGTAAAGCAAGGGGTAAATATAGACAAGGCAAATAATGTTTGGCGAGAGAGAAAAATAAGTCGTAGGACTTAAAGTATTTGCTCCCACCCACTCGCAAGTAGAGTGGTAGCAAAGGAAATGTGTACACGAAGCGCGTTCGTGTAAATAGGCAATAATATGTCTTACTCGCAAGTAAGACACCAAAAATAGGCAATGTAAGTATAGGCAAAAGGTATAGGCAAAGTAGTATGCGTAATATGATAAGATTGAGTGCGAGGAGTAGGTCTCTACTTAAGCACGCGGGTGATGTTTTTTCATTGAAGGTTGCGCTTGGCGCTTGCCATCTGGCGGACACTTCGGGTACTACGATCCCGAACACTTATTATTTATTATTTAAAGAGAAAAATTGGTATCAGGAGTATTATAACTAATCATTAAATTAATTTACGATTTTCTGAGATATTATTTTTTCACGACCACATAGCTTTTCTTAAAAGATTCCGTAAATTTAAAACCTTATTTAGACTATTAAATGTAAAGTGCATTTTATATCATTAAAAAAAATTGATTTTGATTCAAGCAGGAAGATCGGTGGCGGGGCCCCCTTCAAGTCAGGGCCCGGGGCTCTAGCCCACCCTAGCCCCCTCCTTGATCCGGGCCTGATTCGTAAAGTGTCCAATCAAAGTTCAAGTACTAAAAAGCTATTTCTAAAACTTTAATTCAACTGTCACTTGTATTATTCAAACACTTTTAAAAACTTATTTAAAATATATTTACGTATTATATAATACACTAAATGTTTACTCCCAAATCCGTTGGAAACAATGAAAACTAAGAACAACTTTGTATAAAAAAGGTGCTGATGCTGATATCACAGTGTTTATATGAAATGGCAGCTGTGCATGGTTACATTGCTTGCGCTGATTTGTTCATAGGTTAACATCAGCTCTTGTTACAATAAAGGAGTGAGCTGTGAGAGTCTGTCGGTGCTAAGTAAGGTTGTTACGGTGCCAACTTAACTGCTATAAGTTTTAAATTCAAATTTTTATTTTTATCAAAAATACCCTTGTAGAAAATAACCCAACCAAAATGGCTTAACTGCAACGGTTGGGCGATCTTTTTGGCCAACAAATAACAAAAATATTGACGAACGGTTGGCCAGTGGACGGTGAACTATCGATAATTAAAAGCATCGAATTCGTGGACTAGGTCTTTGGGGTGGCCGATGATGGACTCTAGGTGGTGCGCTCCGAAGTTTTATGCGTTAAGATCTCAGGGTGAATCTAATATGTGGCCCAGGTGTTCGAGGTAGCCGATGACGATGTCTAGGTGGTGCACTCCGCAGTTTCTTGTATCTAGATGTCGGAATGTATTCCATGTGTGGTCTAAGTAGTCTGGGTAGCTGATGACGGAGTCTAGGTGGTGCGCTCCGTAGTTTTTTGCATCTAGGTGTTGGAACACATCGAATGCGTGGTCTAGGTCTTTGGGGTAGCCGATTACGGAGTCAGGTGGTGCGCACCGTAGGTTCTTAGTTGTAGGTGTTGGATCTTATCGAATACGTGGCCCAGGTGTTTGAAGTAGCCGGAAACGATGCCTAGGTGGTGCGCTCCGTAGTTCTTTGTATCTAGGTGTTGGAACACATCGAATACGTGGTCTAGGTCTTTGGGAGAGCTGATCATGGTGTTTAGCTGGTGCGCTCCATCGTTTTTTGGCTCCAGATGCTGGAACGCATCACAAACATGGTGGACGAGGAAAACTACGGAGCGCATTACCTAGACACCGTCATCGGTTACCCCGACCACCTAGACCACGCATAGAATGCATTCCAACACGTAGACGCAAAAAACTACGAAGCGCACCACCTAGACATCGTCATCGGCTACCCCGAACACCTGGACCACGCATTCGATGTATTCCAACACGTAGATGCAAAAACTACGGAGCGCACCACCTAGACATCGTCATCGGCCACCCCGAACACCTAGACGACGTATGGAATGCATTCCGACACCTAGATGCAAAAAACTACGGAGCGCACTACGTAGACTCCGTAATCGGTCACCCTGAACACCTAGATGACGCATTCGATGAGTTCTAACACCTAGACACAAACCTATGGCACGCACCACCTAGACTCCGTCATTGGCCACCATTTACGAAGCTAATGAACCATTTATTTGCATCAAGAAATCACTTTTCTTATTAAGGTAAAAGTACCCATTATGAAACATCGCTCAAATCGTGACCCCTTCATGGAACAGTTTGAGAGAGAGAGCGAGAGAGAGAGAGAGCGAGAGAGAGAGAGAGAGAGAGAGAGAGAGAGAAATATAGTAAAATAAAGTTTATTAATGATACAGATAAACAACATAAAAATTTTATCTGAATAGTGAAGGTTTATTATGTAATATGCAAAGAGATTCACATTTCTACATTATAATTATAATTTTTAAAAAATATATGACTGCGTGTATTCTGAGATCGACACAAATCTGTGGCTGTTGAAGTCAATGGTGCTGGTTTCATACGTTTTATTTTATTAACTGTAACTATGCACTCCAACACTTTTCAAATATCAATCTTTTTATAATATGCAGTTTTTTACTCATAGATTAAAGTCTTACAGTAGTTTTTCTGCAACAGTAAAGATTTTCAATAAATATTTTAGTGTTTCATAATTGCCGCATACAAACGAGCGTAGTCCGAGTTTATGGAACAGCCAAAGGTGGCGTTCCAAGTTCGGGGACCTCTGTCTCTAAGCATGTCCCCTTTATGGAGCGCGTTTTCCCTCAACAGTTTTAAAGTTATTTATTATTTAACGTTATCTTGAGACGTGCGTGAATAATCATTTGAGTTTCTTGCATCATTTTACTAATAAGTAAGTATATATTTGTTTGTAAAATTCTGATTGTGAAACATAAATAACAAACCTAACCTATAAATTTGATAAAAAATCAGTTTGTAAGTTACATTCCTTTAGAAATTTGTTTTTTATGAAACTCAAGAAAAATGACAGCGAAGAAAAAAAATAAAGGCACAACATAAGACAAATAAAATGAGACTACGGAAGATATTAAAGAGATGTTAAAAAAGAATGCTTAGCACAACAACGTTATTCGCAAGAATGTTCAACCAGACAAAATGAAACTAAAAATCAAAAGGAGACTGTATTCTGCATTACAATTGCAAAAAAGCTTTCAATGCAGTTAATGCTGCACTGCAAATTGCAGTTAAATTGAATGTCCCAGCCACATCTCTCCACAGAGCTGTAAAGATCCACAAGAATCTCCTTCAAGACCTGGCTCGTCTAAAGTTTTATCACCTCATATAGAAAAGTAGTATAGAACTAAGCAACAGTTTAAATAAAGATAATTGCATACTAAATGAAGAATGGTTACTCGATAACTGAAGATTTTACAACAGAAAATTTGATTGAAAAGCTAAGTAAATGGGGTTCGTACAATCTAATTGAAAATTATATATGTAACTATATTAAATAACATTTTTCTTATTTTAATCATGTTGAATTTTTTTAGGAGTTTTTTCTCCATCTGCAATATAGTATAAATGATCAAACACAAGAATCTATCAGTCGAACAGTCAATAATGAGATTTATCAAGAAAATGTAATAATTTCTGAAAAAATAAATCTTCACTCGAGTAATTTTGAAAATAACTTAATTTCATACTTCCCTGGCGGAAATTATAAAATGTAAAAAACCGTAAGTAAATGTAAGAAAAAGTATGAAAATGTAAATTAGTGTAAGAAAATGCAAGAAAATGTAAACAAACGTAAGTGTACTTTTTTGTTGGATTTCGGACACTTTTTACGTTTTCGGACACTTTCTTACATTTTATCACAATTTTTAACTTTTTTTTTTAGTATCTTACGTTTCCTTACATTTATTTACATTTTATTACTTTTTCATTTTTATCCTTAATTATAAAATTACTTTACAGTTTTTTACTACTTTTTACAAATTCTTGTACATTATTATATTTTGTTACAATTTTTTCACGTCGTTTTATATTTTTTTACTTTTTATTATATATTCCTACACATAATTATACTTTTTTATACTTTTTTACGGCTTTTTATATTTTGTTATACTTTTTGACGATTTTTTACATTTTTTTACATTTTTTTACATTTTATCACATATTCCTACACTTTATTATACCTTTTTTATACTTTTTTACGGTTTTTTATATTTTGTTATACTTTTTCACGTCTTTTTACATTTTTTTACATATTTCTACGCTTTATTATATTTTATTACACCTTTTCACCTCCTTTTACATTATTTTACATGTTCCTACGCTTTATTATATTTTATTACACTTTCTCACGTCCTTTTACTTTCTTTTACATTTTATTGCGTATTTTTTGTTTATTTATATTTCTATACGTTCTATTACGTATTTTTTCATTTATTTACAATTTTTTACATTTTATTATGTATTATCAACTATTTTTTATGTTTTCTTACATTTTTATATTTTTAAACTTGCTATTTTTATCTATTGCATTTTTTATTATAAATTTTTCATTTTGAACTGCATCAACCAACCATAATTACAAAAAAAACTTCTGTTTAATGTATGTGCTATATAAATTTTGTAATATGATAAATTTCAATGCATAAAAAATGCAATGTTCTAGCTGACTCTGTCAGTCTTACACTGTGTAGGAAACTATTAAATAGGTAAGTCTCACTGGGTAGAAGTCTGCGAAATACATAATGATGTATTTTATTACAACAGATATCCTGAAACGAGTTCTTACACCCTGACTAAACTTGCAAATTAACTAGACGAGCTAATATTACCAGGGACAACTAGCTACCCGTATTGCATTGAATCACACACACAGCACTTTTATATCCCCCAGTTCCTATTACCTATCCCCTCACACTCTAAAGCACTAACACACGAAGATCACTTAGAGCTGCAGAAGCAGCAAAATAGGGCTGGACGGTCTAGGCTGGCACTATTCCATGGATGCCAGTCTGTTGTACGTCAGTAACCACGCCACCTAGGAGGAAGGTACTGACAGAGACCGTCAATTGTGTATGAATATCAGGGACTGCCTCAGCCTAGGGATCAACAAAATACATGAGCAGCAGATCAGTCCCTATTCTGGGGGACAACCGAGGAGAGTTGAGCTCCTAAAAATCGCATATGACTAATAAATAGAGAATACATAAAACATACCATGCAAATAAAAAGTCTTCACCAATGGATGTTGTTCACTCGCTGTACCAGCTACCTGTAACCACTAAAGGGGAAGGATTGGTGGAGACCTTCAACCGTTGTTAACGAGCAACAGATTAACTGTACACATAGTCATTAGTATCAGAGCCAAACAAGGAAAGTTGAGCACCTAGAAACCACACATGAATTAATAAATAGATGACCCAGACAACATTTCCACACCCAAGAAACAGTCTGCAGCAGTGCCCGTCGTTTACACTACTCTCCCTGCCACAGATACCTGCAACAAGAGAAAGTACCATCAGCTCACCCATCAGAGAGGTTAGGAACGTGAAAGGGCTTACTAAATCTGCCCTCGACGTTGAAACACTGCCTTCCCATCTTTGAATCATCGTTAATCGGCGGACACGATGAAAGGAATGACATTCACCAGGGATGCGATTGTTGACATCACACATAGCAATACACCATGGACACACGCGCTCAACGGCATGCCGAACTAGCACTACTCGCTATAAAGTAGCAGAAAGCGCGCGGGGTCCATATCTTATCCTATAGATATATCTTATACACAGGGAGCACTCGCGGTCGCGCGAGTCGCGTGTGTTTTTCCGCTGTAGGTACTTAGTGTGCGAACGTAGCCTAGCCGAGGTAGCCGTTACGACTGCTGCAATAGTACTCATGCACGCAGGTCGCAGGGCTAAGCCAGATCAGTATTGAGCTTTCTCTTTCTGTTTTTCTCCTTTTCGCGGTATTAGTGTATATGTGCATATATGCCGCGAGTATTTTTTTGTAATTCAGATTGTATATATCTATATAGAGGGGCGCGCCCCCCTAGTTAGATATGTTAGTTCTAACGAAGTAAAAAATTAAATATATAATAAAGGCAAAAAATGTAATAATTTGTATAGAAATGTAAAATGATGTAAAAAATGTAAGTTTCTGTAACAAACTATAAAGTGATCCACGTTCTTAAATTTTCTTGTGTTATTTTTTTTTCACATTTTTTTATGTTTTGGTTCCAAGGTGATAAAAAATTTAATATATAATAAAAGGCGGAAAAAATGTAATAAATTGTATAGAAATGTAAAATTATATAAAAAAATGTAAGTTTCTGTAAAAAACTATAAAGTGTTACACTTTCTCATGTTTGATTACATTTTTTCGTTCTTTTTTGACACTTATTTACAGTTTTTCATATTTTGGTTCTAACGAAATAAAAAATAACATATGTAATAAAATGTGAAAAAAATGTAATACATTGTATAGAAATGTAAAATTAAGTAAAAAAAATAAGTTTCTGTAAGAAACTGTAAAGTGTTACACTTTCTTACATTTTATTATATCTTTTCATTCGTTTTTTACATTTTTTTACACTTTTTTACGTTACTTTAAAATAAATGAAAAAATTCCAAATTTTAAAAAAGTAAAAAACGGTAAGAAAATGTAAGAAACTGTAAAAATATGTAAGAAAATGTAAGAAAGTGTAAAGAACGTCCGAAATCCAATATAAATATACGATTACTTACATTTTCTTACGATTTCTTACGTTTTTTTTTACAGTTTATTACACTTTTTTAACATTTTCGATTTCCGCTAGGTTTATTTTTAAATATCTGAAATTAAAATTAATTTATTTTTTGGTTTGGATTTATTATTTGCTATGATTTCTATTCTGTTCCAAAATGGGGACATCGATTATGGAACGGGGGGAGAATCTGTAAAAATGTCGTTCCATAATACGTACTTGGTGTCGGTTTGGTTTTTTAATTGCAATAATTACAATTCGTATTCAATTTGCTTTTTTAAGGTCTCATTTTAATCTTTGGTCTTTACCCCATCGATTGATATCCAAAAATTGTAAATATTACTCCTTTACAATAGTTTTAATCTCAATCCAAACTCTAAACTAGCAAAAACTGTTCCATAAAGGGTACTTTTACCTTATAGCATTCATTGGCCAACCGCAAGGCTTATTCCGTGACGAAATAAGCGGTAATTATTACCAACCGTTGGTTAAATGGTTGGCCAAACCATTTGCGATTTGGTGAACGGATGGCGAGCGATTGGTTACCATTTCTACCAGGGTACCGTCCATAAATTATATTATTCATTTGTATCTTTATATTAATGTTTAAAATATTATTTTTGGATTTTTTAAAGTATATATAGATATATTTAGTGAGAATTTTAAATATATTAAGAACAGGGAAATGAAAAAAAAAAAAATCAGTAGAAATAATATACGATTATACCACTCTAGCCTCAAAATCACAACTTTGATATGATTTTTCGGTGCTCGTGGTATAAAATACCGTTCGAAACTAGTGCGTAAGTCGATTATTTAGGTGGTGTGACTTTTTCGCACTCGCTTCGCTCGTGCAAAAAGTCACACCAGCTAAATAATCGACTTCCCCACCCGTGTCGAAATCTACTATTATATAAATTTGTATACAAGGGGAAAAATGTAATTTGAACAAAGAACAAATGAAAATCTTTATCAGTATTTTGTGTATATTTTTAAAACAAAAATAGATAATGCTTTAAAACTAATTGGGACATATTCTACAAGTATTTTTTTTAGTAAAATATGTAATAAAAAAAAAATTGATTTTTCGTCATTCTAAAGGTGTCCGATCCCCTTAATGGTCTTCGACTATTCATACACAAAGAACCACAAGATATTATCCCATAATTATTAAGACTATTATAAAGAGCATAATATAATGTCAACAATGTTTTAGTTTGCATAATATTTGTTTTTTTTTTGTAGAAAAAAGAGGAATAGATATTTCGTTTCTTTAATTATTTTTTACCAATGTGTTTATCAAATTGAATATTGTAATTAAATGTACTTTTGTATCTCATTATTATATTTTTGTAATTATATTATCTTTGGATATCGATTTTTTCGATCTTATTGATAGCTATTGTATTTAATATTTCTGTATCAAATCGAATTCTGTTAAATAATAAGAGAAAATTGGCTATGTAAGGTGCATTAATTGATGCATTAAAAATCGTGTTTATAGGTTTAGGTACCAGGAATTGATTTTACATGAAAATGTCAAATGGGAAAAATTTTTGTTTTATTATAATCTACAATTTTTACATTTAACATATTTGTGTAAAGTTAAATCCTGTGACGTTATAGCCGACATTCATCTATTTATATGTATATTTAGGCCTTTAAAATCGTTTTTATAGGTCTAACTCGCCAGGTATTAATTTTACGGGAAAATGTTAAATGGAAAAAAGTTTTATTTTATTATAATCTACAACTTTTACATTTAACATATTTGTGTAAAGTTAAATCCTGTGACGTTATAGCCGAAAATTGTCCGTTTTATATATATTTAGGAGTTTAAAATCGTTTTTATAGGTCTAACTCGTAAGATATTGATTTTTGATGAAAATGTTAAATGGGAAAAAGTTTTGTTTGAATATTATCTACAACTTTTGTATCTAACATTTTTGTATAAAATCAAATCCTGCTAAGTTATAAACGAAAATTGACCATTTTAGGTACATTCAGGCGTTAAAAATCGTTTTTTGGATTTAACTCGTCAGAAATTGATCGTAGAAAAAAATGTTCAGGAGGAAAAAGTTTTGTTTTAATATTGTCTATAACTTTTACATTTAACATTTTTGTGTAGAGTAAAATCCTGTGAAGTAATAGCAAAAAAACGACTATTTTTGATGTTTTTAGCGGTTTTTTTAGCTATTCTATTGCCAA
Source organism: Torymus aiolomorphi (assembly GCA_036365515.1). NCBI lineage: Eukaryota > Metazoa > Arthropoda > Insecta > Hymenoptera > Torymidae > Torymus > Torymus aiolomorphi. The sequence goes on along the minus strand of CM070873.1, from coordinate 19,441,508 downwards.
ATATTGTTCGTAGAAAAAAATGTTCAATGTAAAAAAGACGTTTTTTAATTATTTTTAGCAGATGCATTTGTTGTTTATGACTTAAAGTGAATTTTGTTCACCGTATGTCCAAAAATTGATTTTTTCAAATTTTTATTTGTTCTGCCGTTTTTTTTTATTTGTCGATGGATTCGAATCGATAGAGAACTGTCAGTTACTTATAATTAGACGAGTATCTGCGCCAATGCTCGTTTGAAACTTGATTACGTACATACGTACAGACATACATACATCTCGGAAAACGCTTAAAATGGACTCATTTTGGGTGGAAAATAGTTTTTATGTTGTAAATTTTCAGAATTTGAAGTGTTGCAATTATCGCCCAGACGAAACTATAAGGCTCTCCCGAGGAGCGGCCGTGCCTATAAAAAGCGTTCATAGTAAATTATTGTTATTTTCAGTGATGGACTAACTTTTGACGTGGATGATATAGCTAATGCAATCATAAAGGAATCAGTAAATTAAGTTTGGGGAAACCTCGTGCCAATGAATTGGCAGCGGTTTTTTTATATTACAGATTGGCTTCTTTGCAATAAATGTTATTATTGTTTTTATACTCTCACGTAGTATTAATAAGTTATCATCCATATATAATTCTAACAATAATTTTAACTGCAATTACAGTATTTGTGACAACTCAAAAATGTTCATATCGCATATTGTATTCCGCAAAGACAAGTGTGCTATGTTCACATGGTTCGGAATAGCAGTCAAGAGTGTGTTATCAAACTTATTTAATTTTGGATAACTGCTAAGGTAATTTTCGAAATAAAGTTAACCATAAGTTCGAAGCTTCACTTGAAGCCGCATAACGTCTATTTGAATGTTACGAAAAAATCATTAAACGATCGTAACATCAGTTATAAAGGTCTCAGGGAGATTAGGAAGAGTTCAAATTCAAGGTCTAAAGGTACTCTATATACTTATTATCGTAAAACTCTAATGTCATATAAGGCAATCTGAAGAAGAATAACGTGGCATACTCTCGAAATAGAGTAAAAAAGTGAAAAACAAGAAATTTCGATGGCTCATAGCTTTGTTCCGCACTATAATATTAATATCGAAAATATGCATACATCTTTTTGTGCATATTTTCAAGAATATTTCTGCCAAATTTCAGCAACAAAACTATAGCGAGTTTTTTTTACAGCCATTTGAATACAGTAAAAAAAGCAATTTTTGAAAAAATAGTAAAATTTGACACGATGCTTCTCTGTCAATTCTTGATATTTTTAAAATTCATAAAAAAGATTTTGTTTTCTTTTTGCAAGACGAAAAAATTTTTTTTTCGAATGCTAAAAAATATTGAAAATTGAAAATGCTACTTAGCTTTGAAAATGAGCAAAAATGAAATAAGGCTTTCCAGTTAGAGGTTATGTATCAGGTCAAAAAATGCGTAATTAACTTTTCCTTCGAGTGAATCAAAAGCTTATTCAATGACGAAGAAAAATGTTTTGTGATCGGATGAAAATGTTAAAAACTCAAGATTTCGCTAGACTTTGAAAATTGACAAAAATAGCTAAAAAATAGCCCATTTTTCAACATTCAAATGGCCAAATCTCGACTTCTAGGACGTTTAGAGAGCTGAAATCTTATAAAGCTTACTTTTTTAGAAGTACTTTAACATATTTAACTAGGGGGGCTGCGCCCCCCTGCGTGCCTTCGACACGCCAGCCCCCCGCCCCCACACGCAACTACTCCTCGCTTCGCTGGCCGTCCCCCTCCCTATGTAAAAACTTCGTTTTTACATAATAGGCACGACCGCAATACTCAGGAGAACCTTATATTATAATTTAACTGCAACTCTGAAATTTGTGATATTTTGTTTCAATAATTTTTATGATCGGTATAAATATAGTTGTATAATAAAGGTTAAATAAAAAAAAAGTATGCTTATACTTTCACACAGTTCTTGCTTATGTATGTTCTTCAAAATTGATTTTACAGAACTAGACTATTTATACAACTAAAAATAATAATGAAAAGTTTATACAATCCTACCTAAATAAGTCGATTGTGTTTCTTTCCTAGGTACTTATATTGAAATAATTTTTTTTTCCAACTACAGTGGAAAACAATGTTTGCAGGTTTCTATAACTAAAAAACTACAGGCGCCCTGACGCGGCTCTCATACCCCCTGACGAATTTATACTACGCGCACTACAATTTTGAAAAATTACTTACTCGCGGCGCGCATAAATCACACACACACACACACACACACACACACACACACACACACACACACACACACACACACACACACACACACACACACACACACACACACACACACACACACACACACACACACACACACACGCACACACACACACACGCACACACGCACACACACACAGACACACACACGGCGAAAGAGAGAGAAAGAGTAGGAAAAGGCTTGGCACTGGCATTCGGGAATCTGGCTATTAGACCGTGGGCTAGCGACAGATTTTTGAGAGTGATCGATGCCCGTCTGCCGTTTCGAGAACTGAAATATGTATCCATTTCAAATAGAAAAGTGCAATAAAAAAAACGCGCTCGAGGGTAGCAAGTAGAGGGTCACGAACAAAAAGTGTTATAAAAAAATGGCTAAAATAATGTATTGATGCCCGTCTGCCGTTTGACTGGAGGAAAGTTCGTGAAAAAAAAATCCATCGGAAGCTTATCGGCAGACAGTTTGGAGCGATAGGTTCTTCAGGACCCCCATGTTCAAAATGTAAAAAAAAAGTCGTAAACAATTACAATATAAAAAATAATGCAAAATTAGTTCATCTAAAAAAATTATTAATGCCCGTCTGCCATTCTAGTATTATAATAAATATGCTATTTCATGACGATTAGTGCACCGGCAGACTGATCTACCATATAGAATAATAATTAACCATAAAAATAATCATACAAAAATAATGCATGTAAAAAAACAATTGATGCCCGTCTGCCATTTTAACATTATAATAAGCATGATATTTTGTTACTATTAATCTACCGGCAGATGGTTCTGGTATATACAATAATAATTAGCAATAAAAATATTTATGCTATATAGTGATGTATATGAAAAAATGATTTTTTTTTCATAATCTATTTATATTATTGTCGTTGATATTCACTGGGATTTATTTAGTGACTTTTCTTGATTTTAATAGTTTAAATCACATGCACACACATTATCATATTCCACACGCGCGGAAATGCGCCCTTCGGAGCGACTCGACCGTTTTTTCATCCGTCCGTTACGAATTGTACTCACTCACACTGTTCATACACACACATACCATACACCCAGACCCCTCTATCCCACCACTCCTCCCTTGGGCTACGACCTTGCGAGTTTCTGCTCGATCTATAGGGATCGTCACTTGAACTGTGAGTCTCTGTTCAGAGTCTATTCCTACTTCTTGGAAGGCAGATGTTCCAGGCTCTGAAATTTTCTCTCGGCTGTACGGCGTAGGTAGTTAGTTTCTTTCTTCCGTGCAACATGTCGTCTGAGGAGAGTGAGAACTCTAATTCTGAAGAAAAAAAATTTTTTAAATATGAATTTTAAGACTGCTTTCGTTAATTTTCTTATTGAACATTGGAGCACTGACGGAGCGGCAAAATTCATTGCCGAGAGAGAAATTTACATTTCTTTCGATAAGTGTTATAAATACAGGGCTGTCAGTGGAGTCGTTACAATGTCGGTTGTTAATGAATTCACCTGTACTGGTCATGAGGAAGCCGACAGCAAATTTGCGTTTTTCATCAAAAAGTGTGATGGGCCGAAAAATATTTTAATTAATTGTTGCGATACAGATATTTTAGTCATCATTTTAGGAAATATGGTCCATTTTGATGAATCATTAGAAATATGTCTGAAGTTTGGAACAGGCAATAATATGAGGTACATAAATGCCACCCAAATAGCCAAAGCTATCGGACCGCAGGCCTGTGCTGCTCTGCCAGCACTGCATGTCTTCACTGGGTGTGATTATAACCCATCCTTCTATAAAAAAGCCAAGTCGAAACCATTCCAGTTATTAATGAGCAGCGACGAATCCAAGGTGGCCTTTGCGAATATACTGGATTCGGCAAACCACCAAACAATTGAAAAATTTGTATGTCAAATGTATGCCACGCAAAAAAATGGATTGAAAAAAAAGGTATGATTTTTAAAATAGTTTTTAATATTCTTGTGTATACTTAACTAAACTAAATAAATTTTATATTTTTTATTAATTTAATTAGATTCAGTGAATGATGCCCGGCTGCATTTATTTGCAAGGAATTACGAGGGTCATTTGACAAGTACCTAGCCTCACCGCCAGATGGTGCCACTATCGCACCAGAAATACACTACAGTGCAGTATCTTCCTGTAAACGGTTACAGATGAAATTTCAGCCGGATCGGAGTTGTAGTTTATTTTTGAGAGCGTGTGAAAGCAAATGTGTTCGTTGATTTTTGAAAAAATGGAGAAAGAACAATATCGGTCGGTGATTCGATTCTTGTTTTTGGAAGGGAAATCGCGCAGTGAAATTAAAGAACGCTTGGATGCAGTGTATGGGGATGCTTCTCCTTCGATGGCGACCATTAAATTTTGGTATAACGAGTTTCAACGTGGTCGTACGTCGGTTTTTGATGATCCACGCCCAGGTGCTCCGAAAACAGCCACTACGGAGGAGAACGTGACAAAAATACACGATATCGTTTTGTCAGACCGCCGATTAAAGGTGCACGAGATAGCTCCGATAGTAGGCATCTCAGAAGAACGCATGTGGCATACCCTACATGAGATTTTAGGCATGAGGAAGCTGTCAGCAAGGTGGGTGCCGCGTTTGCTGACTGCAGACAACAAGTGCATCCGTGTGACCAGTTCAGAGCAGTGTTTGGAGCTGTTTAATCGCAATCCAAAAGAGTTTTTGCGTCGTTACGTGACCGTCGACGAAACATGGATTCACTACTACACTCCAGAGACCAAGGAGCAGTCAAAACGGTGGACCTTACCCGGTGAACCTGCTCCGAAGAAGGCGAAGACGGTCCCGTCGGCCGGAAAGGTGATGGCCACTGTTTTGTGGGATTCTCAAGGTGTGATTTTATTGACTATCTGGAGAAGGGCAAAACGGTCACAGGACAGTACTACGCCGAACTATTGAGCCGATTTGACGCCGTGTTAGAAGAAAAACGGCCCCATTTGTCTAAAAAGAAAGTGCTTTTCCACCACGATAATGCACCGGCTCACACTTCTGCACTCGCCACGGCTAAATTGGTCGAATTACGCTACGAACTGCTGCCCCATCCACCGTATTCTCTAGATTTGGCTCCGTGCGACTTTTTTTTGTTTCCGAACTTAAAAAATTCGCTCGCCGGGAAGAGATTCCACTCCAATAACGAAATAATCGCCGCCACGGAGGCCTATTTTGCAAACCAAGAGAAAACATTTTTTTCAACGGGGTTAAAAAAATTGGAACACCGCTGGACCAAGTGTATTCAACTAAAAGGAGACTACATTGAAAAATAAATTTTATTTTTTGTAAAATTTTGGTGTTTTCATTTGTAGGCTAGGTACTTATCAAATGACCCTCGTATGCCGTAGTTGACGATATGGAGAAATTTAAGAAAAATGTTGGCAATTTTGATGCTTGCATACTTCCTCCGAGTCAACGCGAACTCCATCAGCAAATTTTAAGAACAGCGTACATTGCATCGGTTTGGTGCAACGCAACGTTATGTATGCCGACAACGCTCAATCCACTTGAGTATGGGTGGAAAATTTCGGAAGAAGATGCAAGCAAGTACACCTTCAAATGGTTTGAAGGAGGTGAGATGCCTGAGTTAATCGAAGATGTACTACTTGAAGCAGAGAGACCTCGTGCAGGTATGTTCAAAAAATAGAAACTATAAAAATCTTTAGTTTTTTCATAAAAATAATATAAATTTTGTTAAACTTTCAGATGAAGAAGAAAATTATTCTGACGGCGATGAGTCCGATTCCGAAAGTGGATCAGAATCCGAAGATTCTGAGAACGGTGACATCGACGATATGATCGATGAATCAGACAATGATGACTGTGAAAGCAATAATGAGTCTGATTGAAATAATTCTTTATATTTTAATATTTCTTTTTTAAATAAATATTTTATTTTTTTGTTTAAATACTGTTGTATATTCATTTATTATTAATACCTACATTTCCTTTCCGTTTAATTAATTGTACATTGTGGGGTGACGATTGAGCCGGAGTGGCTTATGAGTGCTTAAGGGGACAGCGAAGTTAATGTATTTTAAATGGACGGTGGCGCTGTAACTAGTATAACGCGTTTTCATTATATAATTTAGAAAATTTTTATCTTTTTGGATTTTGGAGACTTGAGCGCGCTTTAAAAATTAATGTTTAGTTATTTGCCAAAATCGCAACTCAAACAATCAATTAATTGCCTATAAATGACCGACCTATAAATTGAAAAATTAAAAGATAATATTTTTCTTAATTTCATGACTTGAGCGCACTTCGTGTATAAATTTTAAGTATTCTCCCGAAATTTCAGTTGAATCGGTTAACTATTCGAAGAAAAAACTTTGAAAAACTAACTATCGGGACTTCGGCTTTCCCTTAATGTAATTCGATTCTGAAAAAGTAAACTCCTCCTGTACTACACATCGTAATTTTTAACTCACGAGTTATTTTTACTTACAAATAGCGGATTTGATAATTCTATGAATTATAAATAACTTTTATTCAAACGCCAATTATAATACTGTTTCAACTTTGAACTGTGATTTTTAATTTAAATGTTCGATATACAAATATTGGAGATATTCTTTCAGAAAGCATTCTGCTATTTCAGTTAGCAGCGGTTTTTTAATGAGTGCAGTAATTAATCTCATCGCATTTTTTTGCATAATTATATTTATTAATAAATATTATTCTATATATTAGAATCGTCTGCCGATAGATTAATAATGTTAAAATAACATGTTTATTAAAATGCTAAAATGGCAGACGAGCATCAATTGTTTTTTTACATGCATTATTTTTGCACGATTATTTTTATTGCTAATTATTATTCTATATACTACATTTGTCTGCCGATACATTAATCGTCTTAAAATAGCATATTTGTAATAATACTACAATGGCAGACGGGCATCAGTTGATCTGAAAAACAGCATATTTCTGGTATCTATTTTGTGTCTGCCGAAATCATCTATCGTCAGAAACTGTCTGCTAAGCCACTAAGTTATATAGTTTTGTCAAGATAATTCAACATTGCTTTGGCAGATGGGCATCTATTGTTTTTTTGTAAAACAAAAATTTGACAGTTAAAAAATTTAGTTAATATACCTTGTATACCTCCAATTTGTCTGCCAATCAGTTTTTCAAGCCTCTTTCGATCAACTGAAAGTACCTTAACTTTGGCAGACGGGCATCAATGAGTTTTTTTGCTACTTTTTTTTTACATTTTGAACATGGGGGTTCTGAAGAACCTATCGCTCCAAACTGTCTGCCGATAAGCTTCCGATGGATTTTTTTTTCACGAACTTTCCTCCAGTCAAACGGCAGACGGGCATCAATACATTATTTTAACCATTTTTTTATAACACTTTTTGTTCGTGACCCTCTACTTGCTACCCTCGAGCGCGTTTTTTTTATTGCACTTTTCTGTTTGAAATGGATACATATTTCAGTTCTCGGAACGGCAGACGGGCATCGATCACTCTCAAAAATCTGTCGCTAGCCCCCGGTCTATATTACCTGGCTATATTCTTTGCGGTCTCCATGCCTTGGTGTTAACGCCGCGTGCATGAGTACTACTGCCGCAACCGTGAGTGACGGCCGGGGCCGGCGCACGGCTGCTCTGCCCCTTGCACGCATGTGATATAATCGACAAGACGGCAATCGCGTCGCCCGGCTCCCGGTCCCGGCGTCCTCAGCGATGACAGTGGCTGCTGCGAAACGGCTTTCGTCGTGTCTGTCTGCTGGTGGTCACTCGGAGACAGCAAAGCAGTGAGGTTGGCGGCAGGAGCAGATTTGGTAAGCCCTTTCTCGTTCCTAACCTCTTTGATAGGTGGGCTGAGGATACTTCTTTTTGTTGCAGATAGCTGGTGCAGCGAGGGAAGTGAACAACAAAGAGGGTTGCAGACTCTCCTTCCGTTTGGTAATGATTTTTTGTGTCAGCTGTTTATTGGTCATATGTGTTTTTTAGGTGCTTGACCCTCCCCGCTTGGCTCCCAGATTATCAACTGATCTGCTGCTTGCATTATGTTGACTTCTGTACTGAGGCTGCCCCTGGCAATGCTAAAGATTGAAGGTCTGCGCCTGTCTTTCCCTCCCAGATGGTGTGGCTAATCACCTAGCGGATGGCTGCCAGTTAATAGATAATCATGACCAAATGGATGTCCCTTATGTAGCGCCAGCCTGGGCGGTCCAGCCCCACATTGCTGCTAGTGCAGCTCTATCAGTGATCTTCGTGTTTCAGTGTCTTAAATGTGAGAAAATAGGTACTACTCAGTATTAGTAGTATTTAGTACTAATAATTAAGAACTGAGGGATATCATAAAAGTGCTGCGTGCGTGTGGTTAAAGGCGATATGGGTAGGTACCCCAGTGGAAATTATAAAATGTATCAAAATGTACCAAAATATATCAAAATGTATTAGAAGGTATCAAAAGGTATCAAAAGGTATTAAAGTGTATCAAATTGCATGTAGAGGTTGCATTTCGTAACTTTTAGAGAACACTTTGATATCTTTTGACACCTTTAAATACATTTTGATACATTTATATACAAAATCATTTTTTGATAAAAGAAAAAATTTATTGATGAAAGAAACATTTAGACACGCTCTGGTACACTTATGTATATTTTAATACATTTTCATACCTTTTGATACATTTTAATACATTTTGATACATTTTGACACATTTTGACATATTTATGTACATTTTGATACCTTTTAATACCTTTTGATACCTTTTGATACCTTTTCATACATTTATGAAAAAAATATTTTTTTACATTAAATTATTTTTACATTCTCATACATTTTTGTACATTTAGAAACACTTTGACATATTTATGTACATTATGATACGTTTTAAATATATAGAAAATAATAAAATAGTACATTTCGACACTGGTGCGGAAGGTGATTTGGTAAGTGTATTTTTCGCACGAGCGAAGCGAGTGCGAAAAACGTCACACGAAGTAAATAAACAACTTCCGCACTCGTTTCGAACGGTATTTTATACCACGAGAGCCGAAAAATCATACCAAAGTTGTGATTTTGAGGTTAGAGTGGTATAAATAATATTTTAAATATATAGGAAATATATAGAAAGGTATCAAAAGGTATTAATCAATATTTGTTTGTATAAATCTATAGAAATGTATCAAAATGTATCAAAATGTACCAAAATGTATACAAATATATCAAAAGGTATCAAAATGTATGAAAAGGTTTTAAGATGTACCAAAAGGTGTTAATGTGTTTAATAGAATGATAAATAGATTGTTAGTTGCATCTAATGGTAGTTTTCTTTGTATTACTATACGAGGGTCATTTGATAAGTACCTAGCCTACAAATGAAAACACCAAAATTTTACAAAAAATAAAATTTATTTTTCAATGTAGTCTCCTTTTAGTTGAATACACTTAGTCCAGCGGTGTTCCAATTTTTTTAACCCCGTTGAAAAAAATGTTTTCTCTTGGTTTGCAAAATAGGCCTCCGTGGCGGCGATTATTTCGTTATTGGAGTGGAATCTCTTCCCGGCGAGCGAATTTTTTAGGTTCGGAAACAAAAAAAAGTCGCACGGAGCCAAATCTCGAGAATACGGTGGATGGGGCAGCAGTTCGTAGCGTAATTCGACCAATTTAGCCGTGGCGAATGCAGAAGTGTGAGCCGGTGCATTATCGTGGTGGAAAAGCACTTTCTTTTTAGACAAATGGGGCCGTTTTTCTTCTAACACGGCGTCAAATCGGCTCAATAGTTCGGCGTAGTACTGTCCTGTGACCGTTTTGCCCTTCTCCAGATAGTCAATAAAAATCACACCTTGAGAATCCCAGAAAACAGTGGCCATCACCTTTCCGGCCGACGGGACCGTCTTCGCCTTCTTCGGAGCAGGTTCACCGGGTAAGGTCCACTGTTTTGACTGCTCCTTGGTCTCTGGAGTGTAGTAGTGAATCCATGTTTCGTCGACGGTCACTTAACGACGCAAAAACTCTTTTGGATTGCGATTAAACAGCTCCAAACACTGCTCTGAACTGGTCACACGGATGCGCTTGTTGTCTGCAGTCAGCAAACGCGGCACCCACCTTGTTGACAGCTTCCTCATGCCTAAAATCTCATGTAGGATATGCCACACGCGTTCTTCTGAGATGCCTACTATCGCAGCTATCTCGTGCACCTTTAATCGGCGGTCTGACAAAACGATATCGTGTATTTTTGTCACATTCTCCTCCGTAGTGGCTGTTTTCGGAGCACCTGGGCGTGGATCATCAAAAACCGACGTACGACCACGTTGAAACTCGTTATACCAAAATTTACCGGTCGCCATCGAAGGAGAAGCATCCCCATACACTGCATCCAAGCGTTCTTTAATTTCACTGCGCGATTTCCCTTCCAAAAACAAGAATCGAATCACCGACCGATAATTGTTCTTTCTCCATTTTTTCAAAAATCAACGGACATATTTGCTTTCACACGCTCTCAAAAATAAACTACAACTCCGATCCGGCTGAAATTTCGTCTGTAACCGTTTACAGGAAGATACTGCACTGTAGTGTATTTCTGGTGCGATAGTGGCACCATCTGGCGGTGAGGCTAGGTACTTGTCAAATGACCCTCGTATAGTGATCCTAATGGCTTATCTACCAGGTAATGTTTTTGTAAATAAAAAACAACATTTGTCGTGTTACGACGTTTCGGACACTTTTCTTTGTGTCCCTCATCAGGATTAATGAGACAGTGTCAATCTAGTTACGCAGAGAACAATGTATTGACGAGCATATTATTCTCTGCGTAACTAGATTGACACTATCTCATTAATCCTGATGAAGGACACAAAGAAAAGTGTCCGAAACGTCGTAACACGACAAATGTTGTTTTTTATTTACAAAAACATTACATGGTAGATAAGCCATTAGGATCACTATATAGTAATAGAATGATAAATAAATTAATATTACATTTTTTAATTTTTTTGAAAAGGTATCAAAATGTATCAAAAGGTATCAAAAGGTATTAAAGTGTGCTACAAAAATTACGAAATGCAACCTCTATATACACTTAGGTACACTCTGATACCTTTTGATACATTTTGATACCTTTTCATACATTTAAAATTTCCACTGGGGTAGTTATTATTGGTAAGATTAGTTCGGCTTATCAATTTACAAGTTTAGCCAGAGTATAAGAACTCACACTCTTACCGCAAAAGTGTGAAAAATGGAAGTGAAAAGATTAAAAGTAGAGTTTTAATCCTTTACTGAAGTGTAAAACCTAAACAAAAATTGTCAGCGCAATTAAATCCAAGGTTTTAATCTTTTCTATAATTATTTTCAACAGTTCACACTTTACGAAAGATTAATAGGAAACTTTACACTTTAAAAAGTGTGAAAGGTTGACAGATTTTCCGAAAAGATAAAAATTATTTAATCACACTTTTGACAAAGATTAAAATGCAGATTTTATTCTGTATAAAGTGTGAAAAATTGTTGTATTTTTTAAAGGAATTAAAATTGTGTCTTCACACTTTGTAAAAATATGTACGTTTTACACTTTATAAAGTGTGAAAAGTTGTTGGATCTCTTGAAAAGATTAAAGTTATGAATTCACACTTTTAATAATGAATAAAATGTTGATTTTACACTTTATTAAAATGTAAAGAGTTCCAATTAATGTACAAGATGTTAATTTAATACATTCACACTTCTGTGGGGGTATTCCAGTCACGTGACGTCGAGTATAAATTAATTTTAAATATTTAACTAGAATGTTGGGCGCGCTACGCGCACCTACAAGGTTACCTGTGCTCTTTTGAGTCGACTATATCGTAATAAAAATTAAAATTTTATAAACATGATGATGGAAATGTATTTGTGAGATTTCAGAATTGAATAATAAAACATTGTTTATATATGGGATAGTTCACGTGAAGCCATAGCAGATCAAAATGTTGAAATCGCTCTAAATTTTTTTACTTTTAGTATTTTATGAAAAAAAAAAAAAAAACATGTTCTTAAAATTTTCGGTTGATATTTGCATAAATGAAAAAGCAAAACTACATTGCTACTTCAATTGTTATAGAATTTTTGTTTAAAAGTAACTTTTCGTATATTCCTTACTTCAAAATTTTGGAACTTTTTGTATAGAACATTAATTGGTAAAAAGTAAACAATTCTGATATAGAAAATAGTAATATTTTTTAATAATATAATTTATATATCTCTGGTTAGTTTTTATTATAGCTTCATCGACGAATATTGAGACGGCGGCTACATATTTTTTGTTAAAAATTTTGTTTTCAATTCTTCATTTAAAACCCTTTAAAATGCAAAGTTATAATTTTTTTAAATGTCGAGAAAAATGAATAATTAGCATTTTTAATAATATGATTGATTAAAAAATTATCTAAATGAGAATTAAATGGAGGTTGGTGAATGAAAGAAGAATGATCATTTTAATACATATTAAATTAATTTTTATTTTGCTAAAATTTTCATTAGTTGTGCAGATCGACTTGTCGGTTCATTGAAATGTACATTAGACAAAATTAAATTTCAAAAATCGCCCATTTCTGGCACAAACCTAATTCTATAAACAATATGGAACTTAAAATAAATTTCCAAAGCCGTTAAAACGTCTGTATTCAATTTTAGAATGAGTCTTTCTGCCCTCAAGTAGTACGTGCCGTCTCCCCTGCATTCTGTACCTTGCAGATTAGTATCGGCTTCAATTATTTTTATGTCTTATGTTAGTCTCAAAAATGTCTTCTTGTACCTGAAAGTAAATTATTATGATTATTATTATTATCATTTCATTATTATTATTATTATTATTATTATTATTATCCCGGGGTTGAAAATTGACCATTTTTGTTGGTTAACGTGTGAATCAAATGGAAGCATTTTCGACTAAAATATATTTTTAAACCTTTTTAAAAGTATCGAAGATTATAATCATATGTTCAGATATTGGTAATAGAATGAAATAGATTCATATGAACGAAAATTGAATTTTTATCTTTAACAACGAAATAATGTTAGTGTGACGTTTCTTATTACAAAATATCGTTAACGTTTCTACCAGGGTTATAATTGATATTATTACTATTATTTATTTTAATGTTTGAAAGTCTATTTATTACTTTATATAACACCAGTATAATTGTTGCGTTTCTGAATCTACTTAAGCAAGTAAAAAAAAAATATTTATAGACTATTCATTAGAGCAGGTAGAAAAAATTAAAAAACGCGAATAAATTAAAAAACCAATACATTTGTTATAAAAAATATAGTGTGAGCCAAGGGGTATGTAGACCTTTTAATCTCTTATGGTTTTAGTACTCGGTCTAAAATGTTTACTTTATGCATTTTGTACACAATATACTATTTTTATTTCTACAATTAACCTTTAGAGGATCGGAAATCTGACAAAAAATAACTTTATTATTCATTTTATGATGGAGGCTGAGTACTTCAGATTCTAGACCTCGAAGGGTTAGAGGTGCTATATCGGGATACGAAATTGATCAAAAATTTAAAATTTTTATAAATAGTTAAATATTTGTATACTTTCATAAATTTTTTGAATCGTCGAAAAAATTTAAATGTTTAATAATAAAAAAAGTTGTAATTGATAATAACTTTTTGGAGTTTTAACTTTAAATTTGTAATAATCGAAATTAATAATTATGTGTATTTTGTAGTATACATTTATTAAAATTTTTTTTACAAAACGTGAATAATTAATAAACTGATGTTTAAAACTATTAATCACTATTATTATTAAATATAAAAAGTTTATAAGTGATACTAGCTTTTTACAACTTAACTATAGACAAAGATCTACAATTAAATTTTATCTCATATAAAATAAAAATAACTATAACTTCCTTTTCCGACCTCGCTTTTTTGTCTGTAAAAATAGCAGAATAACATGCAATATTATTTATACCACTCTAATTTCAAAATCATAACGATAATATAATTATTCGGTTCTAGTGGTATAAGATACGGTTCGAAAGTGGTGTTTAAGACGATTTTTACCTCATGTGACGTTTTTCGTACGAGCATCGCTTGTACGAAAAACGTCACATGAGCTAAATCCGAAATTATTTTAATAATATCGCCGTCAACAGATAGTTTCGTTGGACTCCATGTAAACTGTGATGATTCTTTACGATGACATTCTTCATCAGTTTCCATCTTAGTAGCCTCATCGTTTGGATTGAGAAAATGCATTGTATCGATATGTTTAAAGAAACCTTTAGATGTCTTAAATTGCTTCATATAATTCTGCATTTTACAAGTAAATTCCGTATTTGTATTTTTTGATAAATTGATAACATGATCATTTTTTAAATGAGTTTTTAATTATAAACTGTTAGTAAATTTTTTTTGCAAAAACAACATTGTATGCAATCAATCACGCTTTAATTAAGGATAGATTTACAATAGGAATAGATCAGCTGATGTATATGAATAGTCTACACCCGAATGGAAATAATAATCATACAACTATGTTACAATCTAGTACATTATTGTAAATTCTCGCACCATTTGGTACGTTTCGGTACGTTTTGATTAAGATTCGGACATTTGTACGGGATCGTACCTAAACGTACCAAATCGTACGGAAATGTATGTCAGACTACTCAAAGGTACAGCCTCGTACAGAAACCTACTGAAACTTACATATGCTGAGAAAAATTATTTTTTGTCTCCAAAAATTTCTTGCCTAAGCGTACCGAAACGTACTCAAACGTACCAAAACATGCAGAAACGTACCTCAGCGTACAAAAACGTAAGAAAATGTACGTCAATGTACGTGAATATACGGTGTTGTAAAGGAAATTATGAGAACTTCAAATATACTGGAAAATATTTGTCATTTCAAACGTTTTTGTAGAATAAAAATTTTCGTAAAATATTACATTTTAAAATTCCGTACGTTTACGTATGTTATCGCATGTTTTTGTAAGATCACGTATGTTGTTGTACATTGCTTTACGTTTTCGTACGTTTGGTAAATGTCAGTAGGTTTCGGTATGTTTTGGTACGTTTCGGTACGTTTCTATACGGTTCGGTGCGTTTTGGTACAAAAATATTTGCATATTGATACATTCATTTGGTACATACAAGTATGTTTCCGTTCATTTTCTTACGTACAAGTATGTGACTGTACGTCCCCGTACGTTTCTGCAAGTTTACGTACGATTCGATACTATTTGGTACGTTTTGGTACGTTTTCGTATAAAATGTCCGAATCTTAATCAAAACATACCGAAACGTACCGAATCATACGGAAAGGTACATAAACATAGCAACACGTAAAGGAACGTGCCGAAACATAGGATAATTTACATGGTAGTACCGTTTATTTTTTCCATTCGGGCAACAATCGTGTATAAGTAATTTCTTGGTAGTACCCTTTTAGCGTGCTGAAAATTTAAAAAAATTCTTATGAAAAGTCAAGAACATTGTGAGTGATTTAGAAACTACGCTAAACAAATTTAGTAGAATAATTGTAAGAGCGCACAAAAAAATGACTACTGCACAGAGAGTCAACCACAGTCTGTTCAAGTCACCTATTTATCAAATTTACAATAATATTTACAGTTTAAGAACGAAAAATGATAGAAACAGCTCATAGTCTATACAAACCAGTATTGTAATTTTTTTTTAAATGTGTAGCAATGAGCGATGTTGATCGTTATAAACAATATAATATAAACAATATAATATAAACAATATAAACAATATAATTGTAAAGTAAATATTAATATCTTAAGTGATAATCAACCTATCCTTTTCCTAATTGTGAACGTAATTAACATCCGTTAATACTACAATGTGAATGCAATACACCGTAAGGTAAAAGTACCAGTTGCTGAACAGTGCCTAGTTGTGGAACAGCTAAAAAATCATATAATTTAGACAATTGCTTGGCATTACAAAAACAGAAACTAATGTATTTGATGTGAAACGATATTTACTTCAGTAACTTTTCACAGCAAATGGGTTTCAAACATGTGCAGATTTTAAAAATAATTTTAATTGTCTAAATTTGTACGTTATCCTGAAATTTATAGGTAATGTTTCTCGCATATTTCAAATGACAAAAACTTTATGAATTACGCTACTTACATTACTTATGATTAATGTAGAATATAATAAAATATATTTGTTTTAAACGTCGATAAAGAAAATACATTGTTGTCATTTACCATCCTGACTCCCTGGACAGCACGACCGTTAATATCGATGATTCAAATATATTTGTTTTAAATCAGACAATATCATAAGTAGCAAAATGCGTGTCAATATTAATAATTAAGCGTGTTCCACTAATGGGTACATATGCAAATCATGATGTCTCTGTTTGTGGAACACAGTTGAATTTCGTTCCATTAATAGGGACAATACTTGAAATTGATGTACTAATTACGGAACACCTTTTTTCGATATGAAAACGAAAATAACTTCTCGAAGTCATCAGAAAAATAAAATCTACAATTCATAACTTTCTGTTGAACCATGATACATATTATAAAAATATCAAACAAGTAACTTATTTTGATATATCTTTAGAATTCTCGAAAGCATCGTTCCACCATACGTACATTTCGACTTATGACATTTTATTAATATAATTAATTATTTGCTTCAAATCGAGTATATTGTAAGTGATTATTTTATTAATTAAGCCCTACTTCATCCACAGATGTAAAAAATTTGCATATTTTTATAGTAATTCATTTTAAAATTATAAAAAACCTAAACGACGCCAAAAATCGTTCCATTACTGGTACTTTTACCTTATGCAGACGCTTCGGATCATATTGTTCGTCTGTCAATCCAAAGGTTCGAGATTCGATTTCATACAAGTAGGCTGGTTTTTTTTTCAACGGCAAAAACTTTGCTCTATTTTCCGAAACCAATAGAAAATTACAATACTGGCTTATAACAAGTATCAGGCTGACAGTCTGTGGTCAGTTTCTAATGTAGAATCGTAAATTTTACAGATCATTCTTGTAATTTTTCTTACGAATTTTCTTTCAGTATAACAGTTATTTATGTCTAACTGTAATATAACTATTTATGTAAGTAATAATTGATTGTAATATAATTATTTATTTAAGTAATATACTTGATCATTATATATTCATTGCTTTATTTCCGTAAAATATAAATCAAAGTAAACAATGAACTTCAAAAACAAAATACAATATTTTTTATTACGTTTCAACAAACCGACTGAAACGCGTGTCTTTATTAGATGTACTTTTACGAATATATTTAAATTCTCATTTCCGTAAACTAAAACGACTAATTTAAGGTGATGTTATATACCGACATAATTTTAAAAAGAGCACATCTCATGAAAATACCAATAGAATCATCCACAAAAAATTCGGAATATAGTGTTTACGTGTCCGGAGCGCCTGCCAGTCGTCTTTTTCCAAATAAACGTTTGAATGTTGATTTAAAAAATATTGAAATCAGGGTATCACATCACCTTAAGCGAGATATCGTTCTATAGTTCATTGGAAAAATCAAGTACATCCGCAGATTCAAATTTTCAAACTTCAAATTTCAATTTCAATTTTCAAATTTCCAAACAAGGAATGCGATGCATAAGATCCCCTAATCCTCATAGTAGAAGCAACATCCGTCGGTAACATATATTTATGTTACTATAATTACAATAATATGACGATAATCCCATGATCTTATAGACCATGTGAAAATTGCAGGAACTCCCCATAGTTAAAGAAAACGAGTAGATTTCTACGCGAAAATCCGCCTAGATGTCAGTACAGAAATTCACGTGAATCTCCACCTAGGAATCAGGATTACTCATAAATAAACTATCTTAATAAATAATTACTTTTACAGAATAAATAATTACGATCACTACAAAGCAAGAATAGAAAAATAAAATACTTTAACTTCATGTAGCAGTATGTAACCATAAGGTTTAAGGATTTTACTTTTCAATTCTTTTTTGAAGTGATTGTAATTATTTATTTAGCAATAGTAATTGTTTATTAAAGATAGTTTATTTATAGGTTATCTCTGATTTCCACGCAAATTTGCATGCGAATTTCTACGTGGATTTCCACGTGGGTTTGCGGGCTGCATTTCAAGCCGAATCCGAATTAAATGTAATCTATAATATAATCTGTTAAATTTAGTGTAGGTTTTTACTTCTTCAAAGAAATAGTATTTCTGTCTCTCCGTTTCTGTCTTTACATCTCTGTCTCTAACAAGGAAGATACCCCAACCCGAATTTTCGAATTTCAATAATTTTTAGATATGTTGTAGTACTTTAAAAAATAAATGACATGCCCTTTTTTATCTGCTAATTCGTCGATTTAAGGGGTGAAAATAACCTTAATGTTTACCTCGAAAAACAGTTTATTTCAATATCTCGGGAACGGATTAGAATTTTTTGACGAAACAAACGTCAGATTATTTTTTTTTAAAAGACGCACACTTGAACGTGACTTTAATGTTAAGTGGTTACAATTCCAATTTTTTTAGGGGTTATCGTGACTTCTTAAACATTTTTTATCATACAGAAATTACTAACATATCTCAACGAGAACATTCCGATTACAATATCTTTGTTTATGTGTAGTACATACAAAATAATAAGTGATAAGTATTTTGTTTTATTTGCTAATAAGCACACTTAAGGATTGTAAAGTTATTTCAAATAATCTACTTTTAGAAAAAAACCCGCTGCCAATTCATTGGCATGTGGCTTCCTCAAAATTAATTTATTGATTCATACAATTATCATCCATTAATTTTAATCCAAAGTTGAAAATTAATGCATCTATTTGTGACATAATTCGAATTAAATTTGTGTATGAATATTAAATATTTTTTTAAATTATGTATAAAATTAAAAATTATTATTAAGACAAATATATATCTATAAAAATATGAATTTTTTTAATCGATAGTTGTCCATATCTCTTTTTATATTATTTTAATCTTGTTCTCATTCATTATTTAAAATTAATATATTGTTACTGAATTATCTATTCATTTCCTAAAATCTACCGTCAGACTGCCTTCCATCCCCCACCTACGAAACAAACTACTAAAATCAAAGTACGTAGCGGCCGCATTGCTTATTTCGTTATTTCATACTCGTACTTGTATCCACACATAAGAATAATTCAAATATTTAAATTGTAAACCATTCTCAATAAATTGCAATTTCAAAAAACTGTTTAAAAAGTTTCATGTTAGTAATTTCTGTACGATAATAACTGTTCGAAAAGTCACAATGACCCCTACAAAAATAGTAATCGCAACCCCTTAACATTGAAGTCACGTCTACGTGAGCGTCTTTCTATAAGAAATAAACTGACGTTTGTTTCATCAAAAAATTCCAATTTATTCCCGGTAATATTGAAAAAACTGTTTTGGGGGTAAGTCAACCCTTGCAATGAATTTCTTCAAAAATTTAAAAACACGTCAATTTAGTTATTAAT